>CM038675.1:300067689-301267689 GCA_021605145.1 Aegilops bicornis
TTTGGACATAACAGGTCGGGTTGCCTAGTGGCTATAAATATCCCACCCCCTACACCATAAATTGGTGGCTGCTCAGAGTTAGTGCACGGCTTTTGTCGTTTGAGAGCAACCCACCTTGAAGCCTTTGAGAGAGAGAGAAATCCTTGCGAGGACAAAGCCCAAACACCCGAGCCAAAGAGTGTTAGGCATCACTGAAGTTTTCCTGTGCATGTGACACGAAGACTTATTACACTTGAGGACTGTGGAATCCTCCGGCCGATTAGGTGTCGCGTTACGAGCATCCAAGAGTCATTGTGGATTGCCGGTGAACATAAATGCTGTGAAGGTTCGAAGTCTACCTTGAAGACATACCAGAGTGATTGGGCGAGGACTGTGTGTCCTTAGCTCAAGGAGAATAAGGTGAAGACGCCGGTCTTCGAGTTGAATCTCAGCCTCCCTAACGGATGTACAGTTGTCACAAGAATCGAACTGGTCCAACAAATCATGTGTCTTCAACAAGTGACTGGTTCTATCCCTTCCCTCCTTTACCCTAAGTTTGTCTTCGTGGAGTCATTGCTTATATGTCTTATCTGTTTGACTTCATTGCTTGAATAATATCGTTGTTTGGCTTCATACTATCTTCCATCCTGATCCTTACTACATAGCTGCTATTAGTCTTGTCCATTCACCTTATTGCATACTTGACTATGGCTTGCTTGTTGTAGTTTATCTTCCGCTGCATATCAATTAGGTCATTTCTATTGTTTGTCTTCGAAACATTCGTGTTTTGAAGACTTTCCTAAAAATCACCTATTCACCCCCCCTCTAGTCGATAACTAGCACTTTCAATTGGTATCAGAGCAAGGTACTCCCTTGTTCTGTGTGATTGAGTTTAACCACACGGAGTTTTAGCTATGTCGATTGCGGGGATAATCAAAGTCTCCGCTGCTTGCCCGTGTTCGATGGAACTGACTATCCCTCTTTGGAAGAATAAGATGCGAATGCATCTTGAAGCCATTGATGTCGACCTACGGTATGTCGTCAAGAACGGCGTTCCCAAATCTGGTGAAGGTGTCACCCTAGCTGATGTCAAGAAGTTCATTCAAGCTGGACTCCACTGCAAAGAACATCATCTGTGGTCATCTGACCAAAGGACAGTATGGCCGTGTGAGTGCTCTGGAAACGTCGAAGCTAGTCTGGGACTGGCTATCCAAGGTCAATGAAGGCGTCTCAACCTAGAGAGATCAAAGAATCAGTGTTCTTCGCAACCTCTTCAACCGCTTCAAGAGAAACGACAATGAAAATTTCCAGCTCACGTTTGATCGCCTCACTGACATCACAAATGAGCTTCATGCTCTCGGCGCCATCGAGGTCACCAAGCATGAAATCGTCAAGACACTATCGAGATCACTTGACAGCTCTTTTGACACCCTTGCCCTCATGATACAAGAACATCCCGACTTCAAGACACTCGATCCGTCGATATACTTGAGAGGCTCAACACACATGAGTTCCAAATATCTCGAGAAAAGAGATATCTATGGTCCCAACTATGGCGAACTCGCGCTTTGAAGGCAAAAGTTGTTTCCTCATCGAAGAAGAATCATTGCGGTTCTGATGATCCTGAAGACATTGGAAAGGAACTTTCTATGCTTGTGAAGAAGTTCTAGAAGTTCACTAGGAAGAAAGGCTTCAGAAAGTCTTCACGATCCAGCTCTAGAAATGATGAAGCTTCCACTCAAGACTACAAGAAGAGAACCTGTCACAAGTGCAAGAAAACTGGACACTATATCTCTGAGTGTCCATAGTGGGACAATGAGAAGAAGAAGAAGAAGAGCAAGGAATATGATTCTGATGACAAGAAAAAGAAGAAATCTTCAAAGTCTTCTTCCAAGTCTTCATCAAAGTCTTCATCGCATAAGAAGAGCTCATCTCGCAAGGCTCGTGCTTTTGTTGGCAAGGAAATGGATTCAAAGGAGGAGTCTGCTTCTGAGGAGGTGGAGGTGGAGTCTGAAGAGGAGTCCGACCCTGGCGTTGCAAGTCTGGCTTTGGCCTCACCCTATGTTGCCAAGTCCATCTTCAACACTGAAGACAATGACTTCTACACCAACGTCAAGCCGATGACAAGGGCGACCCTGCTCCCACCTCTATCGCTTCATGGCACGCGGTGCCAAGGTAAAATCACGTGATGCTTACTTTCAAACATCAAGTGAAGATGACTCTGATTGTGAATCCAAACCCAGCTACAAAACACTTGCTAAAATTGCAACTGAACAACAAAGAGCTATGGAACATACTCAAAAATTGTTAAACAAAAGCGATGACATGTTAGACGCGGAAATGACACGTTCACAGTCCTTAGTTGAAGACATTAAAAATCTTCATGCTAAGTACCAAGAACTTGAAAGTCGTCATGAAACGCTCTCAACTACTCATGAAAAGCTCTCCTATGATTATCTTCAAAGGAAGCAAGAGCTTGAGAAATTGAGAGCGGCTCATGAAGATCTTCAAAAGAGAATGAGTCACTTGGCTCAACAGATCGATTCCTGGCCAGGATGGATTTGAACCACCATGTCTAAAATGTCTTGAGCGTGATATCACTACCTCTGTTCTTTGAATGTTCAAGCTGCTGCTACTGTTGCATTGTCTTCAACTACCAATGTGGTAACTAACCCTCTGCAGAGGATACCACTGCTATTCTTGATGAAAATGCTAGGTTGAAGACATTGCTTGAAACGAGGGATGTATAAAAGTCTGAAAGGGCATCGGACACTGCGATGGCGTCCTCAAAAAGCAGATTCTGAACCGAAACCCTAGGAAAGAGGGTGTTGGGTTCGAGAGGAAAATGAATGTTGATGGTTCCTCTTTGGAAGCTCGAGCGGTATCCCAAAACCACATGGGTTGCTGCAAAGGGACCTTGATGGATCCATCCACCTTATCTGGCTTTACCGTGCTAACCCTATTATCATTGATGAATCCTTTGATGCAAACTATAAGCTGTTCAAGAATCGAATGGTGAAGTGTTTGCGGTATATTGGTACTAAGCTGCAGGAATGGACCGCCTATGAAGAAGATCTGGGTTCCCAAAAGCTGTCTTGAGAATCTTCCAGTGAATGTCATCATGACACCACTGCGAAGAAGAAAACCCCGGACCTAAGGCGTCATATGGTCCAAAGGCTTCATACATGAGAGAGGACTCACCGAGTCACCCTAACGCCAATGTTTTGCAGGAAACCGTACTCGAGTTTATGAATATGAGCGTGTGTCCTCAAACCGCTATGCTCATAGAACTAAGAAGTTTTACGCTTATTCATATGAGTATCATTCATCTCTGCAAGGCTATTTGCTAGGGCTCCAAAGCCGAAATTCTCGAGATGCTGCACTTAGACTCGTTGCTTCCAAGCCACCCCTTAAGATGTGGGTGGTTAAGAAGAATTAACTCTCTTTTGCGGAAAGGGTCTCCGGTAGAAAATCAAAGGCGTCGATGCTATTCTTTGGGGACCTAAAACATCTTGTAGGGCACAAGATCAAATGCACAAATGGTCTCACTATGTATTTTGTTCCTGAATCATTTGCCATTCATCCTATCATTCCTAATCTTGATTTAAGCTTCAATAATCCACTTGCCCGTCAAATGTTTATGCTTCACAATGCTCTTGGTGAAGCCTATCCCCCTAACTGTACTGTAGGGTATGACACCTCATGCTTCAGAA
The DNA here is from genome assembly GCA_021605145.1 of Aegilops bicornis. Classification (NCBI taxonomy): domain Eukaryota; kingdom Viridiplantae; phylum Streptophyta; class Magnoliopsida; order Poales; family Poaceae; genus Aegilops; species Aegilops bicornis. The sequence goes on from CM038675.1 coordinate 300,071,382, forward strand.
TGGATTATGGACAGTGGATGCACTAATCATATGGATTTGGTGATCGAAGTCTTCTCATGGACTCAACCTTACGTCCATCAAACAAGAGTCACATCACATTTCTTGACCTTTGGTAAAAGCAAGGTATTGGGTCTAGGTAGAGTTGCAATCTCAAAGGATCAACACATGGATAAAGTGATGCTTGTTGAATCCCTTGGTTTCAACTTGATGTACATCTCAATGCTTTGTGACTTGAACATGATTGTGATATTCGGAAAATATCGTTGCCTTGTACTAATGGAATCGACAAGTCTCTAGTCTTTGAAGGGTATAGGAAAGATGATCTATATATGGTAGATTTCTCGGCAGGTCCACGACTTGTCGTATGTCTTCTCGCAAAGCTTGAATCTTTGGCTCTGTCATCGGAGGTGGGGCATCTTGGCATGAGGAACTTACACACACTCGCCAAGAAGAAGCATGTCATAGGCATCGAAGGTGTCAAGTTCAAGAAGGATCATTTGTGTGGTGCCTGCGAAGCTGGAAAGATGACTAGGGCAAAGCACCCCTCGAAGACAATCATGACGACATCTCAAACCTTCGAGCTGCTTCACATGGATTTGTTTGGCCCTACTCATTACTCTACCCTCACAACAACTTCTTGTCTCTATGGCTTCGTCATTGTTGATGACTACTCAAGATACACATGGGTGCACATAATTCTCTACAAGACTGAAGTGCAAGATGTCTTCAGACGCTTCGCCAATCGAGCAATGAACAATTATGGCGTCAAGATCAGGCATATCAGAAGTGATAATGACACTGAATTCAAGAACACCGGCCTTGATCTTTATCTGGATACCATGGGAATCACTCATGAGTTCTCTGCTCCATACACACCCCAGCAAAATGGCATCGTGGAGCGCAAGAACAGAACCCTCATTGAGATGGCTCGAACAATGCTCGACGAGTACAAGACACCAAGAAAGTTACGCCTGAATCCATTGATACAACTTGTCACGTCATCAACCGTGTTTATATCCATAAGCACGAACAAAACTTCCTATGAGCTCCTTCTTGGCAAGAAGCCAAATGTCGATTTCAGAGTATTTGGGGCTAAGTCTTTGGATCAAGGATCCCCATCACAAGTCAAAATTTGAACCCAAAGCTCACGAAGGCTTCATGCTCGATTCTGGAAAGACTCACACTCTTACAGAGTCTTCAATCTCTATCTCTACAAAATCGTCGAAGCTGTAGATGTGCGATTTGATGAAACCAATGGTTCACAAAGAGAGTTCCCGCCAAGCACACTAGACGAAGCTCACCAAATGAATCTATCAAGTTGATGGGAACTAGTGAAATCATGCCTTCAAGCTCGGCTGAAGAGGAACTTATCATTTGCACCTAACCAACTTTGAAGACAATGCTCGACTGAAGACAATGATGACAATGATCGGCATGAGCAAAGTCTTCGTCCGATTCATCCTCGAGTTGCAAATGAAGTACTGATTGAGAAGATAACCGATAGCATCAATGCACAGTGCGCTTACTCGCTCAAAAGCAACATGACTAGCAAATTTTTGTGGGCACTTTTCATTTGTGTCAATATCGAACCCAAGAGAGTTCTTTGAAGCTTTTATGGAACCGTAATGGATTCAAGCTATGCAAGAAGAACTTCAACAATTCAAGCTGAATAATGTTTGGGAACTTGTCAAGCGTCCCGACCCTCATAAGCATAACATTATTGGCACCAAATGGATATATCGAAACAAGCAGGATGAGCATGGTCAAGTCGTCAGAAACAAAGCACGGCTTGTGGCTCAAGGATATACTCAAGTTGAAGGAATTGACTTTGATGAAACATTTGCTCATGTAGCTAGGCTTTAAGCTATTCGCATACTACTAGCCTATGCTAACCACCACAACATCTTGCTATATCAAATGGATGTGAAGAGTGCGTTTCTCAACGGCAAGATTGAAGAAGAAGTATATGTCGCTCAACCACCTGGCTTTGAAGATCCAAAACATCCTGATATGGTGTACAAGCTGAATAAAGCCTTTGTATGGCCTCAAACAAGCTCCTCGCTTGGTATGATACGATCAAAGACTTCACGAAGAGCAAAGGCTTCAAACACGGATCCCTTGATCCCACACTCTTCACGAAGACATATGATGGTGAACTGTTTGTATGCCAAATATATGTGGATGACATTATCTTGGCCGCACCAACCGTAAGTATAGTGATGAATTTGGATACATGATGCAAGAACAATGTCGGATGTCCATGATGGGAGAGCTCAAGTTCTTCCTTGGTCTTCAAATTAAATCGACAAAGAAATGGCATCTTTATATCTCAAGAAAAATACCTCCAAGACTGTCTGAAGAAGTTTGGAATGCAAGAGTGCAAAGGGTACACGACGCCAATGCCAACCAAACACCACTTGGGTCCCGACGACAATGGTAAAGAGTTCGATCAAAAGGTATACCGCTCCATGATTGGTTCCTTACTTTACCTATGTGCATCTAGGCCAGATATTATGCTTAGTGTTTGCATGTGTGCTCGATTCCAAGCGGCACCAAAGGAATCACATCACTTAGTTGTGAAGCGAATTCTTCGATATTTGGCTCACACCCCAACACTCGGATTATGGTATCCAAAGGGCTCAAAATCTGATTTAGTTGGATTTTCGGATGCTGATTATGCTGGTGACAAGGTGGATCGCAAGTCTACATCAGGCACATGTCGCTTCAGGGGCGATCACTCGTTTGTTGGTCTTCAAAGAAGCGTAACTGTGTCACTCTCAAGCTGCTGAATCTGAATACATTCTTCTTTGGATCTTGTTGTGCTCGGCTTCTATGGATGAAGCAAAATCTCAAGGACTATGCCATCAATCCGACACAAGTACCTCTCTTCTGCGACAACGAAAGCGCCATCAAGATTGCCAACAATCGATCCGGCACTTTCGAAGACAAAGCACATTGAAATTCGTCATCATTTTCTCGGGGATCATGTCATGAAGAAAGATATTGACATCATTCACGTCAACCTTTGAAGAGCAACTGGCAGATATCTTCACAAAGCCCTTGGATGAGAAAAGGTTTTGCAAGTTACCGTGTGAGCTAAATATCTTGGAATCCTCAAATGTCCTGCGATCAAGCACACATCCTAACACTTATGCATGTTGATGACTTAGATGTGCAACACACGAAGTAACGTATATCTTCAATCAATGAAGACGTACATTCTGTGTGTGAATACATTAACGTGGAATTTGACTTGGAGCGCCACGATAATTGTGCGCCGTGTCTGGGTCTAATACTTCCTATACGGTGGGTAACGCCACCACCAAATTTCTTTGTTTGAAGTGTTTCACTCATGGCGTTATTTCTTGAAGCTATTCGCATTTGATTTGTCTTCAACGTCAACCTATTTTCATGATTTTCTTCACTATGTTGATTTGGTTGCTGTCTGATATATATATATATATATATATATATATATATATATATATATATATTTCTGTCCTCTACAGCATTCACTTATAGCTATGTCTTCAAGTTGAATCTTTTGAACTAAGTGAATGTGATCGGACCCCAATCTCTCTATGCTTTCTATCTCAAACTCTATCTGTCCAAATCATATGCATTCTATTGAAATTGTCGAATGTCTTCTCTGCGTCCTTGTCGTGAGAAGACACAGAGACAAACTTTAAGTCTGTTTTAAATGATTCATCATTCTCGTTGAACTCGGAGAAGCCGGAGCGACCATCCGACAAACCGGGCGTGGGAACATGGGACATCTCATTGTATGTTGCATGCGTGCCACGTGCCCCTCGAGATGTGAACCGCTAGGGGCACTGCGTAGAATTGCGCTTGCGCACACCTCGTTATAAATACCTGTCCCTGCGGTAAAGAAAATCTTCTTCCACCTCTCCACCTCGTCAAAACCCTAGCGCCACCGCTAGCTCTCGACGCCGGGCATGACAAGCGCTTAGCTGTCGCGACCTCTCCGACGCCGTCCTCACGCCGGCCGCGAACATCTTCATCTCCGCCGCTGCCGTAGGTGTCCTCCGTCGCCAAGTTAGGGCACGGTGGACTGAACTGCTCGGCCTCCTTCTTCCCGTCTAGCAGTTCTTCGAGTGGTAAATACAACTCTATTTTTACCATCTTTTTTATCTTCAAGATTCATCCTACTTGCCAAAATTGGTTTCTGCCCATACAAAGTTAGATCTATTCTGTCTGCATCTCGTACTACCTAGTATATTCACTTAAGCTTCACAACTAGTTAGATTCCTCACTTGTACTTATTCACGGATTCTTACAAATCTGGAACCAACTCTCAGCGTATAAGTGAATGTCTTCGCATCATGAGGTCAATGTCTTCAAACCGATTTATCTTCAAAATCTTCTGAGAATGCATATGACCTCTTCCCTCCCTCGCATCTCTAATGTTGTCACGGTACATGTCCGTGGAGCATCCCTTGGTTCTCATAGTCTGCATTCATTTGCAGAATTCTTACGACATCAAACCAACTCTCCGAAGCAGTTCTCGTCATCCAAAGAAAGCATAAGCCTTTGAAGCCTTTGAGCGAGAAGCCATTCAGTTTGAAGCTCATGGCTCTGAATAAATCGATCGAGAAAGAGGCGGCAGGCGTCGTGAGGGAACCTCAAAAGATCTGCTCGATGACCTCGCAGAGCTGTACAAGACAGATCCGAAGAGACTTACAATCACAAGAAGACGCGAATCCAATGGATTCGACGCTATTGGGCTGAAACGATGGTTCAAGTACAATTTCGTCACACAGGAATATGCCGAGAAGAATGCCATCAGAAGCCCTTGGGGTGATATTCTTTTTCGAGGCCTCCCTCCCAAGAACATGGCTGAAGCTATTGCACAAGGTTTCTATCCTTGCATGGTCCGTGGACCTCAGCCTGAAAATGCCGACCCGACATCTTTGCTCTGGTGTCATGATGACAATCTCTTCAAGCGCAACTTTCAGCACGCAAAGGCTTCTGCAAAGGAAAACAAGAAGTCATTGGGATTAGACTTCAACCCTGGTCCCTCTGCTCCCCGTGCTGACGGCTCACGTGACGCTGAACCCAATGTCATCGGTCCCTTTTCGAACCTTGATGGCCTCATCACTTATATCTTGGTCCAAGGTGCCAAAGTGGATCACTCTGATGACAAGGCTGATTCTGATGAAGCCCCAGCTCCAGCTCCTGCTCCTGCTCCAAAGCCGCAGAAGCTTAAGAAAGTCAAGGCTCCAAAGTCAGCTGCTCCTCCAAAAGCTTCACGTGTGAAGCCGCCATCGCACCTCCACGAAGCCGATTACGCGGTCGAGGATCAATCCCAGATCTCCAAGAAGGCGGAGAAGAGAAAGAAAATGGTCAAGAACACCGAATCGACACTCGACCCTCGCCGCCATTCTCAAGGTGAAGAACACATTGATCTGTCAAGTGATGACGATCTTGCAGATGATGCTCTTGAGCAACTAATCAAGAGCAAAGAAGAAGCAGAAATCTTCAACAACTTGCCTCTCTTTGATGTGGCAATCATCCATCACTTCATTGATGAGTGGTTTGACACACCAAACATCGACTTTGAAGATCTCGCAACTTCCTATTGGCCTCGGCGTCTCCTTCAATGGAGCCATTGCTTCGAGCTAGCTCTTGCTTTCGTGGATTGTTGAACTGAAGCACAAGATTGACTATGAAAAGGCTCGATTCAAGAAGCATATGGCTGCACTCGCAGTGCAAGACGTCAAAAACTTCAAGGTCATGCCGCACGACCTCAAAGAAAACTTTGTCAAGAAACGTGAAGAAGCGGAGGATCTCGTGAGCGCATGAAGGCTCTGGCGACAAGTGCGTGCTTGCCTACAATGAAATTTGAGAAGCGCAAGGCTCTTGGCCGCCCCGGCACCGACCCAGTGATGGCTGCAAAGAAAAAGAAGTCTTCAATGACCAAGCTGCACCTTCAAGGCGGGAAGAGCCTGCATAGTCTTCCCAAGCAGCATGGTGGCTCGAAGCCAAAGGTCCGGCCAACCGCTTCGAATGAAGAAGACGAGGGCTGCCGTGGCTGAAGCCGAAAAAGGAAAAATCTGACGCCTCGATGCTGCTCCCTCCAAGAAGAAGCTAAAGACCAAGAAGAATCGGGCTGCTCCCACAGAGCCCTTGGTTGTTGAACCCATTTACGTGGTTCGCCCCGTCTGCAACCCAAGAACTTTGAATGACTGTTCATGAGCCCGCTTCCACAGAGGCTCCTCGCGAAGAGATTCCAGCAAATGATCCCATCATCTGGCCAAGACATTGGTCACCATGACAATGTTGAAGATGATGAAGTTCTTCCTCAAATCGAGTACAATGTGGTATCATCGCTTTGTTAAATGCGACAGCGAACTCATCAACATTGGTCGTCCTTCCGACGCTAATTGCTCAGGATGCTTCATGGGCTGATCGCCCGCAACAACAAGACTCCCCCAGTACTCCCCACCAACAAGTCACTCCCCAACAACAAGTCACTCCCCAACAGCAACACCAAGATGAAGAGGAAGACTTTGAGGCCTGTGCAACCCCATCTCCAAAGGCGCCGCTTGACATTTCGCAGCTTCGCAAGGTCAAAGGCCTCAAGTACCTCTCTCAAGCGTTCGGAAGGAGAAGTGCACCACCAACCTTGTTGCACGTCAAGTGTTTTCGAAGCCACTCCAACCGTGGAATGTCTACGAGTCCGAAGCCAAAGCTGTTGAAGACAATCCGTTGCATCGGCCAAGACACCCGAGAAGAAGAAGAACGTGTCCCTACACCCCCAAAGAATTGAAGAAGTTATCCCCGATATCAACGTGCCAGTGCCCGACCCTCCAGCTCCTCAAGTGGAGGTTGAAAACAATGAGGCTGCCACCTCCAACGCCAATGAAGCCAATGACGTGATCATGGCTGAAGCCAATGTGGAGCCTGTTCCAACTGCTTCTGAAGCCAATGAAGGAACTGTGCCTGAAGCCTATGAGGCAACTGCTCCCGAAGCATCTGCTGAGCAGCCTGAAGCCTCGATTGTCGCCATCGCCCAGCCCGCCACCAAGGCCCTACACAATCGAGCAAGCATACAACTATGGCGAAGTTAGTCAAAGTAAGATGGCCCTTTCGCCCCTCCGCCTCATGCCTCTCGGGTCCTCGGTTCGACTATCATATTGAGCATAGGCCTCGGGTCCGAAGCGAAGCCAAGATCGCCAAGGTTTCCGTGATCGCCACCTCAACAGGTTCTTTCAATGCAAATGGCTTCAAAGCCCACAACACTTTCTTTGACAGTGCAAAGAACCCCTACACAAGACCAAGGATCTCATCTGACCGGTTCTGGAGCTATCAGAAAATAAGCTATTATTCATGTGTTCTGTATGATCAAGGCCGCATCTTCCCTCATATGCGCCTCGACACTGAAGCCATTGCCGGACTGCCATGCTTAGAAGAAGCACTTGATTGCTTTCATGATGCAGTGTCCGCTTGGTTTCAGAATGCATAAAGAGCAATCGGAATGAAGAACTTGTGCTTCAATTCTATGCTACCCTCCACATCCGCGGCTACAACAGAGACACAAAGACATGGGTTCTCGAGTGGATGACAGGAAATGTCCATCATGAAGCCAAAGCTCTTGACATCATTGAGCTCACAGGCCTACCCACTCCCGGAGAGTTGTATGAACCTGGATGTCAACTCCACCGCGATGCCTTGGAGAGCATATTTCATAAGCCAGAACCCGACATGAGTCAGATGTTGAGCATGATGAAGCCACTGCCACATGACGCTGAATACCCTCAACACTTCCTTGTTGATGACCTTGAGTATCTGCCTCGTACCATATATCACATCATCAGGCGAACTCTATGGCCAATCAAAGGGCATTCATCGTTTGCAAAGCTTGAAGGAGCAATGAAGACATTGGTCTTCTACATTCTCAATGGCATCAGCTTCAACACGCAAGAATTCTTCATCCGACAATTGGCTGCATCTGGATCTGCTCTGTTTGGTCTGAAGTTCTATGCTCCATGGGTCATGCGCCTCATCAAGATGCACTCTGCTATCAACTATCAACCCTCCGCCGCAATCATCTGATATTTCTACCAGAGGTTGATATGTCTGTTGAAGCCATATACCCTGAGCCTGCCAAAACGCCACTAAGTCTTCAGAACGCAGATCACCACAGCTTCTCTCAACCTATGGAAGGCGTCCAAGTGGTATCTCGTGTCTATCTCCTGGCTGGGAACACACGTCTGCCTCATCGTGCACGGACTAAAGCCACTGAGAGCACAATTGGCCAAAGGCCTCGGAAGCGCTCTCGAGTCCTCAATGATCGAGAACTTCTTGTGGCGCTGCATCAAAAGCAAGATAAGCATCACTCCTGGATCAAGCGTCAAATGCAAAGCCTCTTGGTGGACGTCAATCTCATTCGAAACCTTGCCACCAAGAATGCTTTTGTCACTCACGAGACTTGTCGGCGATCATGGAAGAGTTTGACCATTCGATCTTTGAAGCAGATCTTCAAGACGATGGCTTCACCGAACGCTTCAAGTTTGACTCCACTCCTCCACGGAATGCGATCCTGTGGCGAACTCCATCACTTGAAGACTCGACTATTCTTCCTCCATGCAGCTGTCAATGCCAGAGTGATCGATGATGAAGCCGATGCTACTTCACCGCCTCCTACTTTTGCACGAATCGACACTGCGCCAAGCTCGTCTGCACCGCCAACCAACAACGACAACCCTGTTGCATCATCTACTTCCGAAGAGGACGAGTAGATGCTCTATGTCTTCAAACCTTTTTGGTCCTTACTGACAAAACGGGGAGAAGCATATGAGTTTGATAATCTTCAAGCGGGTTCATAAGGGCGGTTGCACTATATTTTGCCTAGTGTTTACAACTCTCGTTTTTCATACATTTGGTTCTTTGAGTTGTAACACTTAAACTCGATGGTCGTCTGCTACTTATTTGCTTTACTCTGGTGCGATGATAAATTCCGCATGTGCGACGATAACTTCCGCACTTAGATCATTCTGCAGACGTCCATTTTTCATTATACATGTCATTCTCTTAGCTATATCATTTCATGCATGATGAATTATCTTCATAAGTTGAAGAGGATCTCCACAAGTACAACCTGCCATGTGCATTTGCATTCCAAAAGCAAACTACTTATATGCACATCTTTAGGGGGAGCCTTTGCCACTTATGAAGACAATTCTATCCTTTACAATTTCACATATTTTATCCCGTTGAAAACTTCAACCAGTTTGTCATCAATCACCAAAAGGGGAGATTGTAAGTGCATCTAGTGCCACCCGTAGTTGGTTTTGGAGTATTGACGACAAATGTGGTTGAGGGACTAATGCGTTTGTGAGAATTGCGGGATAACGCAGTAGTGTCCCTCATTGATTCGGTTTACCTACCGAGACGACCCTAAAAATGTATGAAGACATTGGCGACAATGGTGGTATGTGAAGATATTCACATTGAAGACTATGACATGAGAAGACATTGAGTGAAGACTATGGAGCAGAAGATCGTGTCGTTTCGTTGTTTCCTTTTCTTCTTTGTTGAGTCGTAGGAACCACCGTCTTTGTTAAGTGGGGTCCAAGTGATCATAGTCGAGAATGATCAAGTGATGCTCAACCCAAATCCTATGTCTTCGACGAAGACAATGAGAGCAAAACTTATCCAGAGCTGGATGAGTCGACTTTGCTTGTAGCCCAAGTAAAGTTGCCATGTGTGTTTGAAATCGACCGTTGGAACACGTGTCGGTTCCTTAGTGACCAGGGTCATTTTGGACATAACAGGTCGGGTTGCCTAGTGGCTATAAATAGCCCACCCCTACACCATAAATTGGTGGCTGCTCGGAGTTAGTGCACGGCTTTTGTCGTTTGAGAGCAACCCACCTCGAAGCCTTTGAGAGAGAAATCCTTGCGAGGACAAAGCCCAAACACCCGAGCCAAAGAGTGTTAGGCATCACTAAAGTTTTCCTGTCATGTGACACGAAGACTTATTACACTTGAGGACTGTGAATCCTCCAGCCGGTTAGGCGTCGCGCCTGAGCATCCAAGAGTCATTGTGGATTGCCGGTGAACGTGCAGTTCTGTGAAGGTTGAAGTCTACCTTGAAGACTTACCAGAGTGATTGGGCGAGGACTGTGTACTTAGCTCAAGGGGAATAAGGTGAAGACGGTCTTCTAAGTTGAATCTCAGCCTCCCTAACCGGATGTACAGTTGTCACAAAGAATGGGCCGGTCCAACAAATCATGTGTCTTCAACAAGTGACTGGTTCTATCCCTTCCCTCCTTTACCCTAAGTTTGTCTTCGTGAAGTCATTGCTTATATGTCTTATCTATTTGACTTCATTGCTTGACTACTATCGTTGTTTGGCTTCATACTATCTTCCATCATGATCCTTACTACATAGCTGCTATTAGTCTTGTCCGTTCACCTTATTGCATACTTGACTATGGCTTGCTTGTTGTAGTTTATCTTCATTGCATATCAATTAGGTCATTTCTATTGTTTGTCTTTGAAACATTCGTGTTTTGAAGACTTTCCTAAAAATCGCCTATTCACCCCCCCTCTAGTCGATAACTAGCACTTTCATTAATGATAATGAAACCTTGGCTTCTTATGCTAATGGTATATATAATTACTATGATGTGGAACAAATAGAAGAATTTGTTGCTTTTAAGGGTGCTTATGAAATTGAATCTTTGTCTGAAAAGTGTGAAATTTTTGATGATGTTGTTTACAGACCTAAAAATTATGTTATACTTAAATATTGCTATGCGAATTATGAATATAATGCCGATATTAATGAGTTTATTGAGAAAGTCTCTGCTATCCAAGAAGAGGCTAATATTTTGCAGGAATCTATGGAAGAAGAAATTTATGACACTATGGGCTCATTAGATGAAAAAGATGAGGAGGAGAGAGAAGAACAAAAGGAGGAAGAGCGGATTGATCACCCGTGCCCACCTTCTAATGAGAGTAACTCTCTATCCCATACATTGTTTAATTTCCCTTCATGCTTACCGAAGGATGATTGCTATGATCCCTTGGCTTTGTTTGAAATATCCCTTTTTGCTGAAATTGATGCTTGCTATGCTTGTGGCCATGATGTCAATATGAATGATGCTTATGGAGATGAACTTGCTATAGTTCCTTATGTTAAGAATGAAATTGCTGCTATTGCACCCACGCATGATAGTTCTATTATCTTTTTGAATTCTCCCAACTACACTATATTGGAGAAGTTAGCGCTTATTAAGGACTATATTAATGGGTTGCGTTCTACTATTGCACATGATGATTTCGATAAATATAATATGCATGTGCTTGCTGCTCCTACTTGCAATTATTATGAGAGAAGAACTACATCTCCGCCTCTCAATATGATAAAATTGCAAAAAACTGTTTATACTATGCACTGGCCTTTACTTTGTGTGCCTGAATTGTTCTTTTATGACATACCGATGCATAGGAAGAGAGTTAGACTTTGTTATTGCATGATATATGTTGCTTTGTGCTTAGTACTAATTACAAATCATTGTTAATTAAAATTGGTTTTGATATACCTTGGGATCCGGATGGATCAATTACTTGAGCACTTTATGCCTAGCTTAATGGCTTTAAAAAAGCGTTGCCAGGGAGACAACTCGAAAGTTTTAGAGAGTCATTTATTTCTGTTGTGTGCTTTTATAAAGTTTAAAAACAAAAATAAATAAAGTGGGGAACCTAAAAAAATTTCAAAAAGAAAAGTGAAAGTAAGAAAGACGAGCACCGTTGAAGTGGGGAGCTCCTTGAACTTTGTTCATGCCCATGGAAACTTTGCAAACCTTGATTATAGAAACTTTTCAACAAAAATAATTATCCCCTCATACAAATACATTGTATTATAAAAATAATGTGCCAATAGTTGCTGTTAGGATGATTAGATTGCTTGTTTGGTATGCGTAGTGCAAAAACAGAAACTTTGACTGTAGTGCATGAATTTACATTTTTTACTGGAATGTCAAAAGTTTCTGAAATTTTTACACAGTACTGCTATACAAATTGTTTATTTTGTCCTCATTTTTAGATTTTTTGGAGTTACAGAAGTATGGTGAATGTTCATTTTACTACAGACTGTCCTATTTAAGACAGATTCTGTTTTTGATACATTGTTTTGCTAGTTTAGATGAAACTATCGATTTTATCGGTGGTATAAGCCATAGAGAAGTTATAATACAGTAGCTACAATGAAAATAAAATATTAATGGGTTTGTAACAGTACTTGAAGTGGTGATTTGCTTTATTATACTAATGGATCTCACAAGGGTTTTGTTAAGTTTTGTGTGATTGAAGTTTTCAAGTTTTGGGTGAGATCACGATGGATGAAGGAATAAGGAGTGGCAAGATACTAAGCTTGGGGATGCCCGAGGCACCCCAAAGTAATATTCAAGGACTCACAAGAAACTAAGCTTGGGGATGCCCCGGAATCATCCCCTCTTTCTTCTAACGATCATCGGTAATTTTACTTGGAGCTATATTTTTATTCACGGGGCATCCCCTCTTTCTTCTAACGACCATCGGTAATTTTACTTGGAGCTATATTTTTATCCATCACATGATATGCGCAAATTCTTGGAGCGTCTTTTGTGTTTATTTTTACTTCTTATTTTATGCACCATGCTGGTATGAGATAGTCCTTGGTTGATTTATAGAATGCTTCATGCACTTCACTTATATCTTTTGAGTATGGCTTTATAGAATGCTTCATGTGCTTCACTTATATCATTTGAAGTTTGGATTGCATGTTTCTCTACACATAGAAAACCGCCATTTGTAGAATGCTCTTTTGCTTCACTTATATTTGTTAGAGCATGGGCATATCTTTTGTAGAAATAATTAAACTCTCTTGCTTCACTTATATCTATTCAGAGTTAACATGAATTGGCTATTTACATGGTTAGTCATAAAATCCTACATAAAAACTTGTAGATCACTGAATATGATATGTTTGATTCCTTGCAATAGTTTTGCGATATAAAGATGGTGATATTAGAGTCATACTAGTGAGTAATTGTGGATTGGTAGAAATACTTGTGTTAAGGTTTGTGATTCCCGAAGCATGCACGTATGGTGAACCGTTATGTGATGAAGTCGGAGCATGATTTATTTTTTGATTGTCTTCCTTATGGGTGGCGGTCGGGGACAAGCGATGGTCTTTTCCTACCAATCTATCCCCCTAGGGGCATGTGTATCAGTACTTTGCTTCGATGGCTAATAATTTTTTGCAATAAGTATGTGAGTTCTTTATGGCTAATGTTGAGTCCATGGATTATACACACTCTCACCCTTCCACCATTGCTAGCCTCCTTGGTACCGTGCATTGCCCTTTCTCACCTCGAGAGTTGGTGCAAACTTCGCCGGTGCATCCAAACCCCGTGATATGATACACTCTATCACACATAAGCCTCATTATATCTTCCTCAAAACAACCACCATACCTACCTATTATGCCATTTCCATATCCATTCTGAGATATATTGCCATGCACCTTCCACTGTTCCGTTTATTATGACACGCACCATCATTGTCATATTGCTTTGCATGATCGTAAGATAGCTAGCATGATATTTTCATGGCTTGTCCGTTTTTTGATATCTTTGCTATACTAGATCATTGCACATCCTGGTACACTGCCAGAGGCATTCATATAGTCATCATGTATCAATTTTATCGAGTTGTAAGTAAATAAAAGTGTGATGATCATCATTATTAGAGCATTGCCCCAATGAGGAAAGGATGATGGAGGCCATGATTCCCTCGCATCGGGATGAGACTTCGGACTTACAAAAATAAAAAGAGGCCAAAGAGGAAAAAAAGAGGCCAAAGGGCCCAAAATAAAAAAATGAGAGAGAAAGAGAGAAAGGGCACTATCCTTTTACCACACTTGTGCTCCAGACTAGCACCATGTTTTTCATATAGAGAGTCTCTTGAGTTATCACTTTCATATACTAGTGGGAATTTTTCATTATAGAACTTGGCTTGTATATTCTGATGATGGGCTTCCTGAAATGCCCGAGGTCTTCATGAGCAAGCAAATTGGATGCATACCCACTTAGTTTCATTCATGAGCTTTCATACACTTATAGCTCTAGTGCATCCGTTGCATGACAATCCCTACTCACTTGCATCGATATCAATTGATGGGCATCTCCATAGCCCATTAATTTGCCTAGTTGATGTGAGACTTTCTCCTTTTTGTCTTCTCCTCACAACTACCATATTCTACTCCACCTATAATGCTATATCCATGGCTCACGCTCATGTATTGCGTGAAAGTTGAAAAGGCTTGAGAACATTAAAAGTATGAAACAATTTCTTAGCTTGTCATCGGGGTTGTGCATGATAAAATACTTTTGTGTGATGGAAATGGAGCATAGCCAGACTATATGATTTTGCAGGGATAACTTTCTTTGGCCATGTTATTTTGTGAAGGCATGATTGCTTTATTAGTATGTTTGAAGTATTATTGTCTTAATGTCAAATGATAGACAATTGCTTTGAATCACCTGTGTCTTAATATTCATGCCATGATTAGATTACATGATCAAGATTATTCTAGGTAGCATTCGACATAAAAAATATCCTTTTTATCATTTACCTACTCGAGAACAAGCAGAAATTAAGTATCTACTTCTCATTATCAGTCTTTAGACAACTCTTAGTTGCACATACAATGGTTTCAATACTTGGTTTACTCTCGTTTTTTGCAAAAGGGCGCAACGAGTCATGACCACTCTAACTTGCATGGTTCCAATACTTGGTTTGCTATCGCCTTCTTGCACCAGGGGCGGAACGGGTCCTCTAATACTCCAATGACCATATGGTATGTGTGATAAGCAACTTCAGTCTCAAATTAGGTATAATGATTAGGAACCTCCCTCTCCTCTCTCTTGTGCTTCCTCCCCCCCTCACGGTGACCCAGAGGCTCAACCCTAGCCACCGGGCAGGCCCCCTCTTCTCTAGCTCTCCACCCAGCTGCCCTCGGTAAGTGTCGCCAGGCTAAGCCCGCGTGGCGCTAGTGGAGGCGTGGTCTTCTCTTCCTTTCTCTCGATCCGGCGGGGCGGGGTGGCGAGATTTACGGAGGCTAGGCCGGTGTAGCGTGCAGCAGCCAAGGGGCGGAGCAGTGGGGGGCTTCCCTGGCTGCGCAACACGATGGCGACGCTCGTGGAGCTCTGTGTTGGGCTGCTCCGCTGGCCTTACGCATCGACCTAAAGATGGTGGCCTTTGCTCTCGTTCCACACCCGCCCCGCTAGCCCCGATGACGGCGTCCTCCGGGTGCTGGTGGTGGTTGGGGTGGTGGGCGCTCCGGATCTGGATTGGGGGAATCTCTTGGTCGGTGAAGGCGGCATCGTGATCCTTCCCTTGCTCTCCACCTCCGTGTCCCATGTGAAAGACCCAAAATCTCCTGGATTGGGTGGCGACGGCGCTCCGGCGTCGTTTTCTTCCTGAAGACGCTGCTGTTGGCCGGTAGGCGGCATGCACTTTGTCGGAGATGATGTTGTGGTCAAGGGATTGGCTTCGCGAGGTGGGGTCGTCGTACTTGTCATCCTTCCCTGGCCACCGACTGGGCCTGGGTATGCGTGCTCGGGGGTGAGCAGCTCTGTCTACCGACAACGTGGCGTTCTACAATCCGGAAGGGAGGGAGGGAGAGAGAGAGAGAGAGAGAGAGAGAGAGAGCAGGGGCCCTCTTTGGAGGTGGAGGCGGATGGCGGGCCCGCAGTGGTGGCGTGTGGAAGGGGATAGTGTGTGGTCGTCCTCTGGCGGCGGGTCGCTCCCTTGGCTTTGCCTTCTCATTGGCATGATGTGGAGTAGCATTGTGTATCTTTGCCGTTTACCTCATTTTCTTTTCTGTTTTTTCTGTTGTTTGCTCGGTTGTATGCTGTGGTGTGGTTGCTTTAAAATACAAAGCGGGGAAAACCCTTTTTCGTCAAATTATGTATAATGATTAAAGTTGTTAAGTAAAAAAAAAGCAGAGTCCAATGCGTATGATAACACTATCCTCCTGGCGATCTTGCAACGCAGAATACCCCCAATCGGGAGGTGATGTACTGATGTTCTTTGGTCCGTGGCAGCGAAGCATGCTGCATGCACTCCCCCTGTCGTCTTTGTACACACAGGACCAACAACATCACAACACCTTAGCTCTGGACTAGCTCTCTCCGCTAGCTGCGCCGTGCGCCACTCTGGCGCGGGCGACCACTTCTCCGCGCCGGATCCCAGCCCGGGGCCGGCGGCCACCAGCTCTCCCCCCCTCTCTTCCTCCTCGCGTGCGCCTCCCTCCCCTGCATGGCTGAGCGCGTGGCCCTCTCCGGCTCCGGGGAGTCCAGCTCCAGATCCACCGCGCCTCGGCCGCCCCTGCGCTTGCTCGTCGTGCCAGTTGTGGGATCTGCGTTTGGCCCCCTCCGGCCGAGTGGCCCGTTGGTGCCCGCGCCTGCAGACGCCCCTTGGCGGACGAAGCGGAACCGCCGGGAGCGTGACCGCCCTGCCCGGCCGCGCGCCGATGGCAGGCGTACGCTTCCTGCTGCCAGGCCGCCTCCCAACTCGCGGCTGCCGGCGCGGTTCTTCGGCTGTTGCTACAACTGCGGTGAAGACGATCACATCTCCCGCGAGTGCACCAATCCAACCAAGTGCGTGCGCTGAGAGGGAGTGGGGCACAGCTCCAGGGACTGCCCTCTTCGTCGCGGCTCCTCGGCGTCCGGTGGCAGCTCGCCTCGCCCCCCTCCTCCTCATCGCCAGCGCGTCTCCCCTCCCCCGCCCCCGGCTCAGGTCTGGCCTGTGTTGGGCGCCGCCCCACCCCCGCCGCCGCCCCCGGGCCCCCCGCCGCCAGGCGCTGTCCGGCTGGACCGCTCCTGGAGCCGGGTGGTGGCTGAGGCGTCCAGCGAGGGCTCGGTGGACGGGCCTGCCTTCGACGTCCCCTTTGCCGGGCTCCCGCCGCGGGTGGAGGTCGTGCGGCTCCCGCCGGCGCAGCGGGAGGAGGAGCCTTCGTGCTGCTACCTGGAGTGCTCTGAGGAGACCGTGAGGATGGAGGCGGAGCTCGCGCGCGCCGTCGTGGTCACTGTGGTTGGCAACCGACCGGCCGTTGACCTTGCTAGCGCGGCCGCGGCGCTCCACGCGGAGTTCGGCATTGGGCCGGCGCAAAAAAAACAGCAGCACGTGTAGAAAAGCAAGGCCAGTCTTCTCTTCCGAAGCTGATGGCTGATTTTGTCCGATCTAAGAGGGAATACACCTGCACCGCATCATGAGTTCATGATTCTTCTGTCTACCATCGATGTACGCACAAGTCAGTAGGCACCCTGCATGTGGGTTTGCCCGTCTCCATGCCGCGTAGGCTGGACGGAATGGCAGAAAAATATGCAATTTTCGAAAGGCACGGTCATTCTGTATTTCTTTTTTCTTTATCTTATCTTAATCTTAATCTTATCTTAATTAATAATAAAGTAAATTGGGTTTCTTTCGTCCGTCATGGCATTTTTCAGAAAAATCCCTGTCTTTTCTTGAAATCAACCCGCCGTCCGGATTTAAGTCACACCCAAACCGTTATTTTACATTTTTCGAAACCCCCTAATGTTTTAGGTAATTCATCCGCGGATCATATTTAAGTCAAACAAATGCTTTTTAAAATCATCCATATCTTTTAAACCGTAACTCCGATTTGAACATGTTATATATGAAATTTGGTTAGAAAAATATGTAGAATATGAATATAAGATTATTTTTACCTGTTAAGTATTTTTAAATATTATTTTGAAATATATTTGAGTCAAACCAAATGTTTTTTATATTATCTGTATCTTTTAAACCGTAACTTTGATTTTAACATGTTATATATGAAATTTTATTAGAAAAATGTGTGGAATCTAAATATAATGTTAATTTTACCTGTTAAATATTTTAAAATATTATTATGAAAGCAAACTTATAATTTATAGCGCAAGATCCGTTTTTTTCTCATACCGGCGGCGATCCGGATTACAAATAAACACCACACTATAATCATATAAGGAAAATAAAAAATCGATAACTATACATGCATACCTCTGAAAAATGTCGCAGGGGAAACAACAGATTTCTCATAGCGAGAGTGAGAGAAAGCGAGAGAGACAGATAGAGAGAGAGAGAGACGCCTTATGATTAACCATATTTAGCACACATTTTTTGTTGTTTTGTGTGAACACCGAGGTCATCGCCGGCGAGGATGAGAAGGAGGATAAGCGGCAACACAAATATGATGCCTCGCAAAAATAAAGGAGATGGACCTATTGTGATCTTGAGTGATGGTTGTTGAGTTAAGAGCGTGTGTTATGTTTTCTCTTCCGTTGCAACGCACAGACTCTTTTGCTAGTTTTTTCATAATGTCCATACCGAAGTATTTTATTCACTAGCCTGTCCGCACTGTCTCCGTATCCATCACAGTTTTTCTTCTTCTTTTATTGGTTGATTTTTTCTTGAGGGGTGATCTTTTTTAGTCCAGCCAGGGGAAAAAGAATTTTCCTTTTTGAGGGACAGGGGAAAAAGGAAAAGAAAATACTAGTACAGAGACCAGATGGGCCAACTCTAACCGGATTCAGACCGTTGGGCTCTCGAATTGGGCCCAGCCGCCCAGGCAACAAAGCAGCGCCCGCGAAGAGAAGGCAGCGGTTTAGTACCACCTCGACTAGCGACGAGCAGCGCGGATGCGAGGAGCTCTATATAAGGAGGCGTGGCTGCACATCATAACTCATATCTTTCTTGGCCTTTTGGCTAAGATCAAATGTAGTATCTATTCTTGATACGTGGGTCATGTGTTTACGATGATATTAAATTTATTTTTATGGCGGAGGGCCCATTACAGTGGCTTGCCATTGGGACACCCTCTTGTGTCGCCGTTGCACTGCTGCCTGGGCCCGGTGCACCCCAACCAAATCGAATTTCAAATATATTCCAAACTGATGATTGTTCGCTGTTTTCATTAAGTCGAAAGACAGTTATTTCGCTGTCCTTAGAATTGTTTCACTAATCACGATAAGCCTAATTCACTGCCTGAATGTCCATTCGGTCCGTTGTCCATCGGAATGCTGGGCCTAAGCCCAATAATCAGCCCATGGTCCAAAACAGGTTGGGTAAGTTGCGGGCTTTTCTGCTCGTGGGCTTTAGCGAGCGAGTCCATTCGACTGCACGGTGGGTCGCGCCTCCACGCAGCCATCGTGGTGGAAGTAACTCTCGCCTCCAGTACCACCCCCCGCCTCCGCCCCCGACCATGGCAACCTCCACGCCGCCGTCCTAATTAACAGCCACTCTCCCAACCTACCCCGAGACCCAGCCCCCCCGCGCTGGCCGCGACTCGCCCGCTCCGCCCCGGGATCGCGCGGATCAGATGCTATCCCTGGGCGCCCTCCGCAAGCTCTGCGCCGCCTTCGACGCCGTCGCGCTCACCATCATCGCCGCCGGCCTCTCCCACCCCCGCTGCCGCCCCTTCTCCGCGCGCGCGGCCCCTCCGCCGGACTTCCCCACCATTGCCTCCTGCCGAGCCGCGGTCGCGGCCTCAAGCGCCGCCGCCAGCCCTCTTCGCCCCCGCCGAGGCGCGGCCGGAAGGGCCCGCGGACGCCGAGGCGCCGGTGCTGGTCAGGATCAAGAGAGAGCGGGACCCGGTGCGGCTGTACGAGCTGTTCAAGGCCAATGCGGACAACCGCGTGCTGGTCGAGAACCGGTTCGCGTTCGAGGACGCGGTGGCGCGACTGGCAGGTGCTCGACGGAATGACCTCGTGGAGGAGATCCTCGAGCAGCACAAGGCGCTGCCCCAGGGAAGGCGGGAGGGTTCGTGGTCAGGATCATTGGCCTGTATGGGAGGGCCCGGATGCCGGAGCACGCTCTCCGGACGTTCCGGGAGATGGAGATGTACGGGTGCGAGCGCACGGTCAAGTCGCTCAACGCCACACTGAAGGTGCTGATGCAAGCACGGCTCTTTGATGAGGCCCTGCGGCTGTTGGACGAGGCATCGCCCACATACGGGGTTGAGCTGGATGACATTTCGTATAACACAGTGGTGAAGATGGCGTGCGACATGGGGGAGCTCCATGCGGCGTACCGGGTAATGCAGGAGATGGAGAAGGAAGGAGTGCGGCCAGATGTCATCACATACACGACACTGATGGCAGCGTTCTATAAGAATGGCCACCGTGAGGTTGGGGATGGCCTGTGGAACCTCATGAGGTTGAGGGGTTGCATGCCCACACTAACCAGTTACAATGTAAGGATTCAGTTCCTGATCAACAGGAGAAGGGGCTGGCAGGCAAATGATCTGGTGCGGAAAATGTATGCAGCGGGGATAACACCAGATCAGATCACATATAACTTGGTTATTAAGGGATTTTTTGTGATAGGTGAGCATGAGATGGCGAAGACGGTCTTTGGTGCAATGCATGGGAGGGGATGCAAGCCAAATGAAAGGATTTACCAGACAATGGTGCATTACCTATGTGGCGAAGGGAGTTTAATTTGGCATTCAGATTGTGCAAAGACAGCATGGAGAAGAATTGGTTTCCAAGTGTCGATACCATTCACAATCTGCTGAAAGGCCTTATGGTAATTAAAAAGGACAGGAATGCCCGAGAGATAATGAAGTTGGTTGCTGAGAGAAAACCTTCCTACTCAGTTGATGACGTGAAGGCCTTCCAAGACATATTGTCTCATGGGAAGATTGGAAGATAAGTTGACTGCTGGAAGAAAAGTTTTGCTGTAAATGCACCACATGTAACTGTAAGGCTGTTGTTGACACTGTTTCATTAATTTTGTTTTTGTGGCCAAATTAAAATAAAATAGATTGAAAAGGTTTTCAGTGCTTAAATTATTCTTTGAGAGATGTCAGATAGTGGCATTTACTCAGCTGCTGAACTTGTGTAAAAAATCACAGGAGAACCTTTACCTCCAATGAAAAATCATGATCACTCTGTCATAAACTAATGCTTCCAGATTTCTCAGACTATTCAAAATAGTTCAATATAGCAAAATATAGAGGAGTTGTTGATGAATATTGCAAAAAAGTAGAATCAAGTGTGATGTATTTCAGGTTATGTTTGGGAAAATCTAAGGTTTTTCTTTTTTATACCAGTTTCACAAAGAATAAGGTAGAAGATTGTCTACCTCTTGTTGTTTACTGTTTGTAACAGTGTTTGTCGCTTGAGATTGAGGGTTGGCATACACAATAAGCTAAAGTCTTTGATTATTTATTGACGAGCCATATGAAAGTCCATGCAACATGTTTTATCTGATTGCAACTTTTGTACCTAGGGTGTTGTCTTTTGTGCAACTTCCTCGCTGTGTATCAAGTATGGTTGTGGGATTTCCAGCTCATGGGCTGTATAAACTATGGTTGTAAACTTGAAATGATTCACTGGGGTAGTAGGTGCTGGTTGCACATGTTCTCTAATATTTTGTTTGGGTTTTTTTTTTTTTTGGGGGGGGGGGGGATAGTTATCATTTTTCTCCTAATCTTCATCAAATTAGATCCATGTTATATATCTTTAGCATATTGTTCCCACTCTGATTTTAATTACCGTCGCGTTGGTTTTCTTTTTATTATTTTAGAAGGCTTCACACAAGTAATCTCAGGAGTGAACTCTGTACTGTTGGTCTGACATGTAACTGAAACTGCGGTTGCTCAATATATGCGAAAAAGCCTAAAGTACCAATTTGAAATGTCTGTTCTTGAATCACAAACAAGTATTTTTCTCAGTTTGAAATGATATTTCACCTTTGATAAAAGAAAAGGGATACATCCAGGGGTGAAGACAGGCCAGGTGACCAGTGGTGTCATGTTAATGGCAATGCAGTCATCTATTACCATAAATGAACAGTAGTAAACACTTAAATTAGTGAAGCATTTGCTGTTTTAGTCTGTTGGTTTGAACCAATGCACCAAGCCAGCTACACCTCTGGATACATCAATCATGAAGCATGAACATGACAATTTGACACATATATGCCCTGTTTACTGATCCTTTCAGTTCAATGAATTATGCCAGTGATCCCTACTGCAATGGTGTCCTTTGCAGCTGCCACTTTTTCCATGCTTGATTGGAAGGAGAAGGCAACAAAGAGAATAATGGAAGTGCAGAACAACGGAAGTGGTCATTCAAGCAGTACTTGTTACCAGAACCATTGTAAGTACAATGTAGGAGAAAATGGTACTATTCGTAACTGAGCCGATTTGACATTTTTTTGTCACTGCACATCCCAAAAACATGATCATCTTGATATCCACTTCACAGAACTCATTGTCTCTCAATCAAACAAAGCAAACTCAATAGGGCTCCCTTGCCCTTCCTACGGCGATCTTTCTGATTCTTGTCAATGTTAGATCTTCCTTGTCCAATGTGTCGTAAATTTTAGCAGTTTCTTTATTGCCAGTCTGTCTGCTGAGTTGCACTTGATCTTACATAAACACAGAAGCATAGTTCCTCTTGCTTGCGTATTCTTAATCTAGCAAGAAACCGTCGATCACCCGTGCAAGGTACTAATGCACATTTGGCTACCTAGAGCGCTGCAGTTTTTGCTCCGTGACAGTGAATCAACTAGTTATTGTCTAATCTTTTCCCCTCTTCACAGGTAGACGTTTCCAAAGCTCTCCTCTTCACAGGTAGACGTTTCCAAAGCTCTACCAACGTTGTTGCTTGGAGCATTTGGAGGAAAACAAGTGTATTGATCATCAATTGCAGCGAAATGAGCTTTCTTCTGCCCAGGTTAGCAACAGATGGAGCAATTTGCAGCTTCGTGCAAGCAGCATAGCCAACCAGAAGAGATTTATACCAACAGCCCGGTAGCATATCCATATACTGCTACTGGGAGACACACATAGACCGGTACTTTTTAGTTAGCATATCATGTTCATCACTACAACCATAAATTTACGACATTCTTTCTCCGGTTCTTCACATAGAAAATTTATCATTGACATTATGTTGTATTCTCGTTGTTTCTACTCAATCAACGTGTACGACACAGGTGGTACAATATACTCCCTCCGTTTCTAAATATAAGTCTTTGTAGAGATTCCACCATGAACCACACACGAATGTATACAGATGCATTTCAGAGTGTAGATTCATTTATTTTGCTTCGTATGTAGTCCATAGTGAAATCTCTACAAAGACTTATATTTAGAAACGGAGGGAGTAAAACACATGTCAGTACTGTATTCTATATACTTGGAAGCGTCAGAAACCTCAATAAAAAATTCCAAGAAATGGATAACGTTTCAAAAGCTTGCACAATAAACAAATAAATAAATTATACGCCATGTTCTCCTATGTTTGTTGCTCCTCATAAATTCAGAACACAACAAGGGGGGCCAGATCCATTTCTCCTGGGAAGGACCGAAGGAGACTGATCTTTTTTACCGTCTCCTATGTTCACACAAGAACACCAGATGCGCCACAGCTGTCAGCCAGATTAATATTAGTCCTACTCTACAAACACTTGTTATCAACTATTCACTTGACTTTATACCATTTACCATTCTACATTGTACAACAGCTGCAGAAGTTATCATATAAACCTCATATGCAGCAACTAGATTCCTATGTTGTTCGCTTGCAGAGATCATTTCAACGCAAAATTGTTGGCAGCCATATGTCCAATCTCTGCTGGCTGGAGCCGCTTGATGTAATATTTCGATCCGCGTGAGAGATTGATTCGTTTTCGCCTCTTCACTGGGATGGATTCCACTGAGCATTCCTTGAAGCCACGCCGGACAAACCTGTTGAAGTACAAGTGTAAACATGAGAAACATCCGGGACTGCATCTTTACGACATGAACATATTTTCACCACCAGAAATAAAATGCGCAATAAAAATATGAGCAGATATAGCAGGTTTTATTGATGCATCAAGAAAGATGGTGGGGTTGATTCTTAATAAAAGGAACCTTGAATTATTCCATGATTAACCACAGCTGCTCATCAACAATGAATATTATGAAGTTAAAGATTATTAAAACGTCTACACAGGTACCAATTTGACCACAACTAGAACATTACATACCAGTCTGCTGTCCGTGTGGTAAGCAAGAATATTTTCTCAAGACCAAGGGATAATGCCTTCTTTTCAACATAATCTGCAGGAGTAGATCAGCCATGATAAGTATTTGATAGATTTTATTCTGGTAGCTTGTCCATTGCAGTGCACAATTAATGCTAGAGAAAGATGAAGTTAATGGTGACAACATATAAGGTGGAGACTCAATTGCGGTGTTTTGTTTAAGTTTCTTGGTTTGTATACACACAAAATTAATAGGAAACATTCCCAAGAAAAACTGAGGTACTTCTCGGTTAAGCAAAATCTCTCTTCCAAATATCAGATTCTAATTCATTTCGTGTTGGTAGACTAAAATTACAGTATACATAAAAAAAAGTTAACAAGGCAAAGCAAAATAAACAGTATGCCAACGCTCTAGAGTTAATATTACCAACCTCCATGCTTTCTACTAATGTGCAATTTATTAAGTATTGAAGTTGTAGGCTGCGTTTGGGATCACGGTGGATTTTTATAATCCCGTTCTCCCACTCGCTTTACCCTATTTTAGTGCCTGTTTGATGTGCTTTTGCCTACTTTCATGGCTAATTTCAGCAGATAATAAGTTAAGGAAGGCACAACACAGTTCAGCAACCACTAGATTAGATGTTTGCAACATAGAATTAAACATTAATATTACACTTTTTGTGACAAATAATTGAAAGTAGAGGTTTGCATAGCCTTTACTGAGCAGACTAACAAGGTGGATTGCAAGTCTTACCAAGTAACTTGTCTCCTTGACCCTGTCCTCGACATTCTTCAGATACAGCTATAGCAGCAACTTCCCCAGATTTATCCTCAAAAAAGGGAAAGAGAGCAGCACACGCAATGATTGAACCATCTCTTTCCACGACAATAAATGACTTCAGTGCTTCCAAAAGCTGTTGAAAGATAAACGAGAATAGCTTTGTTCAGTTTCACAAAGAGGCATGTCTTAACTCAGGCTAGTGTTCCCACTGCTCAAAGTTCGCATGATAATGAGGTACCTCTTTATCTGTTCTCTGCACTAGGACACCGGATTCTTCTAGGGGGCGAAGGATTTTCTAATGCCAGAAAAATCTTCCTCTCTAGCTGTTCTTGTTCCTTCATACATATCTCTGTTAAATGAGTGGAAAACATTATTTCCCTGCACTTTGGCACATATTATCTGCTGTGACATTGATAGCATGCATGCGTTTTGAGCAATTCGCAGAACAACTTATATAAATCAATAGCTCAACAGGCATATAGGCGCATTGCAAGTACGCAATTGTGGGCTTACACATCAAGACTAATGTTTCGTGACAGCTAGGA
The DNA here is from genome assembly GCA_021605145.1 of Aegilops bicornis. NCBI lineage: Eukaryota > Viridiplantae > Streptophyta > Magnoliopsida > Poales > Poaceae > Aegilops > Aegilops bicornis. The sequence continues at coordinate 300,096,770 of CM038675.1, forward strand.
AAGAGCAAGAGTTTCAATATACCTTGCTATTAGTGTTCCTGCACCATCTCTTGTGAATAATTCTAGCAACAATGACCCCCCAACAGTGCCATCTATGATATGAACTCTTTGGACACCGCCCTGATACGTAAAAATGAGAAGATCCTAATCAGGAAAAAGGAACAACAGCGATGCGTAAATAATACAAAAAATACATGAACTGCCGTACATCATATACTTTTGCCCCGTGGAAACAGAATATTCCAAGGACCATAGTGGATATGATTCCCGGAGAAACATGGCAGATACAAGTACCACTCGGGTCAATAAACAAGATAAATTCAGTAAAAAAAAGGTCTTTGAGCAGGATAGTTGTCTAACATCATGATATGTATAGGACATTTTTTTGGCGAGGAATATGTATAGGGCATTTTTTTGGCGAGGAATATGTATAGGACATAATGGTGCACACTGATGAATGTACAAAAATTGCATCTGGTGTACTAACATGTACTCATACACCAAAAGCAGTTTGGAAGATAAATAGTATCCTATAATATTCAAGTTTGGTGTTAACAATGTTGGAACCCTAGAAACCATGTAATCTAGTGCAGAAGTAGCAACTTCAGAGCTCACACTTTTATACCTCCTAAATCCAACTCAAGAAAGAAGCAAAAACTTACATGGCATACGTATGCTGCTGCAGCCAACTCTGAAAGGTAGCCATTTGACCTGCTCAACCGCTCTGCCCCACCAATAGCAAACCCTTGCTCACCAGACAGACCATTTCCATTATTGAAACCCACACCATTCCGAAAGGATGCAGTGTAATCACTGACGAAATCTCTTCCAACCCATACTTGTTCTTTCTCTTCTTTGATAGGAAAATTGTGGGCATAACTAATGTCCTCCTCCCCTACGACCTTTACATAATTTGCAGCAGTTTCACTCTGCTTAGCGCGTGTTCTGATGAGCATATCTGCTTCCTCGATAGACATGAAACGATTGACTCGGCCATGCTCATCATATATTTGGCCATCGACAACACAGATAAGCTTGTCCGCCTCGATAGCCAAAGCACATGCTGTCGCAACTTCGTATGTGCTGAAAGTCAGTAAAAGTAACACTAATATCAGATGATGTTGAAGATAAGAATGTTGTATCTGTCTCATCTTGTATTTCATAAAAAAAAATCCTTACGTGAAGTTATGTGGACTGTTTGATAGTGATTTTTAGAAGTGTTACTGCAGAATAAGAAGAAGAAAACTACAAAGTGAATGGGGTAGACATCATACTTGCAATTTAACACCTCTCCTGAACTGGAGTATCCCATATTGCTCACGACAACTATGCTATCCCTATCAAGTCTTTCTTTTATCCGTGAAACATCTATTTTCTTAACTTCACCAGTGAATCCATAGTCAATGCCACCAACAACTCCTCGTCTCTGCCACAAGAAGAGAGGTATTTCAGTTCGCCATTTCAAAATAAGTATACAAACCCACTCAAACATTATTATCTCAAGACAAGCAAAAGAAAAAAGATGCCACATAGAGGTTCATAATCTTAATTTTAAGCTTTACATAAGTAGTTCCAAATTCCAAAACTTGACACTCATATAAATACATAATATTGATACCTCGCGATGGGTTCAGTTAGTTTTTTTATTTCTGATCTTATGTACCGTCCGATGTGACTTGGCGGTTCTGTTAGTAATGAAGTTATGTCTGATCTGATGTATAGTCGATGTGTGCATTGGCATATTATCCCTTTCAACTGCATCTATCATTGGACAGTCATACTTATTTGAAAATAAGTTAACAGCCCCTCGTGCACCACTAGGGGTGCTTAACGCCACTTCGCCAACTGGCCTCTACACTTTGCAATGGTCACTTTGCCAAAAACAAGTTAAGAATACGCCTCCAACTTTCAGGGCTAATCTTTCAAGCGTCAGATGGGTCCCTTATATCTGCCTTTGACTACTCTTAGTAAAAAAATTTGCATCTAGAAATAGATGAAACCGATATGGTACCGAAAACCAGTATAGTATGCCATGCTAACCTTAGCACCCAGGAAGTTTCCGCTTGCAACATTGTCGGAGATTTCGTGCCAGCGACCATTAACACCATGTCGACGAAGATCTAACATTGGGGGACCAGGAGATAGCTTTGCTTCTATAGTAAAGGCGTATTCTGCCAGCTGCCTCCATCGCAGCATCTAATGAATCAGAATCTGTAATACGGTAACGACCACCATAATTGGCCTTCTTTCCTGAGAAATTCATAAAGTGAGCTCCTTCACCACCATGCACACATGTAGTACAATCACCAATACTATTTAAAGAAAAGACATGTGCAACGACAAATCATCAACCACGGCATCAATACAAAGTATAGCACTGGTTATGTAGCTTTTACTTTGCAGTACTTCGCCAATCATCAACACTATAAGAACCAAGAAATGACTTCAATACTTACTCTCCATTTCCAAAAGTGTGTGCTGAACCAAAAAATAGAAAAACCATATATGAGATGAGACAAACTATGACTGGAATGCGCCACGATACTTATGCTACTGACTGGATATATCTCCCTTGATATGCTATATATATGCAAAACAAAAAACAGGATGTTCCTCTATACGTAATCTTTATCCAGAGCTCACTCAGCCGTGCTTATCCGAAATAATACCCCCACTTTCCTTATATGCCACCAAATACTCCCCCCGTCCCAAAATAAGTGTCTCAACTTTGTACTAACTGTTTTGGGACGGAGGGAGTATCAAATACGACATATAGAAATAAATAAATAAACAAATAGGTTCAAGCACATCAATGAACTTGTGAGATTTGTGGGATGTGAAGAAGAATCCTTTTTGTTTTGTTCCAACGGTAACCAAACACAGGCACTTCAATAGTGTGGACGTTCATAGAAAAACGTATCTATTCAAAGCATCTTAGCATATAAAAGAGTAAAAAAAATGCAAATCTTCAGCTAACCTCTATCAGCCAAGAGCTTATCAATCTGAACATGTGTTCCAGGAACAAGAACAAACTTGATCCCAAGACCATGTAGAAGCGATATATCCTGCATGTTGAAGTAATGTGAATTTTATGGAACTAAACATAAGTTGTCAAAAGCATATAAAAAAATACATTTTAAAGAAAATTTCAACAAAACTACGTTCTTTAAATTAACACAGAACTACACCTTTAGTGAATTGTCATTTCAGCCAATGAACACTGACTAAGCGATTATGGTAATGTCATGGACAAGGGTTCATGAAAGGTAACACCTCAGAAAATCTTTATTAGTTACAAATCTTGTTTTAGAAGGAGGAGCAGGTCAACCTATCCAAACCCAGGCTCAGCTACCCGGGTGCAAGATTTATTTCTTGGTAATTTTCATGTACAGTGACACCACCCCATCATGAGATGGAAAATATGTGTGGTTTTACACCGGGACACTGGGTCATTTTCTTTCTGGGGTCCGCACCTTCCAAGATATTGTTAACAACAATATTCAACAGAAATGTTTTGATGACAATGACTGTTAGGCACAGTGAAAGTAACACGAAATACACGTGCAGCTGTTAATTTACTTATTATCTTCTCCAACAAATCAGTGAAGGAGGCAGAGCTGGTTTGAACTTAGATCAAAGTAGCTTAACCACCCATATCGCAACCAGCCGTCGGTTTCCCCCCCTCTCTCTCTCTCTTTTTTGTGAATGGTCGGTTTCTCTCTTGACGTTGCTCTCTTCTTTGCAGCACAATTATAAGAAAGCAACTGTGCTGTCCAGCTCGAACAATGACATAGCAAAATCAAGGCCGTGGAGATGGCCTCAAGTTCACTCTCTTCAAATATGTCCAGCAAGATCATGCGATCCACCGTCCAACCTCTTAAGAATTCCTAACTCGGCATGTGCATGCTGAATTCGGAACAAATCTGCAAAAATCCCTCTCTTGTTGAACGATCCCATCAAAATGGCATTTGAGGTGAAACCAAAAACTAAGCAATCAAAACAGTGAAGAGGCGTGCAGAATCGCTGTCAGCCCACAGCACCGAAATGCGAATCATCCATTTCCACGAAAGCGAACGGGGACCATTCCTGGTGGAGAGCGACGGGTACCTGCAGAATGCCGTCGAGGTGGGGCCCGGCGACGACCTCCCCGGAGATGACGACGACGAAGGTGCTCCCCCGGTGGCCCCGGATGTACGGCCAGGCCTCCCGGAACCACCCGACGAACCTGCCCCCTTCGTCCGCCTCCGCCTCCCCACGACCTAGAGCCCCATCGCCGAATAACCCCGCTCCACCGCAGCACCGCACGCCCGTTGCACGCCGGCGCCGCGACTCAGGGGCGCGCGTCCCGACCCTCCAGGGCCGCGGCCGCGTCGACCCCGCCGGCGCCCGGGAGGGCTCGCCGGCGAAGCGCGCGGCCGCGCGGGCGAGGGACGCCGCCGCCATCGGGGGGGTGCAGGCGAGATTCAGCGGGGGCTGGTACATGAGTGCGGCGGGCTGGCTTGGCGTGGCGTGGCGCTCAGGCCGTACGCGGCGAGACGAAATGTAGAGAGAGAGGGAGAGAGAGTTGGAAGCGGCGATCGGCGAGCGATGTGGCGCGCGGAGACGGGGTTTGGGTCTGGGTTTGGGTTTTGCTCAGAAGAAGTGGGGGAGTGGGATATATACGCGAGGCCGTGTTGACTGAGGCTGGGGCATTTTGCCTGTCTTGTTTGCTTGTGTGGTGGTGACTGTGATCCGACGGTCCGCGCCGGCGGCGTCGCGTCTGGTGGAGGTTGGTCTCGGCTCGGGGGCGGCGTCAGCCAATGCCAATGCCCATGCGCGCGGTAGGTGAGAGACGCGCGGCTTCTGCGCGCGTGCAAGGGCCAATCCGAAGCAGCACTCACTATAATATTATCCTGCTGCCACGAATAGGATTATACGAGTTTCTCGACGCCTGCGGCCGGTCAGGTCATGTCAGTCACCGTGACAAATTGACTTCTTTCACGTTTGTGCACTGCGAAGAAACGTGCACTCGAAAAAAAAATCACCTTTCGCGTACCTCGAAAAAACGTTTGTGCGCTGCACGGCTTTTCTCCCTCGCCCTCGTTCGGTCATAAGCGAGTTTGGTTTCCCGCATCCAGCCTAATCAGACCTGCACGATGCATATTTTTTTGGAAATGCGCTATTCAATCGCACGCATATATTGTTGGCCTGCATAGCACAGTTCTTAAAACACCTCTGGGCCTGATTCATTAGAAACGGCCGAATTGGCAGTTTCTTGCAAGCCAGGTCCGATCGATGCTCTCGAGCGCACGTGGGTGGCTCGGCTCCTACGTGTGTACAGATAATCATCTCCCTAACCTTTCCCAATCTCTCTCCTCTCTGAGCACCTCATCTCTGAGCACACCCTCGCCTACTTTGCTCGCCGCCCCGGTCATGCCAGGCGTCCCATCGCCGAACCTCCGCCGAACTCGCCCTCGCCGTATCCGTCCGACGGGCCCGCCTCGCCGCGACGGCCGCAGCGAGCAAGCAGGCCGGCCTGTCGGAGCTCCAGCGGGCGGCCCGGACGGGAGTCCCGGGCGAAGCAGCGGACAGCACGGTCGAAGCTGGTGCGCGCGCACCTCCTGCTGACGTTGAAGCTGAGGCCGGACCGGCTGCACTCGTGGACGAGCACCGCGACCTAGAGCGGCTGGAGCTCGTTGACTCCTCCACGCTCATGTGGCACCGCGCCCTGGCCATGATCTACCCAATTCTCTTGCACACTCCTCCACATCCATCAAATGATTAGGGAAAGCACAACACCGCTACGTGGAGCGGCTGGAGCTCGTGGACGAGCGTCCAGCGCAGTTGCTGCTTCTTGGTCTTCTTGCTTACTTGTGTGTTTTCCGAACTCTGAAGTGCACGGGGCTTCAGGCAGCTACTTAGTCTTCTTGCTTGCTTGTGTGCTCTGTGAACTCTGAAGTGTACGGGGCTTCAGGCTGCTGCAGAACAACAACATCACAGGGCGGCTGCCGCCGGAGCTGGGCACGTCCACAGCCGCGAGTCGGGCGCGGCCACGGTGCCATGCGTGGAGGAGTCCAGGTGTCGAGCGCGCCCATGGTCGCCGGGAGCTAGCGGTGGACATGATGGGCAGAGGAACCTCTGGCGCGCTTAACGTGTTCGACGAAATGAGATGCCAAACGTGGTAGGTGTTAAGCTTTGTTGTTAACTCCTAATCATATGCATGTATGCAACTAAACGCCGAGTGAAAATTACATCTCGATGCCAAGAACCCTAATGCAGGCAACCAATCAACAGGTCATCTACGTTTTTGGCCTTGTTTTTCCTTACCCAGGCCCTGCTCGGTGTGGCTCGTTTTTGCTCTCCTAGCCAGCCCCGATGGAGAAACTTGTTGGGGAACACGGTAATTAAAAAAAAATCCTACACACACACAAGATCCATCTAGGTGATGCATAGCAACGAGAGGGGAGAGTGTTGTCCATGTACCCTCGTAGACCGAAAGCGGAGGCTTATGACAACGCGGTTGATGTAGTCGTACTGAAAGTGCAACTATCCCTCGATGGTTTTGGTAATTCCTAACAATATATGGCTCATTGAGCTAATGCCATTTCAAGATAAACGTTTCAGGAAAGCTCAATGATTGGCATGACATGGATGAGAAAAGTGGACCCCTAAAAATGCTAAGGACAAAGGATTGACTCAAGCTCAAGGCTCAGGACTCTACATTTTTTTTATTTTAAGTGATCCAAGATCACATTGAGTCCATAGGAAAAGCCAATACTATCAAGAGGGGGTGAGGTGTTGCTTAATGAGTTTCTTGCTCAAAGTGCTTAGTGATATGCTCCAAAATCCTCAACTACTTTCTCACATCCACATATGTCCCAAACCAAAAGTCAAACTCGGCCCCACCAAAACTGTCTATCCGGCTCCACCGAGTTCAATTGACATAGCCACTGCCAGAAACCCTAGTCTTTTCGGTCTCACCGATAGGGATCTCAATCTCACCGAGATGGGATTGTAATCTCTCTGTTTCCCTTCATAACGTCTTGGTACAACCGAGATGAGCGAATCGGTCCCACCGAGATTGCAATGCAAACACTCTGTTTCCTTTTCGTAACGTTTCAGTTCAACCGAGATGAGCGAATCGGTCCAACCGAGTTTGCCTGACCAACTCTCTGTTTGTCTATTACTAAAATCGGTCTCACCGAGGTTGTGTAATTGGTCTCACCGAGATTACGTTATGCCCTAACCCTAACTAAATCGGTCTCACCGAGTTGACATGTCGGTCCCACCGAAAATCCTAACGGTCACATTATGAACTAAATCGGTCTGAGCGAGTTTAACTATTCGGTCCCACCAAGTTTGGTAAATTATGTGTAACGGTTAGATTTTGTGTGGAGGCTATATATACCCCTCCACCCACTCTTCATTCGTGGAGAGAGCCATCAGAACATGCCTACACTTCCAACATACATTTTCTGAGAGAGAACCACCTACACTTGTGTTGAGGTCAAGATGCTCCATTCCAATCACATAAATCTTGATCTCTAGCCTTCCCCAAGTTGCTTTCCACTCAAATCATCTTTCCACCAAGTTCAATCCTATGAGAGAGAATTGAGTGTTGGGGATACTATCATTTGAAGCACAAGAGCAAGGAGTTCATCATCAACACACCATTTGTTACTTCTTGGAGAGTGGTGGCTCCTAGATTGGCTAGGTGTCACTTGGGAGCCTCCGTCAAGATTGTGGAGTTGAACCAAGGAGTTTGTAAGGGCAAGGAGATCGCCTACTTCGTGAAGATCTACCCGAGTGAGGCAAGTCCTTCGTGGGCGACGACCATGGTGGGATAGACAAGGTTGCTTCTTCGTGGACCCTTCGTGGGTGTATCCCTCCGTGGACTCGCGCAACCGTTACCCTTCGTGGGTTGAAGTCTCCATCAACGTGGATGTACGATAGCACCACCTATCGGAACCACGGATAAAAAATCTCCGTGTCAACATTGCGTTTGCTCCCTCAAACTCCTCCCTTTACTTTCATATGCAATTGTTTTATTTTCCGCTGCTATACTCTTAGAATTGCATGTGTAGGTTGATTGCTTGACTTGTGCTAAGTTGCTGAAATCTGCCAAGACTTAAAATTGGTAAAAGGCTAGATTTTTATTTGGTCAAGTAGTCTAATCACCCCCCTCTAGACATACTTTCGATCCTACAAGTGGTATCAGAGCTTTGGTCTCCATTTGCTTTATTTCCATAGCTTTTGGTGGTCATAGCCTTGGTTTCACAACCTAGGAGAGTATGGCGTCTAGCGAGGGAAATTACCACCATAGAGGTCCTTACTTTGATGGTACAAATTTTGCTAGTTGGAAGCATAAGATGAAAATGCATATTCTTGGACATAATCCGGCCGTTTGGGCTATTGTGTGTATTGGCTTGCAAGGTGAATTCTTTGATGGGAGAGAACCGAACCGTGAAGCTACCGCGGAAGAGTTGAAGATGATGCAATACAATGCTCAAGCTTGTGATATTCTCTTCAACGGATTGTGCCCAGAAGAATTCAACAAAATCAGCCATCTTGAGAACGCAAAGGAAATTTGGGATACTTTGATTGATATGCACGCGAAGGTCTTGACTCCGTCAAGGAATCCAAATTGGATGTGCTTCAAAGTCAACTTGACAAGTTCAAAATGAAGGATGGTGAAGGTGTCGCTGAAATGTACTCTAGGCTTGCTCTCATCACGAATGAGATTGCCAGCTTAGGAAGTGAAGAGATGACCAACAAATTCATCATCAAGAAGATCCTAAGAGCCTTGGATGGAAAATATGATACTGTGTGCACATTGATCCAAATGATGCCCAATTACAAAGATCTCAAGCCAACGGAAGTCATTGGAAGGATTGTTGCTCATGAGATGTCACTCAAGGATAAGGAAGATCTCCATAACAAGTCAAGCGATGCTTACAAAGCCTCATGTGAAGCTCTGAAAGATCGTGGATGTCGCCTAGAGGGGGGGGGTGAATAGGCGCTTTAAAATAATTATGGTTGAGGCTTGAACAAATGCGGAATAAACCTAGCGGTTAATTTGTCAAGCACAAAACCTACAACAACTAGGCTCACCTATGTGCACCAACAACTTATGCTAAGCAAGATAAGCAACTATGTGATAGCAAGATATATGACAAGAACAATATGGCTATCACAAAGTAACGATGCATAAGTAAAGGGCTCGGGTAAGAGATAACCGAGGCACGCGGAGACGATGATGTATCGAAGTTCACACCCTTGCGGATGCTAGTCTCCGTTTGGAGGCGGTGTGGAGGCACAATGCTCCCCAAGAAGCCACTAGGGCCACCGTAATCTCCTCACGCCTCGCACAATGCAAGATGCCGTGATTCCACTAAGGGACCCTTGAGGCGGTCACCGAACCCATTACAAATGGCAACCCTTGGGGCGGTCACCGAACCCGTACACTTTGGCAACCCTTGGGGGCGGTCACGGTGCCGTCAAATTGCTCAGGCGACCTCCACAACCTAATTGGAGACCCCGACGCTTGCAGGAGCTTTACACCACAATGATTGAGCTCGAACACCACCAACCGTCTAGGGCGCCCAAGCACCCAAGAGGAACAAGCTCAAGGGCACCAAGCACCCAAGAGTAATAAGCTTCTCAACTTGTAACTTCCACGTATCACCGTGGAGAACTCAAGCCGATGCACCAAATGCAATGGCAAGGGCACACGGAGTGCCCAAGTCCTTCTCTCCCAAATCCCACCAAAGCAACTAATGCTAGGGAGGAAAATGAGAGGAAGAACGAAAGAAGAACACGAAGAACTCCAAGATCTATATCCAAGGGGTTCCCCTCACTTAGAGGAGAAAGTGATTGGTGGAAACGTGGATCTAGATCTCCTCTCTCTTTTCCCTCAAAAACTAGCAAGAATCCATGGAGGGATTGAGAGATAGCAAGCTCGAAGAAGGTCAACAATGGGGAAGAACACGAGCTCAAAGGATAAGGTTGAATGCGGAAGAAGACCCCCTTTTATAGGAGCTCCCGAATCCAACCGGTATGTTCACAGCCAAGACAGGCGGTACTACCGCTCAAGGAGCGGTACTACCGCTAGGCGGTAGAACCCCTTGAAACACAACAGCGAGGAGGCAAAAGGCCAAAGAACCTTCGGAGCGGTAGTACCGCTCGTCCTCACGGTACTACCACTCGACCTCACGGTACTACTGCTATGCGGCGGTACTAAAAAATATACATGCCTACTTCCATTGAGCAAAACCACGAGATTTTGGTCCGAGCGGTACTACCGCTTAGGAGCAGCGGTAGTACTGCTCTGGGCGGTACTACCGCTCAGGAGCGGTAGTATCTGCTCTGAGCGGTAGTAAAAATTACATCCGCTCTAGTCGCGGTAGTACCGCAGACCTTTACCAAAACAGCCATAACTTTTGCAAGCGGACTCGAATTCAACGAAACCAAGTTTGTTGGAAAGCTAGAAACAAGGGCTAACACAATCTTGAGAGAAATACCAATAATAAGCAAATGAGAAAAGGCCCAAAAGAAAATGGTGAGAACCCTTCCTCGAAAAAGACCGGTAAAACCTCCAACACCGAAAACATCATAGAAGACGCATGCAAACTCCGTTTCGATGAACTCAAGCTTGTCATAAAGATGACCATAAGCTCTAAGACTCACAAAGAGAACCAAACAAGAACCAAGAAACATGATGCAAGGGTGCAATGGTTTGAGCTCTCGACGAACGATACGATCAAGCTACTCACTTGAGAGCCCCCCTTGATAGTACGGCTATCGATCCTATAACCCGGTCTCCCAACTACCACCATGAGACCGGTAAAATAGAAAACCTATCAAGGGCAAACCTTTGCCTTGCACATGATCCACTTGAGCTAGATGATGACGATCTTGTCCTCCTCAAGATGGACCACCTTTCTTGATTGCGTTGGGTCGATGGAGACTAGATGATTGCTCCCCATACTCCACTATGGGTGAGCCACTCTTGACACATCTTCACAAGTCCATTGACACCACAATGGATGGCAAGCTTCAAGCACTTGATCTCTTCGTGATGCTCCACTTGAACTTGCACACGGCAATCTTGATGGCGATAACCACTTGATGTCATCCTTTCCATGGGTTGTATGATATCTTCCTCTTGGCGCAAGCCCATGGACACGTACCTAACCCCACATAGACTCTCACATAGACCATGGGTTAGTACACAAAGTGCAATGGATAATGCTTACCATACCATGGGATCACTTGATCCCTCTCGGTACATCTTCTACGCTTTGTGAGTTGATCAACTTGATTCACTCTTGACTTAGTCTTGATCAACCTTGAATCTTTCCAACTCTCTTCGTTTGGATGATGTCTTGAAGGTAAACATGAATGATCACACAATCTTCTTATTCAAGACATGCTTGCAATAAGCTCAACACTCACATGACCAATCTTTGGATAATTCCTTAATAGCACCTTGGTCAACACATAAACTCCTTGAAACCAACACATGGACTTCAAGAAATGCCTATGGACAAATCCTTCAAATATAACTCAATGCAACCATTAGTCCACAGAGAATGTCATCAATTACCAAAACCACACATGGGGGCACCGCATGTCCTTTCAATCTCCCCATTTTGGTAATTGATGACAATCACTTTCAAGAGAGTTTATATAAGGAATTATGCATCACCATGCAATTCAACAACCAATAGTGCATGCGTATGAGATGCAAATGCTAAGGAACAAAACCAAAGCAAGAGGAGATAGCTCTCTAAACTTCTCCACAAAACTCTCTGAAACTTCTCCCCCATTGGCATCGATTGCCAAAATGGGCGAAAAGCTAAGAAGACCAATATAAATTGTGGTCCTCCATAAATTGTGTATTTCTCAACAAGAGAGTGGAATGCAATACACATATCCAGCAGTTAATACTTGGAGGAACACAAACTATATGAGGCCCAAAGATTGCAAAAGAATGATATGCCACAAAGACATAACAAAGAGAGAAACAAGCAATCAAGCAATCGAAAGATACCAATTGAAGCAAGCAATCAAAGGATATCAATTGAACCAACTAGACCAAAGATCCTATGAGCCACATGAATGAAGGATATTATGATATGAGACGAGGAGTGTTCTAAAGAAACTAGAGAAGCTCCCCATGATTTGTGCACAAAAAGAATGTTTTGTAATTGGATACAAAGTGCACAAAATAGGATCATAGCTTCGCCCAAAATCAATAGAAACTTACAACAAGTGCAAGTGAGCATATAGGAAACAAAGCCTAGTACTTGCAACAAACACATGGTTGAGAAACAAGTAAAAGAGGCAACTTAAGAATGGGCTCAACCAAAATGATGTGTGTGAGTCATGGCGAAGCACTTGAGAAGACTAAAATTAGGATGAGCATTAAGCATCAACATAGTCTTGAAAGAATGAGGCACACGGTGTAAGGCCTGTCATTCCCACACACAACTAGCAAATGGGTTCACAAGCTTACTAATAAGCATATAAAGAACTTATGCTTGTGACAACCCGTGGTGAAGATAGAAGATGAAAGCCTCATCAAGACGAGGGATGCCAATTAAGATGGCAAAAGCCTCGTAACGATAAGCATGAGGAAAATAATCTTCACCACACAAGAGTGCATCAAGATGCAGCGATAGAGGACACACACTCAAGGCAAAAGCTTTCACGGAGCCACCAAAGAAATAACATAAGAAAGACAAGGTGGGCGTGAAAGAAAGGATATCAACTAGAGATGTAATTTCTCTCAAGTGTATAAGGTTCTATGTAGACGAAATCATGATGATATATATATCTACAAAGAAGAATGTACACCGAAATAGTTACAACACGAAGGAAAAAGATATCCACAAGGAAGTCATAAATATACCAATAAGATATTTGCTTGAAAGCATAGAACTTGGCTAGATATGGTCTTATTGTATATAAATGAAGTCCAAACACACATCCATCAAGGGCATCACAACTAGCAACAAGAGATCATCGTTGGGATGCTTTGAGAAAGGAAACAAGTATCACAAGATATGAAATGAAAATCATGCCAAGATGCAACCTACACAAGGTTGAATGCAAGAGGAGAAATCATGAATAGATACTTGTTACCGAGATATCATTGGAAGGTTGTAGTAGATACCAATTGAAGGTATATAGTAGTTCATTGATCATCCTAGCTTGACTCCAATATGCACATGGTGACAACACCTTCCTTGTGAGTGAGCCGAGCATCCAATGCATCTCCAAATGTTCCTAGAAGAACAACACAAACTAAACGGTACCCAAACTTATCGGGACCAAATAGTTAGAAACACCAATACATAGGACAAACTCCACATAAATAGGTGCATATAGATATGAAAATGAATTTCATGCACCTCTCATGCTAATCAAGATAAAACGAATGATGATGATAAGAAGGAAATTGAGCGTCTAATTAAAGAACTAAACACTCTTAAGTTATCTCATGAAACTACCTTGGAAGATCATCGAGAACTTTTAAAGACTCATGAGAAGCTACGCTTTGAAAAGCTCAACCTCAAGCAAGAGCATGAGTTTTTAAAGGCAATCAATGATGATCTTCGCAGGAAAAGTTCTTCTTACATTGCCAAGCGTTTACTCTTGTCTACTTACATGCCACAAGTTAAATCTAACAATAAAAACAAGAAATATTCTTCATCTAGTAGTAACAACAATCATGCTAAATCCAATGTTGTTGCTTCTAGTAGTTCTCTTGATTCCACTAATGATTCTCTTAGCCAAGTTACACTTGAGCAAGAAAGTAGCTTATTGAAGGGAATTATAGAGAAAGGTGTTTACAAGAGCCTTGGAAGTAAGCAATTTGAGGAAATTATGCAAGCAAGGAAGACACCGGAAGAATCAAGGTGTTGGTTTTGAACGGAAGTTCAATGCCAATGGAGTTGAGTGGGAAGAAGATCAATACCCCAAGACGAAGTTTGTTCCTCAACAAGAGAAGTATGATCCTACTTCTTTCCAAGGGACACAAGCTCAAGATGATCTTCCACCACAAGACCTCAAGCAAAAAGGCAAGGACAAGCTTCAAGAGGAAATGGATGCATTTGAAGAAGCACCTAAGGCCCTAGTCAAGTGGGTTCCCAAGACTACATCAAGTTCTACTTCATCAAGTACAACTACAACTCCAAGGATTCCCATCAAGATGGTGTGGATCCCGAAGAAGAAGAACTAGAGAGTTCTTGAGGGTGACTCCGCCAACATTCTTCACTCTTATCATTTTGGCAATGACAAGTGCAAACAACTTTCATATCTTGCACTAGTTCAAGGAGTCACAAACCCTCTTGTTGGTAAGACAAGGGACAAGGTAACCTAATGCTTTCATGGACAACATCATGTGTATACATCACTCTATGTCTATGGATATCCTTGCTTGTTCCTTGTGGGACTAACCCGTGTAGGTATTGAAAGTGCAACTCACTCCAAAGGATTGCTCCGAATGATCTACATCAACTTTGAGCATCCACATCTTCAACACCTACAGGAAGTCATCATCGACAAAACCCAAGGTTAGTTCATCCCTCTTAGGGGGGATATCACATCTAGGGGGAGCTTTACTCTAAAAATTGAGCTAAAGCAACTCAAATGGTGTGAGCACAACAATGCTTTATGTAAAAGTGGTAACCCCACTTGTGCTTAAACGATGAGTATGACCTATGATCAAATGTTCTCATTTGACTCCTAAGTCAATATACTCATATATAGATGACCTAGTCATCGCCAATTGCTTGATAGATGCTAGAGTGTTTGTGCATGCTTTGTCACATATTTCATTTTCCATTTTAATTGTGTGAGCATGTTGAATGCATATTTTTCTCATTCGAGGACATCCATTTGTTGCTTTGATTGTTTGGCCTTTTTTTTCTCCTTTGACAAATGTATGGACAAGAATTCCTAAGAACTCCCTCTAGCTATCTATGCTTTCCTCGTCTCAAACTCTATTCATGCTACATCACAAAGTTTGATCGAGTCAGATTCGAACCACTCTGTGTGAGGAGCACTTGGAGTTCCCGATTCGTCATAGAATTAAACTTCCAAAACCTCTTTGTGCATTTCGGTCTGACCGATTCATCCTTTTCGCCGAGATCACTAAGTTGATCTAGGTTTTCAATCTCCGTGCAACCGATTAGAACCTTTCGGTCATACCGAGTTGCAGTAACTGCGTGCAGTTTTGCATCTCGGTGTTGTTCCACTCAGTCACACCAACAGTGCCAGGTTATATATACCGACGGGTCAAATTTTGGAAATTTTTCCGAAACCCTTCACCCGCGCGTAACCTGCTCTGCCACTTCGGGTCTCCGGATCATCTTCTCACCGCCAGCGACCTCCTGTCGCTGGTCTCTGCCGCTGTCAACGGCAATCTGCTCCGTCGTTGCCACCGTAGCGAACACTCGCCAAACTAGGGTAAGTGTTCGACCCCTTGTGCTGTCTTTCTCACTCATATTCCTAGCACAAGGACAATGCCATGATTCTTGCCACGATTGAGATTGATCCATCCAGCAAAAACTTCCTTAGGTCTAGTTTGATTCAAAAAAATTAGGGTTAGCTCTCCGCAGAACTCATCTCGGACCGACCGAACTGTAGAAATCGGTCTCACCGATTTGGCCTTGGCCATTGCACATGCGCTTTTCGGTCTGACCGAAACGTGCAAATCGGTGTGACCGAGTTCATGATTCTGTGAAACCCTAGCAATCTCGGTGCCACCGAACGGTGACTCGGCTCTACCGAGTTCACTAGTTTAGGTTCCAGTTGTTGCTTCGGTACCACCGAGTTTGTCAATTCGGTAGCTCCGAAATCACTTCTGTAGAGAACTAAAACTAAGCTTTTTGACTCAATTATTTTGCAAAACCTCTGTACTTTGTGATGCTCATCTACTCTATCTCATCTACAACCTATTCACAGAGTCTGCTGTTAGTAAGCTTGAAGAAATGTCTGATCAAAGTGATAGTCAGAACAAGTCAGAATAGCAAGTTCAGTTGAGTGAGGGCACTAGTCCCTCAGGGAGCTATGATGAGGGTAGCAGGAGCACACCTAGTAACTTGCCAAAGGCAACTACCAGGACAAGGAATAAGAAAACTTCAGATTCTGAAGATGAGGATTATGTGGCTGTTGAGGATGAGGCCGCTTCAATAAAGAAAGTGCTGAAGAAGGAATATAGCACTGCTGCTGCAACAAAGTCTGGACTGAAAACAAAGGCTCCAGCCAGAAGAGTTCCAATGTCAAAAGCCAGAGCCTCAACTGCTGAAGCTTCCATGCCAAAGAAAGTTGCCACAGGTGAAACTATGAAGTTCACCATTGAATCGAGATGATGGTGAAGCGGCGGGTGATGGTAAGAAGAAGAAGAGGGCAAGAACCACTCTTGCGGAGTTCTTGGCAAGCCCTCAATGAAGAAAGATTACGAATGAGAAGAGGAGGAGGAAGAGGATGCTGCACCACACCCAAAACTCGAAGCTCATGGGAGATGCAATCGGATCGAGGCTGCTCCATCTAAGCCCAAAGCTGCTCCAAAGGCTGCGCTCGGTCGAAACCCCCAAAACCCAAGAGAAGCACCGGGAACATCCTGCTGAGGAGAAGAACAAGGCCCCAAAGGCTTCAAGTGCTAAAGAAGAAGAACAAGACTCACTTGTTTTGAGAAAGTTGAAGTCCAAGATCCCTGACCACAATGATGCAAATCCTGTTGCAGGAAACATGAAAATCAGGAAGGATTCAGGACTGAGATTATGGAGACAGTCTGATCCATATGCTGTCAGGAGGAGAACTGCTGTTGACTACAGGTTTCACACTAAGGAACAACAAGACTTTTATGAGACAATTTTTCTTGACAAGAAGCTCATAGTGTGTGACATGAGGTGGGTTGACTGGGAGTACATCAAGGAGAATGAAGACCACTATCCAGGTGTATATGATAGCTTCAAGGCATGTGGAGTTGACACTTTTGTTGCCCAGAAGCTCACCAAGTGGAATGATGAGCTGATCGTGCAGTTTTACTCCACTGCCCACTTCTACCCAGATGGAAGGATCATTTGGATGTCTGAAGGTACAAGGTACCAATCTTCTATTGAAGAATGGGCTCAGTTGATCAATGCTCCAGAAGAAAGTGAGGATGACTTGGATGTTTATGCTGAGAAAAAGAAAGACCATAACACTATGGCCAACATGTACAGAGAGATTCTAGATGATGCTTTGGATACTCATAAGTTTGGATCTGTCCACTTCTTGTTGTCTGGTCTGCCAACCATCAACTGGATCCTAAGGCACACTTTGCTACCCAAGTCAGGTGATCACAAGATGATCAGAGGACATGCTATCAACTTGCTACATTTGTTTGATGTGCCTCAAAAATTCAAAGTCATGAGTCTGATTATGGAGACAGTCAAGAGGACATCAGCTGATCAGAAGAGAAGTTGTGGGTATGCCCCACACATTCAGGAGCTCATTGACTCCAAGATGGGCAAAGGCAAATATCTACTGGACAAGGAGCACCTGCCCATCTACCCTGAATTTGAAGACAACACAGTTGTCATGAATGAGAATGAACCATCTTGACTCAAGCACATGAGAAGAGAGAGAAGGCAAGGCGGAAAGCTACAAAGATGCCAACTGTTGAAGAAGCATCTCAAGTGTTCTTGACATCCAAACAAGATCAACTTGGATATCTGATCCAATCCACCTTGAGGATTGAGAAGGGCTTGGCCACCCTGACTCAAAACCAGGAGAGTTTGGAGAGGATCATTGAGCAGAAGTTCTATGATCTGGATGTCAAGGTAACTGAGATCCAAACTGCAGTTGAGCAGCTATAGGAGGAAGCAGAGGAGAAGAAGGGCAAGTCTACAACAGATGATTTTGCTAGAGTGCCCAGAAGCCAGAGGTCTGCTGCAGTGCCAGCCACAGACACTCGAGCTACAAAGATCCAGTCCAGCTGACTCTGACCTCGGTGCCACCAGCTCCAGCAGCCACTCCACCGGCTCGGCTACATCAGCGAAGCTTTAGTCCTTGGAGCCATCTCTACACCACCTACAGAAGATCAAGCCTGAGAGTCGTTTAGCACTATGCATTTTTGAACTTTTTGGTAACTTGTTGCCAAAGGGGGAGAAAAATGTATAGATCATAGACTTCGAGAGAGAGTGTTGCTTTTTTTATCTCTCTTGCTATTTTGGTTGAAACCTTTTTATTGTGTGCTTGTGTGAGATACTTTATGTGCTTGTGAGATACTTGTTTGATCATGTGTTTGATCATATGCTACCCTTAATGCTTGTTGGATGATATTATCTCTTATATCTCTATATGATCATTCACTTTGCTTGGTGATGAGTGCATGCTTTTAACTTCTATCATTTTGAGCGCTCCACCAAGATGTATGTGACATGGAAGAGTAACACATGATCCCAATCGATTGTGCATTAGCATTCAAAAGCAAATTTTAAATAATGCACAAATTTAGGGGGAGATCTTGCTTATCACATACTTCTCAAAGCGACGATGTTTTTCAATCTTATTATCATTTTTCGAAGCTTTGATCTATATGTTGTCATCAATTACCAAAAAGGGGGACATTCAAAGTGCAACTATCCCTGGGTGGTTTTGGTAATTCCTAACAACATATGGCTCACTGAGTTAATACCATTTCAAGATAAACGTTTCAGGAAAGCTCAATGATTGGCATGGCATGGATGAGAAAAGTGGACCCCTGAAAATGCTAAGGACAAAGCAATGGCTCAAGCTCAAGGCTCAAGACTCTACATTTTTTTCATTTTAAGTGATCCAAGATCACATTGAGTCCATAGGAAAAGCCAATACTATCAAGAGGGGGTGACGTGTTGCTTATTGAGTTTCTTGCTCAAAGTGCTTAGTGATATGCTCCAAAATCCTCAGATACTTTCTCACATCCACATATGTCCCAAACCAAAAGTCAAACTCGGCCCCACCGAAACTGTCTATCCGGCGCCACCGAGTTCAATTCACATAGCCACTGCCAGAAACCCTAGTCTTTTCGGTCTCACCGATAGGGATCTCAGTCTCACCGGGATGGGATTGTAATCTCTCTGTTTCCCTTCGTAATGTTTTGGTCCAACCGAGATGAGCGAATCAGTCCCACCGAGATTGCAATGCAAACACTCTGTTTCCTTTTCGTAACGTTTCGGTTCAACCGAGATGAGCGAATCGGTCCAACCGAGTTTGCCTGACCAACTCTCTGTTTGTCTATTACCAAAATCGGTCTCACCGAGTTTGTGTAATTGGTCTCGCCGAGATTACGTTATGCCCTAACCCTAACTAAATCGGTCTCACCGAGTTGACATGTCGGTCCCACCGAAAATCCTAACGGTCACATTATGAACTAAATCAATCTGAGCGAGTTTAACTATTCGGTCCCACCAAGTTTGGTAAATTGTGTGTAACAGTTAGATTTTGTGTGGAGGCTATATATACCCCTCCACCCACTCTTCATTCGTGGAGAGAGCCATCAGAACATGCCTACATTTCCAACATACATTTTCTGAGAGAGAACCACCTACACTTGTGTTGAGGTCAAGATACTCCATTCCAATCACATAAATCTTGATCTCTAGCCTTCCCCAAGTTGCTTTCCACTCAAATCATCTTTCCACCAAGTCCAATCCTATGAGAGAGAGTTGAGTGTTGGGGATACTATCATTTGAAGCACAAGAGCAAGGAGTTCATCATCAACACACCATTTGTTACTTCTTGGAGAGTGGTGTCTCCTAGATTGGCTAGGTGTCACTTGGGAGCCTCCGTCAAGATTGTGGAGTTGAACCAAGGAGTTTGTAAGGGCAAGGAGATCGCCAACTTCATGAAGATCTACCCGAGTGAGGCAAGTCCTTCGTGGGCGACGGCCATGGTGGGATAGACAAGGTTGCTTCTTCGTGGACCCTTCATTGGTGGAGCCCTCCGTGGACTCACGCAACCGTTACCCTTCTTGGATAGCACCACCTATCGGGACCATGGATAAAAAAATCTCCGTGTCAACATTGCGTTTGCTCCCTCAAACTCCTCCCTTTACCTTCATATGCAATTGTTTTATTTTCCGCTGCTATACTCTTAGAATTGCATGTGTAGGTTGATTGCTTGACTTGTTCTAAGTTGCTAAAATCTGCCAAGACTTAAAATTGGGAAAAGGCTAGATTTTTATTTGGTCAAGTAGTCTAATCACCCCCCCTCTAGACATACTTTCGATCCTACACATACGTCTTCACGATCCGACCGATCCTAGTACCGAAAGTACGGCACCTCCACGATCTGCACACGTTCAGCTCGGTGACGTCCCATGAACTCTAGATCTAGCTGAGGCCGAGGGAGAGTTTCGTCAGCATGACGGCGTGACGACGGTGGTGATGAAGTTACCGACGCAGGGCTTCACCTAAGCACTACAACGATATGACCAAGGTGGAAATTTGTGGAGGGGGTGTCGGTGTCAAAACCGGCGGACCTCGGGTAGGGGGTCTCGAACTGTGCATCTAAGGTCGATTGTAACAGGAGACGGTGGACACAATGTTTACCCAGGTTCGGGCCCTCTTGATGGAGGTAATACCCTACTTCCTGCTTGATTGACCTTGATGAATATGAGGATTACAAGAGTTGATCTAACACGAGATCATAATGGCTAAACCCTAGATGTCTAGCCTGTACGATTATGATTTCCCCTATGGACTAAACCCTCCGGTTTATATAGACACCGGAGGAGCCTAGGGTTGTACAGAGTCGGTTTACAGAGAAAGGAATCTTCATATCCGAACGCCAAGCTTGCCTTCCACGCAAAGGAGAGTCCCATCCGGACACGGGAGTAAGTCTTCTGTCTTGTATCTCATCAGTCCGGCCCACGTCACATAGGCCGGACGCCCGAGGACCCCTTAATCCAGGACTCCCTCAGTAGCCCCTGAACCAGGTTTCAATGACGATGTGTCCGGCGCATAGATTGTCTTCGGCATTGAAAGGCGGGTTCCTCATCCGAATGTTCCAAAGTAGTCTTTGAACACAGATAACGTGTCTGGCTCTGCAAAATAAGCTCCGCAAAGAGTATAATAGTTAACAAGTCCCATCTACTGACATCTTCTGTAGTGAGACGCCACATCTCCGCCCGGTCATTATTTTGAACCGTTTTTTAGCCTCCCGCTCCGTGTTTCGAGATGCGGTTTCCATTGGCACGTCTTGTCAAAGAAGAGATCGTGTCCCCGTATTGTGGGATTCTCATCGATACGGGTGTGAGTAATCCCACCGCGCCGTCTGCACGACCATTGGGGAATAGACGAGTTTTAAGGCGAATGGGGAGGCGTTTGATATTCGCTGCCTTTATAAAGGGATAATGATTCACCTTTTCACCCACACCCTCTTTCTCTCTGCCCACCCATTCTTGAGCTCCAGCGCCCAAGCTTCCATCCTTTCCGCCTCAAAAAAGCACTCCGACCATGTCCGTATCTGGAGCGCAGGGCAAGTGGATGGCCTCCTCCGTCAAGGAGAAGGACATCACGAAGCTCCGGGAGGCGGGGTACTTGGCCCAGGAAATCACCCACCGGCTTCCAGCAAAGGGGCAGATCATCCCCACCCCGGAGCCCCATGAGAGGGTGGTATTCATCCCCCACTTCGTCTGCGGGTTGGGATTTCGTCTCCACCCATTCGTCCGTGGACTCATGTTCTACTACGGGCTAGATTTCCATGATTTAGCCCCAAACTCCTTCCTCAACATATCGGCATTCATTGTCGTGTGCGAGGCCTTCCTCCGCATCCCATCCCACTTCGGATTGTGGTTAAAGATCTTCAATGTGAAGCCAAAGGTGGTGGGCGGTAAACACACAGAGTGCGGAGGCGCTATGGTGAGCAAGATGCCCAACGTCTCATGGCCCAAAGGTACCTTCATGGAGACCGTCAAAGGGTGGAAAGAACAGTGGTTCTACGTCACAGAGCCTCGTGACGTCACCTGGGCCGCGGCTCCCGAATTTAAGTCCGGGGCCCCGATGCGGCTCACCTCCTGGTTAGAGAAGGCCTGGACTGGGCTTCCTCGGATGAGCTGACAACGCTTCAGACGCGCATCAAGAGCATGGTAGACAAGAACATCAAGCTTGTCAAATCCAGGTGATGCTTTTTCGCCGGATCCTTCCGTGCCAAAGCCGGACTTGCCATTTGTGGGAGTTTGATCCGGCCGAGCACCAGACCTTGCAACAGTTCTTCAGCACTACACACGAAGACATCTGGAAGGTGCTTTTTAAGGCCAATGAGACATGGCCGAAGACGACCGAGGACCGTGGGTACAACCTGACCCATCCCGCCAGTCCGGTAAGTTTTTCGTATTCCAAGGTGTATCCTTCACCTGTACATTCAAGGAAGATGTCTAAGATTCCCTTATCTCCAGTGTTCGGCTCCGCTGCCTGAAGACCCAGCCATGCCATTTCTGACGAAGATGCTGGTCCCGGCGCCCTACCAGGCGCCGGAGAAGAAGGCTGAGAAGAAGGCCAAGGAGACCAGAAGCGGCCTCCGCCGTAAAGGGCACGTCTGAAGACGCCGAAATTCATTCCTCCTTCGCCGCCGATGACGACGAGGAGGAGGAGGAGGGAAGCAACTCCCCCCCCCCTGCGGGGGGAAGAAAGAAAAGGGCGGCCTCCATGGATCTGGAGGCCTAGGCGTCCAAGAAGGGGAAGGTCTCCCTCGCGGACAACTCCGTGTTGGACACCGATAGCAGCTCCGAGTGGCGCCCCAGGGAGAAGCCCCTGGCCGAATCGTAAGTACTCAAAGGCACTTATACACATATATCCAACTTCTTTACTTTGTGGTTTTAATATGTTGAATCATGCGCTGCAGTCCGGCCCGCGCCTGCCCCGAGCGATCTTCATCTTCGAGGAATTCATTGGATCAGAAGGTGATGGACAACGGGTCACTTCCGGTGGCCTCCTCTCCCAAGGCCATGGACGACGCCGAGGTGCTGTCCCGAAGGACCTCCCCAGGCCAGGGAGAGATACAAGAGGCTGTCAGGGTGGCGCGAGAGGGTGATACCTCGGCCGCCGGACACATGGGGGAGCAAATCCCCCCGAAGACTGGCGTTGGGGGCCATATCCAATTCGGCCCCTAGCCAAATACTATTCCAGAGACCCATACGGCTCCGGAACCAGGCAAGCAGCCTCCTTCGAAGGAAGGAGGTGCACCTATTCCGCCGGTGACCTCTATCCATCCAGAGGCACCGGATACTTTACTGGAAGCACTGCAAAGTGCTTCCATTGTTGAGGAACACCGTATCCTCATGGGTACGGTGGTTGAGAGGGTTCAGTCCGTTAAGAGCGGACTGACCGAAGCCTGCACCAGCCTTCTAATAGGCTTTGAGGTATGTGACGTAATTGTGCAAAAAGAATGTCATAGTATAGACAGTAGCCCCTGAGACTCAGTCCGGTGTTCGGAAAGAAAAGCCGAACAGAGGATCAAATAATTTTCGCAGGAGACTAACCATACATGTCTATGTGAATAAGCAGGCGTCATTGCTGGCTGCGACCTCCCATTTTGCTGAAGTCTCCGAACTGAAGCAGAGTCTGGAGCGGGCCGAGGAAGAGCTCGGTCGTGTGGAAAAATAGTTAGAGGACAAGCAAGGTATGCAATGGCCTATTCAGATCTAGAAAGATATGAATTGATTGTATTGATCATGGTATCATGATATTTTCGTAGGAGCTGCAACCGAGGTGGAGTCCCTCAAAAACGCGCTGGCCGAGGCCCAGAAGAGAGTGGGAAAGGAACAAGCCACCCGCGAAAAGCACGAGACAAGGGTCGAGGAGGTCCAGTAGGAGCTCCAGGACGCTGTAAAGAAGTGCGAGTCCTTGGAGCGCAAGATTGCGGACCAAGAGTCCGAACTTGCTAAGGCCCACCAAAGTGCACAAGAGGCTCGGGTTGAAACCCAGGCGCCCTCCAAGAAATCCAGGAGGCCACGAAAATCGCGGTGGGTAAGGCCTTTATTATGCAGAGCAAATATGTGAAGAAAAGGTACCTCTTACTGACCCGGATTTGGAGTTCTCCAGGAGCGTTTGCGGATCTGCCATGCAGTGTTGCTGATGCTGCGGAGTTCTTCCGAGCCGAAGAGGGGAGCTCAACAGAGAAGATGTTCTGGTCGCAATACCTTGCGCTAGAGCATCCGGTGCCCTTTATCGATCAACTGAAACAGCTGAACGAACTTCATAGGGTGGCTGAATTGGCAATGAAGGATTTGATAATCCGTCTATGGCCTGCCGAAGCCATACCCAGCAGCTACTTCAGGCTCGAGTTGGTCGATGCCTGCCCACGGCTTGATGCCATCAAGCGGTCGGTCTGCATCAAAGGTGCGCGGATGGCCTTCACCCGTGTCAAGGTGCACTGGGCGAAGATGGACGCTGTCAAGCTTGCGACCGAGGGACCGCCTGCGGGCAAGGAGCACTGCAGGCCTGAGTGGTATTTTGATGATGTTCTGAAGGATTCCCGCATTGTAGAGGGCCAGTGTGCAAAAGACATTATCTTTGAATGAAGACATTCATGTTATCCCGTCCTGTATCATGAAACAAAGCCGATATGTAATATAATGCTTGTTTTTTATTTAAAATTTTGCCTCCTATGCGGCCGTGTTATTAAATTTGAGAGTTGGCCAATCGTCGGCTTCATCCCCCACGTAGGTAGTACGGGGATGTTCGGGTTGAAACCTAAACACTCTTGGTCCAAGAGTTTGGTCCTTGAAGGAGGTGTTTAGCGCGAACCAGGCAATCGGACTATGTGGCTTTATCACCCTCACTTAGCCATAGGAGTTTGGCAATAGAAATGTAGGCGTAGCCCCTAGTTAGTGAAGGAAATATGCCCTAGAGGCAATAATAAAGTTATTATTTATTTCCTTATATCATGATAGATGTTTATTATTCATGCTAGAATTGTATTAACAAGAAACATAATACATGTGTGAATACATAAACCTCTGAGAGTGTCACTAGTATGCCTCTACTTGACTAGCTCGTTAATCAAAGATGGTTATGTTTCCTAACCATGAACAAGGAGTTGTTATTTGATTAACGGGATCACATCATTGGTTGAATGATCTGATTGACATGACCCATTCCATTAGCATAGCACCTGATCGTATAGTTTGTTGCTAGTGCTTTTCTTCATGACTTATACATGTTCCTATGACTATGAGATTATGCAACTCCGTTTGCACGAGGAACACTTTGGGTGCTACCAAAGCGTCACAACGTAATCTGGGTGATTATAAAGGTACATTACAAGTGTCTCCGAAGGTACATGTTGGGTTGGCATATTTCGAGATTAGGATTTGTCACTCCGATTGTCGGAGAGGTATCTCTGGGCCCTCTCGGTAATGCACATCACATAAGCCTTGCAAGCATTTCAACTAATGTGTTAGTTGTGAGATGATGTATTCTGAAGCGAGTAAAGAGACTTGCAGTAACGAGATTGAACTAGGTATTGGATACCGGCGATCGAATCTCGGGCAAGTAACATACCGATGACAAAGGGAACAACGATATGTTGTTATGCGGTCTGACCGATAAAGATCTTCGTAGAATATGTAGGAGCCAATATGGGCATCCAGGTCCCGCTATTGGTTATTGACCGGAGAGGTGTCTCGGTCATGTCTACATAGTTCTCGAACCCGTAGGGTCCGCACGCTTAACGTTTGATGGCGGTTACTATGAGTTTTATGATGTTTCTGTACCGAAGGTTGTTGAGTCCGGATGAGATCACGGACGTGACGAGGAGTCTCGAAATGGTCGAGACATAAAGATTCATATATTGGAAGTCTATGTTTGGACATCGGAAGTGTTCCGGGTGAAATTGGGAATTTTACCAAATGCAGGGAGGTTACGGAACCCCGAATGCTAATGGGCCAACATGGGCCTTAGTGGAAAGGAGAAAGGGGGCCCAAGTGCTGGCCGCACCTTCCCCCTTCCTTAGTCCTATTAGGACTAGGAGAAGGCGCCCCCTCTCTCCCTTCCCACTTGGGAAACCTAGTTGGACTAGGATTGGGGGAATCCTACTCCTAGTAGGAGTAGGAAACCCCGTGCGCCTCCTCTCCTTGGCCGCCAGCCCCTCCCTTCCCTCCTTTATATCTGAGGGCAGGGGCACCCCATGACACACAAGTTGATCCTTGAGATCGTTCCTTAGCCGTGTGCGGTGCCCCTTCCACCATATTACACCTCGAAAATACCGTGGCGGAGCTTAGGCGAAGCCTGCGGGGTGGAACATCATCATCGTCCTGCGCCCGTCGTCTTGTGAAACTCTCCCTCAACACTCGGCTGGATCGGAGTTCGAGGGGCGTCATCGAGCTGAGCGTGTGCGAGAACTCGGAGGTGCCGTCACGTTCGGTACTTGGATCGGTTGGATCGTGAAGGAGTACGACTACTTCCTCTACGTTGCGTCAACACTTCCGTTCTTGATCTCACGAGATGCGTAGACAACACTCTCATCTCGTTGCTAAGCATCACCATGATCTTGCGTGATCGTAGGAAATTTTTGAAATTACTACGTTCCCCAACAGTGGCATCCGAGCCTAGGTTTTTATGGTTTGATGATATGCACGAGTAGAACACAAGTGAGTTGTGGACGATACAAGTCATCTTGCCTACCGACATGTCATACTTTGGTTCAGCGGTATTGTTGAATGACGATCCAGACCAACCTTACGCGTACTCTTCTGCGAGACCGGTTCCTCGGCGTGCTTTGCACATAGATGGCTTGTGGAAGACCTGTCTCTCCAACTTTAGTTGAACTGAGTGTGGCTACGCCCGGTCCTTGAGAAGGTTAAAAGCGGAGTCTATTTGTGAAAGTATCGTTGTGGTTTTGATGCGTAGGTGAGATTGGTTCTTGCTTAAGCCCGTAGCAGCCACGTAAAATTTGCAACAACAAAGTAGAGGACGTCTAACTTGTTTTTGCGGGGCATGTTGTGATGTGATATGGTCAAGACATGATGCTGAATTTTATTGTATGAGATGATCATGTTTTGTAACCGAAGTTATCGGCAACTGGCAGGAGCCATATGGTTGTCGCTTTATTGTATGCAATGCATCGCCTGTAATGCTTTACTTTATCACTAAGCGGTAGCGATAGTCGTAGAAGCATAAGTTTGGCGAGGCGACAACGATGCTACGATGGAGATCAAGGTGTCGGCGCCGGTGGCGATGGTGATCATGACGATTGCTTGGAGATGGAGATCACAAGCACAAGATGATGATGGCCATATCATATCACTTATATTGATTGCATGTGATGTTAATCCTTTATGCATCTTATCTTGCTTTGATTGACGGTAGCATTATAAGATGATCCCTTACTAAATTATCAAGAAGTGTTCTCCACGAGTATGCACCGTTGCGAAAGTTCTTCGTCTTTGAGACACCACGTGATGATCGGGTGTGATAGGCTCTACGTTCAAATACAACGGGTGCAAAACAGTTGCACACGCAGAATACTCGAGTTATACTTGACGAGCTATGCATATAAGATATGACCTCGGAACACGGAGACCGAAAGGTCGGCGTGAATCATATAGTAGATATGATCAACATATTGATGTTCACCATTGAAACTACTCCATCACACGTGATGATCGGTCATGGTGTAGTTGATATGGATCACGCAATCACTTAGAGAATTGGAGGGATATTTTTCTAAGTGGGAGTTCTTAAGTAATATGATTAATTGAACTTAAATTTATCATGAACTTAGTACACGATAGTATCTTGCTTGTCTATGATGTGTAGATAGATGGCTCGTCTTTGTTGTTCCGTTGAATTTTAATGCGTTCCTTGAGAAAGCAAAGTTGAAAGATGATGGCAGCAATTACACGGACTGGGTCCGTAACTTGAGGATTATCCTTATTGCTGCACGGAAGAATTACGTCCTGGAAGCACCGTTAGGTGCCAGGCTGGTGCAAGGGCTGCGCCAGAAGTTGTGAACGTCTGGCAAAGCAAAGGCGATGACTACTCTATAGTTCGGTGTGCCATGCTACGGCTTAGAACCGGGACTTCAACGTCGTTTTGAACACCATGGAGCATATGAGATGTTCCAGAGTTGAAGTTAATATTCCAAGCGAATGCCGGATTGAGAGATTTGAAGTCTCCAATAAGTTCTATAGGCTGTAAGATGGAGGAGAACGGTTACTGTCGGTGAGCATATACTCGGAATGTCCGGATATAACAATCACTTGATTCAACTGGGAGTTAATCTTCCGGATGATTGCGTCATTGACAGAATTCTCCAATCAACGCCACCAAGCTACAAGAGCTTCGTGATGAACTATAATATGCAAGGGATGACCAAAACAATGCCCGAGCTCTTAGCGATCTTTGAAAGTCATGGAGGTAGAAATCAAAAAGGAGCATCAAGTGTTGATGGTTAACAAAACCACTAGTTTCAAGAAAAGGGCAAAGGAAAGAAAAGGAAACTTCAAAAGAGCGGCAAGCAAGTTGCTAATCGGAGAAGAAACCCAAGTCTGGTCCTAAGCCTGAAACTGAGTGCTTCTATTGCAAGCGGGCTGGTCCTTTGGAAGCGGAACTGCCCCAAGTATTTGGCGGATAAGAAGGATGGCAAGGTTAACAAAGGTATATGTGATATACATGTTATTGATGTGTACCTTACTAATACTCGCATGAGCACTTGGGTATTTGATCTTGGTTACATTGCTAATATTTGCAACTTCGAAGCAGGGGCTACGGATTGCGAAGATTGGCTAAGGGCGAGGTGACGATGCGGCGTGGGAAATGGTTCCAAAGTCGATGTGATCACGGTCGCACGCTACCTCTACATCTACCTTCGGGATTAGTATTAGACCTAAATAATTGTTATTTAGTACCAGCGTTGAGCATGAACATTATATCTGGATCTTGTTTGATGCGAGACGGTTATTCATTTAAATCGAGAGAATAATGGTTGTTCTATTTATATGAATAATATCTTTTATGGTCATGCACCATTGAAGAATGGTTTGTTTTACTTAATCTTGATAGTAGTGATACACATATTCATAATGTTGAAACCAAAAGATACTGAGTTGATAATGATGGTGCAACTTATTTGTGGCACTTGCCGTTTAGGTCATATCGGTGTAAAGCGCATGAAGAAACTCCATCTTGATGGACTTTTGGAGTCACTTGATTATGAATCACTTGGCACTTGCGAACCGGGACTTATGGGATAGATGACTAAAACACCGTTCTCCGGAACTATTGAGAGAGAAACAGATTTATTGGAAATCATACATCCTGATGTATGTGGTCCAATGAATGTTGAGGCTCGTGGCGGATATCGTTATTTTCTCACCTTCACAGATGATTTGAGCAGATATGGGTATATCTACTTAATGAAACACAAGTCTGAAACATTTGAAAAGTTCAAAGAATTTCAGAGTGAAGTGGAAAATCATCGTAACAAGAAAATAAAGTTTCTACGATCTGATCGTGGAGGAGAATATTTGAGTTCTGAGTTTGGCCTACATTTGAAACAATGCGGAATAGTTTAGCAACTTACATACACCGGAACACCACAACGTAATGGTGTGTCCGAACGTCGTGTCGTACTTTATTAGATATGGTGCGATCTATGATGTCTCTTCTTGATTTACCGCTATCGTTTTGGGGTTATGCTTTAGAGACGGCTACATTCACCTTAAATAGGGCACCATCTAAATCCGTTGAGGCGACGCCTTATGAACTGTGGTTTGGCAAGAAACCAAAGTTGTCGTTTACGAAAGTTTGGGGCTGCGATGCTTATGTGAAAAAGCTTCAACCTGATAAGCTCGAACCCAAATCGGAGAAATGTGTCTTCATAGGATACCCAAAGGAGACTGTTGGTACACCTTCTATCACAAATCCGAAGGCAAGATTTTGTTGCTAAATTCGGAAACTTTTTGGAGAAGGAGTTTCTCTCGAAAGAAGTGAGTGGGAGGAAAGTAGAACTTGATGAGATAACTGTATCTACTCCCTTATTGAGAAGTAGTACATCACAGAAAACAGTTTACGTGACACCTACACCAAATAGGGAAGAAGCTAATGATGATGATCATGAAACTTGAGATCAAGTTTCTCTGAGAACTCAGTAGATCAACCAGAGCAAGATCCGCACTGAGTGGTACGGTAATCCTATTCGGAAGTCATGTTCTTTGGAACATGATGAACCTACGAACTATGAAGAAGCGATGGTGAGCCCAGATTCCACAAAATGGCTTGAGGCCATGAAATCGAGATGGGATCCATGTATGAGAACAAAGTGTGGACTTTGGTTGACTTGCCCGATGATCGGCAAGCAATTGAGAATAAATGGATCTTCAAGAAGAAGATGGCGACGATGGTAATGTTCTGTCTATAAAGCTCGACTTGTTGCAAAAGGTTTTCGACAAGTTCAAGGGATTGACTACGATGAGACCTTCTCACCCGTGGCGATGCTTAAGTCCGTCCGAATCATGTTAGCAATTGCCGCATTTTATGATTATGAAATTTGGCAAATGGATGTTAAAACTGCATTCTGAATGGATTTACGGAAGAAGAGTTGTATATGATGCAACCAGAAGGTTTTGTCGATCCAAAGGGAGCTAACAAAGTGTGCAAGCTCCGGTGATCCATTTATGGACTGGTGCAAGCCTCTCGGAGTTGGAATAAACGTTTTGATAGTGTGATCAAAGCATTTGGTTTTATCTGAGACTTTTGGAGAAGCCTGTTTTTACAAGAAAGTGAGTGGGAGCTCTGTAGCATTTACGATATTATATGTGGATGACATATTACCGATCGGAAATGATATAGAATTTCTGGATAGCATAAAGGGATACTTGAATAAGAGTTTTTCGATGAAAGACCTCGGTGAAGCTGCTTACATATTGGGCATTAAGATCTATAGAGATAGATCAAGGCGCTTAATAGGACTTTCACAAGGCACATACCTTGATAAAGTTTTGAAAAAGTTCAAAATGGATCGAGCAAAGAAAGGGTTCTTGCCGGTGTTACAAGGTGTGAAGTTGAGTAAGACTCAATGCCCGACCACCGCAGAAGATAGAGAGAAAATGAAAGATGTTCCCTATACTTCAGCCATAGGCTCTATCATGTATGCAATCTTGTGTACAGACCTGATGTGTGCCTTCTTTGTAAGTTTGGCGGCGGTACCAAAGTAATCCAGAGTGGATCCTTTGGACAATGATCAAGAACATCCTTAAGTACTTGAGAAGGACTAAGGATATGTTTCTCATTTATGGCGGTGACAAAGAACTCGTCAGAACGGCAGTTACGTCGACGCAAGCTTTGACAACGATCCGGACGATTCTAAATCGCAAACCGGATACGTATTTACATTAAACGGTGGAGCTGTCGGTTGGTGCAGTTCCAAACAAAGCGTCGTGGCGGGATCTACATGTGAAGCTGAGTACATAGCTGCTTGGAAGCAGCTAATGAAGGAGTCTGGATGAAGGAGTTCATAACCGATCTAGGTGTTGTACCTAGTGTATCGGGTCCAATGAAAATCTTTTGTGACAATCTTTGGTGCAATTGCCTTGGCAAAGGAATCCAGATTTCACAAGAGAACCAAGCACATCAAAAGACGCTTCAACTCCATCCGGATTTGGTCCGGTGGGAGACATAGAGATATGCAAGATACATACGGATCTGAATGTTGCAGACCCGATTGACTAAGCCTCTTCCACGAGCAAAACATGATCAGCACCAAGACTCCATGGGTGTTAGAATCATTCTTGTGTAATCTAGATTATTGACTCTAGTGCAAGTGGGAGGCTGAAGGAAATATGCCCTAGAGGCAATAATAAAGTTATTATTTATTTCCTTATATCATGATAAATGTTTATTATTCATGCTAGAATTGTATTAACAAGAAACATAATACATGTGTGAATACATAAACCTACAGTGTCACTAGTATGCCTCTACTTGACTAGCTCGTTAATCAAAGATGGTTATGTTTCCTAACCATGAACAAGGAGTTGTTATTTGATTAACGGGATCACATCATTGGTTGAATGATCTGATTGACATGACCCATTCCATTAGCATAGCACCTGATCGTATAGTTTGTTGCTAGTGCTTTTCTTCATGACTTATACATGTTCCTATGACTATGAGATTATGCAACTCCCGTTTGCACGAGGAACACTTTGGGTGCTACCAAAGCGTCACAATAGCTGGGTGATTATAAAGGTACATTACAAGTGTCTCCGAAGGTACATGTTGGGTTGGCATATTTCGAGATTAGGATTTGTCACTCCGATTGTCGGAGAGGTATCTCTGGCCCTCTCGGTAATGCACATCACATAAGCCTTGCAAGCATTTCAACTAATGTGTTAGTTGTGAGATGATGTATTACGAACCGAGTAAAGAGACTTGCCGGTAACGAGATTGAACTAGGTATTGGATACCGACGATCGAATCTCGGGCAAGTAACATACCGATGACAAAGGGAACAACGTATGTTGTTATGCGGTCCGACCGATAAAGATCTTCGTAGAATATGTAGGAGCCAATATGGGCATCCAGGTCCCGCTATTGGTTATTGACCGGAGAGGTGTCTCGGTCATGTCTACATAGTTCTCGAACCCGTAGGGTCCGCACGCTTAACGTTTCGATGCGGTTACTATGAGTTTTTATGATGTTTCTGTACGAAGGTTGTTCGAGTCCCGGATGAGATCACGGACGTGACGAGGAGTCTCGAAATGGTCGAGACATAAAGATTCATATATTGGAAGTCTATGTTTGGACATCGGAAGTGTTCCGGTGAAATTGGGAATTTTACCAAGAAACGGAGGTTACGGAACCCCGGAATGCTAATGGGCCAACATGGGCCTTAGTGGAAAGGAGAAAAGGGGCCCAAGTGCTGGCCGCACCTTCCCCCTTCCTTAGTCCTATTAGGACTAGGAGAAGGCGCCCCTCTCTCTCCCTTCCCACTTGGGGAAACCTAGTTGGACTAGGATTGGGGGAATCCTACTCCTAGTAGGAGTAGGAAACCACAGTGCGCCTCCTCTCCTTGGCCGGCCAGCCCTCCCTTCCCTCCTTTATATCTGAGGGGCAGGGGCACCCCATGACACACAAGTTGATCCTTGAGATCGTTCCTTAGCCGTGTGCGGTGCCCCTTCCACCATATTACACCTCGAAAATACCGTGGCGGAGCTTAGGCGAAGCCTGCGCCCGGTGGAACATCATCATCGTCACCACGCCGTCAGGTCGACGAAACTCGCCCTCAACACTCGGCTGGATCGGTGTTCGATGGAAATCATAGAGCTGAACGTGTGCAGATCTCGGTGGTTCCGTACGTTCGGTTCTTGGATCTGTTGGATCGTGAAGTAGTACGACTACTTCCTCTACGTTGCGTCAACACTTCCGTTCTTTGGTCTACGAGTGCGTAGACAACACTCTCATCTCGTTGCTAAGCATCACCATGATCTTGCGTGATCGTAGGAAATTTTTTGAAATTACTACGTTCCCCAACAGTTAGTATTTGTTAATCCGGACTAGGGTGATGTAGACACCTGATCAGGTGGAGGTCGATCCGTCGCATAATGCAGGAAAAAAATCGCAAGAGATTTTAACCTCCGAATAGCTGACTAGCTCTCGCTGCATCATGACAGTCAGTTTTTGGCTTTCTCTGCTGAGGTGTTTACCCAGATAAACCAGAAACACAATCGCAACAGTTCTCCCTTTATTACCCTAGCCGATAGGACGGAACGTAAGGTAGCAAGCACAGGAGCCGAGCAACCCAGCTATTGACCAAAGACATGATTCGGAGTTGATGCATATAATGCTAAATTCGGGGTGCCGAACTATACTGTAAAAAGTGTTCAGACTTTGTTGCCGTAGTATGGAGCGCAATGAAGCCCCTGGCGAATGAAAGCACACCAAAGTGTACGGGTGCAATCGCTAAGAATAGCAAAGTAGTAAGCCAGTGCCACATAAGTTGGGCCGCAAACTGTTTTCATTATAATTTGATTAATATGTCAAATCTTATATGTAGAAATGATGTGATAAGCAACAGAGCTATTTAACATGCCGAGACCAAGGGGGAGCTGCGGGCGGGTCCTGAAAACAGGTAGAGTGGTTGTCAAGAAGACCACCTTGAGATTCCCTCATACGTCTATGCTGCTTGCCGCCTTGGTATATCCATCCTTCCAAAGGATCGATGATCATGCCGTCCTGAGGGGCCTGTGGAAAAGACACCAAAAAAGGATAAAAAAGAAAAGGAAAGGTATGTGTGCTCGGGGGAGGTCGAACCGTATTATGGACCACAATCGAGGTGTGCCTCCGTCTTTGCCCATGGTATTTTGAGTGCGTAGTTATGTACGCGCGGTACATATGCCGCCATTTGGTCGGGACTGAGACGGAGGCCGAATTGCTAGTCGAGCTCCTGACGAACTGGACTGTCATGCTGCAGAGTAGTCCGGACTCGTTTGACAGTGCCCAGGAGCTTGGCCGCTGAATTAAAATTCTTCTTGATAAGGCCGCTCTGTAGTTTCGCTACCAGGGCCGCGGTGTGCTCCTCGGTACGGAGGGAGCGTTTCGGGTTTCCATTGACCATTATGACACCGCGTGGTCCGGCCATCTTGAGTTTGAGATAAGCATAGTGTGGCACTACATTAAATCGAGCAAATGCAGTTCGTCCGAGCAGTGCGTGATAGCCATTGCAGAAGGGGACGATATCGAAGATCAAGTCTTCACTTCGGAAGTTGTCTGGAGATCCGAAGATGACTTCCAATGTGATTGAGCCCGTGCAGCGGGTTTCTACACCTGGTATTACTCCTTTAAAGGCAGTTTTTGTGGGCTTGATCCTTGATGGGTCGATGCCCATCTTGCGGACGTATCCTGATAAAGCAGGTTGAGGCTGCTGCCACCATCCACGAGGACTCACGTAAGGTGGAATCCATCAATGATTGGGTCGAGGACCAGTGCGGCTGAACCGCCATGACGGATACTGGTCGAATGGTCCCTGTGATCGAAGGTGATCGGGCAGGACGACCATGGGTTGAATTTTGGGGCGACTGGCTCTATCGCATAGACGTCCCTGAGCACGCGTTTGCGCTCCCTTTTGGGGATGTGGGTAACGTATATCATGCTCACCGTTTTAACTTGGGGGGGGGGGGGGGAGACTTCTTCTGTCCCCCTATGTTCGGCGGACGGGGCTCCTCATCGTCGTCCTCACTTTGCGACCCCTTCTCCTTGTTCTCTGTATTTAACTTGCCGGCCTGCTTAAAAACCCAACAACTTCTGTTGGTATGATTGGCTGGTTTATCGAGGGTGACGTGGATCTGACATGGATGATCAAGTATGCGGTCCAAGCTGGATGAGCCCGGATTGTTTCTTTTAAATGGCTTCTTCCGCTGGACGGACTTGGAGCCACTGAATCCGGCATTGACCACCGTGTCATCGGTATTGTCACTGTTGTTTCGACGCTTGTGCCTATTGCGTCGGGGCTTGCCATTGCTATTTCTGGCTTCAGAGGTGCCAGGTTCGCTTGCATTATTCTTGCTACGGGCTAGCCAGCTATCTTCGCCTGCGCAAAAGCGGGTCATAAGTGCTGTGAGGGCTGCCATGGACTTCGGCTTTTCTTGGCCAAGGTGTCGGGCGAGCCATTCGTCGCCGATGCTATGCTTAAAGGCCACTAGGACTTCGGCATCTGGACAGTTGACGATCTGGTTCTTTTTAGTTAGGAACCTGGTCCAGAATTTCCTGGCTGACTCTCTGGGCTGTTGAACTTATGTACCTTGGAAGTTGTCGCGGAAGGTATCTTCCAAGTCCTCCCAGCTGCCAATAGAGTTTTCTGGCAGGTTGTTTAACCAGTCCGAGCTGGTCCCTTGAGTTTTAGCGGGAGGTATTTGATGGCATGAAGATCATCGCCGCGGGCCATATGAATATGGAGAAGAAAGTCCTTAATCCATACCGCGGGATCTGTTGTTCCATCATATGATTCGATATTCATGGGTTTAAACCCTTCTGCGAATTTGTGCTCCATTACTTCATCAGTGAAGCAGAGGGTGTGTGTGGCGCCTATATATTGGGCCAAGTCGCATCATAGCTCGGATGGAGTCCGTCTGCGGTTTTCGGCTCAGACATGGTTATGCTTGTCACGTCCGGCTAGATAGCCGTCATCGTGCGCCGGGGCACGCCCCCGTGATCCGTAGATCGATCTGGTCTGACCTGCTCTATTTTCCAGGTCCCTTCGCAGTTCATATGTATATCCCTGAGCTGTTGTGTCTCTACCTTTACGACGAGGTGGTATGGGCTGGTGTTCGGCTTGAACTGCCGTTTTGTCCCGGCCACGTGGTGGTCAGTCAACCATGTTACGCGCTGACGGTACGGGGTCCAGTGCCTCATTGTCGAATTAAGGTAGAAGTTTACGCTTCGGGTAACTTTTTGTCGGGCGCTCAAGGCCGTAATCCTCGGCTGCCAGGACGTTAGTCTAACTGTCGTTGAGTAGATCTTGATCAGCTTGAAGCTGCTGCTGCTTCTTTTTCAGGCTCCTTGCAGTGGCTATTAGCCGACGCTTAAAGCGCTCCTGCTCGAGAGGTTCCTCCAGCATGATAAAGTCTTCGTTGCCGAGGCTCACCTCATCCTCGGAGAGTGGAAGATAATTGATGTCCTCCGAGTCTTCGTTTACGGCCTGTTCATCGGGGCTAACTTGCCCATCTTCCCGATCATCCAGTTCGGAGGTTGGCTCGACGGGTTCTTCTTTGTCTTCGGCATCGTCTAGAGTATTGTTGTCTCTCGTGCCGGTATTGCTGTCTTTTCCATGGTGTGATTTAGAGCGGCGCCGCTGACGTCGGCGCTTTGGTTGTGTCTCAGGAGGTTTGTCCTCCACTGGATTCTTCTCATTATCGCTGTTACCCTCTTTGGGTGTATCCACCATGTACACATCATATGAAGCGGTGCCGTCCAGCATCCAGTAAACGGCGGGTTTTCGGCCTGCTCCTCTCCGGCATCGTCGTCCATACCGTCGATGTCTTCGGAGCCGTAGTTGAGCATGTCAGTTAAGTCCTCGACAGTGACTATGAAGTGGGTGGTGGGTGGGACGTAAAATTCCCCACTCTCAGCCCCTAGTCCGGGCTGGGCGTAGTTCGAACGTGGCTCCTCTGTAATGACGAGGGATCACATCAAGTCCAGAGCCTCGCTTAAAGGCGAGGTTTGGCCAGGGAGAAG
Source organism: Aegilops bicornis (assembly GCA_021605145.1). Lineage (NCBI taxonomy): Eukaryota > Viridiplantae > Streptophyta > Magnoliopsida > Poales > Poaceae > Aegilops > Aegilops bicornis. Next base: position 300,133,957 of record CM038675.1, read on the forward strand.
AGAATACGTGGAGTACGGCGGGAAGGAAACTCCTTGGCCGAGCTCACACGATGCTGACTCCGAGGGTTCGGAGCCAGTGTCCGGAGAAGAGTCCGGCTTCATGATGGTTGCCAGCGACACTACTTCCTCCGGCTCTCCCGTACTGGGCATAGTGGTCGCAGATAGTCCAGCGGGCTCAGGAATCCCGTCTTCGGACCTGGCGACGCGCTCCGGATCTAAAGCCAGAGCGGAGGTTGGAGTCGTGAACCCTTGGAAGATCAAGTCTCTTCGGATATCGGCGACATAGTCCAGATTTCCAAAACTAATCTGGTGACCTGGGGCGTAGCTGTTGATCTGCTCTAGATGGGTTGGCCCGCAGTGCGAAGCCGCCAAATACGAAGATCTGGCCGGGGAGAAAAACCTCCCCCAAGGCGGGATTGTTGTAGGTGACTGATGGAGCCATCGAACCTTCTAATGAAGACACAATGGAACTCTTAATGAAAGCACCAATGTCGGTGTCAAAACTGGCGGATCTCGGGTAGGGGGTCCCGAACTATGCGTCTAAGGTCGATGGTAACAGGAGACGGGGGACACAATGTTTACCCAGGTTCAGGCCCTCTTGATGGAGGTAATACCCTACTTCTTGCTTGATTGACCTTGATGAATATGAGGATTACAAGAATTGATCTACCACGAGATCGTAATGGCTAAACCTTAGATGTCTAGCCTATATGATTATGATTGCCCCTACGGAATAAACCCTCCGGTTTATATAGACACGAAGGGGCCTAGGGTTGTACAGAGTCTGTTTACAGAGAAAGGAATCTTCATATCCGAATGCCAAGCTTGCCTTCCATGCAAAGGAGAGTCCCATCCGGACACGGGAGGAAGTCTTCTATCTTGTATCCTCATGGCCCATCAGTCCGACCCATGTCACATAAGCCGGACGCCCGAGGACCCCTTAATCCAGGACTCCCTCAAGGGGGCACCACACACGGCTAAACAATCAACTTGTGTGTCTATGGGGTGCCCCCTCCCCCGTATATAAAGGAGTGGAGGAGGGGAGGGCCGACCCTCTCATGGCGCGCCCAAGGGGGGAGTCCTACTCCTGGTGGGAGTAGGATTCCCCATTTCCCTAGTTGGAGTAGGAGAAGAAGGAAGAGAGAGAGAGAGAGAGAGAGAGAGAGAGAGAGAGAGAGAGAGAGAGAGGGAAAGGGGGGCCGGCCCCCCTCCCAATTCGGATTGGGCTTGCGGGGGTGTCACGCCCAATATGCGATACTATCCTAAAGAGACCCGAAGGTCCCACCAAGGATAGAACCGCATATTGACACACTTTTGCAAGGTGGATATCATTACATAATAGTTGGGGATACAACCATAAGGCACAAACGCCTAATAATACATCAACATAGATGAGAACAACATCCGACTACAGATGAAATATAAACAAAAACTCAAACAATATCCACCCTGCAAGCCCAGGCTGCCGACCTGGAACCTATCCCCTGATCGAAGAAGAAGAAGAAGAACTCCAACACAAGTAAACATCGCTCTCACGACATGATCATCACATAACCTGTACCCGCAACTGGTGGTGTAGTAATCTGTGAGCCACGAGGACTCATCAATCCCATTACCATGGATATCAAGACTAGCAAAGCTTAATGGGTAAGGAAGGGGTAAAGGTGGTGAGGTTGCAACAGCGACTAAGCATGTATGGTGGCTAACTTACGAAACAAGAGCGAGAAGAGGAGCTTAGAAAACGGCCGTCAACTAGTAATGATCAAGAAGTGATCCTGAACTCCTACTTACGTCAAACATAACCCAAGGACCGTGTTCTCCTCTCGAACAACCCCGAAAAGAGACAAACATGGTTACGCACACGGTTGGTGTATTTTAGAAGAGTTTACTTCAAGTTTACTACAACCGGATATCAATAAATTCCCATCTGCCACATAACCGCGGGCACGGATTTCGAAAGTTCAAACCCTGCAGGGGTGCCCCAACTTAGCCCATAATAAGCTCTCGCAATCAACGAAGGATATTACTTCTCCCGGGAAGACCTGATCAGTCTCGGAATCCCGTTTACAAGACATTTCGACAATGATAAAACAAGACCAGCAAGACCGCCCGAATGTGCCGACAAATCCGGATAGGAGCTGCACATATCTCTTTCTCAGGGCACACCGGATGAGCAAGACGACGGGTTGGCATAGACCCTGTCAGTTTGGGGCGCCGGACATCGCTTCAGTTGGACCAGCACTTAGAGAAGCACGGCCGGGGGCTAAATAAAGATGACCCTCGGGTTGGCCGACCCAAGGGAAGGGGTGATAGGTTGTTAGGCAAATGTAAAACCAATGTTGGGCCTTGCTGGAAGAGTTTTATTCAAGGCGAACTCTCAAGGGGGTCCCATAAATCACCCAACCGCGTTAGGGACGCAAAATCCGGGTACATAATACCGATATGACGGAAACTAGGGCGGCAAGAGTGGAACAAAACACCAGGCATAAGGCCGAGCCTTCCACCCTTTACCAAGTATATAGATGCATTAGTAAGATAAGAGATATTGTGATATCCCAACATAAACATAATCCAACATGGAGCAAACTTCATCTTCACCTGCAACTAGCAACACTATAAGAGGGGCTGAGCAAAAGCGGTAACATAGCCAAACAACGGTTTGCTAGGAAGGGTGACAAAGGTTAGAGGTTCATGGCAATTTGGGAGGCTTGATAAGCAAGTGGTAGGTAACGCGGCATAGCGATAGAACGAAGCAACTAGCATAGCAATGATAGTAATGAGATCCAAGGTGACGGTCATTTTGCCTGAAAATCCCGCTAGGAAGAAGAACGAGTCCATGAAGAAGATGAAGCCACGAAGACGAACCAAGCGTAGTTGAAAGAATCCTCACGATCGCAACAAAACAGGAACTATCGAGAAGAAGCACACAACATGGTAAACACACCACACATGAACAAGACATGATGCTCAACCAAGTATGATGCATGGCAAGGCTACATGAAGATACTCATGGCAAGAGATGATGCATACAAGGCAACACACCAAAGCAAGTTTAAATGAGGCCGGAAACAACATACAACAATTCTGGTAAGTCCTCATATGCAAATTTCGAAATTGGTCCTGATCTGAATAAACCTTATGTTCAAGTTGTTAAACAGCAAGTTAAGATGCACCACGATGATCTACACGAAATTCTAGTCAAGTTACATATAGAGTTCATTTAATTTGGATCTACGACTTAGAAGATATGAGCAAAACAAGTTAAACATGGCATTGATACAAAATGCATTCAAACATCAAGCAAACACACTCAAAACATGGATGCAACAAGGTGACATGAAACAATGTGCAAAACCAAGCAAGTTTCATATAGAGCACACTCAGAACGGAGCAACGGTTCAACATGTACACACCATACAAGTACAAAATACAAGCTGTCAAAAACAGCAACTAGGCATATTGCAAGCATCAAAACAACATGCTACAGGATCTCAACATGAAAACAAAAAGCATGGACATGATGTACAGGAAAAGCATGACAAAACATGAACACTGAGTTATCTCCAGAAACTACTAGAACATGCTCAAAAAGACATGGCAAGATTGCAAATAATAACAGGTTCACAGACTTGGTAGAATTCACTGGACATGGCAGAAATAACATCAGGTTACCAAGTTTAGAGCTATCAAACAACATGCGAAAGGAACAGGTCATAGCAAAAAAAGGCATGGCACAAATCTACTAATATCATAGAACAAAAGTCCCTTACGGATCATGAGCCAAAAGGGGACAGAAAATATGATGGCACCCATGTAAACATAGCAAGTTTTGTTACAGATTCAGACTTGGTGAAAAACAGAGCATGACATAAACAACATCATGAAGGCAACTTTGCGAGCTTGAATCACTCATCGCAAAGCATTGAATGACAAGATAAGCATAGCATCAGTGAGAAGACATGTTTATGAAGCTAAGAATATGCTAGGAGATATGATGCGATGAACAGGGGTCCAAAATGCAAATATATCGGGACTTGGGAAAAATCGGGGAGGGGAGAAAGTCAGCCACCTTGGATCTGGATCTGGGCGGCGCGTGGATCGTGGATGGCTGGAGACGCGGGCCTCGCCGAAGGAGAAGGCCGGAGGCGGGGGAGGGCGCTGCGGGCGCAGGCGGCGCCCGGAGCCGCGACGGGGCGCGGCGCGATGGCGGGCGGCGGCTGTTGCGCTGGCGCCGAGGCGGCGGGACCGGGCGTGAGGGAGGCGGCGCCGGCTAAGCGGGCGCGGGCGGCGCGAGGGCGGCGGGTGGCGGCGACGCGGCGGGAGTGAGGCGGCTTCGGTGGCGGGCTTCGAGGCGCGCGAGGGCGGCGGAGGTGCGGCGAAAGCAGCGGTGGCGAGGTCGCGAGCGGCGGCGGCGAGGTCCGAGGCGGCGCGCGCCAGAGCGGGCACGGGGCCTGCCGAGCGGCGGCGGAGGACGGGCCCGGCGGCCAGTTCGGCCCGGTGCGGGCCGGATCTGGGCCCCGGGTGGCCGGTGCGGTGGAGAGGGAGAGGAGGCGACGTGGCGGCGTGTGAGTGGAGGAGGGAGAAGGCGGCGCTGATGTGGCGCGTCGTGATTGGCCGGAGCGACGTGTCCGGCGGACATGTCCGGCGCGGATGGACATGTCCGGCGGCGCGAGGAGGAAGACTGCTAGGGTTTGGGGTGGATTCATCCGCAAAATTCGGGGGAGAGGGTATATTTATAGGTAGAGGGAGTTAGGAGAGTCCAAATGAGGTGCAGTTTTCGCCCACACGATCATGATCGAACGACCGAGAGCATGGAGGGGGTTTGGATGGGTTATTGGGCCACTTTCGAGGAGTGTTGGGCTGCACACAAAAGAGGCTTTTACGGTACCCCGGTTAACCGTTGGAGCATCAAACGACCTCCAAATGGCACGAAACTTGACAGGCGGTCTACCGGTGGTATAACAAGGATGCTTGGCAAGTTTCGGTCCATTCCGAGAATGTTTAACACCCGCTCACGAAAAGAGGCAAAAGGGGGCGTCGGGGGACATAGGAGTGTCGGATTGCGAAACGGACAATGGGGAAAATGCTCGGATGCCTGAGACGAACACGTATGCAATGCAATGCGCATGATGACATGGCAAAATGCAACACACAAGAAAACGACATGGCAACGACGGTGAATAACTGGCGGACACCTGGCCCATCGGATCCGGGGCGTTACAACTCTCCTCCACTAACAAGAGATCTCGTCCCGAGATCTTAGGACCGAGACGGAAGGGAAGGAGGATGAGGTGAAACAAGAACGCAAGAGGGAAAAAGAACAAAGACAAGAACACTCAGGTAGAAAAGAGGAATTACGATTATGACGAGAACCAAAAGCTCAAGGGACAAGATAGATTCTGAAACCACTCCGGTTAGAACAAGATAGACAAGGAATAAGAACGATAGAATTTAGACGACACTCCGGCTGAACATGGAAAGATTAGAACATGATCTTGAGAAGATGGAATGATACTTGATGAGAGGGACAACATAATGCCTCCGGAAGACTTGAAAGAGTTGAATGAAAAGAGCGGAGAAGGAAATGATATCATCCACCACAATTGAGTGTGAAAGAATCCTTAGGATGACTGATTGAACGGAGTTGTTGGGAAAATCAACAACGAAAAGAATAAGCTTGTTGTGGACTTATGGATAACATCTCAAAGTTTTGAGGTGATAACCAACCACGAGCGGAAAAGATTAAATAGCTGAGAAGAACGAAGAAATGCAAAACTCCACTTCAAAAGAATACGGAGAATTAATTGCACCTCGCAAAGCAAGAAGAAGAATACTTGAGCTTCGCCTACAAGAATCTTGATGAACACTTGAAGAATGAATTAGATCCTTACGAACCCCCATAAGAACTCCGGTAACAAAAGGATTACGAAATAAAATTGAAGGATGAAAAGAAATAAGATTAAATCCTTGCGATGATTCGGATGGAGCTTCGCGACGAGACAGGCGAGAAGACTTGGAACTCCGGAAAAGAACAGATGAACACCTTAGAACCGAGAAATTATTCAACATGAACAATCTCCGAAGGAAAGAAATAATCAACTTGATGAAAGAAGAATAAGAATTACATTATACTTATCCTTCACCAATTAAATTGACGAGAGCAATGGATCGCATAACACTTATCCCCGTTGGAAAAGATTAAGGGGGGATATGACACGAAGTTTGGGAAGGTCTTCATGAACCACCGATAGTATTGGAAAGAAATGAATCAATTGATATGATAACAACAGAAAAGAAATCTTGAACAAACCACCGTATGAATTCAAAATTGAATGACGAAGGAGAATGAATCACCTGGAAGAATTAGAAAAGCACGACGATGCTTGAGGGAATCCAGCGGCAAGAGAACGAAGAGATCGCGAACTGATTGATGAAACTTGAATGAGGCGCCGGAAGAATATGAAGACGAATGAAAAGGCATGAATATAGAATAATTGGAGAACAAATTCAAAAGCTTAGAACAAAGAAATATTCCGAAAAGATGGCCTCCGGATGATCGAGACGAAAAACAACTCCTAAAATACTCCGGATGGATGAAAAGAATTGCACGACTGGGAACAATTAGATAAGATAACATCGAGCTAGCACCGCGAATCTCCGGGAGAACAGACAAGATTTAAGAGAAAAAAACTTCTTCGGTCTTCAAATGTTGAGAATGACGACGAGAAACACCATCAAAATTGTTGAGGTACTCCGGGATAATGAAAAGAGAAAAGATTGAGCCGGACATGAAAGAATTTGAAAACGATCTTGGAGAAGGCATCTGACTGATGAAATTCATACTTACGTCAAACTTCGAAAAGAATTTGGGAATACTCCGAAAATTAGAAGAGTCAGGTAAGATCCTGGAAAAAGACCTGTGGGTTAGGGCCCACAGAAAAGAAACACCGTTGGAAAGGATTGTTGGAGAGAGAGAGATGATGCACCGGAACAACTGAAAGACTAGAATGAGGTGACAACCTCGAAATAATTGAATGCAAACATGAATCTTCTGAGATGTCTTCATCACTCTGGAATGATTAAATGACGAGAGGCGAACGATCAGAGGGAAATATTTGAGTTGAGGGAAAAATATATGATCGACAACGAAAAACTTGAATTGGATCCATCGGAATGAAAACGAGACGAACAACGATGAACTAGACGAGACTTCACCGGATGAGACAATTGAGGAAAGACTGCAAATACTCCGCACGAATGAAATTGATGCTTGAATAGAGGCTCGGAATCCGGAAATAAAAGGGGTGGGAGGGCGGAAAAAACACATGCAACTTGAACAAGGAATCGATGACTAACTTGAAGAGAAAGCACCGGTTGAAATAATTGAGGAGAGAATGCATAGACTTCGCACGAGAAGAATGGATACTCGATTACAGACTCCAGTTCCGCGAAGAAGAAGGGTGGGCGGGTGGGAAAAAAACAAGGACAACTTCGGGTAGGAAAACAACATCGATTGAAAAGAACTGAGGATTGATCTCTCAAAAGACAAAGAGGTTTGAGTCGACTTGACGAGAGATGCACTGGATAAAAGAGGATGCACAGCGCATGAAAACTAACCGCGTGATCCTAAAGAAAAATTTGAAGGGGAAGAGGAGTAGTTCAAAACACCTACGTCAAGATTCCTTACCAGAGCGACGAAGGGGCAGAGGAATAAAAAGAATTCCTACTCTCCGATATAACTAGACTCTGAAAAGTTTTCTTCTAGACTCGACATCGGCCCAACTACACGATCAATCAAGGGGGCTCCTAGGGTCGGTCGAGGCTCTGATACCAACTTGTCACACCCAATATGCGATACTATCCTAAAGAGACTCGAAGGTCCCACCAAGGATAGAACCGCATATTGACACGCTTTTGCAAGGTGGATATCATTACATCAACATTACATAATAGTTGGGGCTACAACCATAAGGCACAAACGCCCAAGAATACATCAACAAACATGAGAACAACATCTGACTGCAGATGAAATATAAACAAAAACTCAAACAATATCCACCCTGCTAGCCCAGGCTGCCGACCTGGAACCTATCCCCTGATCGAAGAAGAAGAAGAAGAACTCCAACACAAGTAAACATCGCTCTCACGACATGATCATTGCATAATATGTACCTGCAACTGGTGGTGTAGTAATCTGTGAGCCACGAGGACTCAACAATCCCATTACCATGGGTATCAAGACTAGCAAAGCTTAATGGGTAAGGAAGGGGTAAAGGTGGTGAGGTTGCAGCAGCGACTAAGCATGTATGGTGGCTAACTTATGAAACAAGAGCAAGAAGAGGAGCTTAGCAAACGGTCGTCAACTAGTAATGATCAAGAAGTGATCCTGAACTCCTACTTACGTCAAACATAACCCAAGGACCGTGTTCTCCTCTCGAACAACCCCGAAAAGAGACAATCACGATTACGCACACGGTTGGTGTATTTTAGAAGAGTCTACTTCAAGTTTACTACAACCGGATATCAACAAATTCCCATCTGCCACATAACCGCGAGCACGACTTTCGAAAGTTCAAACCCTGCAGGGGTGTCCCAACTTAGCCCATGATAAGCTCTCGCAATCAACGAAGGATATTCCTTCTCACGGGAAGACCCGACCAGTCTCGGAATCCCGTTTACAAGACATTTCGACAATGATAAAACAAGACCAGCAAGACCGCCCGAATGTGCCGACAAATCCTGATAGGAGCTGCACATATCTCTTTCTTAGGGCACACCGGTTGAGCAAGACGACGGGTTGGCATAGACCACAGTTGCCTGTGGCGCGGACATCGCTCGGTTCGGACCAGCACTTAGAGAAGCACTGGCCCAGGGGGGCTAAATAAAGATGACCCTCGGGTTGGCCGACCCAAGGGAAGGGGTGATAGGTTGTTAGGAAAATGTAAAACCAATGTTGGGCCTTGCTGGAAGATGTCCTAGTGTGAGGACTTAGTCGTGAGGCCAACGCATGTATGCGATAGCTTGAGAGGGGTTGGTCGGAATCGAGAGACGCAGGGCGGATCAACGCACAAGACAAGGATTTAGACAGCTTCGGGCCCCGGGAAACATCATCCGGTAATAGCCCTACATGGTGTTTGTGGCTAGATCTCATTATGCTCATGAGAGAGTCACTGCATAAGCCGGCTCTCCCTTTGTGTCTAGCCCTAGAGATTGTTTCTTGTTGCTTGTCCCCTCTTTGGGGTGCCCTGCCCCTCCTTATATAAGTTGAAGGGGTGGGTTACATGACTAGTCCTAGTAGGATTAGGATTACTCAATTACAAGTGAAGTCCTAGTCTTGCTTCCTTTGTAAGGGAATATTCCTTATGCTTTCCTCTTAAGACGGCCCACAATAACATGAGCCGGTCTACTGGGCCTTGGGCCCTTGTCATCCGTCTGACCCAGGGCCATCATTAAGTCACCCGGCTCGTGAGTCGTCACGCCAGTTGACCGCCAGACCCGTGAGTCGCCAATCCTCCGGCGGGTTTCGATGAAGCGCTAAGTCTGGCCGGGTCATACTTCCGTCCGAGTCATACCGCGGGGTATATCCCCGATATTAGCCCCCGGTTTAATTTGGACTTATCCATGTTAAACTGATTTGCAACATAAAAACACAATAACAAATTGACAGGTTGTACTCCGGGTTAAATGTTCTTGTAAGCCGGCACCTGATCATCCTTAAGTCCTTGTCATAAATATGTCCATAACCCCATAGAAAATCTTCTTTTAACAGATATGCTTCAACTTTGTCAATGCAAATAATCCAGATACTTCTTTTAGAAAAATTTGGGTCAATAAGCCAGCTTCATAACCAATTTGATGACATTGGCTCTTGTAGAGAAATACTATAAGAAATAATCCATTTGAGTCGGCCTTTAATGCTCTGACTTGACAAAAATATTGGTCTTGAAATATTCAACCGATATTCAGTCGGCTTAAAGATGTAGATCTTGCTGATTTATGATTGCCAAAATTGTCGGGTTATAAATAAATGATGCCGGGTCATGATTGTTGCAGACACCGGGTTAATCTGGTCTACTCCAAAGTAAGAATTTGAAGATTTTTTCTCCCTTATATGCATATCACCTGTACCCCCAAGTGCCGGGTCGTCATGCTTGCAGCAACCTGGGACTTGTAATTGCCTTATGCTCATAAAAACTTCAACCAGTGTAGCCCCCAAGGGCCGGGTCATTATGCAGTAATGAGCAGGGACTTTGTAAATATGATCATGTAAACTTGACCAGCAATGTGTAGCCCCCAAGGGCCTGCTCAGTAAGATAATACTGAGCTGGGACTTGATATATACTTCAATGAAAATAACATCTTATAATGTAGCTTCCATCGTAGGGCTTGAACCCACGCCCACAAGGTTTAAGAGCTTTGTGCTTTATCAACTGAGCAATGTACCCTTCAATATAATGATTTAACTTGTGTACCTTGAATTTTTTGACAGGAGCAATTGGTAGCCCCCAAGGGCCGGCTCATTACAATGGGATGAGTCGGGTCTTCAATAAATTGATCAAAAAATGACTTTACATTAGCCCCCAAGTGCCATGGTGCATGCTGGCAGTGACATGGGACTTGCATATTCGATGTAATCTCAATTTGAATAATGTAGCCCCCAAGTGCCGGGTCGTAAGCCTGCAGCAACTCGGGACTATTCCTTCCACTGTAGAATAAATCATATCCATTGATAAAATAATAGCCATTGCGCCAAAGCGACTTTGAATACCTCATCTGTTGACAAGTAAATCCAGAGTTTAAATACCCGGCGGCTCTTGGCCGATGGCAATTTAATACGCCTCCATTGTAAGCCGGAATTTTTATAACCCGACTATTTATAGCCTTTGAGAAAATCCAGAACGGATAATCATTTTGAAGCATCAATTTTAATGATGAGCTTGGACTTAAGCATTTATAAAAGTCGTAGTTCTGCAAATCCTGCACAGAGTTTAAAAAACATATGCCCTTACGACTTAACGTCAAAGCCAGGGCGGGTAATCACCCAAATGTAGTCTTATACTGCACACAAGTAGATCACAAGAACCCTTGACGGTTTACCGCAGGGCGGGTCATAATATCTGTGATATTGAATTTGCACTGCCGGTTTATGTGACCTGAACAGTAAGGGTGATAACCCAATCTTTGATAGGCGCATGATTCCAATGGCGCAATTCAAGATATACCGGTGGCTTAAAATCCATAGCCAGGGCCGGTTTAAACATAATCATGTATAAACAATATTATACCTGTGATATTGAATCGTACTGCCGGCTTGTGATACCTGTGCAGTAAGGGTGATAACCCAAAACTTAGAAGTCAAACCTTCCAAGTATTAATACTGTCATATCTTTGGCGACTTGTTCGTCGAAAGCCGTAAGCAGGTTAATAGAAACCACATATATATGCTTCAGATATGAGCAAAAAGTATCAAAACCCAAAAGATTGTGTTCAAAAAACTTAATCCAGACAAAAAGAAAATCAAGGCTTCTGATTCGAATACGGTCAGTAAACCGTTCCAAAGGGGTTAAGCTAGGATTCGAATACGATCATGTAGCCCCAAGTGGCTTTTGCGTTGCCGATCAAGAGGGTACCGACAGCTATGTTCTCTTTGGTTCGAATACGACCTATGTTTGAATAGGAAGCCCCCAAATGACCTTGAGAGTTGTTTAACGACGCTGATTTGAATACGATCAACGTCGGACCCAAAAGGGGTTGAGCTATGATTCGAATACGATCAAGAAGCCCCTTGGTGAGTTTGGCAGTGTGCCGATCAAGAGGGTATCGACAACTATGTTGTCTTTGGTTCGAATACGACCTATGTTTGAACAGGAAGCCCCCAAGTGACCATATAAGTTTTGGCATTGCGCCGATCAACAGGGTATTGACAGCTATGCTCGATGAGCAGGAAGCCCCCAAGTGACTATAATAAGATAAGCCGTAAGGTGGGATACTCATGTTTGAACCGTGCATCATGGCAGCAAGCTCTTTTTGGCACCCTTTAATCTTTCTGAGAACTCGAACTTGCGAGAGATTAATTCTTTTCAAACTGGAACTGTAAACCGGATTTGGAATCTTCAAAACTTTGTGAGAGATAAATTTACTTTGAGCCGGATCTTGAATCGGATTTGAGAGCTTCAAAGCTTTGTGGTAAATAAATTTCCCTTGATCCGGTTTTAAACCGGATATTAAGAGCTTCGGTGCTTTGTGGAAGAGAGATTGTCCTTGAACTGGATTTTGAACAAGAATCCATATTTTGAGCCGGAAATCTTCTGACGGCCCTTCAATTTTCATTGATCCAGCAGTAATCTCCGGGGCCGGGTTATTTTTCCCTTCAATGACCCGGAGTTCTTGAATTCATTGAAACCGGCTAATTTTGCCGAGTCATACCATTGTAGCCCCCGAGTCTCAAGACGACTCGAGGTGTTGGCTTGAGATTCTCCATATTTGACCATAGCAGACGGTGTATATCATTGGCGTTGATAGCGCGATGTGAATCCACAGAAGGTTGAGGTGACTGCGGCGGGTTATAAATCTTGTATGAGCCGTGTCAGCAACTCAGCCAATGGTTCCTTCCAACTGGCTGTTTGCAGTTTAACCAAACTGTCATGGCGGCGACTTGTGCGCCTGCCCATTGAACCATCCAGTGCAGACGATGACTGATAATACATGATAATTCGCCTCCAATTTGTTGGAAGAAAACCGGGCTTCCCAAGCAGTGACTCGCTCATATTCAATAAACAGCTCATGCAGACAGGTGCGGCCCAGTGTGTTGATATAGACCAACCCGCGAGAGACGGATGGTAAAGACGACCGTTGCATCAGAGGTGGCACAGATAGATGAGATGGCTGTGGTGTTGTAAGTTGGTGCGGACGGGCGAGTCGATCGCAGGCGCAGTAAAACCGCGCGAACGGGTGGCTCGGCCTTGTCATGTTGATTTAAACTGGGCCGCAGAGGCCGCGGCTTTGCAATGAACAATTGTCCTACATCAAAAACATCGCAAGCCAGAGTAATTGTTCTTTGACAAAAAGCATTATATGCTAAAAATAAACTTAAACGGATAGATATCACCTGATTGTCCAGATGACGGATGATCCGTTCAACGCAACAAAGACGGCTCAGGCAGACCGACGACTCAATATAACCCGGGCAGCTCAACACGGCAGAGGCAGCTCAACGCGACCCCGGCGGCTCACCATAGCAGCGAAATGGAGGCATCACCATGGCGGCGACTCAGAAACTGCTGCGGCAACGCGGTTGAGACGGCGGAGGCGGCAACTTGAACAGCTTGAAACGGACGCAAGTCGACCCGAGGGCAGGCGGCGGTTCAGCGTGTGATGGTTTAACATGGGACGGCTCACGAAACTTTTTCAGCCCCGGCGATACGGGTCGCAGGGTCCCGGCGGCTCACACCGCAACGGCGGGTTGATGTGTGCTGGCGAAGCGCAGTAGCAGCAGAAGGGCTCAATACGAAGCGAGGCCGACCGGCTCAACGTGCAACACTCTTGGCGGGCCATGGCAGCAACAGGAGCAATCCGCGGTGGGTCACGGTGAGGGTGGGCTGTCCTGGCACAGGCGACGACTCGGCAGTCGGCGGCTCAAGAGGGAGGCAACCGTAGTCTGTTTTCTGGGTCGTAGTCATCCGGATCGTGATAGGAAGTTGAAACAGACCTGGAACAGTGATCAGCTGGCGGATCACGGCAGCTGCAGAGGTGAGATGTCCACGCCGATCGTTGCGGTGACAGAAAAAGGCAGAGCAGAAGACCCTGGCGAAACGGCATCCGGCTCGGCGAGTTCTCCTTCTCCGGGTCGCAGTTGATTTACAGAACCTACGTCCGCATAGCGTTAAAACGACAGCGATGACAGATCACTTTTTACCAACGGCTTGCACAGACATCTACAGAAGAAATACTCCGGCCGCTTGGTTATTTTGTCGATCCGTGTGCCTAATGAAATTCTTGCTATCTTTTCCTTCTTCAGACTTCCCATAATTTACACCGGTTTGCTTCCCCACGTAGCAGTTTTGGCCAATAAAAAAATTAGAGTTGTGCACCAACTTGGCTATCACATGGCAGAGTACTAATTGAAATAGTACCATTGCTACTGTTGGCTCTTCTCATTGTTTTGCAGGTTTCATGTGAGGACACGGCAGCTGCCCTGATCCCTTTGCATGTGCGTGTGCCTAATTTGGTCGATTGGAGGAAAACAAGGACTACAGCAACTCAACCACAGCAAGGGATTGCTTCACGTCGGCTCAGTGTATCCGCCGCGGGATCCAAGAAGGAAAAACTGTAGCGAAAACTTTAATCTCGATCTCAATGATTTTCCAGACTGCAGCGGTGGAGCAGATGCAAACCTAGTTCTCTCCTGATCACAAACTTATATATGCTCTTCCGACGGCTCATCGTTGATGTAGATTCTCTTCATGCCGGCTCTTGCTTTATCCAAAAAATTGGGAACTCCTCGATCCCTAAAAGAGATCCCTTCAAGAACTCAACACCACCGTGCGCGAGCCCCATGGTGGGCGCCAACTGTCGTGGAATTGTCACGGTAGATGTCCTAGTGTGAGGACTTAGTCGTGAGGCCAACGCATCTATGCGATAGCTTGAGAGGGGTTGGTCGGAATCGAGAGAGGGCGGATCAACGCACAAGACAAGGATTTAGACAGCTTCGGGCCCCGGGAAACATCATCCGGTAATAGCCCTACATGCTATTTGTGGCTAGATCTCATTATGCTCATGAGAGAGTCGCCGCATAAGCCGGCTCTCCCTTTGTGTCTAGCCCTAGAGATTGTTTCTTGTTGCTTGTCCCCTCTTTGGGGTGCCCTGTCCCTCCTTATATAAGTTGAATGGGCGGGTTACATGACTAGTCCTAGTAGGATTAGGATTACTCAATTACAAGTGAAGTCCTAGTCTTGCTTCCTTTGTAAGGGAATATTCCTTACGCTTTCCTCTTAAGCCGGCCCACAATAACATGAGCTGGTCTACTGGGCCTTGGGCCCTTGTCATCCGTCTGACCCGGGGCCATCATTAAGTCGCCCGACTCGTGAGTCGTCACGCCAGTTGACCGCCAGACCCGTGAGTCGCCAATCCTCCAGCGGGTTTCGATGAAGCGCCAAGTCTGGCCGGGTCATACATCCGGCCGGGTCATACCGCGGGGTATATCCCCGACAGGTTGGCATAGACCCTGGTTGCCCAGGGGGCACCGGACATCGCTCGGTTCGGACCAGCACTTAGAGAAGCACTGGCCCGGGGGGGGGGGGGGGGGCTAAATAAAGATAACCCTTGGGTTGGCCGACCCAAGGGAAGGGGTGATAGGTTGTTAGGCAAATGTAAAACCAATGTTGGGCCTTGCTGGAAGAGTTTTATTCAAGGCGAACTGTCAAGGGGGTCCCATAAATCACTCAACCGCGTTAGGGACGCAAAATCCAGGTACATAATACCGATATGACGGAAACTAGGGCAGCAAGAGTGGAACAAAACACTAGGCATAAGGCCAATTCTTCCACCCTTTACCAAGTATATAGATGCATTAATAAGATAAGGGATATTGTGATATCCCAACATAAACATAATCCAACATGGAGCAAACTTCGTCTTCACCTGCAACTAGCAACGCTATAAGAGGGGCTGAGCAAAAGCGGTAACATAGCCAAACAACGGTTTGCTAGGAAGGGTGACAAAGGTTAGAGGTTCATGGCAATTTGGGAGGCTTGATAAGCAAGTGGTAGGTAACGCAGCATAGCGATATAACGAAGCAACTAGCATAGCAATGATAGTAATGAGATCCAAGGTGAGGGTCATCTTGCCTGAAAATACCGCTAGGAAGAAGAACTGAGTCCACGAAGAAGATGAAGCCACGAAGACGAACCAAGCGTAGTCGAACGAATCCTCACGATCGCAACGAAACGGGAACTATCGAGAAGAAGCACACAACATGGTAAACACACCACACATGAACAAGACATGATGCTCAACCAAGTATGATGCATGGCAAGGCTACATGAAGATACTCATGGCAAGAGATGATGCATACAAGGCAACACACCAAAGCAAGTTTAAATGAGGCCGGAAACAACATATAGCAATTCCGGTAAGTCCTTATATGCAAATTTCGAAATTGGTCCTGATCTAAATAAACCTTATGTTCAAGTTTTTAAACAGCAAGTTAAGATGCACCATGATGATCTACACAAAATTCTAGTCAAGTTACATATAGAATTCATTTAATTTGGAGCTACGGCCTAGAAGATATGAGCAAAACAAGTTAAACATGGCATTGATGCAAAATTGTAGCGACCAGACCTCAAACAGTCTAATCTCTGTGCTCAGGTGTCAGCCCTGGATCAGTAATGCTGACACCACACAGTGCTTGAAGGATTTATAACAGAGTAGCAATCACACACTTATTACATCGAATGTCTCAAAAGAGAACTTAGCAAAATAAATATGGCTTAAGGCCATCTAACAACGATAACAGCGGAAGGCTTGGAAGATAAGCGAGTCCATCAACTCCAACGGCATCACTGAGTATAGAACCACGACCTAAAAGCACCTTACTGTAAATGCGAAAAGTCTCGCAACATGAAAAGTTGCAGCCCGAAACGGGTCGACACATGGAATATGCTGGCAATGTAACACATAGAGAGTAATGAAAGAATAAGCTATACTACATGCATATATGGCTGGTGGAAAGCTCTATGGTTACAGTTTTTGCGAAAAGCCAAATTTTCCCTACTGCAAAGGAATACATTTTATTTAACTATCATGGTGGTGGTTAAACATTGAGAATGGTTGACAGCATCCTCAATCCCAATTAAAATAATCATCATTAAAAACCCAACAAAATTAATTAAAGTAACATGATGAGATTCACATGATATCCAAGTACTAGATACTCAAAACGTCCATAACCGGGGACACGGCTAACCATGATTAGTTTATACACTCTGCAGAGGTTTGCACTTTTCCCCACAAGACTCGATCGCCTCCGTTGGGTTTCTCGCACTACATGATGTTTGAGAAACGGATGACCGAGACACAGTCTTTCAGAAGCGGTAGCACCTTACGAAGGGTAGACCGATACACCTACTTTCCCCTACATCTGCTAGTCTACCCGTAAGAGTTCGCACAACTTAATCAACTATGCCAGAGCCCATAATGGCTTGTGGCTGCACACGGAAGTTTCTAGTATGAATAATCTCATGATCCCTTTGGGCTGGGTGGCGGTCCAAAAAACAGGCAAGTCCTGGAATAACCAGGTACCTCAATCGACCCAGATGTGTATTAATGTTGCCACCTTAAATAAACCATTAATTAACAATCTCACATCTGTCATTGAAAATCACTCACCCAATCCACGTCTACTTGCATAGCATGGCAAAATAAGCAAACGTAGAAGTAACTCCCAAAGGTAAAACAGGTAATAGGTACTACCTCAATCTACTCTCCAAAACCCACAATTTAATTAGATCCTAATCATGCAATGTTTGAGGATTGATCTAATGCAATAAAAACTGGGTATTAGAAAAGGTATGATCAAAGTGTTACTTGCCTTGCTGATGATCCGCGAAACCTAGAGACTCGAAGTAACAGGCGGCGCACTCCGGGTATTCTATCACAGACAAACAAACAAGCATACAAAAGATCTAACCAGAAAGTTCAACTTAAGAACTCCGGTTTGCAAAAAGAATCAAATCAAACGAAGCAACGAAAGTCAAACAGCGAAAGAAAACAGCTTCGTTTTACTAATCTGGATCTAAGTCAAATTTTACAGAAGCAATAACTTGTTTAAGTTGGTTATTCGGAAAGAGGGTTTCGAGACGAAACTCCAGGCGCTTGAATCGCCTGATTCTGGTAAACGAGCGAAAAGTTATACTAAAACGAAAATCGGTTCAGAAATCGCGATCAGAAAAATCGCGGATTAAATCCGAGAAAAAGAAAAATGACGAACAGGTTAACGAACAAACATTCGTTAACTGGATCTAAACGATGAACACGTTCGTTAAAACGAACGAACGGGCGAATGCTCGCTATTTAACCGAACTGAAAATAAATAAACCGATCTAATAAAAAAAGGAAACAAAAAAACCGGCGAAAAACCGACGAAAAAACCGAACGGTTTTCGAGGAAAACCGGCAGCGCGGGTTTCGAGGCAACCTCGGGCGGTGGGTCGTCGGCGGCGGCAGCTCGGGCGGCGACGGCGGCGGGCGACAAGTAGGGCGGCGGCGTATGGCGGCGGTGGCTAGGGTTCGGCGGCTGGCCGGGCTCGGCTGGGCTGGCTCCCCCCCGGCTTATAAAGCCTGCCGGGCCGGAGTCCCGGTCGGACACGGCCCGTATGTCGGTTCGTTTTTTAAAATAATAATAATAATTCCGCGCAGAAAAACAAACGAAAGAAATACTAAACGGACTCCAAAAATCCCGAAATAAAATTTCCCCGGCTTCTAAAATCAAGCCGGACTAGATGAACATTTATTTGGGGCCCAAATGCAATTTTGAAAAACGCATATTTTTCCAAAATTCAAATAAAATGGCGAAAAACTCCAAAATAAAATTTTATTTGATTTTATTATTAAATCCTCAATATTTATTTATTTTGGGAAAGTTATTTTATTCCCTCTCTCATATTTTTGTAATAGAAATAATTGATGATAAAATAATTAAAATCAAATGATCCTATTTTCAAAATTTGAGAAAAACTCAAATATGAAAATAACAAAATTCCCAACTCTCTGTGTGGGTCCTTGAGTTGCGTAGAATTTCTAGGATCAAAACCCAAAGCAAATAAATTATGATATGCATTGATGATCTAATGTATAACATTCCAAATTGAAAATTTGGGATGTTACGAAAATGCATTCAAACATCAAGCAAACACACTCAAAACATGGATGCAACAAGGTAATATGAAACAATATGCAAAACCAAGCAAGTTTCATATAGAGCGCACTCAAAACGGAGCAACGGTTCAACACATACACACCATACAAGTACAAAAGACAAGCTGTCCAAAACAGCAACTAGGCATATTGCAAGCATGAAAACAACATGCTACAGGATCTCAACATGAAAAAAAAGCATGGGCATGATGTACAGGTAAAGCATGACAAAACATGAACACTGAGTTATCTCCAGAAACTACTAGAACATGCTCAAAACGACATGACAAGATTGCAAATAATAACAGGTTCACAGACTTGGTAGAATTCACTGGACATGGCAGAAATAACATCAGGTTACCAAGTTTAGAGCTATCAAACAACATGCTACAGGAACAGGTCATAGCAAAAAAGGCATGGCATAAATCTACTAATAGCATAGAACAAAAGTCCCTTACGGATCATGAGCCAAAAGGGGACAGAAAATATGATGGCACCCATGTAAACATAGCAAGTTTCGTTACAGATTCAGACTTGGTGAAAAACAGAGCATGGTATAAACAGCAGCATGGAGGCAACTTTGGGAGCTTGAATCACTCATCACAAAGTATTACATGACAAGATAAGCATAGCATTAGCAAGAAGACATGTTTATGAAGCTAAGAATTGCAAGTGAAAGTTCATAGCATGCTTGGATCAACTATAACAACCTTGGCAAAATTGAATAACATGTAAACAATCTACCAGGAACATTTTATAGCAAACGTAGAGCAAGTTTAAGACATGCTAGAGCACTCTATAAATACAAAGAGAGACATGGATGGATAGAGAATAACCATATGTCCAAAACATCCTTAGTGAACATACTCAAAAGAGGCATGGATCTCACTGTAGCAACATGAATGCATGGCATGAAAATAACAGCAGAAACATCACGGAGGCTACTTTGCAAGCTTGAAACAATCAGTACATGGCATATCATGAAGAGCGGGTTGCACCACAGCAAAGATGGCATGTTGTAGCCCTAACATATGTAGGCTTCATGCTCAAAAGAAAATCACACAAAAAGATGCAAAAATGACAAATGAGCAAGTTCTGTTAGACTATAGCAGACAACATCATATAGCACTCTTGCAACGATTCAAGCTCGGTAGCGGGGCTCGAGGCGCGCGAGGGCGGCGAGGTCCGAGGCGGCGGCACGCCGGAGCAGGCACGGGGCTTGGGCGAGCGGCGGCGGAGGGCGGGCCGGATTTGGGCCCCGGGTGGCCGGCGCGGTGGAGAAGGAGAGGAGGCGACGTGGCGGCATGTGAGTGGAGGAGGGAGGTGGCGGCGCTGACGTGGTGCGTCGTGATTGGCCGGAGCGACGTGACCGGCGGACATGTCCGGCGCGGATGGACATGTCCGGCGGCTCGAGGAGGAAGACTGCTAGGGTTTGGGGTGGATTCATCCACAAAATTCGGGGGAGAGGGTATATTTATAGGTAGAGGGAGCTAGGAGAGTCCAAATGAGGTGCGGTTTTCGCCCACAGGATCGTGATCGAACGACCGAGAGCATGGAGGGGGTTTGGATGGGTTATTGGGCCACTTTGGAGGGGTGTTGGGCTGCACACAAAAGAGGCTTTTACGGTACCCCGGTTAACCGTTGGAGCATCAAACGACCTCCAAATGGCACGAAACTTGACAGGCGGTCTACCGGTGGTATAACAAGGCCGCTTGGCAAGTTTCGGTCCATTTCGAGAATGTTTAACACCCGCTCACGAAAAGAGGAAAAAGGGGGCGTCGGGGGACATAGGAGTGTCGGATTGCGAAACGGACAACGGGGAAAATGCTCGGATGCGTGAGACAAACACGTATGCAATGCAATGCACATGATGACATGGCAAAATGCAACACACAAGCAAACGACATGGCAACGACGGTGAATAACATGCGGACACCTGGCGCATCGGATCCGGGGCGTTACAGGGGGCGCCCCCACCTTGGCCGCCTCTTCCTCTCTCCCACTAAGGCCCATTAAGGCCCAATGACTCCTCGGGGGGTTCCGATAACCCCCCGGTACTTCGGTAAATGCCTGAACTGACCCGGAACCATTTCGATGTCCAAACATAGCCTTCCAATATATCGATCTTTATGTCTTGAGCAATTCGAGACTCCTCGTCATGTCCGTGATCATTTCCGAGACTCCGAACAACCTTCGGTACATCAAAACACATAAACTCATAATACCGATCATCATCGAACGTTAAGCGTGCGGACCCTATGGGTTCGAGAACTATGTAGACATGACCGAGACTCATCTCCGTTCAATAACCAATAGCGGAACCTGGATGCTCATATTGGTTCCTACATATTCTACCAAGATCTATATTGGTCAAACCGCATAACAACATACGTTGTTCCCTTTGTCATCGGTATGTTACTTGCCCGAGATTTGATCGTCGGTATCTTAATACCTAGTTCAATCTCGCCACCAACAAGTATCTTTACTCGTTCCGTAATGCATCATCCCGCAACTAACTCATTAGTCACATTGCTTGCAAGGCTTATAGTGATGTGCATTACCGAGAGGGCCCAGAGATACCTCTCCGACAATCGGAGTGAGAAATCCTAATCTTGATCTATGCCAACTCAACAAACACCATAGGAGACACCTGTAGAGCATCTTTATAATCTCCCAGTTACGTTGTGATGTTTGATAGCACACTAAGTGTTCCTCTTCTATTCGGGAGTTTCATAATCTCATAGTCATAGGGACATGTATAAGTCATGAAGAAAGCAATAGCGACAAACTAAATGATCATCGTGCTAAGCTAACGGATGGGTCAAGTCAATCACATCATTCTATAATGATGTGATCCCGTTAATCAAATGACAACTCATGTCTATGTCTAGGAAACTTAACCATCTTTGATTCAACGAGCTAGTCAAGTAGAGGCATACTAGTGACACTCTGTTTGTCTATGTATTCCCACATGTACTAAGTTTCCGGTTAATACAATTCTAGCATGAATAATAAACATTTATCATGATATAAGGAAATATAAATAACAACTTTATTATTGCCTCTAGGGCATATTTCCTTGATCTCCCACTTGCACTAGAGTCAATAATCTAGATTACACAGTAATGATTCTAACACCCATGGAGTCTTGGTGCTGATCATGTTTTTCTCGTGGGAGAGGCTTAGTCAATGGGTCTGCAACATTCAGATCCATATGTATCTTGCAAGTTTCTATGTCTCCCTCCTTGACTTGCTCGCGGATGGAATTGAAGCATCTCTTGATGTGCTTGGTTCTCTTGTGAAATTTGGATTCCTTTGCCAAGGCAATTGCACCAGTATTGTCACAAAAGATTTTCATTGGACCCGATGCACTAGGTATGACACCTAGATCGGATATGAACTCCTTCATCCAGACTCCTTCATTTGCTGCTGCTGAAGCAGCTATGTACTCCGCTTCACACGTAGATCCCGCCACCACGCTTTGCTTAGAACTGCACCAACTTACAGCTCCACCGTTCAATATAAATATGTATCCGGTTTGTGACTTAGAGTCATCCGGATCAGTGTCAAAGCTTGCATCGACGTAACCATTTACGATGAGTTCTTTGTCACGTCCATAAACGAGAAACATATCCTTAGTCCTTTTCAGGTATTTCAGGATGTTCTTGACCGCTGTCCAGTGATCAACTCCTGGATTACTTTGGTACCTCCCTGCTGAACTAATAGCAAGGCACACATCAGGTCTGGTACACAACATTGCATACATGATATAACCTATGGCTGAAGCATAGGGAATGACTTTCATTTTCTCTCTATCTTCTACAGTGGTCGGGCATTGAGTCTGACTCAACTTCACGCCTTGTAACACAGGCAAGAACCCTTTCTTTGCTTGATCCATTTTGAACTTCTTCAAAACTTTATCAAGGTATGTGCTTTATGAAAGTCCAATTAAGCGTCTTGATCTATCTCTATAGATCTTGATGCCCAATATATAAGCAGCTTCACCGAGGTCTTTCATTGAAAAACTCTTATTCAAGTATCCTTTTATGCTATCCAGAAATTCTATATCATTTCCAATCAACAATATGTCATCCACATATAACATTAGAAAGGGTTTTTTACATCTGTGCCCCTGGTTCCTTAGCCATACTCATTCATCCCCACGCTCTTAACTTTTGCTCACTTTTCCCCACTCCCTTGCCCGAAACCCTCAGAACTGGTCACAGACGCTGGATGCCATCGGTCGGTGCTTTGACCGTTAACTTTCGGACGAGTGGGGCCTTGGCTTGTGTTGCCCGTTGGACTGATGAGTGGGGTCGCGCGTGACAGTGCATGATTAGCCCGTTGGGTCGTGGTTAGACTTGGGCCGTCTTGTGCCGCAGCAACGAAGCTTTATTATGCATGCACGACATGTCCAGCTAGCCTGCATGCATGCACGTAGCTAGCCTACCTGCATGCGCCGCCGCCTGCCGCCATGATGCGCTGACCGACCTCTTTTTCACGCGAGCCGCCACAGATGCTGACCGGCCTCATTTTCACGCGAGCCGCCATGGATGCAGGGACGGTTGCTGCCGCTGTCGGTGGGAAACGACACCTATGGGATCACAAGAATCCCTACTATGGTTGCCGGGGCGCAGGGTTGCAAGAAGAGCAGGATTAGTAATCAACACAAGGATCGTTTACCCAGGTTAGGGCCGCGAGGATGCGTAAAACCCTAGTCCTGCTTTGGTGGATGTATTGAGTGTTCTTGAGCCTTTGAACTAGCTACGGTGGCTGAGTAGTTCCAAAGTTCCGAATCCCTCTCCAGTACGCCATGGGCCTCCTTTTATAGTTGAAAGGGGCCGCCACTGTGTCACACAAGAGGTGGAAAGGCGTACAGTGCTACGAGCTTATCGCTCGTATTACAGGACAAGACGCATTTAATGCATCTCTTAGGTGTCCCCTTGCTTTATTGGGGACGGGAACGAGGCCCGTCCTGTCTGTCATCGCTCCTCCTTGCTTCGACACGCGCCCTGGTCAGCGATGCACGCGGCGCCACGTAGGCAGGCAGGCAACTGAGGTGGCGTGGTGGCAAAGTCTTCACGAAGATCCGCATGCCGCCACGCAGGCACTTGCTGATCTGGCCTGGAAGCTGCATGTTGCCACGCAGGTGCCAGCCCAGCTTGTTGGGTTGGCAGCTGCATGCGAACGACGGTGGAGCTTTGCTGGTGCGGCCCTCGCAGTGGCCCTGCTGATGTCCTCGGCAAGGGTCTTGCCGGGGGGCCCGGCAAGGGTCCTGCCGTGGCGCGTGGTCGTCCCCGGCAAGGATCTTGCCGGGGGTCTCATGGCTCTCCTCGGCAAGGATCTCACCGAGGATCGTTGTCTTCCAATCCTCATCTAATCTTGAGTACTCCTTGTCTTTACAAAGATCTGCATGCCACCATGGAGGTGCCTCCCAAGCCCAGGCTCAACGTAGCTGATGGTGTTGGAGGCCGTGGGCTCAACGGTGGCGTGCTCCGCTGGTGTGGGGCGAGCTGCCCCGGCAAGGGTCTTGTCGGGGCCGCTGAGACTGCCCGGCAAGGGTCTTGCCAGGGGAAACTGCTCCATCCCTCTGCTTCTTCGTGGTCTCGGCCTTGGCGTTGCTCTAGCTGTCTTGGGCTTCAGTTTTACCTCGGTTCACCTCCCCTGTTCTGCTTGGTGCGGCCGTGGGCGCGACTCCGACTGTCTGTGCACAGTTAAAGGGGTACAAAGGTGCGCCCCTTCTTTTGTACACCAACAGGAGACCCCGGGCCTGGGCCACACGTAAGCACGACACGTTGTTGGGCGGGCCCAAAAGCGGTCTTGTGAGCGGGGCGGTTTTTACCGCGGTAAAACTTTTCGCGCGCTGCGCTTCCCCACGACCCGCGTTGAATGCACAACGTGGAGGGGTGCGCGTGACGTGGGCGGCATGCGTGGGGCGGTTCCCACATGCATGCGTCACATCATGGTTAATGGGAAAAGAGGCGGCCCGCCCCTTCCCCGTAAAAAGGGAATAACTGCGGGCGCGCTGCTCTTTTTACCCCCTTGTGCCTTCTCCAATCTCAGAGTCGCCGCCCCCTTCTCCTTCCTCCCTAAGCTTCGTTCTTGCTCGCCGTTGCTGCGTCTCCGCCGCCTTCTGTCTCTTGCTCCCCCTAGCCGCCATGGTGCCCAAATCCACCAAGGGCAAGGGAGTGCCCAAGGACGCCGGAGCGGCGGAGCCGCCGGAGAGCGTGCTGGCGGCGCAGAGGATGCAGCTCGGCTACTTCCCTTCGACGGTCGACGTGTTCGAGCTCCGGGAGGCCTTCAAACCCCTGTTGGGGGTGAAGACGGGGGGAGAGAAGACGGGGCATCCGGCTACGCGCGTCGTCCCCGCCAACTGCGCCGAGGCCGCTCCAAACCGGTACCCTTTCTTTGTCGATTACTTCTCCTGCGGGCTCTATCCTCCCTTCTCCGATTTCTTCAGCGATGTCATGCACACCTACGGCTTCCACCTTTTGGATTTTACTCCAAACGCCATGGTGTGCATGACTCTCTTCGCGCACCTCTGCGAGGGCTTCGTCGGGGTGCATCCCAACACGGCGCTCTTCCGCCACTATTTCTCCCCTCGGATCCAACCAGGGGGAGCCATCTCTGGTTGCATTACCTGGATAGCAAGGTCCAAGGGGCCGTACCCGGAGGGCGCCATGAAGGAGAGGTGGGAATAATGGCGGAGCCGGTGGTGCTGGATCGAGGAGAAAGACCCGCCATCATTCTGCGAGGTTCGCCGCGTGCCGCCGGTCCGCAGAAGCGATTGGGGCAACGTCAACACCGACGACGAGAAGCTCACGATCGCCACCACCAGGATCCTTTGGCTCACCGAGGCCGGGCTCACCCTCGAGATGATCGGGGCGAACTTCATCCACCGCCGCATTGCTCCGCTGCACGACAAGGGGCGGCCGGCATGGCTCTTCACGAACGCCACCGACATCATGAAGCTTCGCCCCGGCCTCGACCACAACTTCACGGTGATGGGGCACGCTCACTTATGCCAGCGGCTCTTTCAGCTCGACGTGGGCCACGATGGCGATGTCGAGTGGACCGGCAAGGCTGCGAGGGCCTCCGCGAAGGCCGGCAAGGTTGCCAAGGGGCCTCTATTCCGGTTGCCGGCAGGAGTGGTCCCGCTAAGCAACAACTCGCGCCAGACCGACATCATCGCCATGATGCTGCTCTGCAACGCGCATGGCCCTGACCCGAGCTGGGTCGAGCCGGAGGACATCCAGGTGCAGCAGTTCTTCGACTCCTTGCACGAGGGGTATGTCACCGACGAGCCACGGCTCATCCAGGACACCACCCAGGTGGAGCTGGACTACATCGCCGCCCGGGCGGCGGAGGGGAAGCTTGCCGAGGAGGCCGGCAGCACCGGTGGTGTGGAGGACAAGGCCACGGCAGAAGCGAAGGAGAAGGAGCTCACCCAATGGGCAGAGGCCGCTGGGGAGGCCAGCAGCGCCGATGCCGGGGCTCCTCTCATCGAAGACGTGGTCGGCGAGTCGTCGGGGGAGGAGGCCGGCGAGGAGGAGGTCGTTGCCGTCGACCCTCCGGCCATGGGAAGCGGGCGAGTCCTGCGGCGGGCCATCTATGGTGAGCCGGTCCGGCCTGGCAGGGCTGTCCCGTCGCAGCGGGCCCGGGAGGGGTCCGCACGCCAAACCCGGGGTGCGGCGGCGAGGAAGCTGGCGAAGGCCGCAGTGGCAAAGAAGAAGGCAACTGCCTCCTCTTCGACCAAGCGTAGCTTGACTCCACCTTCTTCCCCTCCTCCGGCAGACGTCGGCATGGAGGTCGACTTTGACTATGGGTCCCTCAGCCCAAGGAGGAAGAGGAAGGCAACAGAGGAGGAGATGAATGTCGAGTAAGCAACTTGCTCTTTTTCGCCATCTCTATTTCCTCAACCCGTGCCACATGTCTTGACTTGTTTTCATCCTTGCAGGGACGCGGAGACGCTGGCCCAGAGAGTGAAGAGAGCCAAGGCCTCCGCGGGCGGCCAGCCCCCGGCTGGTGCTTCAAGGGTGCTACTGGTGGTGTTGAGCAGCCCGGACAGTAGGCCCCAGCGCAGCCCCCAGCGTAAGTTCACCACTCACCCCTCATCGACATGTGTCAGGGGTATGATACTTTGGCGCTGACCTTGCCACGTATGCAGGAGGAGAGTAGCAGCAGGAGGAGCCACAGAGGGCCACTCTCAACACGTCGCACCCATCAACCACACCGCCCCGAGGGGCGTCCTCAGCAAGGGCCCCAAGCACCGAGCCCACACACATGAAGGAGGAGGAGGAGGAGAACTTGGGCACTGGTGGCTTCGCCTCAGCGCCAGACGTTGGCGGGGAGGGTGCTTCTGCTTCCCAGCCTGACACTGGTAAGTCTCTGGCCTTCCGTCCCTGCTCTCTCTCTTCTTTTTGAATCTTTGATCTTGGCTCTACCTTACCGTCTTCTTGATATCCAGATCCTCTCTCGGCGGACCGGGAGGACCTGTACACCATCATCGAGGACGTGGCCAAGGATGCCACGACAGAGGCCGAGAAGATCGCCACCAAGGAAAACGCCAGTGGTGCTGGGGAGGATGCCACCAAAGGGTCTGCCGGGGAGCCCGGCAAGGCTACTGCTGAGGAGGCCGGCAAGGGGCTTGCCGGAGGGACCAACAAGGCTGCTGCCGAGGAGGAGGTGGTTGATGACCAGCCTTCCTCCTCTGCTGCCTCTGGCTCCGGCAAGTACCTGAAGGTGAGCGACGACCACTTCATCCACCTTCCAGGCGCGCCAAGCACCAGAACCCCCGTCGAGGGAAAGGTGTTCGATGACGAAGTGATTGCCGCCGCCGGGCTCGAGGTCGTCGATGAGCTGAGCATTGGTGGCGACAGCTCCCAGGAAGAGCAGCTGCTCCAGGCCATGGGCGCCAGCTTCCGGAAGCTCCAGGCGTTCCATCATGCCCGCCTGGACAAAGCTAAGTCCAGGATGGCGGCGGACCTCCAGAAGCGCGTCGCCGAGACACGGGACTGGTTCCGCCAAGCTCGCGACGAGTTGAAGGCCGCCCAGGGCGAGCTGGGCAAGTGTGATGTGGAGCTCACCATGAAGCTGGCCGACGTCGAGAAGGCCCAAGAGACGGCGAAGAACTTGGCCGCCGCTGCCGAGGCCGCCCGGACCCAAAGACGAGGCCGACCGAACTCCGGGAGGAGGACCTTGCAGCTGAGGAGAAGCTTGCCGCCATGCTGCGCGGCAAGGATGAAGAGGTGGAGGAGCTCATCTTGCAGCGGACCCGCGAGCTGGAGCAGACGCACCAGGAGGCGCTCGATGCCCAGGCTCTGGTTCACGCTGGTAAGGTGAAAGAGCTGGAGGTGGAGCGGGATGGGCTGAAGGAGCAGTTCTGAAGCTGTCCCAGGAGAAAGACATGCTCAACGGTGCCCTGACGGAGGCGCATGGCGCGTCCGTCAGCAGGGCCGGGGAGCTCTCCGGAGGCCAACAACTCCATCAAAGACCTCAAGCTAAAGCTGGAGGGCTTCGAGAAGATGCTGTCGGAGGCCAGGGCCTGGGAGGGGACCCTGACCAAAAACCTAGAGAACGAGAAGCAGCAGCAGAAGAACGAGGCCCTCAACTTCTAGGAGCACGTGGAGGGCGAGAACCACTGGCTCGATCGCCTCGCCGCCATCACCAACCAGGTCGCTGCGCAGCTGGCCACCATGGGGATGCCGGACGTGAAGTACGCCCCGGAGCGGAATGTGAGCGCCAACTGCAGCCTGACCCTGTTCTTTGAGAGGGTCGTCTGTGCCTTGGAGTGGCTCCACGCCAACCGGGCGGCTTCGCTGGCCGACGAGAACTGAAGGCTCTACCGGGGTGCCATGACCAAGGTCCTCACCAAGGTGGCGTACTGGAACCCCACCCTCGACTTCGACTCCGTGCTGGAGAGCTTGCCGGAGGGTACTGACCTCGCGACGCTCAGGAAGCGTATCAAGCCCATCATCAACCTCATCGGCGGAATTCAAAGGGTGGAGGGCCAGCGCCGGGATTAGGCACCCCGTTTCTCATCGCCGCTGCAGGTTCATGACCAAGACAATTCCTATCTTTAGTTAGAACCGCATCAACAATTTGATGTAACATAACTCTGAAGTACTTTTTATTTTATGCATGTTATTTTCCTATTCGATTTTCATTTGTATGTCCAACGTACGTTTATCGGGTAGGCTTGCCGACGCGTAAACCCAGGGCGGCGTCTTGAGGACGGATCCCCATTGGCCTGCCGGGTGTCCTTGCTGCCGGGCGAACCACCTTGCTGCCCCCAACGCGGCCGCTCGAACTGTCGAGCTTGACTCGAGTCAGAGTCGAGAGCGTTGCTGGTTGCAGAAGGCTACCCCGCCACTCTCGATGCAGCCACTTGAGCTGTTGAGCGGACTCGAAATAGAACAAGGGCATTGCCAATCACGGGAGGGCCCCTTTGCGTGCAGATTTTCCATACATAGGCAAAATCTCTGAGGACGATAACCTTATATATAAAAGGAAATAGCTCAAGGCTCTGAATGACTTAGCTTTTCTTTTGTCGCCGCGCCAGCATCCTTCGCGCTCGTAGGAGGCGCCGTTTTCTCCTTTAGGAGCCATGGCGATGCAGAACGTGCTAGGCTAACTAATAGACCAGATTCTCACAATTGCGCCCCCTACCTGGCGCGCCAAAGATGTCGGTGGGAAACGACACCTATGGGATCACAAGAATCCCTACTACGGTTGCCGGGGCGCAGGGTTGCAAGAAGAGCAGGATTGGTAATCATCACAAGGATTGTTTACCCAGGTTCGGGCCGCGAGGATGCGTAAAATCCTAGTCCTGCTTTGGTGGATGTATTGAGTGTTCTTGAGCATTTGAACTAGCTACGGTGGCTGAGTAGCTCCAAAGAGCCGAATCCCTCTCTAGTACGCCATGGGTGTCGGTGTCAAAACCGGCGGATCTCGGGTAGGGGGTCCCGAACTGTGCGTCTAGGCGGATGGTAACAGGAGACAAGGGACACGATGTTTTTACCCAGGTTCGGGCCCTCTCGATGGAGGTAATACCCTACTCGCTTGATTAATATTGATGATATGGGTAGTACAAGAGTAGATCTACCACGAGATCAAGGAGGCTAAACCCTAGAAGCTAGCCTACGGTATGGTTGTTGTTCGTCCTACGGACTAAAACCCTCCAGTTTATATAGACACCGAATAGGTTAGGGTTACACAGAGTCAGTTACAACGGTAGGAGATCTACATATCCGTATCGCCAAGCTTGCCTTCCACGCCAAGGAAAGTCCCATCCGGACACGGGACGAAGTCTTCAATCTTGTATCTTCATAGTCTTGGAGTCCGGCCGTGACGATAGTCCGGCTATCCGGGCACCCCCTAGTCCGGGACTCCCTCAGTAGCCCCCGAACCAGGCTTCAATGAAGATGAGTCTGGCGCGTTGATTGTCTTCGGCATTGCGAGGCGGGTTCTTCTCCAAATTCCATATACTTGTCAAATAGTGTCCGGCTTCTGATAAGTGCTGTGCTCCTCAGCTTCTGCGCCCAATAATGGCCATCTTCCACGTGTTTGAATGAATGTGAAAAGCCAGGGTATTTTTACAATATTCCCCCTAGCCGCGCAAAGGAGTCACTTATAAAAGTGGCAAGGATCTAGATCTGAGTCACACCATCCCCCTTTGCGAGCTTTCATCGGAGCGACTCGACCAAAGCCCATTCCATCATGGACGGTCGTGGCTCCTCCTCTCGCGCTCCCGGCCCCTAGCCAGGAAATTGGGAGAGATGCTCGATCCCGCATAGCGAGCTAGTTATACTCCAAGCGAAGGATTTCTCCCTCCGGCCTTCATGGTTCCGTTCGAGCGGACTTGCCACCTACAAGGGCGGAAAGCAAGCGGAGAGCGTCCCGATCCCTCTAAAGGAGAGCGGGTGTGCTTCATCTCTTATCTAGTAAGAGGACTCGGATTTCCAATCCATCCGTTTCTCCGGGGCTCTTGGAGTTCTCTGACCTCCAAGCTGCACCATCTTACTCCTGCCTCCATCTTGCACATCGCGGGCTTCGTGGCCCTTTGCAAACTGTTCTCGGCGTCGAGGCTCATTTCGGGCTGTGGAAGAGAATATTCTGCCTAGTTCCCGTTCTCATGAGGGGTCAATATATCAAGTGGGCGGAGCCGAGCTATGGCGCATCGCCGGGACGGATACCTGTCCGGAACCCGAAGAAGGCGTCCGAAGACTGGCCGGAATGGTTTTACATGGAGGGCGTCCGCTGCGGATCCTGTTCGGATCGGCCTTCGGAGTTCAGCAATGCTCCTTTGAAGAAGCGCCTAAAGTGGCGCCCTGAGCCCAGAGAGAAGATGACCGGGATGTCCATTATTTGATGAGCGAATAAGGTTCTTGGCTCATCTTTGGGTGACCATGACAGGAGTCATGGCAATATGCATTATGAGGGGAGTGCAGCCGCTCCAATACAGGGGGCCACCCATGTGGGACTTCAACGGGAGGACGATGCCACCCGTCATGGCATAAAGGGCGGGATCGGTCACCGAACTGGTGAAGATCTTATGCGCCATGTACAAAGGAGAGGAGGAGGATTTCCTCTGTGTCAACCCACTGAAGGAGTTTTCTTCGAATAACCCTCGAAGTTGGGTAAGCAAACATCCTTGTGACCTGTCCGATCCATATTCTCGTAGTTAAATATCTCATTTCATGGTTTTTGCGCAGGAACTGCGCTGGACTGTGGAGAAGATGCACAGCCCGCCCCCACAACCCGAGGATCTGGTGCGATCCCTCGATCCGACCTCCGAAGAGGATCCGGATATAATGGTGGAGTTGATCGACAGGGTGTTCTACCAACTTAGCATCGACAATGCTTTGGTAGCCATTACGGCCGATTCCCCCGGAATACTTCAAATTACGTAATCGAGACCAAGATCCCAAAACCACGATAATGACCCATCCATGCTTATTTTTATCACCGTATACCAACGGTGCTTCGCGAGGTACCTTCAAGGCAGGAAGCCGAGCCCGGCGCATCGCCAACAAAGGGCAGTGCGGCCCCGCAGGCTAAAAAGAAGTGCGGTCCGGATCGAAACTCCGCCGCAATGGTATGGCATGTCACAATACTTCCAGGATTGATTCCGGGAAGGCGTACTAACGTTGATGCTCTTTTCAGGAAAAAGAGCGCTCGCCGGACTGAGCCCGGAGAGGCTGCCGATCGGACCTTCACCGGACAAGCTTCAAAGCCGGGTCCGGAGGCTGAGGCAAGCACGAGACGTGCGTCGGATGCTCCTCCGATAGAGGATGCCGACAGGTTGTCCGCCACCAACTCCGAGGTGGAGAGCGCCTTGAATCACAGGCGCCGCCGGACAGTTCTTCGTGACGCATGTTTCTCCCTAGAATCCTTGAATGCCTTTGATTCGGGAGATGCGCATCTCCGTGCCGCTCAAGATGGTCTAGCGAGCCACGGAGCAGTATGTGAAGGACATACAGTAAGGAAATTTGTGATTATATATGCCAAGAGTGGCCCCGAGACTTAAAATAGTTAGAATAACTGATTTAAGGATCATTTGTTATGCAGGATCTTCTGAGAAAGAATACCCGACTGTCCCAAAGCATGGAAGAGTGCGAGGGCCCAACTTGGGGCCGCACAAGCCGCCACGGGGAGCCTGAGACCCCTCCGGTAATATACGCTTGGAAGATAAATAATTTATGAAGTGCGGCGGGTGTGTAAATCTGACAAAAACATTGCAGATGGCGCCAGACTAGATCCGGACAAGCAACAGTTCTTATGCCAGTTAAAGGCCGCCGAGAGCGTGCTTACAAGGGTGCGGCAGGAGAAGAATAACCTCTAAGACGCCAACACCAAGCTGGGTGAGGAACTAAAGGACGTTCGTGCCTAGTTAGCTGACTCCGTGAAGGAGAATCGGCGGCTTCGTCGCGGCATTTTCAGTAAGTGCTTGAGCGAACTTTGAAAAGAGTTCGGCGAGGAAGGCCACTAACATGAACATGTTTGTAGGTTTGTTCACAGGTCGTCCTGAGGAGGAGATGCCCAGTTCTTCGGGTGATCTTCTTCCTGAATTCGTCGGTACCGCGAACGAGTCCGCAGGTGATGAAAGGCATCGGCCAAGCCTTGTGGCCATCTATCTCCCTGCCGAAGGCATTGGGGAGCTGGCGGGGCGGCTTCAAGGAGCAATGGCGCTTCCGGCTATGGAAGATATCGGCCTGCCGTCAAAGGCGCCAGGAGGCTGGGCCATGGTGAAGGCGTGGTACACAAAGGCTGACCCAAACCACATGGCGAGTCGGACTGTGGGGCGGATGGGATGGAGATCCTGTAAGCTTAGTGTCTGGCCAAGTAGAATTGGCCGCCAAGTATTCCCAACAAGATTGTAAATTAGATAGCCTATTAGATGGCATTGAGGAGGAATACAATGAGTCGAGTTGACTATGTAAAAATATGACATGAAAGAATATCTTCTAGCCGAATTGTAGATCGTTTGTCATAGCGGACCTTTTCGCTTCGACCTCCGGACCCAATAGTCCGGAGTGTGTCCGAATACCTTCGTGGTTATATAAGAATCATGGTATGCATGGAGACCAGGCGTAGGGGTCATTGTTGCTATATCAGACAAGTGCCCAACTAGTTATGTTATATTACATGGGTAGTAAGAAACATCTTCCAGGGAGAATAGTTCCGTTAAGGGTTCCTTTCGCTGGGATGCATGCCCTAAAGTGCATGTCAAAGCTGCTATAAAAGCAGAAAATCATCTGGGGGCAGATGTGTAAATAATTAAAAATCATCTTTTAGTTCACCGACCGAATATTCCCTTAAGAACACTAGCTTTCGGTTTCACCCAGTCTGAGGTACACATCCGGCTGACCCGTCAGTAACAATCGCAGAGGTGCTCCCTTTACCACCTAGCCGAACAATCGGGAACGTAGGGGTAAGCACAGGAGCCAGGCAACCCAGCTTGGCCAAAACTTAAGTCATATCGATGCATATAATGCTGAATAAAAGGTACATGCGGAAGTTTAACGCATGTGTTGGGCATGAAGCCCGTATAAATAAGCTTCTGTTAAAGAAGCCCCCAGGTATAATGAGCGCGGACAGCGCGTCAAGTGTGTGCGAAAAGAGGCGCAAACGAGCCTCTAGAGGCTACAAGAAGAAGAAGGAAGGAGAGAAATAAAAGACAGCAAAAAGCAAAAAGAAAGAATGCGGACGGAGGAAGGAGACGAACTTGGAGTCCGGCACTTTAGGCGTAGAATCTTCGTAGACGGGCTGCGTTCCATGGGTTCGGCTCGAGTCGGTTATCCGATGCGTTTCGCAGACGGTATGCTCCTTCGGTCAGGACTTGGTCGATGATGAAGGGACCTTCCCATTTGGGCTTGAGTTTGTCCTTTTCTTGTCCGTGGCGTAGAACTAGTTCGCCAACGTTGTAAGCTTTGGCCTGTACTTCCCTGCTTTGATATCTGCGAGCCTGCTGCTGATAGAATGCGGAACGAGCTTTTGCCACGTCGCACTCCTCCTCCAATGCGTCCAAACTGTCATGCCGATCGAGCTCGGCTTCTCTTTCTTCGTACATGCGCACTCGAGGTGAGTCATGTATTATGTCATGAGGCAGGACTGCCTCTGCGCCGTACCTCATGAAAAATGGTGTGAATCCGTAGTACGATTCGGGCGTGGTCCGCAGCCCCCGTAGTCGGAGTCGAGCTCCTCAACCCAAAGGCGTGTTAGATTCCTTGAGGGACCGCACTAGTCCGGGTTTAATGCCGCTCATTATTAGACCATTTGCCCGCTCGACTTGGCCGTTGGTTTGAGGGTGATAGACTGAGGCGTGTCGAGCTTGATGCCCATGTTTTGCACCATGATTTGACCTCATCGGCCATGAAGTTGGTGCCATTATCGGTGATGATACTATGGGGACACCGTGAACGGTGCACTACCCCGATATGAAGTCTATCACTGGTCCGGATTCGCCGTTTTACAGGTTTGGCCTCTATCCATTTGGTGAATTTATCCACCATGACCAATAGGTATTTTTTCTTGTGGGTTCCTCCCTTGAGGGGTCCAACCATGTCAAGCCCCAGGACATGACGGCCAGGTGATGGGTATAGTTTTAAGGGCGGTGGGTGGCATGTGGCTTTAGTTAGCAAAAAGTCGGCAACCGACGCATCGTTGGACTAAGTCCTGCCAGATTCTGCCGGGCCGTCGGCCAATAAAATCCTGTCTGGAAGGCCTTGCCTACAAGGGCCGGGCTGCGGCGTGGTGCCCACCCAGTCCGGCATGAATTTCAGCCAGGAGGTTTCGCCCTTCCTCTTGGAGATACACCTTTGAAGGACTCGGTAGTGCTTTTCTTATAAAGCTCTCCTCATGGACTTTATAGGCTTTAGAGCGCCCGTACTATGCAGCGAGCCTCATTTTGTTCTTCGGGAGTTCCTGCCTAGTTAGGTAGGCTAGGAATGGTTCCGTCCGCAGGCGATAACCGCCATTATTTCGTGAGCGAGGGTGTTATCTCGGGGCGGAGCCTCCGGTTGTATTAGAGTGTTGGCGTCGGGCGATGCGGTTGGGTCCGGATTGTTATTGCGGACTCCTTCCCATAGTACGGATGGCTTGAACAGCCGCTCCAAAAAGATATTGGGTGGGACGGCATCGCGTTTTGCACCGATGCGTGCTAATATATCCGCCGCCTGGTTGTTATCCCGGGCTATATGATGAAATTCGAGCCCTTCGAATCGTGCTGCCATTTTTAGGACCGCATTGCGGTATGCTGCCATTTTTGGATCTTTGGCGTCAAAGTCTCCGTTTATTTGAGATATTGCGAGGTTTGAATCTCGCGCACCTCTAGGCGTTGAATGCCCATGGAGATCGCCATCCGGAGGCCGTGCGAAGGGCCTCGTATTCGGCTGCGTTGTTGGAGTCCGTATACCTTATCTGAAGGACGTATTGGACTGTGTCCCCGGATGGGGACGTCAGGACGACGCCAGCCCCCAGGCCAGCCAACATTTTGGAGCCGTCAAAGTGCATGATCCAATTGGAGTATGTGCCGTACTCTTTAGGGAGTTCGGCTTCAGTCCATTCGGCCACGAAGTCGGCCAAAACCTGCGACTTAATAGCTCGTCGTGGCTTATAAGTTATGTCGAATGGGAGGAGCTGTATGGCCCATTTAGCAATCCGCCCGTCGCGTCGCGGTTGTTTATAATGTCATTAAGAGGTACTTGCCGGAGGCTACTGTTATCGAACACTCTTGAAAGTAGTGTCGCAGCTTCGGGATGCCATGAACACTGCGTATGCTATCTTTTGATAGTGTGGGTACGGGACTTGCATGGAGTTAGGACAGTGGTAATAAACCGGTTTTGAATAGGGAACGGTGTCCGTCCGTTCTCGTTCGACAACGCAAAGCACCGCGTGACAACTTGATGTGTTGCGGTGATGTATAATAGCATTGGTTCGCCCACGTTGCTACGCTGCCAGACCGGATTTTTGCCAAAATGGCCTTTATTTTTCGAGTCGGCCGTGGCGATATCAAATCCACTCGAAGTGTTCGTGCGGCGGAGGAGGCGGTAAAGAGGTAATGCCTTTTCTCCTAAGCGGGAGATAAAGCGGCTTAGAGCCGCCACGCATCCCATCAATTTTGTATTTGTTTGAGGTCTTTTGGAGTATCCAATTGTGACAGAGCTCGAATCTTGGCTGGGTTTGCTTCAATTCCTCTACCGGACACAATGAAGCCCAGGAGCTTTCCGGCTGGAACACCGAAGACGCATTTTTCCGGATTGAGTTTGATGTCATATTTTCGAAGATTGTCGAATGTGAGCCTCAAGTCGTCTACTAGAGTTTCGACGTGCTTGGATTTGACGACCACATCATCTACATATGCTTCCACCGTTTTGCCGATCTGGTTTACCAGACATGTCTGAATCATGCGCTGATATGTTGTGCCGGCGTTTTTGAGCCCAAAGGGCATTGTGTTGAAGCAGAACGGGCCGTATGGAGTGATGAATGCTGTTGCAGCTTGTGCAGCTCCGCCATCTTGATTTGGTGGTAGCCGGATGCAGCGTCGAGGAAGCACAATGAATTGTGTCCTGCTGTAGCGTCAATGATTTGATCAATTCGAGGGAGGGGGAAGGGATCCTTTGGGCAGGCCTTATTAAGGTCTTTGAAATCAAAACATAGGCGACAGGATTTATCCTTCTTTGGTAACATCACCAGGTTCGCTAGCCAGTCCGGATGTTTTATATCTCTGATGAATCCGGCCTCCAAAAGTTTGGCTATCTCCTCTCCCATGGCCTGTCTCTTGGGTTCGGAAAAGCGCCGAAGAGCCTGTTTAACTGGCTTGAATCCTTTTAGGATATTTAGGCTGTGCTCGGCCAGCTGACGTGGGATTCCTGGCATGTCTGAAGGGTGCCAAGCAAAGATGTCCCAGTTTTCTTGTAGAAATTCTCGTAGTGCAGCGTCTACATCAGGGTTTAATTGTGCCCCGATGGAGGCCGTCTTGCAGGGTCCGTTGGGTGGACTTGGAATTTGACTATTTCATCCACAGATTTAAAAGAGGTGGACTTGGATCTTTTATAAAGTATCACATCATCCCTGTTCACCGTGGAGCGCATCGTGGTGAGTTCCTCGGTCGCTAGGGCTTCGGATAGTGCCTCGAGGGCTAGTGCGGCTGTCTTATTTTCGGCGCGGAGTGCTATGTTCGGATCACTAGCGAGAGTGATGATTCCGTTGGGACCGGGCATTTTAAGCTTCATGTACCCATAATGGGGTATAGCTTGAAAAATTGTGAATGCCTCTCGTCCTAATAAAGCATCATATCCGCTGTTGAACGGGGCCACTTGAAATGTGACCACCTCGGACCTGTAATTGTTCGTGAGCGAACACTAAATCGGCGTGATTTTTCTGTGCAACATGCTTCCTACCGGGATTATTCCTCTAAAGGTTGTCTGCTTCGCTCAATGCGGTTCGATCTATTTCCATTTTTGGAGGGTTTCCTCATAAATGAGGTTTAGTCCATTGCCGCCATCCATGAGTACCTTAGTAAGGCGAAAGCCGTCTACTATCGGTGAGGACCAATGCGGCTGGTGCCCGGCAGTTCGAATTTAGGTTAAATCACTTTGGCATTGAAGGTAATAGCCGTGCCACTCCATGGATTTATTGTTGCTACTTGGTAGACTTGACAAGGTTGCGGAGTTGTCGCTTCGCATGTTATTTGATGCGGAAGTCTCAAGACTATTAACACCGTAGTGGTGTTCTTTGGGCTGGGATTACGAAGCTAGAAGCTCTTCGCCACTTTTGGCCACCTGCCGTAGTATCCAACATGCTCGAAGGCTATGAGTTGGAGTGGCGCCCTACGTGCTATGAATTTTGCAGGTCCGTTTAGCCAACCCTCGATGCAGTTCCGTACCCTTTAGGGGTTTTGGTTTTTGGTATTCAACCTGTGTGCTTGATAATGACACACCTTTTGTTCCGGACTAGGGATGTATTCGGGGCGGATTATCCCAAAATTTACTTCGGTTTTCGAGCGCTCTCCATCGCACAGTACTTTTGTACGATGGTCACCAAGTCGAGAAAAGCGTGTTATTTCATGACGACTTATGGCGTTTAGGATTCCCTTGTCCGTGCAATTATTGCAGAAGATTGGTATTGCGTCCTCCTCACGGCAGTCCTTTATCCTGTTCATAACCAGGAGGAATCTGGCCCAGTAATGATGTACTGTTTCGGCGGGCTCTTGCCGATTTCGAGAGAGATCGCTAATGTTTGGGTGGGCGGGTGGCACTAAATCCGGAACCCCGTCCAATTTAGGACTCAAGGGCGGGAAGTTTCGAACTTCGGAAGCTTGGATTTTGAGTGCTAACCAACGAGTCCGACCCGCCGCCTGACTTTAAGTTCAGGGCTTGATCGACATCCGTCCCTCGGCAGGAATCTGGCATGGAGGGATCGGGAATCCGGACATAGCTAGTCCTTAAGATAGGAGAAGAGTCGCCGCATTGCTCCTCTATCACAGCAACATGATGGGTAACCTGGGGAGAGTTGATCTCTCTCAGATCGGTTTTAGGCCCGATCCGGTCGTAATCTGTGGCGACTCCCAGGGCGGCGATGCGATCCAAGAGCTCGTTTATGGAGGAGAGCTCGATCGGATCTAACTGTTCGGCAAGTTCCGAACTAACATGGAGATTGGTTTCGATGACTCGAGAGGTCATCGTCGGTATGACAACCGAACTAGCGGTCATGAGAAAACCGCCTAGCCGAAGAGTCTGACCAGTGGCCAAGGCTTCTTTGGCGATGGTATCATGTTTAAAGACGAGATGAGGCATCCTACCTGATGGCGACGACACAGAGGAACTCTCAATGAAGGCACCAATGTCGGTGTCAAAATCGGCGGATCTCGGGTAGGGGGTCCCGAACTGTGCGTCTAGGCGGATGGTAACAGGAGACAAGGGACACGATGTTTTTACCCAGGTTCGGGCCCTCTCGATGGAGGTAATACCCTACTCCTGCTTGATTAATATGGATGATATGGGTAGTACAAGAGTGGATCTACCACGAGATCAAGGACGCTAAACCCTAGAAGCTAGCCTACGGTATGGTTGTTGTTCGTCCTACGGACTAAAACCCTCCAGTTTATATAGACACCGGATAGGTTAGGGTTACACAGAGTCGGTTACAATGGTACGAGATCTACATATCCGTATCGCCAAGATTGCCTTCCACACCAAGGAAAGTCCCATCCGGACACGGGACGAAGTCTTCAATCTTGTATCTTCATAGTCTTGGAGTCCGGCCGTGACGATAGTCTTGCTATCCGGACACCCCCTAGTCCGGGACTCCCTCAATGGGTGTCCTTTTATAGTTGAAAGGGGCTGCCACAGTGGCACACAGGAGGTGGAAAGGCGTACAGTGCTACGAGCTTATCGCTTGTATTACAGGACAAGACGCATTTAATGCATCTCTTAGGTGTCCCCTTGCTTTATTGGGGATGGGAACGAGGCCTGTCCCGTCCGTCGCCGCTCCTCCTTGATTTGACACGCGCCCTGGTCAGCGATGCATGCGGCGCCACGTAGGCAGGCAGGCAGCTGAGGTGGCGTGGTGGCAAAGTCTTCATGAAGATCCGCGTGCCGCCACGCAGGCACTTGCTAATCTGGCCTGGAAGCTGCATGTTGCCACGCAGGTGCCAGCCTAGCTGGTTGGGTTGGCAGCTGCATGCGAACGGCGGTGGAGCTTGGCTGGTGCGGCCCTGGCAGTGGCCCTGCTGATGTCCTTAGCAAGGGTCTTGCCGGGGGCCCGGCAAGGGTCCTGCCGTGGCGCGCGGTCGTCCCCGGCAAGGATCTTGCCGGGGGTCTCGTGGCTCTCCTCGGCAAGGATCTCACCGAGGATCGTTGTCTTCCAATCCTCATCTAATCTTGAGTACTCCTTGTCTTTACAAAGATCTTCATGCCACCATGGGGGTGCCTCCCGAGCCCTGGCTCAACGTAGCTGATGGTGTTGGAGGCCGTGGGCTCAAG
This sequence comes from Aegilops bicornis, assembly GCA_021605145.1. NCBI lineage: Eukaryota > Viridiplantae > Streptophyta > Magnoliopsida > Poales > Poaceae > Aegilops > Aegilops bicornis. The sequence continues at coordinate 300,174,356 of CM038675.1, forward strand.
GGTGGCGCGCTCCGCTGGTGTGGGGCAAGCTGCCCCGGCAAGGGTCTTGCCGGGGCTGCTAAGACTGCCCGGCAAGGGTCTTGCCGGGGGAAAATGCTCCGTCCCTCTGCTTCTTTGTGGTCTCGGCCTTGGCGTTGCTCTGGCTGTCTTGGGTTTTGGTTTTACCTCGGTTCACCTCCCTTGTTCCACTTGGTGCGGTCGTGGGCGCGGCTCCGACTGTCCGTGCACAGGTAAAGGGGTACAAAGGTGCGCCCCTTCTTTTGTACATCGACAGCCGCTGGTTCGTATCATCTCCCATGCGTGTCTCCTCGATGTAGAGCATTGTTTCACACTTTTCGATCCACTCGCATCTATTCAACATGGCAATTAAAACCTATTGGCAATTAAAGTGGCATATTGATCGACGCGGCTCATTTGAGCGTAGCAAATCCAAAGCGCGGCCGGTGCCACTCCCCTTCCCTTCCCTTTCCCTATTTAAACCACCACCCCTCCACCTATTCTCCACACATCCATTAGCGCAGCACCCCTTCTCTTCTTCACCCAAACCCAGAGCAGCCTCAAAGCGAGGCGAGGATTGATACATCTTCGTCGTATCTACTTTTCCAAACACTTTTGCCCTTGTTTTGGACTCTAACTTGCATGATTTGAATGGAACTAACCCGGACTGACGCTGTTTTCAGCAGAATTGCCATGGTGTTATTTATGTGCAGAAAAAAAAGTTCTCAAAATGACCTGAAACTCCACGGAACTTATTTTTGGAAAATATTAAAAATACTGGAAGAAGAATCCACGTCAGGGGGGCCTCCACATGTCCACGAGGGTGGGGGCGCGCCCCCTGCCTCGTGGGCCCCCTGACGCGCCACCGACCTCAAGTTCAACTCCATATATTCGTGTTCGGGGAGAAAAAAAATCAAAGAGAAGGATTCATCGCGTTTTTACGGAGCCGCCGCCAAGCCTTAAAACCTCCCGGGAGGGCTGATCTGGAGTCCGTTCGGGGCTCTGGAGAGGGGAATCCGTCGCTGTCGTCATCATCAACCATCCTCCATCACCAATTTCATGATGCTCACCGCTGTGCTTGAGTAATTCCACTGTAGGCTTGCTGGACGGTGATAGGTTGGATGAGATTTATCATGTAATTGAGTTAGTTTTGTTAGGGTTTGATCCCTAGTATCCACTATGTTCTGAGATTGATGTTGCTATGACTTTGCTATGCTTAATGCTTGTCACTAGGGCCCGAGTGTCATGATATCAGATCTGAACCTATTATGTTTTCATGAATATATGTGAGTTCTTGATCCTATCTTGCAAGTCTATAGTCACCTACTATGTGTTATGATCCGGCAACCCAAAGTGACAATAATCGGGACCACTCCCGATGATGACCGTAGTTTGAGGAGTTCATGTATTCACTATGTGTTAATGCTTTGGTCCGGTACTCTATTAAAAGGAGGCCTTAATATCCCTTAGTTTCCATTAGGACCCGCTGCCACGGGAGGGTAGGACAAAAGATGTCATGCAAGTTCTTTTCCATAAGCACGTATGACTATATTCGGAATACATGCCTACATTACATTGATGAATTGGAGCTAGTTCTGTGTCAACCTATGTTATGACTGTTACATGATGAACCACATCCGGCATAATTCTCCATCACCGATCCAAAGCCTACGAGCTTTTTCACATATTGTTCTTCGCTTATTTACTTTTCTATTGCTATTGTTACGATCACAACAAAACCCAAAAATATTACTTTTGCTATCGTTACCGTTACTATCATACTACTTTGCTACTAAATACTTTGCTGCAGATACTAAGTTATCCAGGTGTGGTTGAATTGACAACTCAACTCCTAATACTTGAGAATATTCTTTGGATCCCCTTGTGTCGAATCAATAAATTTGGGTTGAATACTCTACCCTCGAAAACTGTTGCGATACCCTATACTTGTGGGTTATCAAGACTATTTTCTGGCGCTGTTGCTGGGGAGCATAGCTCTATTCTTTGAGTCACTTGGGATTTATATCTACTGGTCACTATGAAGAACTTGAAAGACGCGAAAACTAAAATTTATCCCTCAACTGCGAGGGGGAGGTAAGGAACTGCCATCTAGCTCTGCACTTGATTCACCTTCTGTTTTGAGTAAGCTTGCGACACCTAAACCTGCTTCTGCTATTAATTCTGATATGTCGCATGTTATTGATGATGCCACTTCTGCTATGCATGATACTTATGATGAAACTACTTTTATGCTTGATACTACTGTGCCACTTGGTGAATTTCTTGATGAACAACTTGCTAGGGCTAGAGAGAATGAAATTATTGAAACTGATGATATTGAAGATAGTGATCATGAAGACTCTCCCCCTAATAAATATGAATTGCCTGTTGTGCCCGAGGGTTATGTTCTGGATGAAGAATCTGCTAGAGCCATTCTTGCTTGCAATGATAGAAGTGATCTTAAGAAGTTATTAGCTAAATGGAAGCAGTGATCTCTTAATGCTAGAATGAAACCTGACCACCTTTTGCTACTTCACCTATACGTATTCTTGATAAGGATTATGAATTCTCTGTTGATCCTAATATAATTACTTTGCTTGAATTTGATCCTTTTTATGGCTATGAATCTGAAACTGTTGTGGCACATCTTACTAAATTAAATGATATAGCCACCCTGTCCACTAATGATGAGAAATATCGCTACCTTTATATCCTTAAAATATTTCCGTTCTCATTAAAGGGTGATGCTAAGATATGATTTAATTCTCTTGATCCTGGTTGTGTGCGTAGTCCCCAGGATATGATTTGTTACTTCTCTGCTAAATATTTCCCTACTCATAAGAAACAAGCTGCTTTAGGGATATATATAACTTTGTGCAAATTGAAGGAGAGAGTCTCCCACAAGCTTGGGGGAGGCTTCTCCAATTACTTAATGCTTTGCCTGATCATCCTCTTAAGAAAAATGAAATACTTGATATCTTTTATAATGGACTAACCGATGCTTCCAGAGATTACCTGGATAGTTGTGTTGGTTACATTTTCGAGGAAGGAACACGGATGAAGTTGAGATTCTATTGAATAATATGTTGACAAATGAAAATAATTGGACACTTCTGAGCCTATTCCTAAACCAACTCAAGAAAAGAGGTGTTCTATTTCTCAGTCCCGAAGATATGCAAGAGGCAAAGAAATCTATGAAAGAAAAAGGCATTAAAGCTGAAGATGTTAAGAATTTACCTCCTATTGAAGAAATACATGGTCTTAATTCACCGCATGTTGAAGAAGTGTATGGTCTTAATCCATTACCTATTGAAGAAACTCATGGTCTTTGTCGGTGTCAAAACCGGCGGATCTCGGGTAGGGGGTCCCGAACTGTGCGTCTAGGCGGATGGTAGCAGGAGACAAGGGACACGATGTTTTTACCCAGGTTCGGGCCCTCTCAATGGAGGTAATACCCTACTCCTGCTTGATTAATATTGATGATATGGGTAGTACAAGAGTAGATCTACCACGAGATCAGAGGCTAAACCCTAGAAGCTAGCCTATGGTATGATTGTTGTTCGCCCTCACGGACTAAAACCCTCCGGTTTATATAGACACCGGATAGGGTTAGGGTTACACAGTAGTCAATTACAATGGTAGGAGATCTACATATCCGTATCGCCAAGCTTGCCTTCCACGCCAAGGAAAGTCCCATCCGGACACGGGACGAAGTCTTCAATCTTGTATCTTCATAGTCCAGAGTCCGCCAACGGTGATAGTTCGGCTATCCGGACACCCCCTAATCCAGGACTCCCTCAGTAGCCCCTGAACCAGGCTTCAATGACGACGAGTCCCGCGCGCATATTGTCTTCGGCATTGCAAGGTGGGTTCCTCCTCCGAATACTTCATAGAAGATTTTGAACACAAGGATAGTGTCCGGCTCTGCAAAACAAGTTCCACATACCACCGTAGAGAGAATAATTTTTGCACAGATCTGCTGACGTATTCCGCGGCGTGACATCACACCACGGCCAAGCTTTTATACGAATCGTTTTTTACTGTCCCACCTCAGCGCGTTTAGCGAGGCGGTTTCCTTGGCACGTCTTATCAAAGCGGACGTGGGTAACCCATCCGCGCCATTGATTACGGCGCTTGGGAGATAAGCGAGTTTTACCAGGCTGGCGGGGGACGCATAGCTTCGTCTGTCCATATAAGGGGATAAGGATCCACCTTTTACCTACGCCTTCTTCCTCCTTTGCTCATCCATTTCACAAGACTCGAGCTCCAGCGCCCAAGTCCGCACATCCCACCTCAACCTTCTCCAACTATGTCCAGAGCGGGAGGCAGGTGGATGGCCTCCACGTCCGCGGAGGGGCACATCGAAAAAGCTGCGGGAGGCGGATACTTGTCCAAAGCAACATCGCAAGACCGGCTACCCGACGAGGGGCAGCTCATTCCAACCCCTGTGCCCCATGAGAGGGTGGTGTTTCTCCCCCACTTCCTCCGTGGACTAGGTTTTCCACTTCACCCATTTGTCCAGGGGCTCATGTTCTACTACGGCTGGATTTCCACGATCCGGCCCGTACTTCATCCTCAACATTTCGGCGTTTATCGTCAGGTGCGTAGGCCTTCCTCTGCATCCAGCCCCACTTGACTTATGGCTTAAGATCTTCAATGTCAAGCCGAAGGTAGTGGGCGACCACCAAGCCGGAGTCTTGAGGCGCCATGGTTGGCAAGATGGCCAAAGTCCTGTGGCTCGAAGGCTCCTTTGTGGAGACCATAAAGGGGTGGCAATCGGGGTGGTTCTACATCACCGAGCCGCGTGACTCTCCATGGGTGGCGGCCCCCGAATTCCGATCTGGCTTCCCCACACGGCTCTCATCATGGAAAGAGACGGGCTTGATGTGGGGGAATTCGGACGAGCTATCCGGACTCCAAACCTGCGTCCAAAACACGGTGGACATGAATCTCGTGCTTGTCAACGTAATCCGTGTGATGCTCATCCGCCGGATTCTCCCATGCCAACAACGGGCCTTCAAATTGTGGGAGTTCGATCCGGCACAACACTCAACTCTGAAAAGGCTCTTGACACTACATACGAAGATGCCCGGAAGGTGCTTCATTCAAGGCGCCGAGGCTCCCACATCCTCTATCGAAGATCGCGGATTCAGCTCTCAGCGTCAAGCCAGCGAGGTAAGTTATTTTACCCTTTATGGGACTCTTTTTTCATAGTTTGACTCTATGCGGGATCTAAAACTCCCTAACCTTTGACAGGACTGGCTGAAGACGTCCGGACAGATTAACTGTCCACCCCCTTGCTAGAAGACCCAGCGGACGCCCGATTGACGGGGCTGCTGGCTCCGGTACCTCATGTGGTGCCGGAGAAGAAGGCCAAGAAGGAGGCCACGGGAACTCGAAGGAGCTCCCGACGCCAGGTGCTGTCGGACTCATCGCCCGACAACCCTGAGGCGGAATCCTCCTCTGAGGAAGAGGAGGAGGAAAAAAGCCTCTCCCGGTGAAGGAGAGAAGAAAAGGAAGGCCGCCCCAACTGGGGAGGCCGGAGGGTCCAAGAAGGGAAGGACCCTTCATCCGGACTTCTCCACCAACGCCGACAACGACAAGGAGGAGTGGCCAACAAGGGCCAAGCCCCTGGCGAGATCGTAAGTGTCCGGATACCCATGGCTTTTTGTTCATTGCATAGTGTTCTAATGCCGAACAATCATGCAGCCCGCCCAAGGGCGAGCTCGCTGCTGCCGTCGGCGGGTCCCCGAGTTAAATCGGAAATGGAGAGTACTTCACTTCCGGCCGCCTCCTCACCTCACGCTGCGGACGACGCCGAGGTGGGGCCCATAGGGGGGGCTGGTCAAGAGGAGGTGGCGCAGGAGGCGCCGCAAGGCAACCTCCCGGACTCCAGGCGCGTGGGGCGAGACCCCAGGCTCTAAGCCCGACCCTCGTCCGGACTCCATACCGGAACCTTCAGCGGTTCCGAAGTCCGGCAAGCGGTCCCTTCGTAGGAAGGGTAAGACGCCGGTGTCCTTCGTCCAACCGGAGGCACCGGATGGCTTACTGGAGGCGCTTAATAGCGCCTCCATCGAGGAGGAGCACCGCACTGTTATGAGTGTGGTGATCCAGAAAGTTCAGTCCGCCAAGAGCGGGCTGACTGAAGCCTGTACCAGCCTTCTAACAGGCTTTGAGGTAAGTTTAGAATATGTAAAAATATTACCACATAGACAGTAGCCCCTGATGCTTAGTTCGGTGTTTGGAAAGAAAAGCCGGACTAAGGATCTAAAAAGATATACGTAGGAGTCTAACATAAGTATGTCAATATGGGAATGCAGGTTGCGCTGCTGACCTCTGCCAAGACCGATGCTGGAGGTCAATGTATTGAAGCAGAGACTCGAGCGGTCCGAGAACGAGCTCGGCCTGGCCAAGAAGCAGCTCGAGGACAAGGAAGGTAAGTAATACCTTATTAAAGAAATACCTTATAGAAAGGATTTGGTTGCTAAAGATAACAGGAATAACATGGGTACTGCAGGGGCCACGAGTGAGGTGGCGGCCACAAGGAGGCGGTGTCCGCGGGCCGAAAACAAAGCGGCCAAGTGAGCGCACTGAGCGAGAGAAGGGGGAGGCGCAGTTGGCGGAGGTACGGCAAGAGCTCCAGGCTCTCGTGGAAAAACACGAGGGTTTGGAGCTTGACTCGAAGACCCGAGAGTTCGAGCTTGTCTCGGCTCTTGAGAGTGCCAAAGCTGCTAAGGCCGAGGCCCAAAAAGCCCTCCAGGAGATTGAGGCAATAAAGAAGATCGTGGCGGGTAAGGCATTCTTTATGCAGAGCAAGAATGTAAAAGTCAATTATCTAGTACTTACCCGAACCCGGAGTTCTCCAGGAGCATTCGCAGATCTGCCCTGTAGTGTGTCTGATGCTGCCGCGTTCTATTGCGCCAAGGAGGGGAGCTCGATGGAGAAGGTGTTCTGGTCTCAGATATCGAGGCCGACCGCCTTGATGCCCCTCGAGCGACCAAATTGAAGCAAATTGGGCGAGCTCCACAAGGTCGCCGAACAGGCCATGAAGGGCCTCATAGTTCGGCTGTGGCCATTGGAAGCCATGCCTGGGAGCTACTTCGGGTTAGTGCAGTGGAAGGTGCCCGTCGGGCCCTTGCCCGTGCTAAAGTGCACTGGGGCAAGCTGGATGCGGAGAAGCTTGTGACGGACGGGCCACCAAAGGGCAAGGATCATCGCAAGCCCGAGATGTACTATGAGGGCGTCCTGAAGGGTGCCCGCCGTATAGCGGTTGAGTGCTCCAAAGATGTAATTTTTGAATAGACTCGCATTGGTTATCCTGACGCTGAAAACTTGTTCATATGCGCTAAGCAACGCTTGTTAATTTAAAATATTACCTTCATGCGGCCATTTATCAAATTTGAGAGATGGCAAGTCGTTGGCTTCAGCCCCCATGCCACGAAGTCTTTGGGGTGTTCGGGATAAACTTGAGCGCTCTTGTTCCCATTCTTGGGTCCGTCGAGGAGGGCGCTCAACGCAACGTAACAAGGCAACCGGACTTATAGTGCTTGAACACTCTCACTTAGCCATAGAATTCTATAATTTTAAATTTCGCAAAGCCCTAGTATTCGGAAGACCGAGTTCGTGGCGCTATCCACGCCTTGGCGGACAATGCCGGTTCCTCGCTCAAGCGGCATAAGTCTTTAGGGACTCAAGAAACCTCTCGAACAGCGATCGACTCTCTCCCTATCATGGTATCTGGTTTAGCTTTCTCCACTGAGGTGCTCAACCCAGCTCAACTGGGGCACAATCGCAGTGGTTCTCCCAGTGCTACCTTAGCCGATATAATGGAACGTAAGGGACCAAAACATGGGAGCCGGGCAAACCCAACTATTGACCCAAGACATGATTCGGAGCTGATGCATATAATGCTATAAGTTCGGGGTGCCGCACTTGTGAAAGTGTTCAGACTTATCACACCATACTTTTGGGGTACTTAAGCCCCTAGTGTATTGGCCGTACCAAAGTGTACGGGTGCAACATGTCATGAAATGAACATATATATAGATAAAGAAAGGAGTGCAATAATAGGCAAAAGCTATGTATTGTTTATTAAAAAGAAACTTCAAATAAAAGCAGAACGATACAAATTATGCGATAAGAAAGGGATGGGACTATTTAACATGTCCCCCTCCAGGGGTAAGCTGTGGGATGGTATGTAAAACAGGTATACTGCTCGTAAATAGAGACCACCTGGACACTCGACGCAGTTTTCTGCTTCCCTGGCTGTTGCATCGTGAGTTCGGCAATTCTAGTGCCGGACAGGGCTTCTAGAAAACAGAGTCTTGAAAGTAAGAAAAAAGAAAAAAGAAAAAGAATGACACAATCGGGAGCCCCTGGTGCGGTTGAGCCGCGTGCAGGCGTGCCGTGGTCGTGCCTCTCCCCTTATGCCCATGGTATCTACAGAGCGTAGTTATGTATGCGTAGTACTTGCTTCGTGATTTAGCGAGGGCTGGGGTTGGGGCGGATTACTCTGGCGATGCTTGGATCGTGCTAGGCAGTCTTGTTGTAGGTTACTCCGGGCGCGCTTGACAGTGTCCGGACGTTTAATGGCCGGACTCGAGAATTGCTGTGAGAGGCTGCTTTGCACCTCCACTGCGAGGGCTGCCGTGTGCTCCTCCGTTCGGAGAGAGCGTTCGGTGTTTCCATTGACCATGATTACTCCTCAAGGGCCTGGCAACTTGAGCTTGAGGTATGCGTAGTGCGGCGCCGCATTGAACTTTGCAAATGTGGTTCGTCCGAGCAGTGCGTGACAGCCGCTGCGGAACGGGACCATGTCGAAGATTAACTCTTCGCTTCGGAAGTTATCCGGGGATCCGAAGACCATTTCGAGTGTAACTGAGCCTGTACAATTGGCCTCTACACCTGGTATGATGCCTTTAAAGGTCGTCTTTGTGGGTTTAATACTTGAGGGGTCTATGCCCATTTTGCACACTGTATCCTGATAAAGCAGGTTCAGGCTGCTACCGCCGTCCATCAGGACTCTAGTGAGGTGAAATCCGTCGATAATTGGGTCAAGAACCAATGCGGCAAAACCGCCGTGACGGATGCTAGTGGGGTGGTCCCTTCGATCGAATGTGATCGGGCAGGAGGACCATGGGTTGAACTTTGGGGCGACTGGCTCCATCGCATATACGTCCCTTAGTGCACGCTTCCGCTCCCTTTTGGGCATGTGGGTTGCGTATATCATGTTCACCGTCCGCACTTGTGTGGGAAAGCCCTTCTGTCCTCTATTGTTCGGCGGCCGGGGCTCTTTCTCGTCGTCGCTATGCAGCCCCTTGTCATTGAGTTTGGCACTTAACTTGCCTACTTGCTTGAACACCCAACAATCCCTGTTGGTGTGGTTGGCTGGTTTTTCGGGGGTGCCATGTATTTGGCACAAGCGATCGAGTATTCGGTCCAAGTTGGACGGGCCCTGGGTATTTCTTTTGAATGGCTTCTTCCGCTGACTGGGTTTAGAGCCTCTGAATCCGGCATTGACTGTCGTATCTTCATCATTATCGCCGTTAATGCGGCGCTTGTTCTTGTTGCGACGCGACCTGCCATTGCTGTCCTTGGTATCCGAACTACCAGGGTTTTTGGTCAAGTTGTTACTACGGGCTAGCCAGCTGTCTTCTCCCGCGCAAAAGCGGGTCATGAGTGTGGTGAGGGCTGCCATGGATTTCGGCTTTTCCTGTCCTAGGTGCCGGGCTAGCCACTCGTCGCGGATGTTGTGTTTGAAGGCTTCTAGCGCCTCGCATCCTGGACGGTCGACGATCTGATTTTTCTTTGTTAGGAACCGCGTCCCGTAATTGTCCGGCCGATTCTTACGGCTGCTGAATTATGTGGCTGAGGTCATCGGCGTCGGTGGTCGCACATATGTGCCTGGAAGTTATCAAGGAATGCGGCTTCCAGGTCCTCCCAACAACCAATTGATTCTGCTGGCAAGCTGTTGAGCCAATGCCGAGCTGGTCCTTTAAGCTTGAGTTGGAGGTATTTGATGGCATGTAGATCATCACCACAGGCCATGTGGATATGGAGGAGATAGTCCTCGATCCAGACCGCAGGATCTGTGGTACCATCGTATGATTCGATGTTTACAGGTTTGAAGCCCTCGTGGATTTGATGATCCATTACTTCATCCGTGAAGCATAGTGGGTGTCTTGGCGCCTCTGTATTGGGCTATATCACGGCGTAGCTCATATGAGCTTTGTCATCGTGTTCGGCCCGCCGGAGTTGCTGTATCCGGCGTGACGGTTATCATCACGTGTCGTGGGGCGCCCACGTGATCCGTAGATCGATCTTGTTTGCCTTGCCTTGTCCTCCAATATGTCTCGCAGGTCTGGCGCGTTTCCCCGTGCGTTGGTCGAGTGACGCCGGGGTGCGGCTTGAATGGAGGGTCTAGAGGACTCTCTGTCGCGACCACGGGGTGGCCGGTCGGCCGCATCATGCGCTGGTGATGTAGGTTTGGGTGCTGTTTCCTCTAATTAGGGTAGCAGCCTGCGTTTGGGGTATCTCTTGGAGGGGCGTTCGAGTTCATACTCTTCGGCTGCAAGGACTTCAGTCCATTTGTCAGCTAGCAAGTCTTGGTCAGCTCTAAGCTGCTGCTGCTTTTTCTTGAGGCTGCTTGCCGTGGCCATAAGCCTGCGTTTGAAACGCTCCTATTCAGCGGGATCCTCAGGCACGACAAATTCGTCGTCGTTGAGGCTTGCCTCATCTTCGGAGGGAGGCACGTAATTATCGTCCTCTACCTCTCTTTCTGCCGCACTGTCATGCAGACTTGCTCCTCCCTCCTCCTGCGCTGAGTCCTGCTGGAGGGTAAATCTTCAACCTGTCTGGGTATTATTGTCTCCCGTGCCGGAATCACCGTTTATACAGTGGCGGGATTTAGAACGGTGCCGCTGACGTCGGCGCTTGGGTTGTTTCTTGGAGGGGTCATCCTCCGCCGTTCCATCGCCATTCCCATCTTTTGGGATGTCCACCATGTATATGTCATATGACGAGGTGGCCTTCTAGTGCCCTGTAGGCGCTGGGACTTGGTCGTCTCCGGAATTGTCGTCCATACCGTCGATGTCTTCGGAGTCGAAGTCGAGCATGTCGGTTAAATCATCGACAGTGGCTATAAAGTGGGTGGTGGGTGGGCGTTGAATTTCTTCGTCGTCCGCATCCCAACCTTCCTGACCGTAGTCCGGCCAGGCTCTCTGATAAAGAGAGAGACTCTAGTGAATTCAGGAAGTCGCAAAAGGGCGAGTGCTGAAAGATGTCCGCGGCAGTGAACTCCATGACCGGCGCCCAATCGGATTCGATTGGCAGGGGCGCGGAGGGTTCGGAGTTTGGAGAGGAGTCCGGCACCTTGGAGTCACGGTCTTCGCAAAGGACAGGGATGGAATTCGGCTCAATCGCCATTGAGATCGTAGCCCCCGAGGCGGTGTCCAACCACTCGTCCTCGATCAGGGGAGTCGGCTCTGAGCTAAGGGTCGGAGCGGACGCTGGTGCGGCCTCCAGGACACTGTTCGGCGGCAGAGCTAGATCGTGCCCATCGAGACAGTGCGGCGCACTTGGCTGTGGATCGAATCCGTCGAAGATCAAGTCTCCGCGGACATCGGCCGTATAGTTCAAGCTTCCAAATCTGACCTGATGGCCAGGGGCGTAGCTTTCGATCTGCTCCAAATGGCCAAGTGAATTGGCCCTTGATGCAAAGCCGCCGAATCTGAAGATCTGTCCGGGAGAAAAGTCTCACCCTGGACCGCGTCGTTGTTGATGATCGAAGGAGCCATCGGGCCTATAGGTGACGACACGGAAGGAACTCTCAATGAAAGCACCAATGTCGGTGTCAAAACCGGCGGATCTCGAGTAGGGGGTCCCGAATCGTGCGTCTAGGCGGATGGTAACAGGAGACAAGGGACACGATGTTTTTACCCAGGTTCTGGCCCTTCGATGGAGGTAATACCCTACTCCTGATTGATTAATAATGATGATATGGGTAGTACAAGAGTAGATCTACCACGAGATCAGAGAGGCTAAACCCTAGAAGCTAGCCTATGGTATGATTGTTGTTCATCCTACGGACTAAAACCCTCCGGTTTATATAGATACCGGATAGGGTTAGGGTTACATAGAGTCAGTTACAATGGTAGGAGATCTACATATCCGTATCGCCAAGCTTGCCTTCCACGCCAAGGAAAGTCCCATCCGGACACGGGACGAAGTCTTCAATCTTCTATCTTCATAGTCCAGGAATCCGGCCAACAGTGATAGTTCCGCTATCCGGACACCCCCTAATCCAGGACTCCCTCAGTCTTGATAACCCGACACAGGTAGTAAAGGTAAATTCTCTCTATAGATTTGATGAAGGTGATATTCCTCACTATAAGTCTGCTAGACAATGCTTAGAAGAGTTTGATAATTTTATTGTCTAACAAGAAAACTTCAATGCTTATTTTGGTAGACAACTGAAATATAATTCCGATACGCTTGAATACTTGGGTGATTATATATCTAGAGTTAAAGGTGAACTTAAACTCATTAGTAAACATGCTTCTATGGTTACCACTCAAGTAGAACAAGTACTTAAAGCTCAGAGTGATTTTCTCATTGAATTAAAAAGTAAGAATAATGACTATGCTGTTAGAGTGGCTACTAGAACTGGTAAAATGACTCAGAACCTTTGTATCCTGAAGGCCATCCTAAGAGAATTGAGCAAGATTCTCAGAGAAATAATATTGATGCACCTAGTCCTTCTAAAAAGAAGAAAAAGAAAAATGATAGGACTTTGCATGCTTCTAGTGAACCTATTGCTTAACCACATGAGAATCCAAATGATATTTCTATTTCTGATGCTGAAACACAATCTGGTAATGAACATGAACCAAGTGAAAATACTAATGAAGATGTTCATGATGATGCTCAACCTAGCAATGATAATGATGTAGAAATCTAACCTGCTGTTGATCTTGATAACCCACAATCAAAGAATCAACGTTATGATAAAAGAGACTTTGTTGCTAGGAAACACGGTAAAGAAAGAGAACCATGGGTTCAGAAACCCATGCCTTTTCCTCCCAAACCATCCAAGAAAAAGGACGATGATAATTTTGAGCGCTTTGCTAAAATGATTAGACCTATCTTTTATGCGTGTCGATTAAGCGATATGCTCAAAATGAATCCTTATGCTAAGTATATGAAAGAAATTGTCACTAATAAAAGAAAGATACCGGAAGCTGAAATTTCCACCATGCTTGCTAATTATACTTTTTAGGGTGGAATACCTAAGAAACTTGGAGATCCAGGAGTACCCACTATACCATGCTCCATTAAAATAAACTATGTTAAAACTGCTTTATGTGACCTTGGAGCCGGTGTTAGTGTTATTCCACTCTCTTTATATCGTAGACTTGATTTGAATAAGTTGACACCTACTGAAATATCTTTGCAAATGGCCGATAAATCAACTGCTATACCTGTCGGTATTTGTGAGGATGTGCCTGTTGTGGTTCAAACGTTATTATTTTAACGGACTTTGTTATTCTTGATATTCCCGAGGACGATAGTATGTCTATTATTCTTGGAAGACCTTTTTTGAATACTGCAGGGGCTGTTATTGATTGCAACAAAGGCAATGTCACTTTTCACGTTAATGGCAATGAGCATACGGTACACTTTCCGAGGAAATAACCTCAAGTTATAGTATCAACTCTATTGGAAAAGTTCCATCGATTATTTTTGGAGGTTTTGAATTTCCTCTTTCTACTTTCAAGAAGAAATATGATATTCTTATTATTGGGGATGTGCATATCCCCGTTGAGGTAACATAGTGTTATTCGGAATTTCTCCGGTTGCATGTTATTCGGAATGAGTTTGTTAATAAGACTTGATCAACCTTGTTAGTGGATTCCTTTTGATGAGCATGAGATGGATGAAACTAGAAGGCACAACCTTCTGTACCCTCTCTCTACTTTACATTATTTAGTTGAAATAAAGTAAAAATAGTATTTTTACATACATTTTCTGAATTATCCGTGCAATATAAAAATACCCCAAAAATAAAAGTTCTCCAAATGCCCTGAAAATGGAATATGTTTTTTCTGGAATATTAGAGAATATCTGGCACTGAGAACACAACAGGGGGAGCAAGCACCTGGCCATGAGGGTCCAGGGCGCGCCCCCTTCCTCGTGGGCCCACGGTGGCTCCCCTCCAATTATTCCTGCACCCACACACTTCTTCCTCCCAAAAAAATCACCATCCAGCTCAAGCATGAGTTCTAGCTCATTTTGCTTCGATTTTCGATCTCCTTGCTCAAAGCACCTCTCACAAAACTGCTTGGGGAGATTGTTCCTTGGTATGTATCTCCTCCATTGGTCCAATTAGTTTTTGTTCTAGTGCTTTATTCATTGCAAATTTTTGCTGCCTAGGTGACCATGTTCTTGAGGTTGCATGTCAAATTTATATGGTTCCAAGTAGTTCTAATGCATGTTATAATCTCTGGGCACTTGTAGGAGTAGTTGCTATCAATTTTGTTGAGCTTGGTTCACTTTTATTTTGAAGGTACTAAAAATTTCAGAAATTTTTCAGAGGAAGAAATATGCTTTGGAAAATGTACCAAGGTGGTTCTTCAAGGAAGCAAGGACCCAGGCTTGCAATGCGTGATGCTGACGATGAGCCATCAAGGGACGCTCCAGTCCGGCCTTGTGAATGGCCTTCAGAAAACTTTATGGATCGAGCGGGAATCAAGGAAGAACTTAACGCATATTTGCGTAATGCTGATCTTGTGAGCTTCGAGGGAGAAAAGTGCCGCCAGTACCACTATCCCACTAGCTCCTTTGTGAGGAGGTTTGAATTTTCATCTTCACGCAATTTTCCAACTGTCCTGTTTGATCTTTATGAAAAATCTTATACGATGGACTTAGAGGATTTTACCACTGCTTGCAAACTTCCACAATGGGGTAGTGCTAGTGAACCTCGCAAATCTGAATTTAGAGATTTTCGTGCTAGTATAACTGTTGGGGATACAACTACTGAGCGTGAACCGCCCCGAAGGGGCCGGTTTACCCTCGTCCATGATTCAGGCCCACGGAGGAGGCCTGGAGCCCAGAGGCGAATTAAGGTCCATTTATGTAAACCGCCTTAGTATTGTAGCTTGTGTTGTAAGTTAAGAAAGAAGAGACCGAGCAGACGCTTGTATGAGACGGATCGGGACTCAGTAAACCGGCCGGCGTCAACCCATGTATATAAGGGACGACCAGTGGCGAGTTGAGGAGAGAATTGAGGCTAAGGCAAAGCTATTGCTCCCTAGTCGCCAAATCATATCAATCACATCACAACTGGACGTAGGCTTTTACCTTCATCGAAGGGCGAACCAGTATAATTCCCGTGTCTTGTGTCCGCTTTAACCCCTCTAGGTTAACCCGTACGATGGCCCTACGACTAAGTCCTTTCATGAGGACATCTGCCGTGACAATTCCACGACAATTGGCGCCCACCGTGGGGCTATCGCGCGATGGTTTGATGATCTTAGAGGGCAAGTTCGAAGGACTTCGAAGGTTATCTGATGGGCGGATGACTAAGAGTCGTCGCGGCAAGCTCTACATCGACGATGCGGATTTGGGGCCCGAGGCGGCTCGCTTGAGTCTGGTACCGGGTCCCCTTCGGCGGCATACACGTGTTCATCGGCAAGATCGGCGAGCCAGGGCCTAGGTCGGACGTCTGCACTGACCTTGTTGAGATGGCTCAACGGGCGAAGAAGAGTCCTGCCCTGGCTAAACCGGCGGTCAGGCATGTTTTCGTGGGAGTCGTCCACGGAGGCTGCGAGGACGGATCAGCATCTGGTGACGAAACTGTTGTCTACTCTGGCGACGAATCGTCGGCCGGAGAAACCGAGTCTCTATACCAGCTGCAAGATGGCCAGATCGGGGGCTGTTCCGACGGTGAGAGTATTCCGGACCCCTTTGATCTACCCAACCGGGTTGGGGTCTTCATGGCTGGTACGCAGGCGACGCTTCACTCTTCGACCGCGGCGCCCCTGGTCGCCGGTTCAACAGCGGTGATGGCAGCCGGGGAAGGAGGCCCTGTGCACCCGCCGGCTCAAGTTTTTTCAGAGCTTTTCGACGCGTTGGCTGTGCTCATGGCAGAGGCTAATCCGCTGGATCAGGACCTGCACAATGCGGAGATTGCAAAGGTGAGAGAACAGATCACTAAAGCTAAAGCGGACCTGGCAGCCGCGGACGTGAGGATGGCAGCGGAGAGGGCCGCTGGATGCGCAGCTTATAGGCTCATCTTTGGATCGAGCGCGTCACATGAAGTCATGAAAAGGAAGTACAGGTCCCGTTTACCTTCGGTTTTCGAGGAAGAGAGCTTTTCAATACCCTGTAAGGCGAGGACCAGTAACCCGCCGCGGCGATAAACCGGCGGAAGCACTGGGACAGCCGCACGGTTCAGCCCCGTGTGATGGATCTACCTCGCCATCATACCGGTGCGCCCCAGACCGTGCAGACGCCTACGGGTCACTACTCCAACCCGATGGATAACCTCGTGGCGGCTGCGGCACGGTTGGAGGCGATTCCAATTGAAGGCGATTCACCACGGCGGTAGAGACACGCCGGGTTAAGGAGCTCCTCAGACGGCCCTGGCTCAAAGAAGAAGCGTATTCATACGATCGGGATCGGGTCCACTCCACCCCGCCCAAGCCGGAGCTATAGCCGACGCGTCGACGAACCGGCTGTGTCAAGCAATGCATGGCGTGGTCCGCCTCGCGGCAACAATCCTGCGGCGGCTTTGAGGATGCTCAAGTGGTAGTGGACCGCGCCAGTAACGTAGGGAGGCCGAGTTAGCAAAGACAAGCAGAGGATCATCCGCCGCGCGGTTCGTCTGACCATCTTGAACCAGGGTCACGTCTGGTTCTTTGGGGTGCCTTGCCTCGTCCCGCTTTACGTAACGTCGCTTGCCCAAGGACTTCAAGGGGCCGCGCAAGGTGCCCAATTATCCTGCCGATTTGGCTCCAGAAGCATGGATAGAAAGCTATGAGATGGCCATGGAGATGCTAGATGTGGATGAAGCCGCATGTGCGAAATACTTCACAATGATGTTGGAAGGAACGGCCCGGACTTGGTTGAAAAATTTGCCGCCCAACTCTATCTGTTCGTGGACCCAGTTGCGAACCCGATTCATTCAAAATTTCGAAGACACCTGTAAGCAGCCCATGTCTGTGGTGGATTTAGCAGCTTGTGTCCAGCGGAGGAGAATCCACAACCCATTGGGTGCGCGCGTTTGGAAGTTTTACATTCTTCGGACCGGATCAACCCTGATTCCGCGATCTTGACCTTGGAAGCCAATTGCGGTTCGAGCCATTGAAATTGAAGCTGGGCCGCATGAAGCGTTTTGCCATGACATGGGCACTCTAATGGGCGTTTTGGTAAAGTACGCTGATTACGATAATACCAAGGATCCCGAATCTGCGAGCGATGAAGTGGGAAAGGGAAAAGCGAACGGCAACTCAGGGCCAGCAGCATCATTCGGCAGCAATGGAGGGAACAAGCGTAAAGTTTAACGGCAACATGGGCTTTGTGGCCAACACCAATGCGCAGGACAAAGGTCGTGGCGCAGGGTAGGCAATCAAACCGGGGCGGTCACAATCCGGATCGTTTGAATTTCATATTGAATCAACCTTGTCCGAAGCATGGGACAAAGGAGGCACCGGCGAACCACCTTTGGAAGGATTGTTACATTATGCAGAGTTCAAAACTCCAACTCTTTCCGGTATGATCAAGGGCCGGCGGCGGTTCGTGGTCCGCCCGGATTCTGATGGAGGAAATTCCGGCCCGAGATTCGGTGGTAATCCGGGCGGGCAAGGCAATCGAGAATAATCAAAGTACTCGTAACAGTCGAACAATCGAGAACCAAGGGGCTACAATCAACAACAGCTGATCGGGTTATCAAAGTAACCCAAAGCGGTTGAACGGTGGGCATACCACGTCTTTACCACCAGCTTGGACAGACGAGACCGAAAACTTGAAGCGGGCGGTCGGCGTTGTTGAACGGCTGCGCCGCATTACCTACGCTGGTCCGAGCAACCGATCGTGTGAGCGAGAGGACCATCCTCCCGGGTTTACAATCCGGGTCAGCTAGCCCAGTGGTGGCACCCGGTAGGAGGGTACAAGTTTACCAAGGTTCTTATGGATGGAGGAAGCGGCATCAACATCACGTACTCACGAGACCTTCCGGCGTATGGGGTTGGCGGATAGGCATCTTAGGCCATCCAAAGACAAGGTGTTTCACGGAGTGGTGCACGGCAAGTCGGCGTGCCGGTCGGTAAGATAGCTCTGGAGGTGACCTTTGGGGACGAACATGACTCGGATCGTAAACATTGACATTTGAGGTGGTGAAAATTCAAAGCCCTTACCACGCCCTCTTTGGGCGGCCGGCTTATGCTAAATTTATGGCACGGCCTGTTATGTTTACTTACAGCTGAAAATGCCGGGTCACAAAGGAACGATAACGGTTCATGGGAGCCGCCGGATCGCTTTGGAGTGCGAGGAAGGTGATGCGGCTTACGCAGAGTCGGTTTGTGCCACTGAAGAGCTAAAATATTATAGAGACAATGTTGATCCGGCGGATATGACCCCTTTGAAGAAGCCAACTACGGAGCATGATCTGGACTTAAAGTTCAAATCGGCGGCTGAGACGAAGCTTGTTGATTTTGTGCCCGGCGATTCGTCCAAGCAGTTCACCATCAGTGCCAACTTGGATCCTAAATAGGAAAGCGGCGCTCATCGAAGTTCATCCGTGAGAATCGGGACATTTTGCATGGAAGCCTTCGACATGCCAGGTGTACCGAGGGAACTGCTGAGCACACTCTTAATGTTGACCCAAAATACAAACCGGTAAAGCAGTTTCTTCACGGTTTAATGAGGAAAGGCGCAAGGCCAT
Organism: Aegilops bicornis; assembly: GCA_021605145.1. NCBI lineage: Eukaryota > Viridiplantae > Streptophyta > Magnoliopsida > Poales > Poaceae > Aegilops > Aegilops bicornis. The sequence goes on from CM038675.1 coordinate 300,193,293, forward strand.
CGGAGAAGAAGTTGCTAGGCTCTTGGCAGCAGGGTTTATCGTCGAAGTCTTTCATCGAGTGGCTTGCCAATCCGGTGTTGGTTCTTAAGAAGAATGGCACTTGGCGCATGTGTGTGGATTACACAGATCTCAACAAGGCCTGTCCAGATCCTTCGCCCTCCCCGCATTGACCAGATTATTGATGCTACGGCGGGTTGTGAGCGTTTGAGCTTTTTGGATGCGTACTCCGGTTATCATCAGATTAAGATGGCAGTGAAGGACCAGGAGAAGACAACGTTTATCACCCCCTTTGGAGCCTTCTGCTATGTATCTATGCCTTTTGGACTCAAGAGCGCCCAAGCAACGTATCAGCGTTGCGTTCAGAGTTGCTTGCACGAACAGATCGGCCGTAACGTGCATGCTTATGTGGATGATATCGTGGTTAAGACAAGGAAGAAGGAAACCTTGATTGAGGATCTAAAGGAAACCTTTGACAACTTGCGGGTGTACAAGATGATGCTCAACCCGGCCAAGTGCGTTTTGGTGTTTCGGGCAAGTTATTGGGTTTTCTCGTGTCCAACAGGGGATCAAGCTAACCCGGAAAAAATTACGGCTATCACCTCCTTGGCTAAGCCGAAGTGCATCAATGACGTCCAACGTTTGGCAGGCGGATTGCTGCGCTAAGCCGGGTTTATCGGCCGTCTAGGCGAGAAGGCCATTCCTTTGTACGGATGTTGAAGAAAAGCGGATCGCTTTATGCGGAGTTCAGGCGATGAAGCATTGGAGGATTTGAAGCGGCGGTTGGCCAACCCGCGGTTCTAGCCGCCCCATTGACAAAGAGCCGCTGCTATATGTTGTCGCTAATGCCGTGGCGATTAAGCGTGGCTATCGTGGTGGAGCGGAAGGAGGCAGGGAAGGAGTATCCGGTTCAACGGCGGTTTATTACATCAGCGAGGTCCTCATTGAGTCTAAACAGAGATATCCGCATTGGCGTAAGCTGGTATCACGGGTTTTTATGGCAAGCGGAAGCTAAGGCAATATTTCCAAGGGCACCCCATCACGATGGTCGATTCGGCTCCCTTGGGCGATATCATACAGAACCGGAAGCGACTGGCGGATTGCTAAGTGGGCTATAGAACTTGGGCGCCGCGGTTTAAGATATGTGCCTCGGACGGCCGTAAAATCTCAGGCACTTGTGGATTTCATTAATGATTGGACGGAGTTGCAAGCGCTGAAGAAGCCGGATCATACCTATTGGACCATACACTTTGATGGGTCCAGCAATTGGAGGCTCGGGGTGGAGTCGTATTAACTTCCCCACGAGGTGACAAGTTCATTACGTTCTCCGCCTAATGTTCCCTTGTACTAACAATGCAGCTGAGTATGAAGCTTTGCTCCATGGTCTCCGGATGGCTAAGGAAATGAATCTCAGCGGGTTAAATGCTTTGGTGACTCGGACTTGGTGGCCCAGCAAGTATCGTGTACTTGGGATTCCAAAGATCCACTCATGGCTGCATATCGTCGGGAGGTGGATGTTGTTGCAGGACATTTTAAAGGATATCGAATTGGACCATGTGGATCGTCGGAAGAACGAAGCGGTGATGCTTTAAGCTTTGGGCTCTCAACGTAAACCGTCCCGCCTAACGCCTTCCTTGATGTCTTGCACAATCCGTCAGTTAAGCTTCCTGATGAAATCGATTTGGCTATCCCTGATCCGGAGGCTCAATTAGTGGCGGCCCTGCATGTCCTTCCGGATTGGACGCTCCCTTATTTGGCATACATGAACCGGGGCGAGTTACCAGACGATGAGACGTTGGCCCGACAGATAGTTCGGCGGTCTAAGTCTATGACCATTGTTAATGGCGAAGTTGCACCATTGCGATTAATGTCGGGCGTTTCAGCGTTGTGTGTCCCACGAAGAGGGCTGTGAGATATTGCGAGAGATCCATGAAGGGATTGTGGTCACCACGCCCGGTTCAAAGTCCTTGGTGGCCAAAGCGTTCCGCCATGGTTTCTATTGGTTGTTGCCCATCTTGATGCGGAGGATCTGGTCGAGACGATGTGATGGTTGCCAAAAGTTCTCTAGGCGTGCTCATGTGCGGCCAAGAATTGAGGATGATTCCAATTACTTGGCCATTTGCAACTTGGGGTTGGATATGGTTGGACCTTTTAAAAGGTCCAAGGACAAAAAGACCCACCTGTTGGTGGCGGTTGATAAATTTACCAAGTGGGTTGAGGCAGAGCCTGTTAGCAAGTGTGTTGCGGCCACGGCGGTTCAGTTCATCAAAATGGTGATTTTCCGGTTTGGGTTTCCACACGGTATCATCACGGACAATGGCACCAATTTGTCCAAAGGAGCTATGAAGGAATTTTGTGAGCGAGAGCACATCCGCTTGATGTTTCTTCCGTAGCCCACCCGCAATCCAATGGTCAAGCGAACGAGCTAATCAGGAGATCTTGAAAGGTATCAAACCCGACTTATGGTCCCTTTAGAGAGGACGCCGGGTTGTTGGGTGGAAGAGCTACCATCGGTGATATGGAGTATAAATACTACCCCAATCGATCCACGGATACACGCCGTTCTTTATGGTCTATGGAGCGGAGGCGGTCCTTCCAGTGATATCCGTCACGACTCACCTCGAGTGGCAGCTTATGTTGAGGCAGATAAGCGAGGCAGCGGCAAGACGATTTGGATCATTTGGATGAAGAGCGCGATATGGCAGCTGCTCGTTCGGCGGTTTACCAGCAGGATCTTCGTCGGTATCACAGCGGCGGGTTAAAACCAGAACCTTTCAGAAGGAGACTTAGTGCTGCGGCTCATTCAAGACCGTAAAGATATGCACAAGCTTTCCCGCCTTGGGAGGGGCCTTTTGTGGTCAGCAAGAATCTATACAACGGGTCCTACTATCCGATTGATGTTCGAGAGCGAAAGGACTCACGACGCCGAGGAGGAGACCAACGAGCCGTGGAACATAGCTCATCTTCGGCCTTATTATACCTGAGCCATTGGCTCCACTTATGTACATATTAAGACAATGTATATATTATGAATAAAGGCAATAAACTGGATCCTCGGCTAAAGCAGGGTATCTGTTCTGTATAAAAGTCCGGTTTGGGTACATGGAAATGCTGTCGTGAAGCGGCCTCCGGTTTAGCCCTTGACCTTGCTTTTGTGAAATTTTTGTCACTTGGGGGCTTGGTCGTGTCCGAACCAATGCAACACCTCTTGGCGGCGAAAGCCACCAGATCATTTGGGGGCTTGGTCGGTGTCCGAACCAATGCAACACCTCTTGGCGGTAAAGCCACCAGATCATTTGGGGGCTTGGTCGTGTCCGAACCAATGCAACACCTCTTGACAGGCGAAAGCCACCAGATCACTTGGGGACATGGTCACGTCTGAACCAGTCACGCCTCTTGGTCGGCCTAAGGCCATAGAATCACTTAGGGGCTTGGTCGAACCCGAACCAATGCAATGCCACTTGATCGGCGTAATGCCACGATGTCAGTTGGGGACCTGGCTGACTTGAACCATCGCTACACCTTATAGGGAGCTTGGTCCTGTCCGACCATGGTAACGCCATCTGATCAGATTCAATAAAGCCTCTTCTTGCAAGCAGTCTTTGTCATTGTTTTTGCTTCCATGTTTTTATACGTATAACTTGGCTTTTGTTCGTTTTCTTAAACCGATAAACCTTCTTTCAACCGGATTCAAGTTTTCAGAATTTGGTCCATTTTTTAAATCCGGCGATTGATTGTTCCGGATTGATTTTGCTATTAACATCCCATTATGGAGTAACAGGGGGCTTATCATGCCCGACACGATTTACACGGTAAATCGGTATTATACACACAGGGATTGTTCTCCTTTGACGGTGATGGTTTATAAAGCCTCCGCTTCAGGATTGGCTAAAGCCAACTGTGTGCCCGACACTGGCAGGTATGTTTGTATCACAAATTTTTCTTATATAAATATATTGGCATCACAATCCGGCTGGAGGCGCAAGCCGCCATGGCGGGTTAAGAATTTGTGATTGCAGGCAAAATATGTTGAAGGATTCACTACTTCAAAACCAAAGTATCCGGCACCGCCATGCAAAAGTTTACAGACTGAGGTTGTAACGGCATTGTTCAAAACAAAATCGACTATCCTATTACAAAGCCTTTTGAGGCCCAGGCGTTTCATGTGGGGTTATGCTTTGAAGCTTGGAGGCGTCACCCGACTTGATTTAATTACGCTGCTTCGCCGGGTTGACGTGAGGTAGAGGGGCGCTGACGTCGGTTCAACTTCTTCTTCTTCCTCACCCAAAGCCGGAAGTCATTGGTAGACGGTCAATCCGGGTTAAGGCACGAAGATAGCTTCTTCACTTATCAGCTCAGCGGATCAACGTCGAGGGCATAAGTGTGCTTACGGATTGGGGAACAAGGCTCGCACTTCAGGGATGACAAAATCCACCCGCTTGTTGTTGGCGTCATAAAAGGAGCGGTGAACCGTCGAGTTAACCCGTCTGCCAGTTGACTTCGCCAATGACGCATTTCCTTTGTGATCCGCTTTAGGCGTCGTTATCAAAAGCTTCACCATTCTCTTGAGCACCGGGAAACCTTTGGCTATGTCACCGGATCAAGATCTCGCTATCCACGCCTTGGCACGCGTCGAGCCGATGAAGGTGCCAGCCCGAGCCGCGGATCGCTTCAACTCTTCAAGCTGCCCCGGTACCATGGACAACCGGTCCAGGGTTTCTCTGATCAGGGACGGTGCCGTGTTGTCATATGATGTAGCACATATGACTCGCTGGGCGCCGGTATACAGCTGCTCAATCAGCGTATAAGCGGCCTTGAGCTTCTTCCGAACATCAGAGCCCATATGTGCAATACGCTTGCCTGCACCGGTTTAAGACAACTCAGGATAAACCGGCGGAAATATCAAAATTAAGATAGTCGATTGCATAGTTTCTTACCAAAGACGGCAGAGGTCATGGCATGCACTTGGCGCTTGAGTCCGGTAAGCTCTTCAGTCACCGGTTTAAGGGCTGCTTCGGCTTCTTCCGCCCGTTTTTTTCAAACCGGCCTTCTCGGTGTCCTAGTTGGCTTGTTCGGATTTATACCACTCCTTCAGCTGTTCCATAGTGGCCAAGGCCGTTCTCAATTTGTCCTTGGCCTTAGTGGTTTCTGCTTGCTGAGTCTCCAGATTGGCTCGCAGGTCTTTGAGTTGCACGCTTTGCTGCTCTATTTCATTCTGGTAACAAAGGAAGCATGTTAGGTGTCTCATTATCAAGTCCCAAGCTCAATATACATATTCACCTTGGCACTTGGGGGCTAATGGCTAATTGATCTCAGTTTGCCATTTGGGTACAGAAATCAAGTCCCGGTTTAACTATGATAAGTTGAACCGACCCTTGGTGGCTACTATACAGCTAAAGTACAGGAAAGACATAATTCATTACCTCATAGCGGTCCTTCATCCGGTTTTCCAGGCCAGCTTCAAGGTCACGGCTGGTATAGAGCAGTTGAAAACCGGAGTGCAGTTCTTGGGCGTAGAAGTTGTCGAAGTCGACAGGTCTGTTTTGCCTTTATCTTTACTCACGGCGGCTGACTCGCCCTTGGCACTATGTTTTGTTAAAGCGACCGGTTGGCTAGGAGCAGCGTAGCCAGTGCCTGTCACAATAACATCGTCATTTTCGGCGGTCTTCTTTGGGCTTGACGTTTGCTTACTCTGGCTCGGCGGTTCAACTATTACGACTCGCTCTATCGGCGGGTTTGGTGGAGCAGGCTGTGAAGTTTCCATTTGGACCTCCGGTTCAGCTCGGCGGATCAGCAATATCGTCTTTGTACAACTCGCCGAGCTATCTTTGGCGACTTCAGGATTTTTGTGGGTTTGTTCCGGGTCTTTTACGGATCAGCATCCATGATGAGGTCAAGGGTTTTCGCTTTCTTACTCAAGCGAGCCTTGGTGCTGCAATGTTCGTAATTGGATTAAGGCAAATCAACCAAGGCAGTTATAAATCTAAGCGATGGACAGCGATTACATACCTGCAGCAACTTTAAGCGGAGGCGATTGCGTGGTTGATGAACCGCGGAGGAGTTGGAAGAGGCACGATAATTGGGTCGACGGATTGAGAGGACATCGGAAGAAACCTTTAAGGGATAACGTTTTCAGGAGAACAAGTCACCTCACGGGCGCTTCCGGGTTGGTGTATCTGGTAAACCGGAGGAGAGAATCTGTTGGCCTTTGTGCGGGTTGTACGGCGCTCTTTAGCCTTGTGTCTTGAGATAAGCATAGGAATGAGATTTTTTCACTTTCCGAGCAGTATGACGAATTCTTTTAACCGCACGAGGTCGGGTCGGAAGAGAGAAGGATTACCTCAAAATGGTCGGCATGGCTGGCTTCGGCATCATCCTGGGAATTAAATTTGTCAGTGAAGGGAAGAATAAAGAGGGATAAATCATAAGAAGAAATACAAGGAGGAGAGCCGGTTTACGGTGGCTTCCTCGTAAGGATATCAAGTTTTACCTCAGCTTCAGATTCTTCTTCTTCTGGCGGATCAGAAGACCCGACGGTTTTCTTGCCAGCCTTTTTGGTAGCCTTGGACTTTATACGCGGAGCTCGGGCCGGTTTGGTCCGTCTCGGAAGGAGCTGTCGACTGCGAGGTAGCAAGGATTAATGAATATCAACAAAATGTTAAAGCCCGAAAAGCGGTGAGCAAAGTCTTACCGCGGTGGCGGGTTGGCAACCTGAACGGAGCCAACCGGTTAGGGCTGCAGACGGAGATTGGTTCATCAAGCATCTTTTTACTGACCTCTGTAACCTCAATTTCAGTTATTGGTAATTCGTGACGTCTTTGAGGGTCTTTGAGGCTGCCAGTATATTCGTGCATCAATCCGGGCCGGCGGCTTAAGGGCAAGATGCCCCAAGAAACCCAGCATCGCACAAGGTCCACACCAGTTAGTCCATTGGCCATTAGAGCCCGGAGTTTTATGATCTGAGGTGCAAAGTTCTTCCGTTCTGCGGCGGTTAAGCGTGAAGTTAGCGGATGGTTGTTGCTGAGCCGGTGAGGACGGTAACCCGGCAAGGGATTCTCGTTGGCGAGGCGGTGTTCGGCAATAGAACCAGGTTTGGTTCCAATCCTTTGGATGGCTGTGGTGTTTGGCGTGAGGAAAGTCTGCTTCCTTCCTTTTACGGATTGAAACGCCGCCTAGTTACGTGTTGGGACCGTCGAAAACTCCTTATGGCGGTTCAAGTGAAAGAAATCCCGAAATAGCTCCACAGAGGGCTCTTCACGAAGATAGACTTCACGAAGACTTGAAAGTTGCATATGTTTGACACAGAGTTTGGGCCGATATCCTGCGGATGGAGTTGCAAGCTTGCAAGGACGTCCCGGAAAATTTTTGAACCGGGCGGGCAGAACCCCCGGTCTAGATGCTGCATAAACACAATTACTTCTCCTTCTTGGAGTGACGGATTAGCTATCAAAAGTTAAACCGCCGAATAAGGCAGAATTGAAAAATCCGCTAAGTATGGACAGAAACAGTTTTTACATGCGAAGGGAAGTAATCAAGATCTACCGAAGTTCGATGAAAAAACCTTCACGACCTATGCAAACCTCAGGAAGAACAGGAGGGTTCGGGTATTCTAAACTCGAGGATCTACGAAAAAAAGCCGATGCGTGAAAGGATAGATGGACGGCGGGGCAGTCCCCTGCACAGGATATACGATGTGACTGGATCGCATGGCCATGGCGGAGCAGGTGTGAAGAAACCGAGATGAACTGCGGGATGAACAGGGTCTACAGATGCAATCTAGGGGTTGAAAAAGGACCTTACCTGATGAGCGAAGCCGAGGAGGAGCGCCGGAAGTCTCTGATACGGTCAGGTTGATGCGGCGGCCCGGCGTTGACGCGTCGTCCGAAGGTCGGAGGCGACGGCGGAGCTTCAAGACTGGAGCGGCGCGAGGAAGGAGAAGAAGAAGAGCGAGGCGGCGGTCTATTTATAAGGAACCGGAGCAATCAACGGGCGCGAGATTTGAGGAGTCAAAAGCGGCGGTGCGTGCAGCCGCCTCGATTTCCGGATGGCATTAAATGCAGGAATCTTACTGTTTGGATTTCTTTATTAAAAATGACGTCAAGACACCTCGACACGCTGGATCGGAAGATGACATCACGGCGGTTCAAGCGGTGGCGGTTTACAAAATGTGAAAAGAGATCAAGAATTTCCTGAAGGTGTTGAAGATTAACATGAACCGGTTCAAGTCAATCGGGGCCTAATGTTGGGGATACAACTCTTGGCGTGAACCGCCCGAAGGGGCCGGTTTACCTAAATCCATGATTCAGCCCACGGAGGAGGCCTGGAGCCCAGAGGCGAATTAAGGTCCATTTATGTAAACCGCCTTAGTATTGTAGCTTGTGTTGTAAGTTAAGAAAGAAGAGACCGAGCCGGACGCTTGTATGAGCCGGATCGGGACTCTGTAAACCGGCCGGGCGTCAACCCGTGTATATAAGGGGACGACCCGGCGGCGAGTTGAGGGGAGAGAATTCGAGGCTAAGGCAAAGCTATTGCTCCCTAGTCGCCGAAATCATATCAATCACATCACAACTGGACGTAGGCTTTTACCTTCATCGAAGGGGCCGAACCAGTATAATTCCCATGTCTTGTGTCCGCTTTAACCCCTCTAGGTTAACCCGTACGATGGCCCTACGACTAAGTCCTTTCATGAGGACATCTGCCGTGACAATTCCACGACAATAACTGTGGGGGAATCTAGAGATATAGCACAAGCTACCATAGGGAGCATCCATTTTCCTGCTATACATTATTTTGCTCTCTTCATAGGTAGGTGCATAAATGGTAAGGATGAAGCATGTCACATGTGTGTTCCTGACATCAGTATTCTTAGGAGTGCTGTGTTAGGAGACAGATCTTATAATTTGGGAGCCATTGTTGCACGTAGGTTGCATCATAATAGATTTAATGGAGATTTCTTTGGTGGAATTTATGCAACCCGCTTAGCTAATTTTCTTGGTGTAACCATAGGTAATGATGATATTGAATTGCCTCCTACTTATTTGGACTTTAATTCTATGGTTCACCACTAGTTTGTCGAGAGGAATGAATCACCTCTCCGGTATCACTTAATCTTTGACAGACGTCGTGCTGTCCGTATTACTCTCCCTGCTCCTGCCTTCTTTGATTATCAGGCAAAAGGAAGACATTTTATTACCAGAGAGGAGGCAGATGAGTACGAGAGGAGGGCGGAGGCAGCTCGCCGCCACGCTGCAGCCCAGGAGGCAATAACTGCCGCATCACAGTACGACCCAGGTTACAACTATGGATATCCGCCAGGCCATCCGTGGCAATAAACCAACTTAGGCCAAAAGCCTAAGCTTGGGGGAGTACGTATTTCTCACCGACATTCCATTCATGTACACACACTCATTGCTAGATGTCGGTGCTCATACTCTTTCTCTGTAATATCCATGCTAGTTTATTTTCTTTTTCCTGCTTTCTTCTTGTGTGTTTGTTAAACCTTAAGAAAAAACAAAAAAAATAGTGTAGCGTTTAGCTAGTTTACTTTTCATGCTGTAGTAGTAATAATTAAAAAGAAAACCCAAAAAGATATCCCGTTCTTCTTTTGCTTGTTGGGAGCTTTCCCGTGTAAATAGTTTTATTTCCTTTCTTTGGGGGTCGATAGGACAAGACCATGATTAAATTGTTGAAGTGGATCTTATATGCATTATTGTTGATTTAACCACGAGCCCATATTGCCTTGTCTTCTCCTGTTTATTGAATGCTCGTAGATTCCAGCTTAGTCCAATGCACGTGCACTCTTATTATTATTCACATCGTTCAGTCGTGCAAGTGAAAGGCAATTATGACGATATATGATGGACTGACTGAGATGAGAGAAGCTGGTATGAACTCGACCTCTCTTGTTTTTGTAAATAAGATTAGTTCATCGTTCCTGATTCAGCCTATTATGGATAAACATGTTTGCAATGACAATTAGAGATCATAGTTGATTATGCCATGCTTGATTAGCTATGAGTTATAATGGTTTACCTTGCGTGCCAACATGCTATTAAAATGGTTGTGATGTGGTATAGTGGGGTGGTATCCTCCTTTGAATGATTTAAGTGACTCGACTTGGCACATGTTCACACATGTAGTTGAAACAAATCAACATAGCCTTCACGATATTTATGTTCATGGTGGATTATCTCCTACTCATGCTTGAACTCAATGCTTATTAATTTTAATGCATGTTCATGACTGTTGTCGCTCTCTAGTTGGTCGCTTCCCAGTCCTTTGCTAGCCTTCACTTGTACTAAGCGGGGATACTGCTTGTGCATCCAATCCCTTAAACCTCAAAGTTATTCCATATGAGTCCACCATACCTTCCTATATGCGGTATCTACCTGCCGTTCCAAGTAAATTTGTATGTGCCAAACTCTAAACCTTCAAATGAAATTCTGTTTTGTATGCTCGAATAGCTCATGTACAATTAGAGTTGTCCGTATCTTCCATGCTAGGCGGGTTATTCTCAAGAGGAGTGGACTCCGCTCCTCACTCATGAGAAAATGGCTGGTCACCGGGATGCCCAGTCCCATGCTTTATGCAAACAAAATCAAAATAATTGCAAACAAAACTCCCCCTGGGACTGTTGCTAGTTGGAGGCACTCGTTGTTTCGAGCAAGCCATGGGTGATGCTTGTTGGTGGAGGGGAGTATAACTTTACCATTCTGTTTGGGAACCGCCTATAATATGTGTAGCATGGAAGATATCGCCATCTCTTGGTTGTTATGTTGACAATGATAGTATGCCACTCAAAATATTATTTATCTCTACTTTAAAATCGAGCTCTAGCACCTCTACAAATCCCTGCTTCCCTTTGTGAAGGGCCTATCTATTTACTTTTATGTTGAGTAATCACCCTCTTATTAAAAAGCACCAGCTGGAGAGCACTGCTGTCATTTGCATCCCTTATTATTAATTTATATTGGGTATGACTATGACTAGATCTCTTTTACAATGAATTACAATGTCTAGTCAGTCCTTGATCTTTAAAGGTGCTCTGCATTTATGTTTTGCGGTCTCAGAAAGGGCTAGCGAGATACCATCTTGTTATATCATATCATGATTGTTTTAAGAAAGTGTTGTCATCCGAGATTTATTATTATTACTCGCTAGTTGATTATGCCATTGATATGAGTAAACATGAGACCTAAGAGTTATTGTGAATGTGGTTAGTCATAATCTTTGCTGAAAACTTGAATGCTGGCTTTACATATTTACAACAACAAGAGCAAACAAAGCTTGTAAAAGTTTTTCTTTATCACTTTCAGTTTATCAACTGAATTGTTTGAGGACTCTAACGTGCATGATTTGAATGGAACTAACCCGGACTGACGCTGTTTTCAGCAGAATTGCCATGGTGTTATTTATGTGCAGAAACAAAAGTTCTCGAAATGACCTGAAACTCCACGAAACTTATTTTTGGAAAATATTAAAAATACTGGAAGAAGAATCGACGCTAGGGGGGCCTCCACTTGTCCACGAGGGTGGGGCGCGCCCGCCTCGTGGCCCCTCGACGCTCCACCGACCTCAACTCCAACTCCATATATTCGTGTTCGGGAGAAAAAATCAAAGAGAAGGATTCATCGCGTTTTATGATACGGAGCCGCCGCCAAGCCCTAAAACCTCTCGGGAGGGCTGATCTGGAGTCCGTTCGGGGCTCTGGAGAGGGGAATCCGTCACCGTCGTCATCATCAACCATCCTCCATCACCAATTTCTTGATGCTCACCGCTGCGCGTGAGTAATTCCATCGTAGGCTTGCTGGACGGTGATGGGTTGGATGAGATTTATCATGTAATCGAATTAGTTTTGTTAGGGTTTGATCCCTAGTATCCACTATGTTCTGAGATTGATGTTGCTATGACTTTGCTATGCTTAATGCTTGTCACTAGGGCCCGAATGTCATGATTTCAGATCTGAACCTATTATGTTTTCAGGAATATATGTGAGTTCTTGATCCTATCTTGCAAGTCTATAGTCACCTACTATGTGTTATGATCCGCAACCTCAAGTGACAATAATCGGGACCACTCCCGGTGATGACCGTAGTTTGAGGAGTTCATGTATTCACTATGTAGGTTAATGCTTTGGTCTAGTACTCTATTAAAAGGAGGCCTTAATATCCCTTAGTTTCCATTAGGACCCTGCTGCCACGGGAGGGTAGGACAAAAGATGTCATGCAAGTTCTTTTCCATAAGCACGTATGACTATATTTGGAATACATGCCTACATTACATTGATGAATTGGAGCTAGTTCTGTGTCACCCTATGTTATGACTGTTACATGATGAAACACATCCGGCATAATTCTCCATCACCGATCCAATGCCTACGAGCTTTTCACATATTGTTCTTCGCTTATTTACTTTTCCGTTGCTACTATTACGATCACTACAAAACCCAAAAATATTACTTTTGCTATCATTACCGTCACTATCATACTACTTTGCTACTAAATACTTTGCTGCAGATACTGTGTTATCCAGGTGTGGTTGAATTGACAACTCAACTGCTAATACTTGAGAATATTCTTTGGCTCCCCTTGTGTCGAATCAATAAATTTGGGTTGAATACTCTACCCTCAAAAACTGTTGCGATCCCCTATTTATCAAGGATGCAGTACAACGGCCCCACCTTCGAGCTCCCACCGATCGTGCTGGAGAGACGGTATCCGGCCGGCGTCGTCGTGGAGAGGACGCTCCGCGTGTGGGTGTTCTCACGCTGGAGGGGTGCAAGGGGGTTTGCCGAGTGATTCCTCCGTGCGGGCTTCGCCCACCTCCCGACGGGCTCGCCGATGATGTTCCGACTGGAGGAAGCACGTCCAAACTCCAGGACTCCACCGATAGGGCTCACCATCACCTTCACCAACAGATTTGATGTGTACTACCTCCTCGGCAAGGTGTTTTGGTGTGCATGTGAATTCATCGCATTCACAACCCGCAACATCTTCACAAACTTCGACTGCATCTTCCCCACCCGCGATGGTATGCACAGCCTCCCCTACTACATCGGCCAGGACGACATGGAGAGGGATCAGTGAAGAGAAGACGCAGTGAAGATGGTGGTGAAGTCCCGGTCTCGATCGTGATAGGGATTTTTATCTTTTATATATTTCTATCTTAATTATGTCGTTGGTTGTACCGTGAACTTTTAATCTCTGTCGTGTTATCCCCTAAGAACTTTGTTATGCTTGCTACCCTTATTTCATATGTCGTTGGTTATCAGTGTTTTTGCTTGCTATTTCTATCTTATTTGACGTGAGATAAATCACTAGATGGATATGGTGCCGTACATGAGCCCTTCTGCTAAATCAATCAATGATTGATTATTCCTTAATGAAAACCAGCAAGTTTTCGCCCATTTAGAGTAGGGTCAAGTTTTCGCACGCACTGATAATGGAGTAGTTGAAGTGTCAAAAAGGAAACTAAAGCTAGAAAAACGAGCCATGTTGATGTTGAAAAGAAGAAGAAGAAAAGCTAATTTTTTTGAATTGTTGGTGGCCCTATTCTGTATATTGTATGAACAAAAACAAGCTATTTTTTGAATAGTTGTGGACTATGCTATGGTTTAGGGTACCCTATGTTTTACGTAAGAAGTATGCTATGGTTCCTACTTTTTATGTTATGGATGCATGCTTGCTACGTGAGATATCGGTCGATGGATATGGTGCCGTAGCCGAGCCGTAGACAAGCTCTCTAGATGGATATGGTGCCATAGCTGAGCCTAGACATGCTCTCTAGATGGATATGCTGGCTAATGGTGCCACCGGACTTTATTTTAGACATGGTTTCAGATGGATATCATGATCTACATAATTAAGTCTGACATGTTCTTAATAAAAAAATAAAAAAATCGTGTATACAATATTTTTCTTGCAACAAAAACTTGTTTATAATACCCGCATGTCAAAAAATGAAAGTGTTGTGCCGTAGGCTATATACAGAAGGAAATTGCCATGATATGTACAAATAAATTTGACATGTGCAAGTCCAACAATAAATTGATTTACCATCATGCACTATTTTTTTCGGTAGGGCAATAAATGGATTTACCATGGTAATAATCAAGGGAAAAAATAGAGACAGCGCGTGGGCCTTCGACACTCAACGCAATGAGACGGCCCAACCCGAGCTTAGTTTCAATTTGGGCCCTAGAACTATGTTTTTTTTCTTCTGCGGTCGGTGTTGTCTGACGAAACTGAAGAAACTAAAAGTGTACAAAACTGACGAAACTGAGGGGTACCCGAAACTGACATGATCCACAAATTAAACAACACAGAGCATAGAGCACACGATCCACAAATTAAGCAACACAGAGCATAGAGCACATGATCTACAAATTTAAGCAAATCATAGAGCACATGATCCAAAAATTTAACCAAATCCTAGAGCACGCGACACCACACTAATAACATCTCTAACGAGTGAGGACCAGCAAGTAAGCAAATCCTAGAGCAACTACACAAAAATAAAAGGGATAAAATCCTAAAGCTATCAGATTCGCCTGCTTGTTCAATTGAATCATCTGCTTCAAGTTCTTGTTCATCTTCTTTATTTCCCCCTTCAGATCTGCATCCCCAACTGTTAGAGCAGCACTTTCAGAGACCAAATTCGTTGTTGCTGACGGCAGATTGAGCTCCCGGGTTGGGGCCCCATTGAATTGAATCCTCTTAACATAGTCATCCAACCATTCAAAATGTGTGCATTTCTTCATGATCTGAATCGAAAAATGAACCCTAAATCCCAGATCAGAAAAGAATTAAAAGCAAATAGAAAAAGAAATCAGAGAAAAATCATGAGATCTAACCTGCCCCTCTGGCTTGCTCTCGCATTTCATGAACTCGTGCCCATAGTTTCCATTCTTGACCTCCTTCGAAGTCAACCGTATCAGTGGCGTGCTGCGTGGGCAGTCAGGACATCGCTCCATGCGAAGTGGACAATCCCTCAACATGCAAAAAAGAGTCACTCCAAAGTCACTAATAGCGGAGAAAAAACAAAGAGATTATTGTAGGGTACGAAACCACCTCAAAGTTATCCTTTCTGATCGATCTATTCAAGAGTCCGTAGTAAAATAACACGAAGCTAATCTTTCCGTTTGATCTATCCTAGAGTTCGTACTAGAATAACACCTTAAGACACAAATCAACCAAAACCCTAATGTCACCTAGATACTCCAATGTCACCTCAAGTATCTGTGGGTATGATTATACGATATGCATCACACAATCTCAGAATCATCTATTCAACCAACAAAAAGAACTTCAAAGAGTGCCCCAAAGTTTCTACCGGACAGTCAAGATGAAAACGTGTGCCAACCCCTATGCATAAGTTCACAAGGTCACTGAACCCGCAAGTTGATCACCAGAACATACATCAAGTAGATCACGTGAATATCCCATTGTCACCATAGATAAGCACATGCAAGACATACATCAAGTGTTCTCAAATCATTAAAGACTCAATCTGATAAGATATCTTCAAAGGGAAAACTCAATCCATTACAAGAGAGTAGAGGGGGAGAAACATCATAAGATCCAACTATAATAGCAAAGCTCGCGATACATCAAGATTGTGCCGAATCAAGAACACGAGAGAGAGAGAGAGAGAGATCAAACACATAGCTAATGGTACATACACTCAGCCCCGAGGGTGAACTACTCCCTCCTCGTCATGGAGAGCGCCCAGATGATGAAGATGGCCATCGGTGAGGGATCCCCCTTTGGCAGGGTGCCGGAACAGGGTCCCGATTGGTTTTTGGTGGCTACAGAGGCTTGCGGTGGCGGAACTCCCGATCTAGGTTTTGTTTTGGAAGTTTGGGTATCTATAAGAGGTTTTAGCGTCGGGAACAAGTCAGGGGGGTCTCCTAAGCGGCCACGAGGTAGGGGGGCACGCCCAGGGGGTAGGGCGCGCCCCCACCCTCGTGGGTGCCTCGGGACTCTTCTGGCCCATCTCCGATACTCCGTGGGCTTCTTCTGGTCCAAAAATAATCTCCTTGAAGTTTCAGGTCAATTGGACTCCGCTTGGTTTTCCTTTTCTGCGATACTCAAAAACATGGGAAAAAACAGAAACTAACACTAGGCTCTAGGTTAATAGGTTAGTCCCAAAAATCATATAAAATAGCATATAAACGCATATAAAACACCCTAGATGGATTATATAATAGCATGGAACAATAAAAAATTATAGATGCGTTGGAGACGTATCAAGCATCCCCGAGCTTAATTCCTGCTCATCCTCGAGTAGGTAAATGATAAAAACAAAATTTTTGATGTGGAATGCTACCTAACATATTTATCAATGTAATCTTCTTTATTGTGGCAAGAATATTCAGATCCATAAGATTCAAAACAAAAGCTTAATATTGACATGAAAACAATAATACTTCAAGCATACTAACAAAGCAATCATGTCTTCTCAAAATAACATGGCCAAAGCAAGCTATCCCTACAAAATCATATAGTCTAGCTATGCTCTATCTTCATCACACAAAATATTTAAATCATGCACAACCAAGATGACAAGCCAAGCAATTGTTTCATACTTTTGATGTTCTCAAACCTTTTCAATCTTCACGCAGTACATGAGCGTGAGCCATGGACATAGCACTATAGGTGGAATAGAATGGTGGTTGTGGAGAATACAAAAGGGAGAAGATAGTCTCACATCAACTAGGCGTATCAACGGGCTATGGAGATGCCCATCAATAGATATCAATGTGAGTGAGTAGGGATTGCCATGCAACGGATGCACTAGAGCTATAAGTGTATGAAATCTCAAAAATAAACTAACAGGGTGTGCATCCAACTCGCTTGCTCACGAATACCTAGAGCATTTGGAGGAAGCCCATCATTGGAATATACAAGCCAAGTTCCATAATGAAAGATTCCCACTAGTATATGAAAGTGACAACATAGGAGACTCTCTATCATGAAGGTCATGGTGCTACTTTGAAGCACAAGTGTGGTAAAAGGATAGTAGCATTGCCCGTTCTCTCTTTTTCTCTCATCATTTTTTTTGTTTGGGTCTTTTTCTCTTTTTTATGGCCTCTTTTTTTTCCTTTTTTTCTTTCCGTCCGGAGTCTCATCCCGACTTGTGGGGGAATCATAGTCTCCATCATCCTTTCCTCACTTGGGACAATGCTCTAATAATGATGATCATGACACTTTTATTTACTTATAACTCAAGAATTACAACTCAATACTCAGAAAAATATATGACTCTATGTGAATGCCTCCGGCGGTGTACCGGGATGTGCAATGAATCAAGAGTGACATGTATGAATGAATTACAAAGGTGGCTTTGCCACAAATACGATGTCAACTACATGATCATGCAAGGCAATATGACAATGATGAGACGTGTCATAACAAACGGAACGGTGGTAAGTTGCATGGCAATATATCTCGGAATGGCTATGGAAATGCCATAATAGGTAGGTATGGTGGCTGTTTTGAGGAAGGTATATGGTGGGTGTATGATACCGGCGAAAGGTGTGCGGTATTAGAGAAGCTAGCAATGGTGGAAGGGTGAGAGTGCGTATAATCCATGGACTCAACATTAGTCATAAAGAACTCACATACTTATTGTAAAAATCTATTAGTTACCGAAACAAAGTACTATGCCCATGCTCCTAGGGGGATAGATTGGTAGGAGAATACCATCGCTCGTCCCCGAACGCCACTCATAAGGAAGACAATTAATAAATAAATCATGCTCCGACTTCATCACATAACGGTTCACCATACGTGCATGCTACGGCAATCACAAACTTTAGAACAAGTATTTATCAAATTCACAACTACTCAACTATCATGACTCTAATATCACCATCTTCATATCTCAAAACAATCATAAAGAATCAAACTTCTCATAGTATTATACCCATCTTGAATGCCCATCATATTAGGACTAATTTTATAACCAAAGCAAATTACCATGCTGTTCTAAAAGACTCTCAAAATAATATAAGTGAAGCATGAGAGATCAATAATTTATATAAAATAAAACCACCACCATGCTCTAAAAAGATATAAGTGAAGCACTAGAGCAAACGACAAACTACTTCAAAAGATATAAGTGAAGATCAATGAGTAGTCGAATAATTATGTAACTATGTGAAGACTCTCTAACATTTAAGAATTTCATATCTTGGGATATTATTCAAACAGAAAGCAAAACAAAAGAAAATAAAATAACGCTCCAAGCAAAACACATATCATGTGGTGAATAAAAATATAGCTCCAAGTAAAGTTACCGATGAACGAAGACGAAAGAGGGGATGCCATCTGGGGAATCCACAAGCTTAGGCTCTTGGTTGTCCTTGAATATTACCTTGGGTTGCCTTGGTCATCCCCAAGCTTAGGCTCTTGCCACTCCTTATTCCATAGACCATCGAATCTTTACCCAAAACTTGAAAACTTCACAACACAAAACTTAATGTAAAACTTCGTAAGTCTGCTAGTATAAGAAAATAAATCACCACTTAGGTACTGTTGTGAACTCATTCTAAATTCATATTGGTATAATATCTACTTTGTTCCAACTTCTTGATGGTTCATACCCTCCGATACTACTCATAGATTCATCAAAATAAGCAAACAACACAATGAAAACAGAATCTGTCAAAAACAGATCAATCTGTAGTAATCTGTATAAAACGTATACTTATGGAACTCCAAAAATTCTGAAATAAGTTGTTTGACCTGAGGAATTTTTCTATTAATCATCTGCAAAAAGAATCAACCTAAAAGCACTCTTCAGTAAAAAATGGCAGCTAATCTCGTGAGCGCTAAAGTTACTGTTTTTTACAGCAAGATCGCAAAGACTTCACCCAAGTCTTCGCAAAGGTTCTACTTGGCACAAACACTAATTAAAACATAAAACCACATATAAACAGAGTCTAGATAGATTATTTATTACTAAACAGGATCAAAAAGCAAAGAATCAAAAATAAAATTGGGTTGCCTCCCAACAAGCACTAACGTTTAACGCCCCTAGCTAGGCATGATGATTTCAATGATGCTCACATAAAAGATAAGAATTGAAACATAAAGAGAGCATAATGAAGAATATGACTAGAACATTTAAGTCTAACCCACTTCCTATTCATAGGGATTTTGTGAGCAAACAATTTATGGGAGCAAGAATCAACTAGCATAGGAAAACAAAACAAGCATAACTTCAAGATTTTAAGCACATAGAGAGGAAACTTGGTATTATTGCAATTCCTACAAGCATATGTTCCTCCCTCATAATAATTTTCAGTAGCATCATGAATAATTTCAACAATATAACCACCACATAAAGCATTCTTTTCATGAGCCACAAGCATAGATTTTTTATTACTCTCCACATAAGCAAATTTCTTCTCATGAATAGTAGTGGGAGCAAACTCAACAAAATAACTATCATGCGAGGCATAATCCAATTGAAAATTAAAATCAAGATCACAAGTTTCATGGTTATCATTAATATTTATAGCATACATGTCATCACAATAATCATCATAGATAGCAACTTTTTTCTCATAATCAATTGGAACCTCTTCCGAAATAGTGGAATCATCACTAAATAAAGTCATGACCTCTCCAAATCCAGTTTCATAATTTTCACAATAAGATTCAACATCCTCAGAAATAGTGGGATCATTACTTCCTAAAGTTTACACTCTTCCAAACCCACTTTCATCAATATAATCATCATAAATAGGAGGCATGCTATCATCATAATAAATTTTCTCATCAAAACTTGGGGGACAAAACATATCATCTTCATCAAACATAGAATCCCCAAGCTTGTGGCTTTGCATATCATTAGCTTCATGGGTATTCAAAGAATTCATACTAACAACATTGCAATCATGCTCATATTTTATGCCAAGCATTCTATGTAATTCTTCTTCTAGTACTTGAGCACAATTTTCCTTCCCATCATTTTCACGAAAGACATTAAAAAGATGAAGCATATGAGGCACCCTTAATTCCCTTTTTTTTGTAGTTTTATTTTATAAACTAAACTAGTGATAAAACAAGAAACAAAAAGATTTGATTGCAAGGTCTAAAGATATACCTTCAAGCACTCACGTCCCCGGCAACGGCGCCAGAAACTGCTTGATGTCTACTACACAACCTTCTTCTTGTAGACGTTGTTGGGCCTCCAAGTGCAAACGTTTGTAGGACAGTAGAAGTGTTCCATGACATTACCAAAATTATCATAACAGAAGTGTCCACTTCCATGACGATAAATCACGCGTCACAGAAGTGTTTTCATCAAGGGTCCGGTTTTGGATCCGATAACCCGTTAACAGCCCAGACCAATGGGGATTTTCCACGTGTAAAATCATCATTGGCCGGAGGAAACACGTGTTGCCTCACCGTTGGGACAGATGTCATCCACTCATTGGACAGGAGGTGCCTATGACAGGTCGACACGTGGAACGACCCAACAGTGGCCCATTCCGGTGAAAAAGGTCGGCCCAGTAAAAAATAGCAGGCCGGCCCATATAAGGCCTACTTGTGTCAGGTCCATTTAAGCCCACGGCCCATACGAGATGTGCCAATTCGGCCCGTCAATGGCCCGTTAAAGATTTGACACCATTGCAGCCCATCGTCAGTTCGAGCCCGTTAACAGCCCGCTATATATTTGGGCTCAATTTTGTCCCAATGAGATTTCGCCCTGTTAACGGCCCATTCAGTGGATGGGCCAATTTTCATGATGTACATCTTTTGGCCTTTTAGCGACCCATTTAAATATTGGGCTAATTTCTAGCCCGGTGTGTCTTTCAGCCTGTTGACGGCCCATAAATCAGTTGGGCCATTTGTAGTCGGACCTGAGTTTCGGCCTTTTAGCGACCCATTTAAGTGTTGGGCCAATTTCCGGCCCGATGTGTCTTTCAGCCTGGTGACGGCCCATATATCTGTTGGGCCATTTGTAGTCGGACATGAGTTTTGGCCTTTTAGCGACCCATTTAAGTGTTGGGCCAATTCCCGACCCTGCGTGCCTTTCAGCCTATTAACGGACCATAAATGAGTTGGGCCATTTGTAGTCAGACCTGAGTTTTGGCCTTTTAACGGCCCATGCCCTTCATGGTCCAATACCAGCCCGGTTTCTCTTTCGGCCTGCTAAAGGCCTACAACACAGTTGGGCCATTTACAATACGACCTGACTTTCGGCCTCTTAGCGGCCCATGCTCTTCATGGTCCAGTACAAGCCCGCTGTCTCTTTCGGCCTGCTAAAGGCCCACAGTATAGTGGGCCTTATGTAGCCCGAACTTAGTAACGGCCTGTTAACGGCCCGTGAAATCAATTGGGCCCACCTGTTGCCCGCTTTGATGTCAACCTGTTAACGACCCGGGAGTTAAGAGGGCCGACCATTAACTTTCGGCCTGGTAACTGCCCATTAACTTAATGGGCCCACTAAATTTCGTACATGTCTTTAGGAAAAATTAGATAATTTGAGCCGATTACGACGAGCAATTATGCACATGACCAAAACCGATCAAGCAAAGGTGTGGTATACAGGGAAAAACGTTGCACATCCAACATATATTACAAGAAATTACATCCACTGGGCAATCAAAGACTGATGCCAGTGCAAATAAATGAACATAACCTAACGATCTAAAACGTCACAATCTGCAACCTCAGCACGGATGACGCCCATAAGCATGTGGGCAAGTTCTTGCTGCTTTGATACACTGTCTCTGAAAACATTGATCAGTTGTTGTTTCGCACGACTCTGCACCTCTGATTCCTCCACCATTTCCATCATTCCTTCAGCCATTAATTGGCTCACAAACATACATTTTTTCTGTTGCACTCGAGACAGAGGATACTGAACAGGTTCAGACGGCGATTTTGGTAGGCTTGTATTATTGATAGTGGAGAGTGTCTCGACCACTGCATCATAACATAAATTAGGACGGGAACCAAACATATTAATCATGAGTTATTGGCATATTACCTGGCCTAGATTTATTGGAAAGAAACAATGGGGTTGCCTTGCTGTTTTCAGAGTTTGTCTTGTTATCTTCAACATCCTGCACCAAATTAAGACACTAGCATTGCTATCATTGGCCAAGTCAGATAATAGGAAAGAAACATTGGCACAACGAATGTTTGGGCAACTAGCCAACACCAAATTAACACAATATGGCACAACTATCATCAACCAGGTAAGGTAATACGAAAGCAACATTGACACAATGAATGAATGGGCAAGCAGAGCAGCACTACAATTTAGTAATGTGCATGATATGAGATAGTACACTCATGCAGCTCAGCATGCAAAACTACTAGGCAGTTTTCTTTACAAAAATCAACATTACCGCCTTTAAAATTTTGCTACAACTAATTTTAGATCAAACAAAGGTTGGATTCACGCTGATTAACAAAATACATGCTGATGTAAAAATATAGTGATATACAACAGGTACTTACATTAGCATTGGAGCACAAAGAATTCCCACAAGATATTTTCCTTGAATGCAATCCCAATGAAGGAAATCTTCTATCATTTAACCTTATCTTCTAAAAGAGAGATGGGTAAGAAACATGTAGAAAATATGATCAGAATGCTATAAAATTTCATGATGCAAGGACACGCGCACGCTTCTTAGAATGGAGTTGACATTCTTTTGCTAGACTGGAGCGGACTAGTTCTTTGGCCACTGGAAGCTACTTATTATCAGTGGGAGTTGGGTTTCTCTGTGCTGGAGCAGTATCTATGAAAAATGGAGTTGGTTTATTATCTCTTGGTGTGGTTTGTAACCCTTCAGATTCTAACATAGTCATCTTCCCCTTGCATGCCTTATATAGAAGAATGGTGCTTCAATTATAAAACATGCTACAGCAGAGATGGAATAGGTACTGAAGAATAGAAAGGCATGACATATTGACATGTATTCCCTCCATCCGAAAATAAATGGATGGGTCTAGGCGATTTCAGTTCTAGATACATCCGGTTTTATCCATTTCTGCGACATGTAATCCGGACGGAGGGAGTATGATGTAAGAGCTAGGGATACGACAGACAACACAAAGAAAAGAAGCACCGAAAACCCACTACGTAACCAAAGTAATCAAACCCAATCGATATGAGATAGTACACTCATGCAACTCAGGATGCAAAACTACCAGGCAGTATTCCTTACAAAAATCAACATTGTGGCCTTTAATCATACATTTTGCTACAACTAAATTTAGATCAGATAAAGGTTGGATTCACGTTGATTAACAAAATATATGCTGATGTAAAAATATAGTGGTATACAACAGGTACTTACATCTGCATTGGAGTACAGAGAATTCCTGCAAGAATCTTTCCTCACAGAGGATACCGGTGCAGAAATTCTTCTATCATTAAGCTTATTTTCTAAAAGAGAGATGGGTAAGAAACATGTAGAAAATATGATCAACATGCTATAAAATTTCATGATGCAAGGATACGCACGCTTCTTAGAATGGAGTTGACATATTTTTGCTGGATCGAGCGGACTAGTTCTTTGGCCACCGGAATCTGCTTATTATCGAGGAGTTGGGTTTCTCGTCTTTGGAGCAGTATCTATAAAAACTAGAGTTCGTTTATTATCTCCTGGCGTTTGGATCTTTTGCAAAGACCTGGTTTGTGACCCTTCAGATTCTAACATAGTCGTCTTCCCCTTGCATGCCTTGTATAGAAGAATGGTGGTTCAATTATAAAACATGCTACATCAGAGAGATGGAATAGGTACTGAAGAATAGAAAGGCATGACATATTGACATGTATTCCCTCCATTCGGAAAAAAATGGATGGGTCTAGGCGTATTTCAGTTCTACATACATCCTTTTTTATCCATTTGGGCAACATGTAATCCGGCGGAGGGAGTATGGTGTAAGAGCTAGGGATACGACAGGATAACACAATAGAAAAACACTAGTTGAATGTAAAACTGTATGCTAGCGGAATACATACAGAAAAAACTAAGGCAACATACACGTGTATGATTGGGAAACTAAGATGGCATTGCAACAGAGCACTAGAACAACACTTCAATGTAAAAAACATGGTATGGTAGACAGATGAAGTACATACTGATGAATAACAATGCATAAGATATTCAGAAGCATGATGTACAAATTAAGCAGATGGCATTGCGATAGAGTAGAATGACAATACTTGAATTTGAAAACATGTTATCATGAATGGAATAGGTACTAAAAAACAGGAAGGCATGACATATTTACATGCATGATCAACATGCTAAGCACATGGCATTGCAACAGAGTAGATACACTCCAGGACATTATATGCATGTTGTACCCATATCACGGGCCAAGTTAGAGCAAGGACCTTGTGGGGTGAAGAGGATTCAACATCTTTCCGCAAGTCTTCAAGAACTGCCTTTACATGTCCCATCATATTGGGTATCATTGACATCAAGTTTATTGGCCTTTACATTGCTCCGTGAGGTTCTTGTGGATATATCAGTGTGTGCAATTATATCTGACATGCATGGAAGACAACTAGTAGTTAGATTTATGTAATGACTGTTGTAGGAGACGACATAAATAGTAGGACTGGGGTTAACTAGCAGCAACATGTCTCAAAAACTAAAGGGAGAACACAGATGAAAGCTACAGAATATGTATTGTTTGTACTCGAGATTAACTAGATGGCACACAAAAGTATTAAAGAACAACATAGGTAATACTAGAAGTGGTATAATACTATAATCACCAGCCTATGGGATAGCATTGGCTGATGGATGATAACTATGGAACAGCGTTCCCTAAAGAACAAGTATCTTAGGTGAACTATGGAACAACGTTAACTCCTGAACAAGACCCGTAAGAGATCAACATGAATATACAGTGAAATGTGATAATCTATTTTCCATGCTTAGATGAATAACAAAGCCATAAATGTTGCACACAAGTAAGATGAGGGTACAACCTATCTGGCCGCCATCCATAGGAGTGAGCATCATGTGCTGACTTGTCGATGGCCCTACAGTTGTTGTGGCTGTCCATGTCGGGCACGCGCATTCAATGCAGGGAACTGTTGAGTGGGGACTATAGCTCCCTTCTGGTGTATGCTTCCCTTGTTGGAGCAGCTGCGGTGAGTCGGAAGACGGTGTGGCTGAAGATGCAGATAACGCATAATGTTAAGAATGACACATCTCTTTGATTTGAAGAAATACACTAAGAGATCAACGGCAAGGTATGAGAGTGGTCACACGTTTGTTGACTGAGACTAAATTGGGGTCACACGATTTTATTTTATTTTGGTACTGTCCGATCTACACCGGATGGCTTGATGGCCGTCTTGTGCCTCCCGGCTGACACTGTTAGGAATCTTCGCCGAAGAGCCAGTGACCAACGGCAAAGCATCTTGCCTCCGCCATCCGTGGCCCCGGTCAAAACCCCGCTCCCCGCCCCACCGCACTGCCGTGGTTGCGCCGCCCCCGGGCCAATCCACAAAGACTCCCCGTCATCCAGATCCGGCGGCGGCAGTACCTTGAACCCACGCAACTCTAAGATAGCCATCTAAGCGTTGCTTCCACGGCGAACTTGCGGCCCTGCACCCTTACGTTAGACACCAGCCAACCGGCAGTCTAGGAGCTCCGCCGCCTCGAGGGGTGCTGCTTCCCATTGGGAATCGATTGGCCCAGAATAAAAATTCAGACAACTGACACCTAAATAAATTGGTTTGAGATGACGGTGCGACCTATCTGGTGGCATGGTGAAGTAGGCAGGTCCAGCTGCCGAGTCGGTGAGGCCGGCGCGGTTGTGGTGGCCACCGACGGCAGGGAAACATCAATGTCGCAATGGTCGACGGCTACGGGGAAGCAGCACCGAGACTCTGGACTGATCCGAAGTTGGAGCCGCTCCGACACCGTGAACAACGACGTGGGTGAATCGGCTCCGGTATGGTTTACGGGCCGTCGTCGAGGCAACTCCAGCAGCACGGAGTAAGAGGCACACGGCCCAGTGCACGACGGCAAATGGACATCGTCTCCAGCATTATGGATGAGGGCGGCTGTGAAATTGGTGCGGTAGGGGGCGCCATGGAGGACGGGCTGAGGTTTCGCGACTCGGGAGAAGGGAGCTTTCGGGGAGAAGGTGATTTGGCGCCCACGAGGTATGAATGGGGGGGGGGATTGGGAGGGGAGTGGAACCATGTGTTTATGGACGCATTTGTCTGAAATGTGAGGGGGAGTTACAGTTCTACCCCTGCCTTTAGGCTTCTCGGCTTGGGTCTGTGTACCGAGGGTCGGGGATAGTAGAGTAACTTTGCTTCTCCCCAAATAGTGGGCGGGAGCGATTTCGGGCGAGGAGGGCGTGTTTTGAAATATAGTGGGCGCGAGCGATTTTGGGCGAGGAGAGCGTGTTTTGAAATAGTGGGCGCGAGCTATTTCGGGCGAGGAGAGCGTGTTTTGCCGACCATGGTTTATGAATTATTCGGCACATGTCATTTCGGCCGAGGAGAAGGCGCGCTTGGATGAAGTTACGAACCTACCCTCGATGCACAATGGGCCAATTAATGCGTCTCCCACATAGGACGGTAATTTCGCGTCTCCCATTTATTTGCTCAGGCGAATTCCACCGAGCAGAGGATGTTTAACGGTTCGTTCAAAATTTGGGAGAACGAGCATCCACGTCTACCTTACCAAGTCGATTCGAATCAAATTTAGAATTATTAGCTTGCCACTTCTTTTTTAGATGGAGAGATGATGCTCGGGAGTAATGTGTTTTTACATGCTCGTTGCTCGTGATTTACTATATGACAAATAGTTGACCCACTCAAAAACGGGAATCAAACCCAAAATGAAATATCTCGATTCAATGAAATAGCTCTTTCACCAGGTCAAAATAGTGAACTAAATCCAAAATTGAACACCTCAATCGAATAGCATGTTGTACAATATTATAGTACTCCATGAACATGTTGAAAGTCAAATTAATGAACTTGTTTGATATACGCATATATCCGTTCATGTGTGGATTGCAGACAACATGTTCTCCACTTTAAATATTTGAATGCAAGTTTATATTGAAACATGGTTTATATCAGTCTTTGATGCATAAAATCGACCTCCCCTCTCCAGGACTCTGCTCTCTCTCTCTCTCTCTCTCTATATATATATATATATATATATATATATATATATATATATATATATATATATATATATATATCACGACAATCTTCAATTCTGCCACACGCATCCAACACACAAACCTTGTTGGTCTCTCTCTTTCTCTCCATCTCTCTCACTCTTTGTGTGTGTGTGCGTGGGGGGGGGGGTCTTTCTAGTTCGCATGCATATATACTCCATCTATAGGTCTCTCTCGCACACTATGTATGATTCTCTAGTCCAAGATAGATATCTTGGGTGCACTCATCATACGCACACAAATTCCTTGGCTCGTTGCTCGTAACTCTCTCATGCACCACTATGTCATCTCGGAGCTCTTCCTCCTCTCTCTCAAACTCTCCATCTACCTGGGTCGCACATACACATGCATATCTCACTCACACTCGATAGGCCCATCTAAAAATTTATCTCTCTCCCTCGTTCTCTCTCCATCTCACACGCACACACACACAATATCATGCCTAGCTAGCCAAGTATGATGGTCTCTCACTCAATTGTAGGCACACGCAGTCCCCCCTATATGTATATGACTAGCTAATCTTAGTCTCCATCACAAACATGTGCATGGTCTATCTCGATTTCTCTCGGGGCATCTTTCTATCACAAACGCACCTCCCTCGATCTCCCACCCATATAGTCCCCTCACGATCTCGAGGGGTCTCTATCACAAACACACCCTCTCGCCGTCCCCATGCGTCCATGTTCTCCATGTGTCCCTCTCGACCTTTGTTCCTTGTTGGCCAGACCTCTATTGGACATGTGCTATAGGGGTGTCTCTCTCCGTTGCAAACAAGCACACACTAGCTATCTTCGTGTATCTCCTCACCTCACTTTTCTATCTCGGAGATGCATGCGTGATATGTTCGCCTAAGAAACGAAAAAACACACACTCTCTCTAATTTATCGTTTGTTGTCACTTTCTCTTTCACACACATACTCTTTTTGCACACTTACTCATTCTCCTTCACACGCACTTGATCCCTCTCGACTTAGGCATTCTCCTCAGTCCATAGCATATTGATTTATTAAAAATTCAAACATCACAAAGTTTGACCATGTACGTGGAGAAAAACAATTACATCTGGAACGGCAAACATATACCATTAGATTCACCATGAGATGTAGTTTCATATGATGTATCTTTGGTATTGAAGATATAAATAACATTTGTGTAAACCTGATCAAAGTTTCCAAAGTTTGACGTCTAAAAAAACTACATGCACTGCATTATTGAGCGGATGGAATATCTCTTTCCCCTCTCAGCTATCTCGACGCACCACTCAGCCTTATCGGGGCTCCTCGCCTCTCTCAAACTTTATATCTCCCTGGTTCACACATACACATGTCTCGCTCGCGCTATACATATAGACCAATCCAACACTCTCTCGCCTTGTTCTCTCTCTATGTGACACGCACCCCCCTAATAAGTACCATAATCCCTCACTCCATCATAGGCGCAAGCACTCCCCCCTAAGTATGATTATCTCTCACTAGCCATCAGGAACACATGTATTGTCTCCTTCCATCCATACGTCTATCTCGATATCTCTCGGGGTATCTTCTATCACGCACACACCTTGTCACTCGATCTCCCACCCATGTAGTCCCATCACGATCTCCAGGGGATCTCTCTATGACAAACATACACTCTCTCCTCCCCATGTCTGCATTTTCTCCAGACGCCTCTCTCGACCTCTCCCCCTTGTTTGTCAAACCCCTCTTGGCCACGTGCTAGGGGTCTTGCTCTCTCGGTTGCAAACAACCACACACTATCTCCTCACCTTGCTTCTGTTGTCGAAGATGCATGTGTGATATGTTTGCATAAGACACACATGTTTTTTCTCGACTTTTATCGAGTGTTGTCCATGTCTCTTTCACACACGCACACACACTTTTTTCACTCACTCTTTCTATTTCAAACACACATACACACTCTCTCTCTCTAGTTAGGGACTCTCTCACGTCCATAAGCATATGGATGTTTTGAAAAGTCAAACCTCAGAAAAGTTTGACCAGGTATATGTGGAGAAAAATATTTACATCTGGAAAGATCATTAGATTCATCACAACATGTACTTACTTCATACTATCATTTATCTTTGGTATTGTAGCTATAAGTAATTTCTTTATAAACTTGGTCAAAGTTTCAAAAGTTTGACTTTAAAAAAATGTTGGAACTACATTATCAAACGGAGGGAGTAGCTCTTTCTCTCTCTCTCTCTCTCTCTCTGCTATCTCTCACGGGCCTCCCCTCTCACACGAACACTCTATACCGACGGATTATACGCTCACTGTGTCAGCCAGATAGCTCAGATATTGTTTAGTTGATCGGTCAACCAGTCCACATGCTGCCTTGTCATTTCGTGTTCTGTATCTTCGTGTCGGCCCATGTGGCAGTGGGTGAAAATAAGTAAACTAGAGGCCCATCTGACATGCGGTGAAGTAAACAAAGTTGAAACCACTCGGGGTAGCACCCCGCATGCTAGTAAATTGAGGGCACATTGAGGACACACTTCTTCCGTGTGGAGAACGCACTCGCGCACAATTCACCACTGCACGGCGGCATGCACAGAAGGACGCACTCGCGCACACCCAGCACACAACACACACCAGCACACATGTACACCGGCATCGCCGCCGGTTGAGATGGATAGTGAGGCAGCCAACAAGCGGAGGCGGCTCGAGCCAAAACCGCATCCGGCGAGCCTGGACTTCATCAGTAGCCTCCCCGACGACATGCTGCTCGTCACCGTCGGCCTCCTCCCCACCAAATCTTCCGTGAGGACCGCCCTGCTCTCCCGGCGGTGGCGCCTCCTCAGGCGCCGCGTCCCCCTCAACCTCACCGTCGACAGCTGCCTCTGCAACGGGGATTGCAAACGCATGACCGCAGTCTCCATGATCCTTTCATCGCAACCTGGGCCAGCCAGACGCCTTGACATCCGCATGTTCAGTACCAACTGCAAGGTCCAACCCAAGTTCGACGAGTGGTTCTTATCCCCCGCCCTAGATCAGCTCGAGGAGCTCAGCTTTGAAGCTGGACGATGTCGCTCTCTGCCACCGTCCGTGCTCCGCCTCGCGCCGACGCTGTGCTGCGCCAGCTTCAGCTCCTGCTATCTTCCCCAGATTAATGCCGCGCCCGCCCTTCTTCTCCCTCAACTCAAGCAGCTCGACCTCTTCCATGTTGTCATCTTGAAGAAGGCTATGGAGCACCTGCTCCAGCTGTATCGCACTCGAGTACCTTCGTCTTGAGCAGATCCTTTGGTTCATTAGCCTCCACATCGCCTCGATTTAATCTCCGATGGATTTATGTGTCTTGCTGGCCCTGCAACAAGACATCAATTGGGAAGAGATCACTCCAGTTGTTCCATGTTATGGTCATTGAGAATGCGTCTTTCCTTGAGAGATTGCTTGTATCGAATCTAAAAGGTCCAACAAAAATCAGGGTCATTAACGCGCCGAAATTGACAGCGTTGGTGCACTCGTCTGCCAAATTCCCCGAACTCTTTATTGGATCCGTAATCGTTCAGGTACAACACTCATCTTCTTCTCCGTCTTCTTGAAATTCACATTTTAAAAATTCTTCTTGATGTATTTACGACCGTCTTCCAGAAAATGATTCCCACAAGCTTGACCCAGTCTATGCACACAGTGAAGATCTTGGCAATAAAATCTATCGGCCCCAAACTGGATCAAGTTGTTGGATTCCTTACATGCTTTCCATGCACGGAGAAGCTACTCATCGAGGTGAAATTTATTTCCTATTAGTAAACGGTAATCACAACGTAGCTCAAATTTTTCATAATTTTCCCAAATTACGATGACAAGTGTAGTGTTCAAAACTGCATCTACGCACTGCACCGAAAGAAAAAAATTTAGTATTTTTTATCACGTGATCACCTGCATTGTTTTTTTGTTGTACTACTATAGTAGCCTAGGCTAGTCATAGTGGAAAGTAACTTAGACTACTCCAGTAACTCTATGGTTACCCTAAGAGCAAGTACTACCTCCGTCTTGGTTTACTCTTCCTATTTTGTAGTATCAAAATTTGACCATAGATTTAACTGACAAAATATTAATGCATGTCACCAAGAACTATACCGTTGGGTTCGTATTTGAACATAATTTCAAATGGTGTAATTTTTAGTGACATGCATTGGCATTTTCTTACATAAATATATGGTCAAAATTTTATACTAAATAAGAGGTAGTACAAAAGTGGGCTATAACGGCCCTCCACTATGTAGGCCAAAACACGTGCCAAATTCACTTGTGATGCATTTGGCATCAATGCCCCTCCATTGCTCACCTGGTGCCCCAATCTGGATCACCTACTCTACTCCGGTGCCAAATTAACTCATGCAATGAAAAAACACTTGCGTGGGAGAGAGAGGACTGAGGCAATAAAAAACACTTGTTTGGGAGAGTGAGAGGCTGGTGTAGTTGGTTTGATTGATTTGTTTATACATGTGGGGTCCGTGTGCACAGCGGTGCCAGCTCTCTCACATCGCGAGAGCGTTGCCAAAATCTTTTGATTTGACATTGATGCGTATTATGTGGCATACTTTTGTGAAATATGGCATCGGCCACATAGTGGAAGGCAACAAATGCCCAAGCTCTTCACGTACTCCTAGGTAAATGAGAGGAAAGAGAAAGAGAGAGAGAGAGAGAGAGAGAGTGAAAAAATATCACTAGCCAGCCAACCCTATCATATGAGCGAATGATATTGGTACCTCTTGATGACACGGCAATCTTATACAGCCAGCTGCTCTAATATGTTCTCTTTTTTGCAGATAAAAAAGACCCGAAAGTGAAAAATGTGCTGCACTATAACAATCTCATCAAATGCCTTGATCTCCATCTTACAGAAATTGATTTGATCGACTACCGAGGCAGCACATCTGAGATTAAATTGGCCAGGTTCTTTGTTCGGGAGGCAAGTGTGCTCAAGGTAATGAGGTTTGGCATTCTCTGGCGCAAAAATGAATGGCGTGCTGAGCACCGCAAGCGTCTAAGCCTAAATGACAAAGTCTCCGTAGAAGTTGAACATGTTTTTGAAACATCAAGTGGCCAGAGACTCTAAAACTTATTTTCCCATTAGTGACTTGTCAGGGCGTGGATTTTAGTTTGTACGATAATGTTGCATCCACCTAAAGTAACGAAAGTTCTTACGTAAACTTCCTAGTAATTCCCTCTTCATAGGTGCATCATTACTCCTAACATTTGTAATATTAGTTTGGAACTTGTAATATTGCCGTGTCCTATTCCTGCGTTTTCAAAATCCTGCAAATCAAACAGGTCCTGAGTTGGTGATGATGTTGTGCCTGCCATCTTTCACCAATAGCCGTCGGATCTAGATCTGACGCATACAAACCAAACTTCTCCAGTTTTGCAAAAAGATGCCCGCACTTGTTCCCTATTTACAAACAACTCCTTGTCTCTCACTATCAGCCTTATCTCCTCCCCACCACATCCAGAAGGCCATGGAAAAATCTGGCGCGATGGTCATGGCCGTCGGCCCACCCCCAATCTTGGTGTTTCGTGCAATGCACGGCATATACGCACGGGAAATTATGTCGAACACGGCTAGTTGTAAGCAGGCTAGGTCTACAGACCATGATGATAGTGACTGCAGACGGTCGGTGACTATGGTATGCCGAACACGGCGCCTATACTCAGGTGTCATCTCCGGCGTAGGGTCTTGTCACTTCACTGTGAGGAGCAGCACGTAATAATTTGACCAACGGGTAGTACAGTGCTACTACATTGCTAGTACTACTACTAGTGGTAGTACTACCACGTCCATCTGGATTTAGTATTTGACTAGCAATATAGTAATGCATGTCACAAAAAATGTACTACTCCCTCTGTAAATAAATACATGGTGTATTGTTTTATTCCTATCGGCGAGATAACTTAGTGTCTTTTTGCTACTTAATAGGATTACATGCAATGAACTACCCACTGCATGTGATGTTTGGTAGTCTCAAGTCATTGAAAGCATGCACGGGCACGGAGGGGGACGCAGCTTCATTGACTTACTGCACCTGCCTTTGGGTGTATGACACGTGGGTCCAACGGGTGGCTGGCCAACCTATCATACAACCAAAGGCAGGTGCAATAGAAGGGCGAGGAGTAGATGTCCAACACGCACGTGAATTCAACGCAGTCTGCACTTCTCATATAAAGGCTCCCGCGATCCAATCTTTAAATCCTACGCACCTACGCACCCAAGGGCAAGAGTGATCACTCCAATCGCCAGATTAGTTGACTAGAAGCTAGACCCATGGAGGCGATGAGCGCGAGCATCCGCCGGCTGTGCCAGATGGTCCACGATGCCGGCCTGCGGCCTGGCACCGAGGAACGTCTCCAGGTAGTGCTTGAGGCCGCCAGGGCGAGGGGCCGCTTGGACGACAGCTTCGTCTCCTTGTTCGACGAGGTCCTCGTCGGCTTCCTCGACAAGTTCACCGTCTTCAAGAAGCTCGCGGATGACCTTGACGTATGCCTCCAGCCCACGTGCCCAGGCTCTGCGATGCCTGCCACCCTCAACGGCCTCTATGGTGACAACCTCTTCCACGCACTGGTGGCCCTGCGACTGTCCGCTGTCGCGCCGGAGAATGTCCATCTCGAGGTCGCGCTCGCCGCGCAGCACCTGGCGCAACAAGACACCATCGACATAATCACCCACGTCTACGCGCAAATCATCCACAAGGACTACTACATGCAAGAGGAGGACGATAGGACGCTGGCCTTCTTGGACCGCAGGGCAACCTTGGACGGCATTGTTCAGAAGCACGTTGAGCTTGTTGCCAACGCCGCTGCTCCTCACATGTCGGTTGGTGACCCGGTGCTCTAGGGCGTGAGAATGTCGTTGATGGATCCATATGTATTTTTATCTTTCCGTCAAATCCATGTAGTAGTATATGGTACTACTAGTAATTATCTTACCTTTCGCATCAAATTCATAATTTTCCTACGTACTCCATGCATGAACCGCGCAGAACCAAACTTCTCATTACTCTAGGGAAAATCGTTATTTCTATCTATCGGTCACGCGATGGAGTAGAACCAAATTTTACAAGTTACAAGTTCAAAAGGAAAAGCCTGCCGTGTTCGCGTCGCACCCCCACACGGTTGGTCCGGCACGCTGCTCAAGGGGGAATGTGTGCTGTGTTGCATTTTCACTTACAAGTGGGACCGCAGTTGAGCAAACCGACTATCGGCAAACCCCCACCCCGCCCACCGCGCGATGGCTGAGAAAACAGGAGGGAGAAGAGATGGCTGTAGCACGTACTCCAAGAAAATTGGTGTCGGATGGGACTCGTGTGGGTGGCATGTGCCGTACTTCTAGATATGAATGCTAGTTATGGCCCATGCCACCCCACTATATCGAGGTGCTGGTTACGTAGAACAAATTTCCTGGAGTTCGTGCTCAGCCCTCCTCTATCTCTCTTCTCACCAGCCAGCAGACGAGCGGATCCCATCGTCTGTTTGCTCATATGCGGTTCCACATGTCAGTAAAAACGCAAGAGGAACCACTGAACATGCACATCTTTCACCTCGGCGTGTTGGTGATGAAAAACAAATCCAATAAAGATCTTCGGTGCCCGCTTTTGGAGTTACTCTAGAGTAGTAAGATTCTATTTACAGTTTAACCCAAGATGCACATCACGTGGCTTCAACTACCACTCTATTTTCTTACATGACACGACCTGGATGCTGGATGTCCCACGTGTCGGCAAAAGGAGGAAGAACTCGACCAAATCTTCGATTGTGCTCTCGGATTAGACTAGTTGTGCTAACTTAAAATTTTATTGTGTAGAATGGATGCAAGTTTTGGTATTGGGAAGAAGAGTACAACGATATATTGAAAGAGCGCAATTTAGTAGATGTTCTAGCACTTTTAGCTAGCATAGAGGCTAGATATGAGACTAGTGCACTTGTCGATAGAATAGAGGCTAGACACGTCTACTTCTTTACACTTGAAGAAGAAAGAAGCACGCAGGATCGAGCCTCCGCAGATCAACAATGAATGCATCGAGAAGGCACTAATCCAACTCACAGGAGCAGTTATGGAAGTTGGATATCTTCTAAAATGTATTCTTGTGGTTCTTGATTTTCTAGTCAAAATTTTGGTGATGTATTTCCATGTACCAAAAAATCAATGATGAAAAAAAGATATGTGTTCGCAAAGAAAAATGTACGTGGCCGGGATGCGTCCGCGCGTTCAGCGCACGACCACCGCATCCGAGAAATGGCCCGGACACGACCCCATTGCCCTACCCAAATGGATAGAATCTGGGCAAAACGGAGGTCCACTTGGGGTCGTGCGTTGGAGTTGGCCTTACAAGTGGGACCGCAGTTGAGGAAACCGACTATTGGCAAACCCCCACCTCGCCCGCTGCGTGATGGCTGAGTTAGAGAAACGACGAGGTTGAAGAGATTGATGTAGCATGGACTCCAAGAAATATGGTGTCAGATGGAAGTCATGCTGGTGGCGTGTGCCGTATTCCTGGACGTGAATGCTTGTTCTGGCCCATGCCACCCTACTACTCCTACTACTACTCTTACTACTCCTATCGAGGATTCGAGGTGCTGGTTACGTACAACGAACACATTAACATATGGCCCACCTCACACTATGGCCAAATTTCCTGGAGTCTGTGCTAGGTTAAAAAGTGTTCTTTGTGAGGATGGGTGGCTGGTCTCAAGTTTAAAACTTGTTGTATTACGTACGTAGATGTAGAGATAGTGCAGCATGTGAAGCTAGTACAAATAGTGTACTATTGTTGATTGGCCTCATCTGATAACCTGTTGCAATGCACGTACAATTATGTATTTAGAAAATATTTTTTTGCCTCGTCGCAGCATCAACTCAGAAAGCGACTCGAAAGCCATTCATAAATTTAGTAAGTTTATCACAGGCATATCATTTTATTACATACAACAGGTCATCAACCCACAATGACAACAAGGATACATTATAAATACTAATTTTTTCATCACACAACAAATAACAAGCAATGAAATGAACTTCAACTCAACCAATCCTCGGCGTTGGAAATGCTTGCTTTGAACCACAAGCGATTCTCTGGGAAGAGCCAAGTACTGTCAATCTCGATACCAACGCAGGACTGATCATCCAGGCTGAAGCGATTCTCTGGGAAGAGCGAGTTTGCTCCAAGATTATCAATACTGTACCAGGGAGAAGGTGTTGGCGCTAGCACACTAGTATCCACCCCGAATACCATGCAACGGGTGTTGGAATAGGTCCGGAGAGTGCGACCATGAGAGACAATACCTGCTCCCTCAATAGTAACATCAGCAGTGGGTTGTATACAGACAAGAAGTGGTGATCCATTGGAATTAGTTGCCAGCCGCCAGTGAGCATATGGGCCCTGTTCGTCCTCATGCTCGTGATCATCACCATCGTCATCTCCCCCTTGGTTATAAATTTTTTCAAGTATAGGTGGTGGAATGTTCACAGGACCTTGGAAACACAAGAAGAAGGTTAATTAGTAGAGAAGGGAAACTTGCTAACTCGCATGCATGTGGATGAAACAATTATAATTACGATGGAAGACAAACATACAGAAACTACGAGGATCCCATGCAAAAACAGTGCCACAAGTGATGGAAGCAAACACAAGACCCTCGTATTCAATTGCATCACAGTACACATCCGTGTATAGAAACTGATTTTTGAGCAATATCCATCTAGTCGAACCACGAAGGACGGCAACAAACTTGTCGAAGATAGAAACAACTTGATAGTTCTTGTAATTCGAAGAGCGGTTGGGAACTCGAGAAATTGCTATCTTCCGTAGACGACAGTCACCATGATCATATTTGAACGTACGTAGATCATCTGTGTGCTCAACCTCAGGGCACTCGGAGATTTTTGGAGGTGGAATCCGCTGACGAGTGTACACATTCACAAGTTCCCACTCACAATTGTACCCAATATAAACAACCCAATCTCTATTTGTGCCTGCCCAAGCCTTCCCCTCAAGCGATGGCATCTTAACATCATACGTATCATTATCAAGCAGCATCAACTTGCACAAGGCGAGGCTTCCCTCGTCCACGCGCCAGTCAGCAGGGTCACGGCGAAGAAGATAGGGGATATCAAACCGCTCCTGGACCCTTGGGTTCCTTGTAATGATGTTATTAGTTGAGTCGAGAATGTTCTTGAACGAACCTGCCAAGCTAGCCGAGGTGATGATGACGCATCGATCAATGAGTTCCCCCACCACGTCATCTTTCAGATCGGGGCAAGAATAACGGGGTCGTTTCCGGCTTGTTCCCTCCATGGAGAAGATGATCGAACAATGGTAGAAGGAAGGGTGAAGGCAAATGGAGGAGGGAGGAAGAGCGTGCGACAGCAATTCCAAATCAAGAGGGAAAGGCGAAGAGTCGATGGACGGTTGCCAGTTTGCCATGGTACACAAAGAGGCGCCCCTGCCTACACGTCCTTTCAGAAATTGTACAAAAGGACTCGTTGTCGTCTCACTGACATGTTGGAACGGGATCACATGTCAACGAAACATGGCGTGTAATTTCTCGTGCAAAATGCTGTCGTTGTACAAAAGAGGGGGCGCACTTTTGTACCCCTTATATGCGCACGGACAGTCGGAGCCACGCCCGCGGCCACACCAAGCAGAACAGGGGAGGTGAACCAAGGTAAAACCAAAGCTCGAGACAGCCAAGGCAACGCCAAGGCCAAGAAGCACAAAGAGCAGGGAGGCGAAGCAGGTTCCCCCGGCAAGACCCTTGTCGGGGCAGCCTCAGCAGCCCCGGAAGACCCTTGCCGGGGCGGCACGCCCACGCCAGTGGAGTGAGCCACCCTTGAACCCACGGTTTCCAACACCATTAGCCACGTTGGAACTAGGGCTCGGGAGGCACCTCCGTGGTGGCATGCAGATCTTTGTCAAGACCAAGGAACACTCAAGATCAGATGAGGATTAAAAGACAACGGTCCTCGGCAAGATCCTTGCCGAGGAGAGCCACAAGACTCCCGGCAAGATCCTTGCCGGGGACGAAAACGCCACGGCAAGACGCTTGCCGGGCCACCCGGCAAGGCCCTCGCCAAGGGCGTCAGCAAGGCCACTGCCAGGACCGCACCAACCAACTCTCCACCGATGTTTGCATGCAGCTGCCGGCTGACCAATCAAGGTGCACACGCATGGCAATATGCAGCTCGAGCCAACTCAAAGACACGCTTGTGTGGCGGCATGCAGATCTTCGTGAAGGCTCCACCACCGTGCCACCTCAACTGCCTGCCTACCTACATGGCACCGCACGCATCGCTGGCCAGGGCGCGTGTCGAAGCGAGGAGGAGCGGCGACGGACGGGACGGGCCTCGCTCTCGCCCCCGATAAAGCTAGGGGACACCTCAGCGGCGCATTAAATGCATCTTGTCCTGTAATATGGGCGATAAGCTCACAGTACTGTACGCCTTTCCACCTCCTGTGTGCCACTGTGGCAGCCCCTTTTCGACTATAAAAGGAGGTCCATAGCGTACTAGAGAGGGATTCGGCTCTTTGAAACCACGCGTCCATGAAAGCACAAGTGCTCCCTGGGTGATTTTGGTAATTAATGTCAACATATCTCTTGTTGGACTAATGTTTCTACCTAGTATGTTTCAGATAAGTTCAACAATGGAGTGGCATGGACTAGAGGATGTGGAACCCCTTCAAGATGCTAAAGACAAAGGATTGGCTCAAGCTCAAAGCTCAGGACTCTACATTTTCTATTTTAGTGGTCCAAGATCACATTGAGTCCATAGGAAAGCCAATACTATTAAGAGGGGATGAGGTGTTTCTTAATGGCTTGCTTGCTCAAAGTGCTTAGTGATATGCTCCAAAGCCCTCAACCACTTTCTCATATCCATATGTCCCAAACCTAAAAGTCAAACTCGGACCCACCGATTCTTTCTATCCGGCGCCACCGAGTTATCTTGACATAGCCACTGCCAGAAACCCTAGTCTTTTCGGTCTCACCGATAGGGATCTCGGTCTCACCGAGATGGGATTGCAAACTCTCTGTTACCTCTTGCAATAATTTCAGCTCACCGAAATTTGCAACCGATCCCACCAAGATTGCAATGCAAACTCTCTGTTTACTTTTCGTAACGTTTCGGTCTAACCGAGATGAGCGAATCGGTTCCACCGAGTTTGCCTGACCAACTCTCTGTTAGTCTATTACCAAAATCGGTCACACCAAGTTTGTGTAATCGGTCTCACCGAGATTACGTTATGCCCTAACCCTAATGATATCGGTCCCACCGAGTTGACATGTCGGTCCCACCGAAACACCTAACGGTCACATTATGAACCAATTCGGTCTGACCGAGTTCTCTATTCGGTCCCACCGAGTTTGGTGATTTGTGTGTAACGATTAGATTTTGTGTGGAGGCTATATATACCCGTCCACCCACTCTTCATTCGTGGAGAGAGCGATCAGAACATGCCTACACTTCCAATACATATTTTCTGAGAGGAACCACCTACACTTGTGTTGAGGTCAAGATATTCCATTCCAACCACATAAATCTTGATCTCTAGCCTTCCCCAAGTTGCTTTCCACTCAAATCTTCTTTCTACCAAATCCTATCCTATGAGAGAGAGTTGAGTGTTGGGGAGACTATCATTTGAAGCACAAGAGCAAGGAGTTCATCATCAACACACCATTTGTTACATCTTGGAGAGTGGTGTCTCCTAGATTGGCTAGGTGTCACTTGAGAGCCTCCGACAAGATTGTGGAGTTGAACCAAGGAGTTTGTAAGGGCAAGGAAATTGCCTACTTCGTGAAGATCTACCATAGCGAGGCAAGTCCTTCGTGGGCGACGGCCATGGTGGGATAGACAAGGTTGCTTCTTCGTGGACCCTTCATGGACCCTTCGTGGGTGGAGCCCTTCGTGGACTCGCGCAGCCATTACCCTTCGTGGGTTGAAGTCTCCATCAACGTGGATGTACGATAGCAGCACCTATCGGAACCACGGATAAAAAATCTCCGTGTCTCCAAATTGCGTTTGCACACTCCAATCCCTTGTCTTTACATTCTTGCAACTTGCATGATTTACTTTCTGCTGCTCATATACTCTTTGTATGCTTGCATGTTTGCTTGATATGTATAGTGAATGTTTAAACTTGTGCTAATACTCCACTTCAACTTAAGAGAATTAAAAACTGTAACTTTTCTTATTAGAGTCTATTCACCCCCCCTCTAGACACCTCTTCTCGATCCTTTCAGTCCACCATAGCTAGTTGGAGAGCTCAAGAACTCTCTGAAGTACATCCACCAAAGCAGGACTAGGGTTTTACGCATCCTGGCGGCCCGAACCTAGGTAAACGATCCTTGTGCTGATTACTACTCCTGCTCTTCTTGCAACCCTGCGCCCCGGCAACCGTAGAAGGGATTCTTGCGATCCCATAGGTGTCGTTCCACACCGACATCTTTGGCGCGCCAGGTAGGGGGCACAATTGTGAGAATCTGGTCTAGTGGTCGGCCTAGCAGTTCTACATCGCCATGGCTCCCAAGAAGAAGACGGTCGCGGCGGCGATCGGCTCGTTAGCCAAAGCGATGCCGGTAGCGGCCCGGCAAGCGGGCGGTGTAGACGGAGACCGGGACGCGGTCGCGAAACACCGGCATCGCCACAGCGGTCGAGCTGGCGAGCAGCGTCGTTTGCATGCCAGACAACCGGCCGCGCGTTGCCAGATCCGAAAGTGGAGCTGGGCCCCCCGCAGGCGGCGCGGGGCCCTCCAGGAGTGTCGTTGTGCCACCTTCGGGCGCCGCAGCAACCTCCTAGCCGCCCATGCTGGCGACCACTGCGTGCTCTTCCCATGGTGTGCACGCTGAGCAACGCCACCACGCCGGTGACCCTAGACACCGCCGTGGGAAGAGCCCTATGCGTCGTCCGCAGGACGAAGGAGTTCAGCATGCCCGCCGAAGTGCTGGCGAAAATGGCGCGCAGCCGCTGGGTCGTGATAGAGCTACTTCTAACGTGGTTAGAAGTCGAAGTGCGCCACTATCCACGCAGCTGTCGCCGCCACCCACGCGAGCAGAAGCTTTGCCGCGCGCGCAGCTGCTCCTCGACTTTCCTCCAGCTGCGGAGAAACTCGACGAGTGGAGGGCCACCATCTGGAGCCTCGTCGCCGTCGCCAACAAAGATGATCCGCGACCGGCGGGACCCTCGGGCGGCGCTCCACCGAGCCACCACATGCGGTATTTGGAGGACCGGGGGTGCTGCGGTCACGGTGCTCTCTCCTCCACATTGCCAGCCGCCGCAGGCGTCGGCCCGTCGTGACGACGCTTGTGATAACATTTCTATAGCGTCGTCCGACCCGCAGACCCACCGCGACCAACGCCAAGTTCTTCGAGAACGAGCTCACGAAGATTCTCGAACCACTATCGAGCGCCGGCGTGATACACGCCACTAGTCGGACAAGCGGGCGGGACCCACTATGGACCACCCAGCACCGAGGGGCTCCGGCGGCCTACCTTATGAGGTGGGCTGCCCAGCCTTTACCTGCGAGCTGCGGCAGTTCTAGTGGCCGTCCCACCGCACATTCAAACCTGACGTCGGCAAGAAGTACACTGGAAAGACCCATCCATCCGAGTTCCTCAGCATCTACACCATCGCGATGCAGGCTGCCGGAGCTCGTGACGACAAGGTGCTTGCCAATTACTTTCCATTGGCACTGAAGCCCAATGTTATGTCTTGGTTGATGCACTTGCCGGCGGATTCCATTTCTTCTTGGTCGGATCTGTGCCATGAGTTCGTTGGCGCCTTCACTGGAGGCCACCAAGCTCATGGCCAGGCTAGTGATCTACATATCATTCCCTAGAAGGAAGGGGAAACCCTGCACAAGTACATCCAGAGATTCAGCCGGGTGCAGTACAACATCCCCGACGTTCATCCCGCCGCTGTGATCAGCACGTTCCACCAGAACATGCGCAACCGGAAGATGAGCGAAGAGCTGGCGATGGCCAAGGTTAAGGATGTGGCCGAACTCTATGTTCTGGCCAATAGGTGCACCCGG
Organism: Aegilops bicornis; assembly: GCA_021605145.1. Classification (NCBI taxonomy): domain Eukaryota; kingdom Viridiplantae; phylum Streptophyta; class Magnoliopsida; order Poales; family Poaceae; genus Aegilops; species Aegilops bicornis. The sequence continues at coordinate 300,235,512 of CM038675.1, forward strand.
GCTGAAGAGGGAAGGAAGTACCTCAGCGAGGAAGCCGGCGCGGAAACAGACTCTACTGATGAAGACACCGCCGCCTTGACGAAGAAGGGCCAACATCGCAACAGGAAACACAAGAGCAAGGCCGTGCTTGCCGTTGAAGGGTCTGACGACATCGGCGCTGCCAAGAAGGTCAAGGCAGACGACCCCGGCAAAGAGATTGCCGGATGCGTCGCCTGCCGGGCCTTAGCAGCTGCCGACAAGCCAGACCCATGGAGGCGATGAGCGCGAGCATTAGCCAGCTGTGCCAGATGGTCCACGACGCCAGCCTGAGCCCGGCACCGAGGAACGTCTCCAGGTAGTGCTTGAGGCCGCCAGGGCGAGGGGCCGCTTGGACGACAACTTCGTCTCCTTGTTCGACGAGGTCCTCGTCGGCTTCCTCGACAAGTTCACCGTCGTCAAGAAGCTCGAGGATGACCTTGACGTATGCCTCCAGCCCATGCGCCCAGGCTCTGTGATGTCTGCCACCCTCAACGGCCTCTATGGTGACAACCTGTTCGATGCACTGGTGGCCCTGCGACTGCCCGCTGTCGCGCCGGAGAATGTACACCTCGAGGTCGCGCTCCGCGGCGCTGGCGCGCAACAAGACACCATCGACATAATCACCCACGTCTTCACGCCAAATCATCCATAAGGACTACTACATGCAAGAGGAGGACGATAGGACGCTGGCCTTCTTGGACCGCGAGGCAACCTTGACGGCATTGTTCGGAAGCACACGTTGAGCTTGCCGCCAACGCCGCTGCTCCTCACACGTCGGTTGGTGACCCGGTGCACTAGGGCGTGAGGATGTCGTCGATGGATCCGTATGTATCTTTATCTTTCCGTCAAATCCATGTAGTAGTATATGGTACTACTAGTAATTATCTTACCTTTTGCATCAACTTCATAATTTTCCTACGTACTCCATGCATGAACCACGGCAGAACCAAACTTCGCATTACTCTAGGGAAAATCGTTATTTCTATCTATCGGTCGCGCCATGGAGCAGAACCAAATTTTACAAGTTACAAGTTCAAAAGGAAAAGCCTGCCATGTTCGCGTCACACCCCCACACGGTTGGTCCGGCACGCCGCTCAAGGAGGAATGTGTGCTGTGTTGCATTTTCACTTACAAGTGGGACCGCAGTTGAGCAAACCGACTATCGGCAAACCCCCAGCCCGCCCACCATGCGATGGCTGAGAAAACAGGAGGGAGAAGAGATGGCTGTAGCACGGACTCCAAGAAAAATTGTGTCGGATGGGACTCGTGTGAGTGGCGTGTGCCGTACTTCTAGACATGAATGCTAGTTATGGCCCATGCCACCCCACTATATCGAGGTGCTGGTTACGTAGAACAAATTTCCTGGAGTCCGTGATCAGCCCTCCTCTATCTCTCTTCTCACCAGCCAGCAGACGCGTGGAGCCCATCGTCTGTTTGCTCATATGCGGTCCCACATGTCAGTGAAAATGCAAGAGGACCCACTGAACCTGCACATCTTTCACCTCGACGTGCTGGTGATGAAAAACGAATCCAATAAAGATCTTCGGTGCCCGCTTTTGGAGTTACTCAAGAGTAGTAAGATTCTATTTACAGTTTAACCCAAGATGCACATCACGTGGCTTCAACTACCACTCTATTTCCTTGCATGACACGACCTAGATGTTGGATGTCCCACGTGTCGGCAAAATGAGGAATAACTCAGCCATATCTTCGATTGTGCTCTCGGATTAGACTAGTTGTGCTAACTTAAAATTTTATTGTGTAGAATGGATGCAAGTTTTGGTATTGGGAAGAAGAGTACAACGATATATTGATAGAGCTCAATAGTAGATGTTCTAGCACTTTTAGCTAGCATAGAGGCTAGAGATGAGACTAGTGCACTTGTTGATAGAATAGAGGCTAGACACGTCTACTTCTTTACACTTGAAGAAGAAAGAAGCGCAGGATCGAGCCTCCACAGATCAACAATGAATGCATCGAGATGGCACTAATCCAACTTACAGGAGCAGTTATGGAAGTTGGATATCTTCTAAAATGTATTCTTGTGGTTCTTGATTTTCTAGTCAAAATTTTGGTGATGTATTTCCATGTACCAAAAAATCAATGATGAAAAAAGATATGTATTCGCAAAGAAAAATGTACGTGGCCGGGATGCGTCCGCGCGTTCGGTGCACGGCCACCGCATCCGAGAAATGGCCCGGACACAACCCCATTGCCCTACCCAAACGGATAGAATCTGGGCAAAACGGAGGTCCGTTTGGGGTCGTGCGTTGGAGTTGGCCTTACAAGTGGGACCGTAGTTGAGGAAACCGACTATCAGCAAACCCCCACCTCGCCCGCTGCGCGATGGCTGAGTTAGAGAAATGACGAGGTTGAAGAGATTGATGTAGCACGGACTCCAAGAAATATGGTGTCAGATGGAAGTCGTGCTGGTGGCGTGTGCCGTACTCCTGGACGTGAATGCTTGTTCTGGCCCATGCCACCCTACTACTACTACTACTACTACTACTCCTATCGAGGATTCGAGGTGATGGTTATGTACAGCGAACACATTAACATATGGCCCACCTCACACTATGGCCAAATTTCCTGGAGTCTATGCTAGGTTAAAAAGTATTCTTTGTGAGGATGGGTGGCTGGTCTCAACTTTAAAACTTGTTGTATTACGTACGTAGATGTAGAGATAGTGCAGCATGTGAAGCTAGTACAAATAGTGTACTATTGCTGATTGGCCTCATCCGATAACCTGTTGCAATGCACGTACAATTATGTATTCAGAAAATATTTTTTTGCCTCGTCGCAGCACCCACTCAGAGAAGCGACTCGAAAGCCATTCATAAATTTAGTAAGTTTATCACAGGCATATCATTTTATTACATACAATAGGTCATCAACCCACAATGCTAACGAGGATACATTATAAATACTAAATTTTTCATCACACAACAAATAACAAGCAATGAAATGAACTTCAACTCAACCAATCCTCGGCATTGGAAACGCTTGCTTTGAACCACAAGCGATTCTCTGGGAAGAGCCAGCTACTGTCAATCTCGACCAACGCAGGACTGATCATCCAGGCTGAAGCGGCCTACTATATCACGACCAGGGTAGGGAACCGCCGCAATGTCCGACGTATAGATAAAGTTGCTTCTCATAAATGGTAGTAACGTTGTGTCAACGGCAGTTGGATCGCCTTTCACCATCATTGGATAGTTTTGTCCTAGGAAGAGAGAGTTTTCTCCAAGACTATCAATGTTGTACCAGGGAGAAGGTGTTGGCGCTAGCACACTAGTATCCACCCCGAATACCATGCAACGGGTGTTGGAATAGGTCTGGAGAGTGCGGCCATGGGAGACAATACCTGCTCCCTCAGTAGTAACATCAGCGGTGGGCTGTATACAGACAAGAAGTGGTGATCCATTGGAATTAGTTGCCAGCCGCCAGTGAGCATATAGGCCCTGTTCGTCCTCATGCTCGTGATCATCACCATCATTGTCTCCCCCTTGGTTATAAAAATTTTCAAGTATAGGTGGTGGAATGTTCACAGGACCTTGGAAACACAAGAAGGTTAATTAGTAGAGAAGGGAAACTTGCTAACTCGCATGCATGTGGATGAAACAATTATAGTTAAGGTGGAAGACAAACGTACCAAAACTACGAGGATCCCATGGAAAAACAGTGCCAGGAGTGGTGGCAGCAAACACAAGACCCTCGTATTCAATTGCATCATAGTACACATCCGTGTATAGAAACTGATTTTTGACCAATATCCATCCAGTCGAACCACGAAGGACAGCAACAAACTTGTCGAAGATAGAAACAACTTGATAGTTCTTGTAATTCCAAGAGCGGATGGGAACTCGATAAATTGCTATCTTCCGTAGATGATAGTCACCATGATCATATTTGAACGTACGAAGATCATCTGTGTGCTCAACCTCAGGGCACTCGGAGATTTTTGGAAGTGGAATCCGCTGACGAGTGTACACATTCACAAGTTCCCGCTCGCAATTGTACCCAATATAAACAACCCAATCTCCATTTGTGCCTGCCCAAGCCTTCCCCTCAAGCGATGGCATCTTAACATCATACGTATCATTATCAAGCGGCATCAACTTGCACAAGGCGAGGCTTCCCTCGTCCCCGCGCCAGTCAGCAGGGTCACGACGAAGAAGATAGGGGAGATCAAACCGCTCCTGGACCCTTGGGTTCCTTGTAATGATGTTATTAGTTGAGTCGAGAATGTTCTTGAACGAACCTGCCATGCTAGCCGAGGTGATGACGTTGCACCGATCAATGAGTTCCCCCACCACATCATCTTTCAGATCGGGGCAAGAATAAGGGGGTCGTTCCGGCTTGATCCCTCCATGGAGAAGACGATCGAACAATAGCAGAAGGAAGGGTGAAGGCAAACGGAGGAGGGAGGAAGAGCGTGCGACAGCAGTTCCAAATCGAGAGGGAAAGGCGAAGAGACGGTGGACGGTTTCCAGTTCGCCATGGTACACAAAGAGGCGCCCCGGCCTACACGTCCTTTCGGAAATTGTACAAAAGGACTCGCCGTCGTCTCACTGACATGTTGGAATGGGACCACATGTCAACGAAACATGGTGTGTAATTTCTCGTGCAAAATGTTGTCGGTGTACAAAAGAGGGGGCGCACTTTTGTACCCCTTTACATGCGCACGGACAGTCGGAGCCGCGCCCGCGGCCATACCAAGCAGAACAGGGGAGGTGAACCAAGGTAAAACCAAAGCTCGAGACAGCCAAAGCAACGCCAAGGCCAAGAAGCACAAAGAGCAGGGAGGCGAAGCAGGTTCCCCCGGCAAAACCCTTGCCTGGGCAGCCTCAGCAGCCCCGGCAAGACCCTTGTCGGGGCGGCACGCCCACGCCAGTGGAGTGAGCCACCCTTGAGCCCACGGTTTCCAACACCATTAGCCACGTTGGAACTAGGGCTCGGGAGGCACCTCCGTGGTGGCATGCAGATCTTTGTCAAGACCAAGGAACACTCAAGATCAGATGAGGATTAAAAGACAACGGTCCTCAGCAAGATCCTTGCCGAGGAGCGCCACAAGACTCCCGGCAAGATCCTTGCCGGGGACGACAGCACGCCATGGCAAGACCCTTGCCGGGCCACCCGGCAAGGCCCTTGCCAAGGGCGTCAGCAGGGCCACTGCCAGGACCGCACCAACCAACTCTCCACCGCCATTCGCATGCAGCTGCCAGCCCGACCAACTGGGCAGGCACCTGCATGGCAATATGCAGCTCCCAGGCCAACTCAGCACACGCTTGTGTGGCGGCATGCAGATCTTCGTGAAGGCTCCACCACCGTGCCACGTCAGCTGCTTGCCTGCCTACATGGCACCACACGCATCGCTGGCCTAGGCGCTTGTCGAAGCAAGGAGGAGCGGCGACGGACGGGACGGGCCTCGCTCCCGCCCCCGATAAAGCTAGGGGACACCTCAGCGGCGCATTAAATGTGTCTTGTCCTGTAATATGGGCGATAAGCTCACAGTACCGTACGCCTTTCCACCTTTTGTGTGCCACTGTGGCAGCCCCTTTTCGACTATAAAAGGAGGCCCATAGCATACTGGAGAGGGATTCGGCTCTTTGAAACCACGCATCCATGAAAGCACAAGTGCTCCCTGGGTGATTTTGGTAATTAATGTCAACATATCTCTTGTTGGACTAATGCTTCTACCTAGTATGTTTCAGATAAGTTCAACAATGGAGTGGCATGGGCTAGAGGATGTGGAACCCCTTCAAGATGCTGAAGACAAAGGATTGGCTCAAGCTCAGAGCTCAGGACTCTAAATTTTCTATTTTAGTGGTCCAAGATCGCATTGAGTCCATAGGAAAGCCAATACTATTAAGAAGGGATGAGGTGTTGCTTAATGGCTTGCTTGCTCAAAGTGCTTAGTGATATGCTCCAAAGCCCTCAACCACTTTCTCATATCCATATGTACCAAACCGAAAAGTCAAACTCGGACCCACCGATTCTTTCTATCCGGCGCCACCGACTTATCTTGACATAGCCACTGGCAGAAACCCTAGTCTTTTCGGTCTCACCGATAGGGATCTCGGTCTCACCGAGATGGGATTGCAAACTCTCTGTTGCCTCTTGCAATAATTTCAGTCTCACCGAAATTTGCAATCGGTCCCACCGAGATTGCAATGCAAACTCTCTGTTTCCTTTTCGTAACGTTTCGGTCTAACCAAGATGAGTGAATCGGTTCCACCGAGTTTGCTTGACCAACTCTCTATTAGTCTATTACCAAAATCGGTCACACCGAGTTTGTGTAAACGGTCTCACCGAGATTATGTTATGCCCTAACCCTAATGATATCGGTCCCACCGAGTTGACATGTCAGTCCCACCGAAACACCTAACGGTCACATTATGAAGCAATTCGGTCTGACAGAGTTCTCTGATTCGGTCCCACCGAGTTTGGTGATTTGTGTGTAACGGTTAGATTTTGTGTGGAGGCTATATATACCCCTCCACCCGCTCTTCATTCATGGAGAGAATCATCAGAACATGCCTACACTTCCAATACATATTTTCTGAGAGAGAACCACCTACACTTGTGTTGAGGTCAAGATATTCCATTCCAACCACATAAATCTTGATCTTTAGCCTTCCCCAAGTTGCTTTCCACTCAAATCTTGTTTCTACCAAATCCTATCCTATGAGAGAGAGTTGAGTGTTGGGGAGACTATCATTTGAAGCACAAGAGCAAGGAGTTCATCATCAACACACCATTTGTTACTTCTTGGAGAGTGGTGTCTCCTAGGTTGGCTAGGTGTCACTTGGGAGACTCCGACAAGATTGTGGAGTTGAACCAAGGAGTTTTTAAGGGCAAGGAGATCGCCTACTTCGTGAAGATCTACCCTAGTGAGGCAATTCCTTCATGGGCGATAGCCATGGTGGGATAGACAAGGTTTCTACTTCCTGGATCCTTCGTGGGTGGAGCCCTCTGTGGACTCGCGCAAACGTTACCCTTCGTGGGTTGAAGTCTCCATCAACGTGGATGCACTATAGCACCACCTATCGGAACCACGAATAAAAAATCTCCGTGTCTACAAATTGCATTTGCACACTCCAATCCCTTCTCTTTACATTCTTGCAACTTGCATGCTTTACTTTCCGCTGCTCATATACTCTTTATGTGCTTGCATGTTTGCTTGATATGTATTGTAAATTTTTAAACTTGTACTAATACTCCACTTCAACTTAAGAGAATTAAAAACTGTAACTTTTCTTGATTAGAGTCTATTCACCCCCCCCCCCTCTAGACACCTCTTCTCGATCCTTTCAATTGGTATCAAAGCTTTGGTCTCCATTGCCTTGGTTTAAACACCTTTGGAGGAAGATGGATGTGTCTACTTTGGGGAGTCTTAGACGTAGAATGCCTATTCTCGATGGAGAATTTTTCTATGAGTGGAAAAATGAAATGCTTGAGATTTTCAATGAATATCACTTGAACAAGTACATTACTAGCCCTTGTGCACCTCATATTGATCCTTTGCATCCCACACCCGAAGAGGATCTTGACATGATTCGCAATCTTAGAACTATCAATCTTATCATAAGAGGGTTGCCCAAAAATTTGATTGCTAGCTTGCCTACTCTTGATTGTGCCTATACTATATGGAGATTTCTCTAGGAACGATTTCCAAATTATCCTTGAAAAATTTAGACGAAATTCTCCATAAGTCTATTGCCTTGAGTAAGATGAATTCAAGTGATCCTAGCTTTGGTGATTGTTTATTTGAGCTTACCAATCTCATGCGTGCCATAGGAGATGTTGGAATCATTAGCAATATCATTTCCGAAGCTATTAGAATTCATAAAGATAACCATAGAAATGACCATTTGTCTAATGAATTACCCTCTCTAGGAGTTGATCAATCACAAGATGATGTTGAACATGGATACTATGATGAGGATGATGATAGTGACTATGATCTTGATGATGCAATGAGACACTTTGGTCTTATGGCAAACCTTTCCGGCTACCTGGCCGGAGGAAAGGAATGGGTCCTTGATAGTGGATGTACTGATCATATGACCGGAGATAAAGATATGTTCCGTGAGCTTGCTGAAAACGACGGCCCTCGAAAGTATGTCACGTTTGTGATAACTCAAAGGGTAAGGTGGTTGGCCTAGGTAAGGTGGCCATCTCACATGACAGCTCCATACAAAATGTCATGCTCGTTGAATCTCTTGGGTACAATTTACTTTCAGTATCTAGACTTGCTGATTTCGGTTTCAATATCCTATTTACTGAAGTCGATTGCCAAGTGTTTCGTAGAGACAATCATAAAATGGTCTTTACCAGTATACATAGAGGTGATCTTTACATTGTTGATTTCACTAAAAAGGCTCAACCTGGAACTTGCTTAATTGCTAAATCTTCTTAAGGCTGGGTGTGGCATAGAAGACTAGGTCATGTGGGCATGCGAAATCTTGATAAGCTTATTAAAGGTGATCATATCCTTGGAGTAAAAGATGTCATATTTGACAAGGATAGACTTTGTAGTGCTTGTCGAGCAGGAAACAGGTTGGAGGAAGTCATCGCGAAGAACATCATGACCACGAGAAGACCACTCGAACTACTTCACATGGATCTCTTTGGTCCAAATGCCTACAAGAGTCTCGGTGGTAACTCATTTGGTCTATCATAGTTGATGATTTTTCAAGATTTACGTGGGTGTTCTTTCTTGATGACAAATCGCAGGTCCAAAAGATCTTCAAAAACTTTGCTAGGAAGGCCCAAAATCAATTTGACGTGCAGATCAAAAAGGTTCAGAGCAACAACGGAATGGAGTTCAAGAACGCAAATGTGGATACCTTTCTTGAGGAAGAGAGGATTTCACACGAGTTCTCGGCTACGTACACACCTCAACAAAATGGAGTTGTTCAGAGGAAGAACCGGACTCTTATTGAGATGGCAAGAACGATGCTTGATGGGTACAAGACTCCAAAACACTTTTGGGTGGAAGCGGTTGAGACAGCTTGTCATGCAACAAATCTCTTGTATCTTCACAAGCTACTCGGCAAGACAGCATACGAGCTCCTCACCGGTAACAAACCCCAAGTTGGATACTTTTGAGTATTTGGCTCAAAGTGCTACATTCTTGATAAGCATCGTCGTTCTAAATTTGCTCCTAAATCTCGTGAAGGATTCCTACTTGGTTATGGCTCAAACTCTCACACTTACTGTGTCTACAACAATTTCACCCATAAGGTTGAAGAGACGGTAGATGTGAAGTTTGATGAGTCTAACGGCTCGCAAGTAGAGCAATTGCCAGTTCATGTAGGAGACAAAGACACTTCGGAAGCAATTCAAGACTTCTCTATTTGCAAGATTCGTCCAACGGAGGTGAAGGAGAGTACCTCATCCGTCCAAGTGGAAGCTTCTACCTCACGACAAGGTGAACCAAGAATTGATACGGAAGCATCCACAAGTGGGACACACCAAGACAAAGAAAACGAGGAAGTACACCAAGATGAACATCAACAACCTCCCTCTCCACCACTACAAGAGAATGACAACGTCAATAATTAAGAAGGCCAAGAAGAAGAACAAGATGAAGAGGATGTTCCACCCCGAGCCAAGCCAAAGCTCCCACGAGTTCGAGCAAGAATCGCCAAAGATCATCTCGTCGAGAAAATCTACGATGATATCCAAACCGGGAGAATCACTCGCTCTAAAACTCGTTTGGCTAACTTTTGTGAACATTACTCATTCATCTCTAGCATTGAACCTATGAAGGTTGAAGAAGCATTGGAAGATCCAGATTGGATTACGCTATGCATGAAGAGCTACACAACTTTGAAAGAAATCAAGTATGGACATTGGTCGAGAAGCCCGACAACAACCACAACATCATTGGTACCAAATGGGTGTTTCACAACAAGCAAGATGAAGATGGTCAAGTCGTCCGCAACAAAGCACGCCTAGTCACCCAAGGCTACACTCAAGTCGAAGGTATGGACTATGGTGAGACATATGCTCCCGTTGCTAGGCTTGAGTCCATTCGCATCTTACTTGCTTATGCCAATCACCACGATATCACCTTGTACAAAATGGACATTAAAATTGCTTTTCTAAATGGTGAAATTGAGGAGGAATTTTATGTTAAGCAACCTCCCGGCTTTGTCAATCCTAAGAAACCTAATCATGTTTACAAACTTCACAAAGCCCTTTATGGTCTTAAACAAGCTCCTCGAGCATGGTATAAATGTTTGACCAAGTTCCTTATTGAAAAAGGCTTTGAAATTGGAAAAATTGATTCTACTCTTTTTACTAAAAGGGTTAATGGAGAACTATTTGTGTGCCAAATTTATGTTGATGATATTATCTTTGGTTCAACTAACCCTCATTTTAGTGAAAAGTTTGGAAATCTAATGTTGGAGAAATTTGAGATGTCTATGATGAGTGAACTCAAATTCTTTCTCAGTTTGAAAATCAAGCAAACTAAGGAAGGCACCTTTGTCTCTCAAACAAAGTACACCAAGGACTTATTCAATAAGTTCAATATGCAAGAATGCAAAGGTATGTCTACACCCATGCCTACTAGTGGACATCTTGACTTGACTAAGGATGGTGAACCGGTTGATCAAAAAGTTTACCGCTCTATGATTGGTTCATTGTTATATCTATGTGCCTCTCGTCCTGATATTATGCTAAGTGTGTGCATGTGTGCACGATATCAAGCGGCCCTAAAGAGTGTCATATTAAGGCTGTGAAAAGGAGAGTGAGATACTTAATACACACACCAAATTTTGGCATTTGGTATCCTAAGAGGTCTTCTTTCGATCTTGTTGGTTACTCCGATTCGGACTATGCCGGAGACAAGGTTGATAGAAAGTACACTTTGGGTACTTGTCAATTTCTTGGTAGATCTCTTGTGTCTTGGTCCTCCAAGAAACAAAACTCGGTATCCTTATCCACCGCCGAAGCGGAATACATTGCTGCTAGATCATGTTGTGCTCAATTACTTTGGATGACCCAAACTCTTAAATATTATGGGATGTATGTGAAACATGTTCCACTGCTTTGTGACAATGAAAGTGCTATTAAGATTGCTCACAATCCCGTGCAACATTCTCGAACTAAGCATATTGAAGTTCGTCATCATTTCATTTGAGACCATGTTGCCAAAGGGGACATTAATCTTAAGCATGTTCGTACCGATAAGCAATTAGCGGATATATTTACCAAACCGCTTGATGAAAAAGTCTTTTGCCGTTTGAGAGGTGAATTGAACATCATTGATGTTTAAAACTTGGAGTAGGAACTCCATTTGGATACATGCAAGGCATGACCCTTTGACTAATCCTTGATATTTCTTTCATGATGCTATCTATATGTCTTGGATATTTTTGCACCCTTGCATGCTATCTAACCCCCCTGTAGGTACTTGGACGAATCTAAATCCATGATATTGCAACTCACTCACATCTTGATTAATCTCTACATCATCAAGTCTCTACACAATAGTGGTTGAAGACAAGGAAACACAAAACTCTTCAAACATATCCTTTGACAAATTCTACATTAAGATTTATGATTGTCATTTTGGATACACAAGTGCTCTTCCTTGCAAAAATAACCCATGTAGGTAGATGAACTCAAATTCCAAGTGGTGCTCCCAACTAGATCAACCTTGAGCAACCCACACAAGTTCAACTACATGACCAAGATTAACACCACCACCCAAGGTATGTTGTTCCATGTTAGAGAAGCTTTACTCCAAATCATGGGACAAAGCAACTCAAGAAGATGAGAATACATCAAGATGCTTAAACGAAAAATGGTAATCCATTTTTGAGCTTAAACGATGAGTATGACCTATGATCAAGTGCTCTCACTTGACTGCTAAGTCAATATACTCTAACATAGGTGACTTTGTCGCTGCCCAATTCTAGATGAAGTTCTCTTGTGCTTCTCTTGCATTTGTCTCATGTATTTGTGTTTTCCCCTTTCAAAAAAAAACTTCATCTAGATCTTTTCATTTCTTCTTGTTCTGCATTTTCAGCATTAAATTCTTTGCAGATCTCTTAGTTAATTCACAACTACTCAACTAGCACGACTTTGATATTATCACCTCCATATCTCAAAACAATCATCAAGCACCAAACTTTTCTTAGTATTCAACGCACTCAAAAGAAAGTTTTTACTATTTTTGTATACCTAGCATATTAAAATTATTAAGCAAATTACCATGCTATTTAAGACTCTCAAAATAATATAAGTTAAGCATGATAGTTCATCTATTTCTTCAAAATAAAACTACCACCATGCTCTAAAAGATATAAGTGAAGCACTAGAGCAAACAACAAACTACTCCGAAAGATATAAGTGAAGATCAATGAGTAGTCGAATAATTATGCAACTATGTGAAGATTCCCTAACATTTAATAATTTCAGATCTTGATAATTTATTCAAACAGCAAGCAAAGCTAAAGAAAATAAAATGACGCTCCAAGCAAAACACATATCATGTGGTGAATAAAAATATGGCTCCAAGTAAAGTTACCGATGAATGAAGACGAAAGAGGGGATGCCTTATGGGGCATACCCAAGCTTAGTCTCCTGTTTATCCTTGAATATTACCTTGGGGTGCCTTGGGAATCCCCAATCTTAGGATCTTGCCACTCCTTATTCCATAGTCCATCGAATCTTTACCCAAAACTTGAAAATTTCACAACACAAAACTTAACAGAAAACTCGTGAGCTCCGTTAGCGAAAGAAAACAAAACACCACTTCAAGGTACTGTATTTAAATCATTATTTATTTATATTGGTGTTTAACCTACTGTATTACAACTTCTCTATGGTTTATAAACTATTTTACTAGCCATAGAGTCATCAAAATAAGCAAACAACACATAGAAAACAGAATCTGTCAAAAACAGAACAGTCTGTAGTAATATGTAACTAACGTAACCTTATGGAACTCCAAAAATTCTAAAATAAATTGGTGTGCCTGAGGAATTTGTCTAGTAATCATCTGAAAAAAGAATCAACTAAATAGCACTCTCCAGTAAAAAGTTGAAGCTAATCTCGTGAGCGCTAAAGTTTCTGTTTTTTACAGCATGATCATAAAGACTTCACCCAAGTCTTCCCAAAGGTTCTACTTGGCACAAACACTAATTAAAACACAAAACCACATCTAAACAGAAGCTAGATGGATTATTTATTCCTAAACATAAACAAAAAGAAAGAAACTAAAATAAAATTGGGTTTCCTCCCAACAAGCGCTAACGTTTAACGCCCCTAGCTAGGCATGATGATTTCAATGATGCTCACATAAAAGATATGAATTGAAACATAAACAGAGCATCATGAAGAATATGACTAGTACATTTAAGTCTAACCCAGTTCCTATTCATAGGGATTTTGTGAGCAAACAACTTATGGGAACAAGAATCAACTTGCATAGGAAGGCAAAACAAGCATAACTTCAAGATTTTAAGCACATAGAGAGGAAACTTGATATTATTGCAATTCCTACAAGCATACATTCCTCCCTCATAATAACTTTCAGTAGCATCATGAATGAATTCAACAGTATAACCAGCACCTAAAGCATTCTTTTCATGATCTATAAGCATAGAAAATTTACTACTCTCCACACAAGCAAAATTCTTCTCATTCGGAATAGTGGGAGTAAACTCAACAAAATAACTATCATGTAAAGCATAATCCAATTGAAAATTAAAATCATGATGACAAGTTTCATGGTTATCTTTATTATTTATAACATACGTGTCATCACAATAATCATCATAAATAGGAGGCATGCTTTCGTCGTAATATATTTGCTCATCAAAACTTGGGGGCCTAAACATATCATCTTCATCAAACATAGCATCCCCAAGCTTGTGGCTTTGCATATCATTAACATCATGGGTATTCAAAGAATTCATACTAACAACATTGCAATCATGCTCATATTTTATGCCAAGCATTCTATGTAATTCTTCTTCTAGTACTTGAGCACAATTTTCCTTCCCATCATTTTCACGAAAGACATTAAAAAGATGAAGAATATGAGGCACCCTTAATTCCAATTTTTTTTGTAGTTTTCCTTTATAAACTAAAATAGTGATAAAACAAGAAACTAAAAGATTCGATTGCAAGATCTAAAGATATACCTTCAAGCACTCACCTCCCCGGCAATGGCGCGGAAAAGAGCTTAGTTGACGGGTGTGAGTGCCGCTTCTAACCTCGGACAGCGGCGCCAGAAAAAGAGCTTGATGTCTACTACACAACCTTCTTCTTGTAGACGTTGTTGGGCCTCCAAGTGCAGAGGTTTGTAGGACAGTAGAAAATTTCCCTCAAGTGGATGACCTAAGGTTTATCAATCCGTGGGAGGCGTAGGATGAAGATGGTCTCTCTCAAACAACCCTGCAACCAAATAACAAAGAGTCTCTTGTGTCCCCAACACACCCAATACAATGGTAAATTGGATAGGTGCACTAGTTCGGCGAAGAGATGGTGATACAAGTGCAATATGGATGGTAGATATAGGTTTTTGTAATCTGAAAATATAAAAACAGCAAGGTAGCAAGCGATAGAAGTGAGCGTAAACGGTATTGCAATGCTAGGAAACAAGGCCTAGGGTTCATACTTTCACTAGTGCAAGTTCTCTCAACAATAATAACATAGTTGGATCATATAACTATCCCTCAACATGCAACAAAGAGTCACTCCAAAGACACTAATGGCGGAGAACAAACGAAGAGATTATGGTAGGGTACGAAACCACCTCAAAGTTATTCTTTCCAACCAATCCATTGGGCTATTCCTATAAGTGTCACAAACAGCCCTAGAGTTCGTACTAGAATAACACCTTAAGACACAAATCAACCAAAACCCTAATGTCACCTACAACTCCAATGTCACCTCAAGTATCCGTGGGTATGATTATACGATATGCATCACACAATCTCAGATTCATCTATTCAAACCAACACAAAGTACTTCAAAGAGTGCCCCAAAGTTTCTAACGGAGAATCACGACGAAAACGTGTGCCAACCCCTATGCATAGGTTCATGGGCGGAACCCGCAAGTTGATCACCAAAACATACATCAAGTGAATCACGTGATATCCCATTGTCACCACAGATACGCACGGCAAGACATACATTAAGTGTTCTCAAATCATTAAAGACTCAATCCGATAAGATAACTTCAAAGGGAAAACTCAATCCATTACAAGAGAGTAGAGGGGGAGAAGCAACATAAGATACAACTATAATAGCAAAGCTCACGATACATCAAGATCGTGCCAAATCAAGAACACGAGAGAGAGAGAGAGAGAGAGAGAGAGAGAGATCAAAAACATAGATAATGGTACATACACTCAGACCCGAGGGTGAACTAATCACTCCTCGTCATTGAGAGCACCGAGATGATTAAGATGTCCTTGGTGAGGGTTCCCCCTCCCGTGAAGTCTTGGGAACAGGTCCCGATTGGGTTTTGGTGGCTCTTGAGGCTTGCGGCGGCGGAACTCCCGATCTATTCTGTTCCCAAAGTTTTAGGGTATATGGGTATATATGGGAGGAAAAATGCGTCGGTGGACCTCGGGCTGTCCACGAGGCAGGCGCGCCCTAGGGGGTGGCGCGCCCCCCACCCTCGTGGGCAGCCTGGGACTCCGGTGCAACTCCGGTACTCGGTGGGCTTCTTCTAGTCCAAAAATAAGTTCCGTGGAGTTTCAGGTCAATTGGACTCCGTTTGATTTTCCTTTTCTTGAAACTCTTTGAAATAGGCAAAAACAGCAATTACAGGCTGGGCCTCCGGTTAATAGGTTAGTCCCAAAAATAATATAAAAGTGGAAAATAAAGCCCAATATTGTCCAAAATAGTAGATAATATAGCATGGAGCAATCAAAAATTATAGATACGTTGGAGACGTATCAAAACCTTGAGCTGAACCTTGAGAAGTGTGTCTTTGGTGTTCCGTCCGGCAAGCTTCTCGATTCTTTGTGTCACAGCGCGGGATCGAGGCAAACCCAGACAAGATCAAGGCTATTGAACAGATTGAGGCGCCCAAGCGGATCAAGGATGTGCGTTGGCTCACCGGCTGCGTCGCCGCCATGAGCCGATTCATCTCAGAATCCGCCCGGCGCCCTTCCCTTCTTCAAAATCTTGAAGAAGGCAGGCCCGATGGAGTGGACCCCAGAAGCCAAAGCAGCATTGCAGGATCTGAAGAAATACCTTTCCTCCACGCCAATACTGGTTGTGCCTAAACCACAAGAACCGTTGCTGCTGTATCTAGCAGCAACGAATCAAGTGGTCAGTGTCGCACTAGTGGCACAGAGGGAGGTCGACGAGGAGGCAGTGGCAACGGCAGAACTAGCAGACGGTGAGCCAAAGATTCCCCCAGCAGGGCCTGGTGCCGGCAAGGCCAGGCCCCCGGCAGAGTCTGACGTCGTCAGGACAACGCCCGTACAGTCAAGCGAAGTGGTGCAGAAGAGTAAGATGATGCAGCACCCGGTTTACTTTGTGATCTCCATCTTGCAGGGGGCTAGGTTGAGGTACTCCGGTGTGCAGAAATTGCTCTTCGGCCTCCTTATGGCCTCGAGGAAGCTGTGTCATTACTTCCAAGACCACGAGATCACTGTCGTCACCCGCCTCCCACTATAACAGATACTGCACAACCCAGATGCAACCGGAAGGATTGTGGAATGGCCCTTGGAGTTGTCAAGCTTTGGGTTGAAGTTTGAAAGTACCTCAACAATCCAGAGCAGAATCTTGGCAGAGTTCATTGCGGAATGGACCTCAACACCTGATGAAGAAATCCAAGAGACCACCCTCCCCGGCAAGGAAGAGGACCGCGACTGGACCATGTACTTTGACGGGGCTTTCTCGCTGCAAGGCGCCGGTGCTGGTGTGCTGCTTGTCGCACCCACTGGAGAGCACCTCATGTACGTGCTCCAGATGCACTTTCCTAGGGAGATGTCCACAAACAACACTGCTGAGTACGAGGGGCTGCTTGCCGGTCTCAGGATCACGGCAGACCTCGGGGTGAAGAAGCTCATCGTCAGGGGTGACTCGCAGCTTGTCGTCAGACAAGTCAACAAGGATTACCAGAGCCCATTGATGGAGGCCTACGTAGATGAAGTGAGGAAGCTGGAGGAGCGCTTTGACGGTATCCAAGCGGAGCACGTTCGCCGAGCGGAGAACGACATCGCCGATTACCTGTCAAAGCATGCTGCATTCAAGCTAACTACGGAACCAGGTACCTTTCTGCTCCAGTTAACTCAGCCATCCGTCGAACCATCAACGGGGCGGAACAAGCGGAGGAAGTCAGGTCCCGGCAAGTGATTTCCCGCCGAGCCCCTTGGGGTTGTCGGCAAGGATGCTGCCTTGGACGCTGAGCTTGCCAAAGAGCAACTGGCTCCGGCAGGGCATCAAGCCCTGGCCATGGAGACAGCCGCTCCCATGGCAGAGGAAATGCCTTTGGTCCTTGCCATCGAGCCCCAGGCTCTGGCATGGGCGCAACATACTATCTGATTCCTCCAAACAGGGGAACTTCCTGAGGAGCAGGAAGAAGCGGAAAAAGCAGCCTGTCAGTCCGCCCTGTACCAGTTCGTTGATGATGTCATGTACAGGAGAAGGCCGAACGGTGTGAAATTGAAGTGCATCCCCTGGGAGGAAGGACTGGAGCTGTTGGCAGAGATACATGGAGGCATATGTGGCTCCCACATAGGGTCGAGGGCCCTTGACGGAAAGGCGTTCCGGCAAGGTTTCTTCTGGCCCACTGCCCTCCAGGATGCGATGACGCTAGTAACCAAGTGTGAAGCGTGTCAGTTCCATTCAAAGAAGCTTCAACAACCAGCTCAAGCCCTTCAAACGATCCCTCTCTCCTGGCCATTCTCGGTCTGGGGGCTCGACATACTGGGCCCTTTCCCCGTCTTTGTCGGGGCTTTGAGTACTTGTACGTTGCAATCGACAAGTTTACAAAGTGGCCAGAGGTGGAACCAGTGAGGAAGGTGACAACACAGTCAGTCGTCAAGTTCTTTAAGGGACTAGTCTACCATTTTGGTGTGCCAAACAGAGTCATCACCGACAACCGCACGCAGTTCACAAGCCACACCTTCATGCAGTACATTCAAGAGCTCGGCAACAAGGTCTGTTTTGCTTCCGTGGAACACCCCCGGAGCAACGGCCAAGCAGAGAGGGCGAATGCTGAAGTGTTGCGAGGCCTGAGAACGAAGACCTTTGACAGGCTGCACAAGAGTGGAAGGCACTGGATTGATGAATTGCCGACGGTTCTTTGCTCGATCAGAGCGACGCCAAATCGAGCCACCGGCCAGACACCCCTCGCCCTAGTATATGGGGCGGAGGCAGTTCTCCCCACGAAACTCATATACGGGTGACCTCGAGTGCTCACTTATGATGAGCTTGAGCAAGAGCAGTTGCGGCAAGATGACGCGACGCTCCTTGAGGAAGATCGTCTTGGTAATTTGTGAGAGTAGCGCGCTACCAGCAAGCCTTGTGCCGCTACCATAGCCGCAAGGTTCATGCCCGAAGCTTTGAGGAAGGCGACCTTGTTCTTCGGCGCGTTCAGTCGGCCAAGAATTCCAACAAGTTGACGCCAAAGTGGGAAGGCCCTTATCGGGTAATACGAGTCACCAGTCCTGGCACAGTCCTCCTCGAGATTGAAGACGTTTTTCCAGTGAGCAACTCCTGGAACATCGAGCATCTTCGTAAGTTTTACCCATAAGGCGCGGCTTGCCGGGCCTCCCGGCAAGCCACCTTTTGTACAAGCTTTGCCGTCAAGGCATGTAACCCTTTGTACAAAGCCAGGCGTAGACCCTGAGCATAAATAAATGAAGCGCTGGCGCCCTAAGTTATAACATGCATGCTAGGTCGAGTCTCTTCCTTGGTTAGGGTTGATAGTGCTTAGCGGCGACTAACCCCTAGCCTAGAGGTCGAGTGCGCGTCTCTCTGTTCTTTTCTGTCCTCTTTTGGTTCGCAGGGCACATGAGCACTTCTGCTGAGCTACTTGGAAGAAAGGGAACGGACCGGCGCCCAACCCCGGCAAACCAGAGTTGCCGGGGGCTGCAAGTACAAGGATCCAACCGCGGCAAGACAAGGTTGCCGGGGGCTGCAGATCCAGATAAGTCCTCCATCCTCTGGCATGCATTTCGGAACGGAATCGGGACATGTGAAACCTCGTTTTATCTCCAGGCTACCGTGCTCCCCTCTTTTTCTGTACCTAAGGATTATCTCCTGGGTCCGGACTTGGTTGTAGCCGCGGCAGCAAAGAGATAGAACGAGGAGCCTAAGCCCACTTCATCCCTGCCACCACCAAGGGCGCGAGAATGGTCGAAGTGAGGGGGACGGCAAGGCCAGTTGCCGGGCGAAAAACGTTTATCTTAAAAAGTAACAAGGATTCGCTCCTTGTCGCGGGGTCCACCCACAAACAAAAAACCCAGCAAACATCCCTTTTTCATTAAAAAAACATCCCACACAGGTACAATCCGTACGGAATGAAAAACATGAGCAAGGGGATTACAAGTTCTAAATTTAACGAAGGCCCGAAGGCTTACAAACTAAAAAAGAGATAAGATGCCCGTAATCCCTTTCTTGTCCCTCTCCTCAGGAGGCAGGTCAAGAAGGCGAAAGGGCAAAAGGGGCGCCCAGGCGAGCTACGAGCAGCAGAAAGCACCAAGAGAACACCTCGGCGGCCACACAAGGGTAGGCCGGTGATGATGGTGCCAGGAAAGATGCTGGAAGATGAGGCGACAGGACGCCGGACATGCACCGAAGGCGTCGGTGTCTGCGTACTCCGAGTTGACAGCCTTGCCGCCCGCCCTCTTCCTCTTCCGTAGCCTCCCGACGCCAGCCGCCCAAGGAGACGGCCCCGAGAAGTTCAAGGAGCTGCCCCCTCCCCCGGCAAAACTCCGCGGGAGGGGCGGCCAGGTGCAGATGTTGCTGCTACCGCACCTGCCCAGGCACGGGGCGTCCGACGCCTAGTCGGACTCGTCCCCGTCATCTGCCCCGCTGTCCTCCTCATCACTTTTGCTCGAGGAAGAGCTTACATCGTCGGAGTCTCCATCGGAGGAGCTCTCCACGCAGCACTTCAGGCGAGTCCCAAACTCCCCGAAGACCTTGACGGAGAGCAGGCCGTTCTCCATCAATTTGAAACAGAGGACGAGCCCCGCCGTCAGGCTGTGGATGCGAGTGAACATCTTCCATCCACGGCGAAGGTACATGACCCGAGGAGCCGGGAAGTCGACGTCGACCCGCGTGCCCCCATTCCCGCATCCCCTCATGTGCAACCTGAGGATCTGAGGCGGGTCACGCTCCATCTCCCGGGCGAATGGGGCGGGAAGGCAAAGATGGCGATGCGGAGGCCGGTGCAGCCTGATGAAGAACTCGTGTGGCTGGTCTTCAACATGGCCCTCCATCGGGAAAGGCATCATTGGTGGGGGCGAGGCCGGTGCGCCGCCCTGTCCTCCTCTTCCCCGAGCACCACGACCTCTGCCACGGCCTCGCCCCCTCCCCCTTCCCCTCGCAGCCGGCTCCACCACCGCGGGCTCAGGAGGAGGAGGGACGCGCTGTCGAGCGGCGACCCTCGCCGCCACCGTCGAGGGACCGGGATTCCCCTTCTCCATGGTGGGTGAAAGGAAGAAGCAGAAGCAGGAGGAGATAGATGACAGAAGAGTGCGGGATGCCATCCCCCCTTCCCTCTCCTTATAAAGGAATGGGACCTGGGCTCGGCCGCCCCGCTTGGCCAATCCAGCCACCAGAGGCGCAGGGAATCAAGACCGACCCGCTGCCGCAACCAGCGACGGCCCGGTTTCCCGCCTCCACCGCTCGCCACCCCAAGTGCATGGAGGGCGCGTGGCGAACATGCAGAACCGAGGGGACGGGTGAAACGATCTCTCCCCACCCCGTGATCATGGGGTGTGGACGCCTTGAAGACTGTGACCTGGCCCCGTGCAGTAAATGAGCCGCGCCTCCATGCCTCCCTCTTTTTATGGGGAAGCCGTGAGCCGCCTCTTTACCACGATATGACGCATGCATGCGGAAACCACCCCACGCATGCCGCCCACGTCACGCGCACCCCTCCACGTCGCGCATTCAACACGGGTCGTGGGGAAGCGCGGTGGACGAAAAATTACCGCGGTAAAAACCGCCCCTCCTGCCCGTGCACCATTTTGGGCCTGGGCCAACAACGTGTCGCGCTTATGTGTGGCCCAGGCCCGGGGGCTCCTGTCGGTGTACAAAAGAGGGGGCGCACTTTTGTACCCTTTTACATGCGCATGGACAGTCGGAGCCGCGCCCGCAGCCACACCAAGCAGAACAGGGGAGGTGAACTAAGGTAAAACCGAAGCCCGAGATAGCCAAGGCAACGCCAAGGCCAAGAAGCACAAAGAGCAGGGAGGCGAAGCAGGTTCTCCCGGCAAGACCCTTGCCGGGGCAGCCTCAGCAGCCCCGAAAAGACCCTTGCCGGGGCGGCACGCCCACGCCAGCGGAGTGAGCCACCCTTGAGCCCATGGTTTCCAACACCATTAGCCACGTTGGAACTAGGGCTCAGAAGGCACCTCCGTGGTGGCATGCAGATCTTTGTCAAGACCAAGGAACACTCAAGATCAGATGAGGATTAAAAGACAACGGTCCTCGGCAAGATCCTTGCCGAGGAGAGCCACAAGACCCCCGGCAAGATCCTTGCCGGGGACGACAGCGCGCCACGGCAAGACCCTTGCAGGGCCACCCGGCAAGGCCCTTGCGAAGGGCGTCAGCTGGGCCACTTCCAGGCCCGCACCAACCAAGTCTCCACCACCGTTCACATGCAGCTGCCAGCCCGACCAACTGGGCAGGCACCTGCATGGCAACATGTAGCTCCCAGGCCAAATCAGCGCACGCCTGCGTGGCGGCATGCAGATCTTCGTGAAGGCTCCACCACCGCGCCACCTCAGCTGCCTGCCTGCCTACATGGCACCACACGCATCGCTGGCCAGGGCGCGTGTCGAAGCAAGGAGGAGCGGCGACGGACGGGACGGGCCTTGCTTCCGCCCTCGATAAAGCTAGGGGACACCTCAGCGGCGCATTAAATGTGTCTTGTCACATGTCTGGGCGATAAGCTCACGATGTTATGCGCCTTTCCACCTCCTGTGTGCCACTGTGGCAGACCTTCGACTATAAAAGGAGGCCCATAGCGTACTGGAGAGGGATACGGCTCTTTGAAACCACGCGTCCACCATAGCTAGTTGGAGAGCTCAAGAACTCTCTGAAATACAGCCACCAAAGCAGGACTAGGGTTTTACGCATCCTCGCGGCCCGAACCTGGGTAAATGATCCTTGTGCTGATTACTACTCCTGCTCTTCTTACAACCCTGCGCCCCGGCAACCGTAGAAGGGATTCTTGTGATCCCCTAGGTGTCTTTCCACACCGACAAATGCGATCTGGCCGCGTTGGCCTGAGGTGCCGCATTAGTTATTGACCTTTATTTTTTTACTCCCTGGTCTAGGTGTATAAGTCATCTTAGGTTGTGCACCGCGACCAAGGCGGAGGGGAAAACGAGAGAACTTAATGTATTTTTGCTAATTAATAGCATTGCATGCAATGAAATAACCACTGCATGTCATCTTTGTTAGTCTCAAGTCATTAAAAGCATGCACGGCCCACATCTCTTATTGGTTGATACGTCATGAAACAAGAAACGAGGAGGGAGTTAATGTACCGTGCCTAAGTGTTTTGGGATTAAGTATTTCGTTTTCGTAAGGTGACTTACACAACTAGACGGAGCGAGTACTATAGAATGGTATAGGAACATGGAGAGATTTGGTTGATTTTATATCGCTGAATAATATAAAATATTATGAGTGCAGATGCTCCACCCCGAGGTTTGTAGCTCCTTCTCGGTCGTCGGGAATCTATGTTCTTCCACTCTTTCGTTTAAGACATGAGCTTTGTTCATCCTGTTGCCGACAGGCGGGACATCTATATGCCTCCATTTTACAAAATCATACTATATGCCTCCATTACACGCGGGACATCTAGCATCAAGGTGGCGTGTCATGCAAGAAAATGGAGATATGCACGATGCGTAAGTGAGTCGTGCACTTCGATGGCACCTAGTACTACGCAATATTTTTTCTCCTCGATGGCACGTGAATAGTGCATGTACTCAATGACAGAGCACGGGATGGTAGCCATGGACATGGTCTGCCCTTTTTGAAGAGAGTACTAATAAATAACTTTGATGTGTCCCATCAACTCGCAGAACAACGAGAAGCTTGCTTACTATGCCTTCTCCCTCGCCAACGCGTGCGTGGTGGCTCGCAGCACGAGCAGAAACTTTTGCTTACAAGCGGTGGACGTGCAACAGTTCATTTGGTGTCAGATTGCCAGAAGTACTACTGTAGTACCATCATTATTGTTTGACTTCCGGAAGAGGAGAAGAGCCAAGCGCAAGGTCACCTACTAACCTAGTATAGCAGTACTATAGCCAAAGTTGGTCCACCTTTTTAGACCATGGTTAATTAATATAGGCGGCTCTTGCAGCGGCACATCATTTAGAGCAAGTACTCTCTTCGTAGGAACAAAGGAAGTGAAACAAAAGTTGGAGTGGATGCTAGATTGCCAATTAAAACATGATTACGTAGGAAAAAAAATCCTATAGCATTCTATCCTATGAATCAAATGACCAATGTAGGAAAATTGTGAGGGGGGTCTCTCCAATAGTGTTCCTTGGCTCGCACCTAGCATCACGGTGGTCGAACTTGGAGTCATTCATCTGGTTCACGTGGCATCTCAGATCTGGACACAAGGTGACGCGACCTCTCACTTTCTCTGCCATTTGAAGCGGCGCGCCGGTGGAGGGCTAGCATACTCCAATATTAGGTTGGCTCTATGTGATGTGGCAACTTCATATACTAACCGGATGCTGGCTATACTACTATGGTACTCACAATCCAAGAAGTGACTCGAAAACCATAAATAAATTGAGTCTATGACATGCATTTGCAAATGTACCATTCATTACATACAGCAAGTCATCAACACACAACGACAACGAGGATACATGTTGGATTATAGATTATTTCCAACAAAACATTCTAGCAAATACTAAAGTTTTCATCACACAACAAATAACAAGCAATGAAATGAACTTCAACTCAACCAATCCTCGGTGTTGGAAACGCTTGCTTTGAACCATAGGTGCTCTGGGAAGGGCCAACTATTGTCAATATCGAAACAGCAGAGACTGATCATCCAGGCTGAAGCGGCATATATCAGGACCAGGGTAGGGAACCACCGAAATGTCCGAGGTATAGATACAGTTGCTTCTCATAAATGGTAGTAACCTTGTGTCAACAGTAGCTGGATCGCCTTTCACCATCATTCGATAGTTTGGTCCAAGGAAGAGCGAGTTTTCTCCAAGACTATCAATACTGAACCAGGGAAAAGGTGTTGGTGCTAGCACACTAGTATCCATCCCGAATACCATGCAACGGGTGTTGGAATAGGTCCGGAGAGGGCGACCATGGGAGACAACACCTGCTTCCTCAGTAGTAACAATCTGAGTGCACTGTATACAGACAAGAAGAGGTGATCCATCGAAATTAGTTGCCAGGCGCCACTGAGTATATAATTTATGCTCCTCCTCATGCTCGTGATCATCACCATCGTCATCTCCCCCTTGCTTATAAATTTTTTCAAGTATAGGTGGTGGAATTTTCACATGACCTTGGAAACACAAGAAGAAGGTTAATTAGTAAAGGGGAACTTGATAACCCGCATGCATGTGGATGAAACAATTATAATTACGGTGGAAGACAAACGTACCAAAACTACGAGGATCCCATGCAAAAACAGTGCCACGAGTGGTGGCAGCAAACACAAGATCCTCGTATTCAATTGCATCACAATACTCATCCGTGTGCAGAAACTGATTTTTGAGCAATATCCATGGACGACGAACCGTGGAATGAGTAAGGACGGCAACAAGCTTGTTGAAGATAGCAACAACTTCATAGTTCTCTTAATTCCAAGAGCGGTTGGGAACTCGACAAATTGCTATGTTCAGTAGACGATAGTCAACATTATTGTATTTGAACGTACATAGATCATCTGTGTGCTCAACCTCAGGGCACTCTGAGATTTGTGGAAGTGGAATCCGCTGACGAGTGTACACATTCACAAGTTCCCACTTGCAATTGTACCTAATATAAACAACCCAATCTCCATTTGCGCCAGCCCAGGCCTTACATTATCAAGCGGCATCAAGTTGCACAAGGCAAGGCCTCCGTCGTCCGCGCCCATGCGAACAGGATTATAGCGAAGAAGATAAGGGAGATCAAACCGCTCTTGGACCCTTGGGTTCCTTGTAATGATGTTATTAGTTGAGTCGAGAATGGGCTTGAACGAACTTGCCATGCTAGCCGAGGTGATGACGTCGCACCGATTAATGAGTTCCTCCACCACGTTATCTTTCAGATCAGGGCAATAATAACGGGGTCGTTTCCAGCTTGTTCCCTCCATGGAGAAGACGATTGAACAATGGCAAAATGAAGGGTGAAGGCAAATGGAGGAGGGCGGAAGAGCGTGCGACAGCAGTTCCAAATCGAGAGGGAAAGGCGAAGAGTCGGTGGACGGTTGCCAGTTTGCCACGGTACACGAAGAGGCCCCCCGGCCTACACATCCTTTAGGAAATTGTACAAAAGGACTCGCCCTCGTCTCACTGACATGTTGGAACGGGACCACATGTCAACGAAACTTGTGTGTAATTTCTCGTGCAAAATGCGATCTGGCCGCGTTGGCTCGAAGTGCCGCATTATTTCTCGACTTTACTTTTTTAATGGCGTGCCATTCAGTTTTGAAGCACGACTAACTGGTACTGTTTGCAGAGAAAATATAAAATACTCTACCACCACTCCACCTCTAGTACTAGTAGTATAAAAACGATATATAGGCTGGAGCTTCAGAGCTTTCTTGCTAAGGGCTGCCCACTTGCTTCTCACACTATCACCCTCTATCCAGATCTAAAAAAGATGACCTCTCTCTCCCTCCTCACCGGTGGTCACAGATCCGTCGGGGAAGAAAAGGACGTGCAGCGTTGACGCACTCGTCGGTGGCGAGCGAGGTCATGCACCGACGACAAGGCCGTCCTCTCAGACCTAGCGCCCACGCGGGATGGCCTCCGTCCCCAAGCTCGCTGCCGTAGTGCGTGCGGAGGAAGATGACCACGAGCGAAGCCACTTCCCGCTGACTCTCAGGTATGCTACCTCTTTTTGAACCATACCCTTGTTCTATTGCCCCATCTGCCACGTCGCTGCATATGGATCTTTTTCCACTCCACCATCTTCCCAATTTGCTATCCTCTGCTCTGCTGGTCACGCAGACGAAAACCTTAATTTGCACTATTAAAGGAAACCCTACTTCATGAAGACTAATCCATGTCTGGGTTGAATAAGGAAAGGAAGGGAGACTGTATTGTCCGAGATAGTACGCATCGAACCCGCATCTAGGTTGAAAAGGGGAAAATCAGTTGCTAAGGAACGAGTCTCGTGTATCTTGGTCGAAGAAGGGTAGAAAGGCATGACAACGCAATAGAGAATGACCAGGTTGATCGGTTTGTTGTCCTCACATAGAAAAAGGTGGCTAAACAGAACAAAAATGGGACGTAATCCACATATGCTGCCTGGATATTTGTTGCTCTGGGCAGCCATACCTCCCTCACCACTCTATCCGTCCGTGGAGGTACATCGTACTGGTGCGCCCACTGTCCGTATGGGCCTCCCATGCTCTTATTGTCACTTTTTTGCTGTTAGTATAACGCCAGCAGTCAAGTCAAGAAATGCTACTGCTAAAGTGATGCCACATTTAACTAATGCCGCACTCAGTCTAATGCCACCGATAAATTTAAGCAATGCCATTTAATGTCACTGGATTATTTCAGGGTTAGCTGTTGATTGTGGATGTATTAAAGATTTTTTAGCTAAGGCATTCTAATGTTGTTGCACAGCCAGTATACCAACGATGAAACTTGTTACTACCTTCAGATTTTTGCACTGTTAATGCTTATAGATTACATACCTCACTTTCATGAGATAAGTCAATTTTTTTGTACAATGTCACCAAAATGCCAAGGCACTGATGTCATTTTATTTTGGTTAATCTGCACAAAAAGTTATGAAGACAAGAGGAAAGGTCAAGAGTCGGCACCTCCTCCTTCGGCTATTGTATCGATCAAGTTTTTGTGTTTGATCGATTATCAAGATTGCG
This sequence comes from Aegilops bicornis, assembly GCA_021605145.1. Lineage (NCBI taxonomy): Eukaryota > Viridiplantae > Streptophyta > Magnoliopsida > Poales > Poaceae > Aegilops > Aegilops bicornis. The sequence goes on from CM038675.1 coordinate 300,262,792, forward strand.
ATAGCAGTTTTTCATGTCCACTCGAGTTCGAAATGATATTTACCTTGAAGGTACATGGTTTGCAATTTTTTTATACTGTCAGTAGTTAATAATGCCAGATACCTTCAGACTTTTGTATTTGGTTTAATGCTCATGCACAGCTAGTATACAATGCTGAAATGTGTTACCTTTACATTTTGTATTGTTAATTCTTATAGAAATCTTCCGGTGGTAGAGTTTATTGAAATCTATTCAGTACAAACATTGTACTGTACCCTGTAATAAAATAACTACTCTACTGTTGCACTAGCCACGAGATTAGTGTATATTTGTAGTATTTGAAATTTCGAATAGTGTTGCATAAGCATATGGACATAGATAAAGTGTGGAAAGCTTTCCCAGATATGTGCTCAAGAAAACTACTACCTGTTTTCTAAATACTAGATGTTTGGGTACTTTAAACTAAAACGCGAAAACGTCTCATATTAAGGAACAGAGGGTGTAGAGTTCACTCAAATTATCCCGGTAAAGCTAGTCACACCTTTGTTAAAATTAATGTTCATTATGTTATCGGAGGAGGTCTGTAAGTTTGTCTCTAATGCATGTTGACTACATACCTGACATCATTATGTAATGTTAAGTCATTTCCTTTTATGCAGTGTCCTTTGAATTGTCAAGGCGGTGATGGCATTTTATTTTAGTTGAACTGCACAAAATATGCTTAAAAGCAGAGGAAAGGTCAGTAATCGATCATTCTTCAGAAAGAACTATATATGCCTTTCTGACATCAATTGTTGTTGCCTTATTTATTCCTTCAAACAGGTGGTTAGAAACCGTCTTGCTACCTTTTCCCATTAAGAAATTGGAATGCTTATATTTGTGAGTCTATGTTCAACTAGTGCCACTTTTATAGTAATCACACTTTCAATATCTATGCAAACAGGGATGCTCGATTTTAGTGGAACTGCACAAAAAGTCCAACTAGTTCAACATTAGGAGCATGTTTTCTTCCAAACCTTTATATCCAATTGGTGGCACTATGAGCTGTTCATTAGGAAGGTACATGGTTTGCTACTATCTTGCTACTCTTTTGTCTTGTCATTAGATAGTAATACTAGTGGTTTGCGTGTGAATTTATTGGTAGGGTGGACCTACATTGGAGGTGCAGGACAGGATTCAATGATTGGATGCTCAATTTTGGTTGTATTGATTTCACCTCTTCCATCACTGCGAACATGGATATCCTTGGTCTGATGAAGAATAGGCGCTATATTTCTGCTCTGAACAAGCAAATCAATTCGGTATGAAATTGTCCAGGGCAAAACATGACTGTATCAAATTGTCAAGTGCAAAACATGAAAGATGATAAGCGGAAGAGACATGTTTAAGCCGAAAATACAAGGTGGGGTATATGTTTACTAGCTGCTTGATATTTGTGCAGACAGAGATGTCTGCTCGTTGCTATTTGGCAAACACACAAAGTGACCGCAATTTTGGTTGAACTGCACAAGAGAATAGTATAGTCACTGCATGTAGTGCCATTTGGAAATAGACACAGAAAGATTGGATAGTCACTTCATGGACTGCAGAAAAAGTAATCTTGTACTATTGATTGGCCAACACTAGGTGCTTCATTGCTTTGGTGTTATTATACAATGGGCATCATTTTGCCTAAGTTAAAGTTTGTATTCTGAAAATAGTCTCGCCGTGTGATCGAGAGAAGACCAAATCATATTGCAGTGGATGTTCCTCCATCATATGTGGATCATTCTCATGGTTCCAGCTGTTGGTGAAACCACTTACATTTGCAAGAGGAATTGTAGACTTCACAAACAAATTTGTCTTTCAGTCTGTACTGAATGTTGGCCAAGAGAAGCATCTATGTTAGTAGGAAGAACATATGTTTTTCTAGATCTTTGCTTTTGGGGCTACATATTTGTATATGATTTGTGAATCATTGAGATGCATTAACATGTTGATCTTATGTATGGGAATCGTACTAGTTGGTTTTGAATTTGGGCTACTAATGTGAACATATTACAATGCCAGGCATGTGAGTCTCGTGTGAACATTTCGAATGGATCGGCTCTTACTGCGGTACACAACATGATCCTTATTTCTGTGTTCTCAGTGTTTACAACTTACTAACAGTTCCTTATTTCTGTTTGCTCAGTGTTAACAAGTTACTGATCGATCACTAGATAGCCTACTAATGCGCTCCTGCAGTTTTAGTTGCGACGCAAGATCCGAAGTGGCAGTTTTTTTGAATAAAAATGCCTACCTCTAAAGAAACTGACAAACTGCTCTGAAGAAAATGCCATGTGAATATGAAGAAACTGCCAGCAAAAAACGTTCGCAAATGCCTTATCTCCCTGTGAACGTTCATCAGCTAATGCGATCATACACGTACACCATCCGACCTACTCGATCCTACACGAATAAATAGCGGATCACGCACGTACTACCTCCTTTCCGGTTTGCAGGGTTTAATTCAAAAATCTCACCAACCAAGGTAGTTGATGAGTGGTGGAATGATTTTTGATAAGGAGGGAGTACCTCATCTGGATGATTCGAGTGCACTCGTTTGACCGTCATGCCAGCGTGCGACCCAGCACGGACGGGACGCACCACTGACGGGACGGGATGACAATTTCATAATTTCAGTTTTTCTAGTTTTCCATGGCAAGCTGGCGCGCTAAGCCATGCCGGCTTATGCATTGAATTCCGATGATCGTGATGACCGTCGCGTTTCCCGTGACACACTGGTTCGCCTACCTTCCGCCTATAAGTACTGTTTCCCGGCCTTCTATGGTGGCACCGTGACCCAACTCGCCCTATCCTCATAAGCCCCCACCGGCCCGACGTCGCTCACCACTTATCCTCGCTCTCGCCACGTCCGCCATGCCCCCGCCCGTCCGCGATAGGCGAGGCCGGAGGCGGTCACCGCCGGAACTAGTGTTCAGTTTTTCACTTGAAGGCGGATGGAGGGAGAAGGCATTCTATCCGTATTTAGATGGCAATGCGGAGATCGATGACTTGTTGGAGCGCGACCGCCTGGCGGAGGAGCAAGAGTTGTTGGAGCACGACCACCTGGCGGAGGAGTAGTGTATCGCCGATTTGCGCCGCTAGCGGGACATGGAGCAGCAGCGCACCGACGCTCTGAGTCACGAGCAGAGCGCCCGCAACTGGGCCGACTACATGGAGGCCGGCGCCCGACAAATAGCCTTGGAGGCTGTCGGGCACCTGCAGCGTTCATGACGCCGATTTTACTACCAGCTCGTCAAGTGGGTTTCCGGCTTAGAAGCGAAGCTTCGTTGGACCACGCCCGGCATGGAAAGGGCCAGCAGCAGCGCGCGCGCCCTATCGCACCTCTGGTAAGTGCAGGCGGCGAAGGGCGTCGGTGCCGGCGTTTAGCGTGTCTTTGCAGATGGCGGCCGACATCGTCTAGTTAGCTAAGAGTAAGTTAGTACTTATGCGCTACTAGAGTATTAGTGGGAGTAGATAGTTAAGTTGGCTATGATGGTTGTCAACGTGGAAGTTCAGTACTCTATATGTGGATCAGACCTATTACTTTGCTCTGAATGTTGAACTTTCCGTTTGAACGTATGGAATGGGTTGTTATTTTTTTAAATGTGTTGTATTTGCCCTCCATGGGTTTAGAGGCTAACTTGTGGGCCTACCAAGTTGACGCGTACACAATCAGGAGATGATTGTACGTGAAGAGGATGATAGGAGGGACCCGCCAAGGTCATGGCAGTACGCAAGCAAGTGCCTCCTTATTTCAAGCTAATAAAAAAATGGCTCCTCCTAATGGATTTCTGACATCTGGGTCCCATGCCATTGTCAACGTAGTTAATAAATGAGAGAATTGCACAACGAGCGGCTGACACCAGGGACCCAGCAGCTCGCCCAATTATTTTTGTTTTGGGTTAATTTGATAAATGGCACTCCAAATCTGGTGTTTCTGAGAAATGCCGTTGCAATTTCCAAACTTTGAAAATGCCATTTCTAGTGGCATTTTTCAAAGTTTGCAAATTGCAGTGGCGTTTTCCAAAGTTTGCAAAAATTGCAGTGGCATTTTTAAAAATTTGGAAATTGCAGTGGCATTTTTATGAATCGTCGTAATTGGAGTGGCATTTATCTAATTTGTTTTTGAGACGGAAGCAGGGTTTCAACTGGGCAGTGCGGGGCACTCTGGCCTGTCTAGACAACCTTCTCTTTTATGTTTAACACAGACCTGCCCAATAGTTTTTTTTTGTTTCTGAAAATGGCTAGCCCAGTTTTTTTGTGATTTGCCAAGTAAGTCGCTTTGTCAGGCCTGTTGGGTCACAAATCTTTCAAGACGAGGAGAGCTTCATTCGGCTGGACGAGAAAATGGCCTATCAGTAATGAGAAATGGGTTGTACATTTTTAAAACACATCAAACCGGCAATTAGTTTCAATTTTTTTTCATGTCGAGATTTTAAATTGCATTAATTTTATGCGTGGACAATTTGTTGGATTTTATATTGATATACATTTATTTTTAAAATCAGTTTGAATGTGACTCGAAATTTCGGGATTAAAAACAGTTCAGACCGTACCGAAATATGCAAAAATTCCTATAATTTTTTAACCGTGGCCACAATATGGGCTGTAATGCTAACAAAAAGAATATGGGCTCCAAAAAAACCTTAAGAATTAGCAAATGGGCTATAAATTATTAGAAATAATGGCAGATGGGATGTATGATGTTTTCCACAGATTTGAGGATTTCCTAAAAAAAGGTTGACACACAAGCAGTGACTATTGGATATCCATCCAACGGCCATCGTGCTTCTTCAATCTCTGCTCTTCCTGCTCCAGCCTCTCAAACAAGCGCCTGTAGGACTGCCTGCTCCCTCCTCCACCCGGGCGGCTGTGCTGCCGCGCAGGCCTCACCGCCCCACCGTACTCCCATCGCTGGCCTAGCCATCCCTCTACTCACCCACACCTGTTGTTATTCTTCGGCGACGGAAGACGAACAAGTAAACCCTCGTACAGTCGTACTCCCCTCCGCGTGGGAAACAACTATCGAGCCTTCCCTGCCTCTGTGTCGGTCCCTTCCTAGGCCTCGCCGTTGTCCACCGCCCTGGTGCTCTCGGCGCGGCCTGGTCAACGTGGTCAACGACCGACATGCATCTGCAGTGGATTGTACGTGGAGAGGCTCACAGCTGGGTCCACGGCCGCACGCAAGGAAATGCCTCCTTATTACGCGCAAAATAATGATTCCTCCACCTGACATCTGGGACCCACCAAAAGGGCCTCTGTATTTCACGAAAAAATGTTACCGCTGCTGACAGCTTGGACCCACCAGCTATATCTTCGCACGCAAGGAAGTGCCTCCTTATTACGCAGAAAAAAATGAATACTCCCCCTGCTAGCTGGGACCCAGTATAGTGGCAGGCTGACTTGTGGGCCTACTAAGTTGACGGGGATGGAGGGCTTTGTCAACTTAGTCAATATGCACGATTCTAGCTCTAGCGACCGTACGATGTCCATCCAACGGCCGTAGTGCTTCTTCAACCTCTGGTCTTCTTGCTCCAGCCGCCCAAACCAGCACCAGTCGTGCCTCGTGCTCCTCCCTCCCATGCCCGGCTGCGATGCGGCAGAGGCCTCACCGCCCCTACTACTCCCACCGCTCGCCAGGCCATCCCTCTACTCACCCACACCCCCTGTTATTCTGCGGCGACGGCAGCCTCACACTACAGCGAACCAGTGAACCCTCGTACTCCTCTCAGCGTGGGCATCCACTGCCGCGTCTTCCCCGGCTCTGCGTCATCCCCTTCCTAGGCCTCGTCGTCGTCCACCACCCTGGTGCTCTCGGTGCGGCGTGGTCAGCGTGGTCCAGGAACGACTTCCATCGGAAGAGTACTATACGTGGAGAGGCTGACAGCTGGGTTCACGGCAGCCGCAAGGAAGTGCCTCCTTATTACGCGGAAAATAATTATTCCTCCACCTGACAGCAGGGACCCACCTGACGGGCCACTGTATTTGGCGAAAGAAATGTTTCCCCCTTGACTGCTAGGACCCACCGGACGGGCCAACGTATTTCGCGAAAAAAATGTTCCCCCGCTGTCAGCTCAGACCCATCGGAGGTGCCTCCTTATTATGCACAAAAAAATGAATACTCCCCCTCCTAGTCGGGACCCACCTTGGTGGGAGGCTGACTTGTGGGCCTACTAAGTTGACGGGGACGGAGTGCTTTGTCAACTTAGTCAATGTGAACGATTCTAGCTCCAGTGATCGTACGATGTCCATCCAACGACCATAGTGCTTCTTTAACCTCTGGTCTTCTTGCTCCAGCCGCCCAAAGAAGCGCCGGTCGTGCCGCATGCTCCCGCCTCCCGTGGCCGGCTGTCTTTGCTGGAGGCCTCACCGCCCTACTATTCCCACCGGCGGGCCCTATGGCGGCGGCAGCCTCACGCCGCAGCCGAACGGTGAACCCTCGTACTCCTATCCGCGGGCTTCCACTGCTGCGTCTTCCCGGCTCCGTGTCGTCCCCTTCCTAGGCCTCGCCGTCGTCCACCGCCACTGGTGCTCTCGGCGGCGTGGTCAACATGGTCAAGGAACGGCTTCCATCGGATGTGGAATGCGTGGAGAGGCGACACACAGGTCCACGGCTGCAGCAAGGAAGTGCCTCCTTATTACGTGCAAAATAATTATTCCTCCAACTGACAGCGGGGACCCACCGGACGGGCCACCGTATTTCGCGAAAAAAACATTTCCCCCTGACTGTTGGGACCCAGCAGCTACATCTTCGCATGCAAGGAAGTGCGTCCGGGCAAAAAAAACGATTCGCCCCCCTGACTGTTGGGACCCACCAGCTACATCTTCGCAGGCAAGGAAGTGCCTGACAGTCGGGACCCACCTATTCTAAGCGTATGTACCGTTGTCATTACGGTGACGATATGCGTACATCTTGTTCGATGTAGAGGCGCCAGACGTAGCATGTACACGTGCATTACAGCGGCAGTGTGCAAGAAAGAAAATCTGACCACGCGTCATTACATACGGGCAGTCTTGAACGCCTACTTGCGCATACGTACGGCCAGGGCTCGTGTACATGGCTGGGTCGGAACGGAGAAACAGCGTCGTCATCGTGTTCATGGGGAGCCAACCGGCTGGGTCGGAACGGTATGCGTCGTCGTGTTCGTCGGGAGGGCTTGGACGGAACAACCGATGGAAACGAGGCCTGGCGTACCGCAGAACGGAGGAAACGGCCTTGTGTTCGATCGGCCACCTTCGAAACGGGATCCTGTTCATCGGGAGAAGTGCGGTGTACCGCAAAAGCAGAGAAGCGGACCTCCTACGATCGAAACGGGGTCCTGTTGATCGGGAGGTGTGGCGTGCCGCAAAAGCGGAGGAAGCGGACTTGTGTTGGGCGCTATGGTCGAAAGCAGGGGTCCTTTTCATCGGGAGGGTATGGCGTGCAAAAGCAGGACTCCACGGGATACTATTCATCTCCACCGTCGACCCCCTCCAGCCTCCACGGGCTACTATTCATCCACCGTCGACCTCCTCCAGCCTCCACTTGCGACTGTTCATCCACGGGCTCCTGTTCATCCAGCCTCCACCGTGCGCTACTCCACCGGCTAATGTTCAACCAGCCCTCTCCACGGGCTCCTGTTGAACCACCCCTCCATGGGCTACTGTTCATCGAACCCTCCATCGTCTACTGTTCATCCTGCCCTCCATGGGGTGGTCCTGTTCATCCTGCCCTCCACGGGGTCCTGTTCATCCAGCCCCAACCGGCTCGATCGATCGGGGTCCTGTTCATCCAGAGGCAACACCACAAGGTCTTGTTCATCCACCCCACCGAACTGTTCATCCAAACCCCCCAAAGCAATGCTCACTTTGTTCATCCAGAGGCGGCATCGATCGGCTTCGATTAGCAGCGATGGCGAAGAATCGCTTCGATCGGGTTCGATTAACGACCATCGATCGATCGCTCGGGTTCGAGAACGTAACTGCGGTCTGTCGCTCGGGTTCAATTAGAGCCCAACGCCTTGCTCGGGTTCAGTTAGAGCCCAACGCCTCGCACCCACGCGCGTGCGTGTACGATAGAAACGCGCATCGCTCGGCCCCGACCACCCACCCTAACTGGGAACACCCGGATATTTTCCTCGCCCTCGCTTCTACCATGGTTTTTTCCGTCATCGACGGTCCAAAGAACGTCATGCAGCTGTGTCTCCGGCCCGCCCAGGACGAAAAGCCCATTTTCTGTCATGATTTTTTGTCATAGAATTAGGAGCCCATCACATCTATGATGATACCGGGTTTTGTCACAATTATCGTCATAGAAGTGTCATAAGTATGACATAAAAAAATTTGTTCGGCCCAAAATGTCACGGATGTGTCTTTTTTTTGTAGTGCTTCAAAGGGAAAACTCAATCCATTACAAGAGAGTAGAGGGGGAGAAACATCATAAGATCCAACCATAATAGCAAAGCTTGCGATGCATCAAGATCATACCGAATCAAGAACATGAGAGAGAGAGAGAGAGAAATCAAACACATAGCTACTGGTACATACCCTCAGCCCCGACGTTGAACTACTCCCTCCTCGTCATGGAGATCGCCAGGATGATGAAGATGACCACCGATGAGGGATCCCCCCTCAGGCAGGGTGCCGGAACAGGGTCCCGGTTGATTTTTGGTGGCTACAGAGGCTTGCAGCGGCGGAACTCCCGATCTAGGTTATGTTCTGGAAGTTTGGGTATATATAAGAGGTTTTGGCGCCGGGAACAAGTCAGGGGGGTCTCCGAGGCGGCCACGAGGTAGGGGGCGCGCCCAGGGGGTAGGGCACGCCCCCCCCCCCCCACCCTCGTGGGTGCCTTGGGACTCTTCTGGCCCATCTCCGATACTCCATGGGCTTCTTCTGGTCCAAAAATAATCTCCGTGAAGTTTCAGGTCAATTGGACTCCGTTTGGTTTTCCTTTTCTGTGATACTCAAAAACAAGGAAAAAACAGAAACTAACACTGGGCTCTAGGTTAATAGGTTAGTCCCAAAAATCATATAAAATAACATATAAATGCATATAAAACATCCTAGATGGATAATATAATAGCATGGAACAATCAAAAATTATAGATACGTTGGAGACGTATCAAGTGGCTCCTCTCGTCGCCGGAGAAGAAGAAGCAGAGGAGGAGTGGCTCCTCTCGTCGTTGGAGAATAATAGCACCAGAATAAAGGGGGTACCCGAAGAAAGGGGAGGCACAACCAACAAGTCTCGCGGATCGCGTCTCGTGGATTGCCCCACGATCCAGCGATGCGGAGCCGTCCATGTGATCCAAGGGCGCGGAGCCTGCTCGCAGCCTGCCCTCGGAATTACTTCTAGAAGACCCCATCTGAGGGTTGTCGCATGGCGCTAGGGTATGATCGGACGGCTGACGTTCGGAGGTAGGGTTAGGCAAAACCCCACGGGGTTTATAGGGGTTTTGAGCTGGTCAACGGGGTTTCAAAGGCTTTGACTGAGCATAAATAATTAAAAAATTAAAAAAATATGAAACCTTCCTCGTTCGTTATTTTATAGGACACACTAACGAGGAAAAATACTAAACTTGGTATACGTTCATTTGAGGAAAAAACCTAGCTATCATGATCGAGGTAAAATGAGCACCATTAATTAAAAAAATCAAAAAATATAAAACATGCGCACAATGTTGTCTTGGGTGACATGTTACCATCCAAAAATCATAAACTTTGTCTATGGACATTTTCATGAAAAAACCTTCACACATATGAGCTATCATGTACAAAATTTCATAGAGACCAAGGAGAGGAGGTAGGGTTTCCCTTCGGTTTTTGAAAATTAAAAAAACAAAAAAAATCATCAAAGCTTGATTTCAAAGTGAATAAGAAGGATCTGAACTTATTTTTCCATTTTCATATGGTAAACGTGTTTTTAATGGTTTTTCTATTAAAGTATTTTTTTCGAAAAAATGTAAAAATAGAAAGATTAATTCAATAAATAGTGATTCTTCGAATCTACACTATATAGATTGATTTGGTGTTAATAAAAATTATTTGGCTCATTTGGAGTAGGTCCACAAAAAACTTGATTACAAATGGGGTTGTTTACCCTAGCTTGGGAGCTCATTTGGAGCACATTTCTCATGACTACAAGTTTTGTAGTCGCAAAAGAGATCGGATTGATCACCTAACGTTTATAATAGTTCAGCAAATTGTGCAACTCACACCACAGGGGAATGGACTGAAGTGTTGGTTCAAATTCAAAGTTTGCCTCAGTAGTTCAAATTCAAAGTTTATATATAGAATTATTACACCTTACAAGTTTTCACAGTACTTCAAATTGACGACAGAATCCTTATTACAAATCTTTAAAGTTCAAAGTTTATGACTTGCATTCAAGTTCAAATTCAAATCTTTGCCTTGCTCCTTGTGTTCCGGATGGGTTAACCGTCTTGCTTCTGGTTTCCTGGCTGGGATATTTTGTGCTTTTGAAAGCTTTGTCTTGTTGCTACGATCTTCACTTACGGTGGTGGCGGTTTTGTTGAGCTTTGTTGATCGAGCAAGTGATGACCAGTTGACGATCATCTGTGGGCTCACTAATCTTTAAAGGAACTTCAGACAAAATAACTTCCTCCTCTCTTATAGCTTCAAAACCTTCGTAAGCCATGGTTTCAAATTCCGCATTAGATGATGGTTCAACCGAAGTTTCTTCCTCTCTAGGTCTTTTCTGTCTTGTGCCTCTAATTATCCTAGAGCTGGGTCAAACAGAAATAAGCTTAGCCATTGCCTACACTGTATTCATTGGTTTCAAGGTTCACTGGATATCTCCATTCCCTATTTTTACTGTCAGTGTATGTCACCTCAGCCTCGTATGTCGACGGTCGAATGCATTTCATTCTTAGTCCTCTTGCCTTGGCATGCAATGCCTTAATCAGAGATGGGAGCATAAGATGGCCAACATATTGTGTTTCTGCAATTCTTTTATGAAGAGCCATCTTCACCATGATCATCTTCCTGATCTTATCAAATGCTTGCCACAACAAAATCCCTTTCACTGACTTGAACTTTGCATTGAAACACTCAGCGAGGTTATTGGTCACATAGTCTACTTTGCATATTTCATTGAATTTGCTTCTTGACCACAACTTTCCATGATGTTCATCCATGTACTCCTTCACCAAAGGATTATGAGCATACAACACTCTCAAATGGTGCTCATGCTTCCTCAAGCTGCATGTGTATGATGCTGGCCATAGATTCTCATCATAAACTTTGCCTTTGAATTTCTTTTTAAGATTATGTGCTGGGTGTCGCATACATTCCCTATGTTCCACTCCAGGGAATACAATTTCTACTGCAGTTTCTAAACCCTTGCAAGCATCTGTGTGTATAACTAAACCTGAGGGTGTACCTATAATGTTGCGTAACTTCTGCAAAAACCAAACCCAACTCTCCTCACTCTCTACCTCCAACGCACCAAATGCAACTGGGAATAGCCAGTTGTGTCCATCAACTATAGAAGCTGCTACTAGCTGGCCTCTCCATCTTCCATTCAAAGCAGTCACATCGACAGCCAAATAGGGCCTACAACCATTCAGAAACCCCACTTGACAAGCCTTGAAACAAACAAAAGCCCTCTGAAGCACTCCTTCTCTAGTGCCTTCCCTTTTAATTTGTACTTAACTGTATGCTTGTCAATCTCTACAACACTCCCTGGACTAGCCGTCTCCACTTCAGCTTTGAAGGTGTAAAGCAACTGAAAACTCTCATTCCATGGACCATTAATCCTATCAAGAGCCCTTTCCTTAGCATAGAAAATCTTCATGTATTGTACATTAATCTTGTACTTCTCAAATAGCTTCCCATGGAGTCTTGTTGGACCAATTGTTGGTGTTTCCCTCACCCAATCCAAGATTGCATCGCCACCCACCTAGTCTTTGCAAGCTTAGATTTGTCCTTTCCCCCTCCCCCTCCAGGTGGGCAAGTGTGCCCGTGTGGGTTGCTTTTTATCTAAAACAAAATGAAAAATGATGTCAGATACAATTAAGAAACAGTACACATGATCTAAATATAGAATGGATAAATAATCTGATAACATTATTCAGTTGTAATACCTGAATCAGTTTGCTCTTTTGCATAGTGGATGCATGCAACCTCCACCTACACCTATCATAAGGGCAATGAACAGTGAATCTTCCTGGCTCACTCCTATCAACCTCATAAGAGTTTTCGGTGAGAATGCAATATGTAGTCCTTTGCATTACGACGATCCACCATCGATTCGAATACGGTTCCTGGAGTAAGGTCGGTATTCTCCCTTTTCCACTCAATTGTTGGCATGTCCTCACCATCATATTCTTGTAAAACTAAGGAGTCGATGTTCTCCTCCCTCTCTTCATCATCAATGTCATCAAATCTAGCACGGCTGCAAGGCTCCTCTGCATATTGATCTTCCACTGCCTGTTGACTGACTCTATCTACCAGTTCGGGAATATAATCTCATCCTCACCACCATGTCGAGGCACTTCCTCATCAGGCTCTGCATCTACTTCTACATCAGGTGCAGAAGTGAGAGGAGAAGTGGCAGAATTAGTGGCAGCCGACATGTTGTGGCTTTCAGAACCACTAGGTTTACTTGGTCTCGACCTACAAGGAGTACAAGGACGCTCGCTATTAGCAGAGACAGATGATGTATGAACACCCTTCGGGATACGTTGTTTGCGTGCCTGAAGCACACCGATATGGATTTTACCAAAACGGTTGTCAGCATTCAAACTAAATAGCAATCCCAGATGCTCATCACAATTTAATGGGAGAAATCTCTGCTCGGTACTGTCGAAATATCTCAGTTCAACAGCATCGGCAAGGCTCCACAGATACTCACAACAGAGTGCCTCGCGGAAATCTCTGAACGAAACGCTGGTTTCTACCACTTTAGGATAGAAAAATCCAGAAATCACACACGATTTAGTTCCACGCAGCTCTCTAGTTTCCATTCTAACCGCCAGCCAAAAAGCAAGTGCAGGATCAACCCTATTCGATTGAAATAAGATAAAGGGCGCAGTTAGGCCAAAACATTTCAGATAAATTGCGTTGATTCAGGCCAACGGTGGTCAAATAAAACCTAATTTACGGATCTCCTAATCAACTTGAGAGGAAAATGATGCTTACCCAGGTGGAATCCATGAATTATCAGCCTCTAATTCGACCCAATCATCTCCATGGTTGATGGGCCAGACGGGGTGCCCCCCCCCCCCCGACATCGCTTCTGAATCCTAGATGGGGAGAGAGGGTAGATGCGGCAGAGGCGGCAAGAGTGCGGCGGAGGCGGCACGACGACAGCGGAGGGGGCGGCGCGAAAGCGCCTGGATCTGATTCAGGTTAGAATGAGTATCAGTTTCGCGGCCCCACTGGTTACCACGTAACGGTCAAAATGTGGACTCTGCCCTATGCGGCCCCACTAGTCAGAGTTAACGGTCAAGCCATTGACCCGACGGCAACGTCCGCCGTGACCAGTTCTGAGGGTTTCGGGCAAGGGAGTGGGGAAAAGTGAGCAAAAGTTAAGAGCGTGGGGATGAATGAGTAGAACTAACGAACCAGGGGCACAAAAATAAAATCCCTATTAGAAATGCTACAGAGCTCCCACTCACTTGAAGGAAATATGCCCTAGAGGCAATAATAAAGTTGTTATTTATAATTCCTTATATCATGATAAATGTTTATTATTCATGCTAGAACTGTATTAACCGGAAACTTAGTACATGTGTGAATACATAGACAAACAGAGTGTCACTAGTATGCCTCTACTTGACTAGCTCGTTTAATCAAAGATGGTTAAGTTTCCTAGCCATGGACATGAGTTGTCATTTGATTAACGGGATCACATCATTAGATATGATGTGATTGACTTGACCCATTCCGTTAGCTTAGCATTTGATCGTTTAGTATATTGCTATTGCTTTCTTCATGACTTATACATGTTCCTATGACTATGAGATTATGCAACTCCCGAATACCGGAGGAACACTTTGTGTGCTACCAAATGTCACAACATAACTGGGTGGCTATAAAGGTGCTCTACAGGTGTCTTCGATGGTACTTGTTGAGTTGGCATAGATCGAGATTAGGATTTGTCACTCCGATTGTCGGAGAGGTATCTCTGGGCCTTCTCGGTAATGCACATCACTATAAGCCTTGCAAGCAATGTAACTAATGAGTTAGTTGTGGGATGATGCATTACAGAACGAGTAAAGAGACTTGCCAGTAACGAGATTGAACTAGGCATTGAGGTATCGGCGATCGAATCTCGGGCAAGTAACATACCGGTGACAAAAGGAACAATGTATGTTGTTATGCGGTTTGACTGATAAAGATCTTCATAGAATATGTGGGAACAAATATGAGCATCCAGGTTCCGCTATTGGTTATTGACCGGAGACGTGTCTCGGTCATGTCTACATAGTTCTCGAACCCATAGGGTCCGCACGCTTAACGTTCGGTGACGATCGGTAATATGAGTTTATGTGTTTTGATGAACCGAAGGTAGTTCGGAGTCCCGGATATGATCACGGACATGACGAGGCGTCTCGAAATGGTCGAGACATAAAGATTGATATATTGGATGACTATGTTTGGACTTCGGAAGGGTTCCGAGTGAGTTTGGACGAATACTGGAGTACCGGGGGGTTACCGGAACCCCCCGGGGAGTGTAATGGGCCTCATGGGCCTTGGTGGAGAGAGGAAGGGGCGGCCAGCGCAGGCCGCGCGCCCCCTCTGCCTCTAGTCCGAATTGGACAAGGAAGGGGGCGGCGCTCCCCTTTTTCCTTCCCCCTCTCTCCTCCTTCCTCCCCTCCTTCTCCTACTCTTGGAAGGGGTGGAATCCTACTCCCGGTGGGAGTCGGACTCCCCTTGGGGCGCGCCTAGGAGGCCGGCCTCCTCCCCCTCCTCCACTCCTTTATATACGGGGGAGGGGCACCCCATAGAGACACAAGTTTATCATTGATCTCTTACCCGTGTGCGGTGCCCCCCTCCACCATAATCCACCTCGGTCATATCGTAGCGGTGCTTAGGCGAAGCCCTGCATCGGTAGCTTCATCATCACCGTCATCACACCGTCGTGCTGACGAAACTCTCCCTCGAAGCTCTACTGGATCGTGAGTTTGTGGGACATCACCGAGCTGAACGTGTCCATACGACTACATCAACCGCGTTGTCATAATGCTTCCGCTTACGGTCTACAAGGGTACGTGGACAACACTCTCCCCTCTTGTTGCTATGCATCACCATGATCTTGCGTGTGCGTAGGAATTTTTTTGAAATTACTACGTTCCCCAACAGTGGTATCAGAGCCAGGTTTATGCGTAGATGTTATATGCACGAGTAGAACACAAGTGAGTTGTGGGCGATACAAGTCATACTGCTTACCAGCATGTCATACTTTGATTCGACGGTATTGTTGGATGAAGCGGCCCGGACCGACATTACGCGTACGCTTACGCGAGACTGGTTCTACCGACATGCTTCGCACATAGGTGGCTGGTCGGTGTCAGTTTCTCCAACTTTAGTTGAATCGAATGTGGCTACGCCCGGTCCTTATGAAGGTTAAAATAGCACATACTTGACGAAAATATCGTTGTGATTCTGATGCGTAGGTAAGAACGGTTCTTGCTCAGCCCGTAGCAGCCACGTAAAACTTGCAACAACAAAATAGAGGACGTCTAACTTGTTTTTGCAGGGCATGTTAGTTATCGGCAACTGGCAGGAGCCATATGGTTGTCGCTTTATGGTATGAAATGCAATTGCCATGTAATTGCTTTACTTTATCACTAAGCGGTAGCGATAGTCGTAGAATCAATAGTTGGTGAGACGATAACGATGCTACAATGGAGATTAAGGTGTCGCGCTGGTGACGATGGTGATCATAACGGTGCTTTGGAGATGGAGATCAAAGGCACAAGATGATGATGGCCATATCATATCACTTATATTGATTGCATGTGATATTTATCTTTTATGCATCTTATTTTTCTTAGATCGATGGTAGCATTATAAGATGATCTCTCACTAAATTTCAAGGTATAAGTGTTCTCCCTGAGTATGCACCGTTGTGAAAGTTCATCATGCCGAGACACCACGTGATGATCGGGTGTGATAAGCTCTACATTCACATACAACGGGTGCAAGCCAGTTTTGCACATGCAGAATACTCGGGTTAAACTTGACGAGCCTAGCATATGCAGATATGGTTCCGGAACACTGAGACCGAAAGGTCGAGCGTGAATCATATAGTAGATATGATCAACATAGTGATGTTCACCATTGAAAACTACTCCATCTCACCTGATGATCGGACATGGTTTAGTTGATATGGATCATGTGATCACTTAGCTGATTAGAGGGATGTCTACCTAAGTGGAAGTTCTTAAGTAATTTGATTAATTGAACTTTAATTTATCATGAACTTAGTACCTGGTAGTATTTTTGCATGTCTATGTTGTTGTAGATAGATGGACCGTGCTGTTGTTCCGTTGAATTTCAATGCGTTCCTTGAGAAAGCTAAGTTGAAGATGATGGTAGCAATTACACGGACTGGGTCCGTAACTTGAGGATTATCCTCATTGCTGCATAGAAGAATTATGTCCTGGAAGTACCGCTAGGTGCCAAACCCGCTGCAGGAGCAACGCCAGATGTTATGAACGTCTGGCAGAGCAAAGTTGATGACTACTCGATAGTTCAGTGTGCCATGCTTTACGGCTTAGAACCGGGACTTCAACGATGTTTCGAACGTCATGGTGCATATGAGATGTTCCAGGAGTTGAAGTTAATATTTCAAGAAAATGCCCGGATTGAGAGATATGAAGTCTCCAATAAGTTCTACAGCTGCAAGATGGAGGAGACTAGTTCTGTCAGTGAGCATATACTCAAAATGTCTGGGTATAATAATCACTTGATTCAACAGGGAGTTAATCTTCCGGATGATAGTGTCATTGACAGAATTCTTCAATCACTACCACCAAGCTACAAGAGCTTCGCGATGAACTATAACATGCAAGGGATGGATAAGAAAATTCTCGAGCTCTTCGCAATGCTAAAAGCTGCGGAGGTAGAAATCAAGAAGGAGCATCAATAGTTGATGGTCAACAAGACCACCATTTCAAGAAAAAGGGTAAAGGGAAGAAGGGGAACTTCAAGAAGAACGACAAGCAAGTTACTGCTCAAGTGAAGAAGCCCAAGTCTGGACCTAAGCCTGAGACTGAGTGCTTCTCTTGCCAAAGGGACTGGTCCTTTGGAAGCGGAACTGCCCCAAGTATTTGGCGGATAAGAAGGATGGCAAGGTGAACAAAGGTATATGTGGCATACATGTTATTGATATGTACCTTACTAATGCTTGCAGTAGTGCCTGGGTATTTGATATTGGTTCTGTTGCTAATATTTGCAACTCGAAACAGGGACTACAGATTAAGCGAAGATTGGCTAAGGACGAGGTGACGATGCCCGTGGGAAATGGTTCCAAAGTCGATGTGCTTGCTGTCGGCACACTACCTCTACATCTACCTTCGGGATTAGTTTTAGACCTGAATAATTGTTATTTGGTGCCAGCATTAAGCATGGACAGTGATTGAAGAACTCTGTCAATGACACTATCATCAGGAAGATTAACTCCCAACTGTGTCAAGT
This sequence comes from Aegilops bicornis, assembly GCA_021605145.1. Lineage (NCBI taxonomy): Eukaryota > Viridiplantae > Streptophyta > Magnoliopsida > Poales > Poaceae > Aegilops > Aegilops bicornis. The sequence goes on from CM038675.1 coordinate 300,280,444, forward strand.
GGTTGTGGTACCCAGACATTCTAAGTATATGTTCATTGACAGAACTATTCTCCTCCATTTTGCAGCTGTAGAACTTATTGGAGACTTCATATCTCTCAATCCGGGCATTTGCTTGAAATATTAACTTCAACTCCTGGAACATCTCATATGCTCCATGACATTCAAAAAGACGTTGAAGTCCCGGTTCTAAGCCGTAAAGCATGGCACACTGAAGTATCAAGTAGTCATCAGCTTTTCTTTGCCAGACGTTCTTAATGTCATCAGCAGCATCTGCAGCAGGCCTGGCACCTAGCGGTGCTTCCAGGACGTAATTCTTCTGTGCAGCAATGAGGATAATCCTCAAGTTACGGACCCAGTCCGTTTAGTTGCTACCATCATCTTTCAACTTAGCTTTCTCTAGGAACGCATTAAAATTCAAAGGAACACTAGCACGAGCCATTGATCTACAACAACATAGACATGCAAAATTCTATCAGGTACTAAGTTCATGATAAATTAAAGTTCAATTAATCATATTAGTTATGAACTCCTACTTAGATAGACATCCCTCTAATCATCTAAGTGATCACGTGATCCAAATCAACTAAACCATGTCCGATCATCACGTGAGATGGAGTAGTTTTCAATGGTGAACATCACTATGTTGATCATATCTACTATATTGATTCATGCTCGACCTTTAGGTCTCAGTGTTCCGAGGACATATCTGCATATGCTAGGCTTGTCAAGTTTAACCCGAGCATTCTGTGTGTGCAAAACTGGCTTGCACCCCTTGTATGTGAACGTAGAGCCTATCACACCCGATCATCACGTGGTGTCTCGGCATGACGAACTTTCATAGAACGGTGCATACTCAGGGAGAACACTTGTACCTTGAAATTTAGTGAGGGATCATCTTATAATGCTACCGCCGAACTAAGCAAAATAAGATGCATAAAGGATAAACATCACATGCAATCAATATAAGTGATATGATATGGCCATCATCATCTTGTGCCTTTAATCTCCATCTCCAAAGCACCGTCATGATCACCATCGTCACCGACGCGACACCTTGATCTCCAACCTAGCATCGTTGTCGTCTTGCCAACTATTGCTTCTACGACTATCGCTACCGCTTAGTGATAAAGTAAAAACAATTACAGGGCAATTGCATTGCATACAATAAAGCGACAACCATATGGCTCGTGCTAGTAGCCGATAACTCTGTTACAAAACATGATCATATCATACAGTAAAATTTAGCATCATGTCTTGACCATATCACATCACAACATGCCCTGCAAAAACAAGTTAGACATCCTCTACTTTGTTGTTGCAAGTTTTACGTGGCTGCTACGGGCTGAGCAAGAACCGTTCTTACCTACGCATCAAAACCACAACGATTTTTCGTCAAGTGTGCTGTTTTAACCTTCAAAGAGGACCGGGTGTAGTCACAATTGATTCAACTAAAGTTGGAGAAACTGATACCTGCCAGCCACCTGTGTGCAAAGCACGTCGGTAGAACCAGTCTCACGTAAGCGTACGTGTAATGTCGGTTCGGGCCGCTTCATCCAACAATACCGCCGAATCAAAGTATGACATGCTGGTAAGCAGTATGACTATTATCGCCCACAACTCTTTGTGTTCTACTTGTGCATATAAAATCTACGCATAGACCTGGCTCGGATGCCACTGTTGGGGAACGCAGTAATTTCAAAAAAATTCCTACGCACACGCAAGATCCATCTAGGTGATGCATAGCAACGAGAGGGGAGAGTGTTGTCCACATGCCCTCGTAGACCGAAAGCGGAAGCGTTATGACAACGCGGTTGATGTAGTCGGGCGTCTTCACGATCCAACCGATCCTAGTACCGAAAGTACGACACCTCCATGATCTGCACACGTTCAGCTCGGTGACGTCCCACGAACTCTAGATCCAGCTGAGGTTGAGGGAGAGTTTCTTCAGCACGACGGCGTGATGACGGTGATGATGAAGTTACCGACGCAGGGCTTCGCCTAAGCACTACAACGATATGATCGAGGTGGAAATCTGTGGAGGGGGCACCGCATACGGCTAAACAATCAACTTGTGTGTCTATGGGGTGCCCCCTCTGCCGTATATAAAGGAGTGGAGGAGGGGAGGGCCGGCCCTCTCATGGCGCGCCCAAGGGGGGAGTCCTACTCCCTGTGGGAGTAGGATTCCCTCTTTCCCTAGTTGGGGTAGGAGAAGAAGGAAGAGAGAGAGGGAGAGAAGGAAAGGGGGGGCCGCCCCCCTCCCAATTTGGATTGGGCTTGGGGGGTGCCCCCACCTTGGCCGCCTCTTCCTCTCTCCCACTAAGGCCATTAAGGCCCAATGACTCCCCGGGGGGTTCCGGTAACCCCCCGGTACTCCGGTAAGTGCCCGAACTCACCCAGAACCATTCCGATGTCCAAACATAACCTTCCAATATATCGATCTTTATGTCTCGACCATTTTGAGACTCCTCTTCATGTCCGTGATCACATCTGGGACTCCGAACAACCTTCGGTACATCAAAACACATAAACTCATAATACCGATCATCATCGAACCTTAAGCGTGCAGACCCTACGGGTTCGAGAACTATGTAGACATGACCGAGACTCATATCCAGTCAATAACCAATAGCGGAACCTGGATGCTCTTATTGGTTCCTACATATTCTACAAAGATCTTTATCGGTCAAACCGCATAACAACATACATTGTTCCCTTTATCATCGGTATGTTACTTGCCTGAGATTCGATCGTCGGTATCTCAATACCTAGTTCAATCTCGTTACCGGCAAGTCTCTTTACTCGTTCCGTAATGCATCATCCTGCAACAAACTCATTAGTCACATTGCTTGCAAGGCTTATAGTGATGTGCATTACCGAGAGGGCCCTGAGATACCACTCCAACAATCGGAGTGACAAATCCTAATCTCGATCTATGCCAACTCAAAAAACATCATTGGAGACACCTGTAGAGCATCTTTATAATCACTCAGTTACGTTGTGACGTTTGATAGCACACTAAGTGTTCCTCCGGTATTCGGGAGTTGCATAATCTCATAGTCATAGGAACATGTTTAGGTCATGAAGAAAGCAATAGCAACAAACTAAACGATCATCATGCTAAGCTAAAGGATGGGTCAAGTCAATCACATCATTCTCTAATGATGTGATCCCGTTAATCAAATGACAACTCATGTCTATGGCTAGGAAACTTAACCATCTTTGATTCAACGAGCTAGTCAAGTAGTGGCATACTAGTGACACTCTGTTTGTCTATGTATTCACACATGTACTAAGTTTCCGGTTAATACAATTCTAGCATGAATAATAAACATTTATCATGATATAAGTAAATATAAATAACAACTTTATTATTGCCTCTAGGGCATATTTCCTTCAAAACTACCCAAACACGCCATATAGCTGAATGCCGGGCCAAAGTCACAATTTTTCATCTTATTTTAGGACCACGTGACCCTCGTTTAGAAGTTTTGTATGGTCCTACCCTCGTGCCTGTCCACGCACGCATCAGGTGTAGACCTCGTATATAGCCGCGACCCGGAAAATAATCGCCAAAATACGGGTCAGCGCGGAAAATTCTGTCCGGGCAGACCCCTCAAACATGAACGACCCATAAAAAGATTTTGCAGGGCGCGACAAAAGTTCGACCTCAACCTCTAGATTCACGGGGTGGGAGGCCGACCCGAGCTTGCCCCCTATCCGTAGCGATATTTGGCGGGAGGGAACTTTCTGCGCGGCCGTTCTCGCTCCCCCCTCCTCAGCCGCCATTGCCCGGCCACTGCACGCTCCGGTCCGTCTTCCGTCGCTGCCATGGAAGCCTTCCAGCCATCCCCTGTCACCGTCGAGGTCACGCACACGCAATCCCCATCCCCCACCCCGGCGGATCTCGTCGCCGGCCATGTCGCCCCCGCTGTCGCCCAAGGCCCCAACGTGCCTTCCCGCAAGCGGCAGGCAACATCGTCGTTCAAGGCGGCAATCTGGCTGGCCCCGCCGGAAAGGCACGCGCCCCGGCGCTGCCGCCGTGCTACCTCTTGAGCATGCGTTGGTTTTCCTTTGAAGAGAAAAGGGTGATGCAAGAAAGTAGCGTAAGTATTTCCCTCAGTTTTTGAGAACCAAGGTATCAATCCAGTAGGAGACTACACGCAAATCGCCTAGTACCTGCATAAATAATCGAGAACCTTGCAACCAACGTGATAAAGGGGTTGTCAATCCCTTCACAACCACTTGGAAAAGTGAGATTTGACAAAGATAGTAAGATAAATATTTTTGGTATTTTGTTGTATAGATTGGAAAGTAAAGATTGCAAAATAAACGGCGACAGAAATTGGCAAGTTAATGGGAAACTAATATGATGTAAAATAGACCCGGGGGCCATAGGTTTCACTCGTGGCTTCTCTCAAGATAACATAAATTACGGTGGGTGAACAAATTTCTGCCGAGCAATTGATAGAAAAGCGCATAGTTATGAGAATATCTAGGCATGATCATGAACATAGGCATCACGTCCGTGTCAAGTAGACCGAAACGATTCCGCATCTACTACTATTACTCCACACATCGACCGCTATCCAGCATGCATCTAGAGTATTAAGTTCATAAGAACAGAGTAACGCATTAGGCAAGATGACATGATGTAGAGGGATAAACTCAAGCAATATGATATAAACCCCATCCTTTTATCCTCGATGGCAACAATACAATACGTGTCGGTTCCCTTTCTATCACTGGGATCGAGCACCGTAAGATTGAACCCAAAGCTAAGCACTTCCCCCATTGCAAGAAAGATCAATCTAGTAGGCCAAACTAAACCGATAATTCGAAGAGACTTGCAAAGATATCAAATCATGCATATAAGAATTCAGAGAAGAATCAAATATTGTTCATAGATAATCTTGATCATATACCCACAATTCATCGGATCTCGGCAAACACACCGCAAAAAGTATTACATCGAATAGATCTCCAAGAACATCGAGGAGAACTTTGTATTGAGAACCAGAGAGAGAGAAGGAGCCATCTAGCTAATAACTATGGACCTGAAAGTCTGTGTTAAACTACTCACACATGATTGGTGACGCTATGGTGTTGATGTAGAAGCCCTCCGTGATAGAATCCCCCTCCGGCAGATCACCGGAAAAGGCCCCAAGATGGGATCTCACCGGTACAGAAGGTTGCGGCGGTGGAAAAGTGGTTTCGTGGCTCTCCTGGATGTTTTCAGGGTATAAGAGTCTATATAGGCGAAAGAAGTAGGTCGGTGGAGCTACAAGGGGCCCACGAGGGTGGGGGCGTGCCTACCCCCCTGGGCACACCATCCTGCCTCATGTCCGCCTTGTTGCATCTCTAACTTCTAGTCCAAGTCTCCTGAATTGCGTTTGTTCCAACAAAGATCCTCGCAAAGGTTTCATTCCGTTTGGATTCCGTTTGATATTCCTTTTCTGCGAAACACTGAAATAGGCAAAAAAACACAATTTGCACTGGGCCTTCTGTTAATAGGTTAGTCCCAAAAATAATATAAAAGAGCATAATAAAGCCCATTAAACATCCAAAACAGATAATATAATAGCATGGAACCATCAAAAATTATAGATACGTTGGAGATGTATCACGCCGCTACGCGATCTGCCCGGCCACCGGCGAAGAAGGTGAGCAAGGTTTCGGGCGTGAAACGGAAGAAGCTTCCAAAAAAAGGCCGGTGCCTTCGTCCACTCCCCCGCCCCGGCGACATGTTCCCCGACGATGCCGTTCAACGGAGCTGCTTCCACCGTAGGCGAGTTGTTCGATGAAATGGCCGGAAGGTATGCATCTTCGATCTTTTGTCTTGCTTCGCTTCTCGCCATTGTGGTTTTCATGACTTAATGTCACTCAATGTAGTGGTTGTTCGAACAATGCCACTGCCGAGTTCGTGAACTTATCGGATGCCAACGCCGTCGACATCGATCAAGCCCCGTTCGCTATTTTGATTACAATGAAATGGAGGGTGGTGTGGATGATCACGGTGGTGAGGAAGAAGTGGAGGAGGTAGATGAGGGGGCTTTTGAGCAAGCACAAGCAAGAAAAGAGCGTGAGATCGAAGAACTACATAATCTTGGAAGATCAAATCTTGATCAAGGCTTGGAGTGCGGTGTCCCTTGATGCTTGCACGGGTACATCTCAAACCTCGACGACATATTGGCAAAGAATCGAAGATCAATACTTCCACATGATGGCCAAGTATACCAATAGGACACCATGGACCTTTTGGTCAATTCAAGGTCGTTGGGACATGATCAAGCCGATTTGTAGCCATTGGGCAGCTTGCTTGGAACAAGTTCGCAATGCACCTCCAAGTGGAACCGTGGAATCCGACTATGTGAGTTAGTTTTCACGTCCCAAGTTGTGCATTTCATTTGCATCATATGAAGTGATTGCATCATTTGACCTTGTTTGAAATGCGTAGGAAAAAATTGCCCGACAAAGATACAAAGACATGGAAGCTTCCGAAGGCAAACAAATTTAACTTGAGCATTGTTGGGATATGCTCAAAGAGTGCGAGAAGTGGAAGTTAATTGACAAAGAATCTCCACCGAAGAGAGGTTCACTTACAAACATGGATGAAGATGAAGATGATGATGGCCCAAGAAACTTGAACAAGCCCGATGGTGACAAGAAGACAAAGGAGAAGATCAAGAGGGAACACGAGGCATCGAGCTTGCGGGAAAAAATAGATGCCATGGTGCAATGAAATGAGTTGATGTTAGTGAAGACCTTGGAGGCAAAGAAAGAGTTAGCCGACAAGAAGGCACGAGAGAAGCAACATAAGTGGCAATTTCTCAAGGACGAGGGGTTGCGCAAGGCGACCATTGAGGAGAGAATAGCACGTGCCGCCGAGAATAAAGCCATGCCCAAGCTTTTTTTATAAGAGAATAGGATCATGACAATGAACCGCAATGACATGGACGGCATCACCAAAGAATGGCATGATATGGCAAGGAGAGACATCTTGAAGAGGCGAATGCTTGCTTTGGCCGATCGGGATTAGGAACCAACATCGCCGATGCATTCAGCATGCCCGCCGGTGATTTCAGTGCCAAAGTTGGAACAAGTGCTGGCGGTGGATTCAGTGGCAGCGATGACATCGATGGAGGTGGTGCGGAGTGAAGAGCGATGGACGTGGTCGTTTGCAAGTCCTTTTGCGTTTTTCCTACAAAACTATGGTTTTAGTTGTGCACCAACTATGTTTTATTGTTTGAATTTGAACTCATTTATTGGAATTTCTGTCAAATTCGCTCAATTGGGGTTTTTCGGTTTGCGGGTCCAAGCAGCGGCGCCCGAACAGACCCTGTGTAGCCAACCTGTAAAAGAGCGTCTACTACAAATATACTTTTTTCGGGGCCGTTTGCAGGGTCTGACTCTACCCTCTCCCACACCGGCCCACAAAGTCGTTTTTTTCGCGAACTGTAAACGTGTTTTGCGGGTCGGCATTATACGAGGTCTGCTAGAGATGCTCTTAACGGGGTCGAAACTGAATTATTTTTCCAGGAGCCACAAGGCAGTATTCCCATCGTCCGGATTTATTAGGCCTCTTTTATTTTGAGTCAAAGTCTGACAACGAATTTAACTAATAAATATAAATGTCACAAAAATTATATCATAGAAAACCTTTTTCGAATACAAATCCAACAATACTATATGTAGCATATCCCTTATATATTTTTAGTCAAATACGGTTGTCCAAACCCATGGATCTATGAGGGGTTGACCCGGGACTCAGGTATCGGCCACCTTGGAATATGGCAAAGAAGTTCGGGTCCAACTCAAAGCTACGGTTGGACTTCGATTCAGGTGTCAACCCATTCGGTGGTTTATTAGTCTTGGATGTAGCTAGGGTGTATGATGTCTACTACGCAACTTTATTCTTGTAGACACGTGTTGGGCCTCCAAGCGCAGAGTTTTGTAGGACAATAGCAATTTTCCCTCAAGTGGATGACCTAAGGTTTATCAATCTGTGGGAGGCGTAGGATGAAGATGGTCTCTCTCAAACAACCTTGCAATCAAATACAAGAAATCTCTTGTGTCCCCAACACACCCAATACAACGGCAATTTGTATAGGTGGACTAGTTCGGCAAAGAGATGGTGATAAAAGTGTAATATGGATGGTAGAAATATATTTGTATAATCTGAATAAATAAAAACAACAAGGTAGCAAATAGTAAACGGGCACAAAAACGGCATTGCAGTGCTTGAAAATGAGGCCTAGTGTCTGTACTTTCGCTAGTGCAATCTCTCTACAGTGCTAATATAATTGGATCATATAACCACCCCTCAAAGTGCGATGAATAATCACTCCAAAGTTCCTATCTAGCGGAGAACATAAGAAGAAATCGTTTGTAGGGTACGAAACCACCTCGAAGCTATTCTTTCTGATCAATCTATCCAAGAGTTCGTACTAAAATAACACCAAATAATTTCAGATTTATAATACTCAATCCAACACAAAGAACTTCAAAGAGTGCCCCAAGATTTCTACCGGAGAAACAAAGACAAGAACATGCATCAACCCCTATGCGTAGATTACCCCAATGTCACCTCGGGAATCCGCGAGTTGAGTGCCAAAACATATATCAAGTGAATCAAAATAATACCCCATTGTCACCATGAGTATTCATTTGCAAGACATATATCAAGTGCTCTCAAATCCATAAAAGTATTCAATCCAATAAAATGAAATCTCAAAGGGAAAACTCAATTCATCACAAGATAGAGAGAGGAAAACACCATATGATCCGACTATATTAACAAAGCCCGTGATACATCAAGATCGTGACATCTCAAGAACACGAGAGAGAGAAATTAAACACATAGCTACTGGTACAAACCCTTAGCCCCGAGGGTGGACTACTCCCTCCTCATCGTGGTGGCCGCCGGGATGATGAAGATGGCCACCAGAGAGGATTCCCCCTTCCGGCAGGGTGCCAGAACGGGGTCTAGATTAGTTTTTGGTGGCTCTGAGGCTGCGGTGGCGGAACTTCTGATCTAGGTTAACCCCCGAGGGTTTTTGGAATATTTGTGAATTTATAGGGTAAAGAGGGGGTGCGGGAGGCCACCAAGGTGGGCACAACCCAACTGGGTGTGCCTGGTGGGGTTTTCCCTCCTCGGGGCACCCCCGAGGTGCTGCTTTGGCCCATTGGTGGTCTTCTGGTCCATAAAAAATCCTCAAAAAGTTTCACATTGTTTGGACTCTGTTTGATATTGATTTCCTGTGATGTAAAAAACAAGCAAAAAACGGCAACTAACCTTTGGGCACTTTGGGTCAATAGGTTAGTCCCAAAATGATATAAAGTTGCTATAAAATGATTGTAAAACATCCAAGAATGATAAAATAACAGCATGAATACTTCATAGATTATAGATACGTTGGAGACGATCAAGATCCATCTAAGCTTAATTCCTACTGCCCCTCGAGTAGATAAATGATAAAAGAAATAATTTATGAAGTGTGAATGCTAGCAAAGTGCATAAGTTTGATCAATGATAATTTCAATCACTTTTCCTAGCATCATAACAGCAATTCTTTCTTATAAAACTTCTCATGTTAAAATAGCAACCAATTCACATGTTAAGGTTCAAACAATGAATTCTCTTGAAACCCAACAACCTATGTTCTCAATCACCAAGCAATTGCAATTCAACTTATTCAACAGAGTTTAAGTAAGAGCTCTACATACTCAACCATCATATAGTCTTATATGATTGCTAACACTCACCGTGTCACTACTAGGGAAACGCTATACACAGAACTTTAGCAGTAGCGCTTGTTAAAAAATCACGCTACTGCTAGACAGCAGTAGCGCGTGGAAAATAAGTGCGTTGCAGATGCATATATATCAGTAGCGCGTTTCACCGAAAACTCGCTACTACTAAAATTCCAACCACTAAGCCGATGGGCTACACATAGTAGTAGTGATCTTCCAAAAACCGCGCTACCACTAATATTCTTATAGCAGCGCGTTTACGCATAAAGCGCTACTGCTAACGAAAATAAAATAAAATGAAAAACGAATAGAAAACTAAATGAAAATGAAAGAAATAGAAAAAGGAGAAAGGAAAAATATAAAATGTAAAGAAAAATAAATGAAAAGGGGAAAAAGGATGAAGACATAGAGTAGCGTGTTCTCTGAATTTCGGCATGACTTGTGCTACAAACTAGGACATATTGAGTGCCCGGAATTTGCCGCACCAGGAAGGAGTCAACGTTCCTGCAAAACAATAGGCCTTTTTATGTCATTATTCATTTTATTAGGTCTAGAATTAATTGACTAGATTTAATCATAGGAAACATGGCTAGCAACGATGAAGGACAGGGTTCTGGTGATTGCGACAACGTCTACCGGGCGGCAGACGAATTTTTTAGCCTTACCGACGATCAACCGATGTTGTTGCTGGGCCCACCGGTGGCATCGGGATCGAGACGACACGCAGACCGGTCTTGAGATCGAGACCGCGCCGAGATCGAGACCAGCGCTGAGACTCAGACCGGCATCGAGACCGGCGCTGAGACTGAGGGAGGCGCTGCCTCGGGGAGCGGAGCCAGTGTAGAACCGAAAGCAAAGAGGCAATGGCTTCCTAACAAACTCAGGGCTACTAGACTGGTGGTCACGAAGGTGGACGACGTCAATTTTGAGCCAACCGCGCCAGAGGAAGCGCGCGCATGCTACGGCAATCAAATAGGTTGCATCGTACGGACAACCGTCGTGACATCCTCAGGGACCGGCACCGTTGGGACCCAGTGAAGAAGGTTTTCGAGACAAACGCGGTCACGACGGAGTTCATGAGACTGCTGGTAATTTTAGTTTCTAATCAATTCAACTACACGTTAGTCATATTTGTAAACGATCCTTGTGCCTTTTGCAGAGAGAGCAACACAGGATTGCGGCCGAAAGCGACTCGCCATCTGAGGCGTTGGCGAGGCCCAAGTGGGACACTCCATTCAACCGGGCGTTGAACATATTGAAACGACTCCCGGTGGAGACTCGATCATCGTATGGACGCGTGCACGGTGTCGGAGACGGCGCCACATGGAAGAAGTACTACCGTGAGACCACGGAGGAGAGAAAGGAAAGACATAGGCTAACTGAAGAAAACATCGATAAGAAGGTTGAGATTGCGGTTGAGAAGAAACCATCTCAGACAGTCGCAACAGCGGTAGCTGCCGCAAAACAGGTGGTTCTAGATATGTCTACTTCCTTGGTTCCGGCCGTTTACAATTGGACCAGGAAAAATCCAGAAAAAAATGCAACGGACTTTCCCCTTGCTGACTTCTTGGGGAGCAGCTCGACTAGCATTGCACCAGCACCTGCAGCTGCACCTGCTCCCGCATCGGCTCCCGCACAGGCTCCCGCACCTGCTCTGGCACCGGACGTGCTCGGCGGTGCTTCGTCTTTGGCTGAGCTCGACGCCCTCACGGTATCTGTCACACCGGGCCCCTTCAATTTCGTTGCCTTTCGGATGTCTCACGTCACAGACTTTTCTTTGCAGGCCGACGAAACCCCGTGCACCATATTGTACACCATCGGCGACCAAAAGGTGGACGTGGGGAAGGCAACGATAATGAAGCCGAAGGAACCATTGTTCCACAGCCGGCCGATCCCCCTGAATGTCTTCAAGGTTTCCGTGGCCAGTGTCAAACTGGGCCATGAGAATTTGCCTCCTCTGGTACTAGCGGGGGATGACGACGAGACCCCGCGGCGGCTTGGTGATTGTTGCAATGGGTGGGTCCTGTTGTGGCCAAAGAGTCTGCTTCGTCTGGAGGCGGTCGGGAGCACACCCACGAGCACGCAGCCTCAAAGAAGGTATGAACATCAACACCCCACCTACCCAATTAGCGTCGGGTGTCGGGTTGGGTGATAGCGGATGGGGTAAGGAAGAGGCTTCATTAGTCGCTGATGACGTCGCCATGGATGAGGATGAGGATGAGGATGGCACTCAACAGTATGTCTATACTGGCGCCTACTTAGGGTTTGAGCATCATGAGTCGGTGCCTGAATTGCCGTCTCCGGAGGCTCAACGTATTGTAGACAACCTTCCGGCAAAGAAGCCTAGGAAGAGATCGAGGAAAGGCAAGAAAGTTGATTCTATGATCCAGCCGCCTCAGCAGCCTCGGGTTCAAGACCGTATAGATATCCCCGGTGCGGATAAATGGCATATCCCCGGTCAACCAATCCTACCTGCAGCAGCGCTAGGGGCCAGATACGGCGATCTAAGGAGACTTCATGACGATGTGCTGTGGATAGAGAAAGGCCTCATCGCCTCAAAAGATCCAGGATACCCACTCTACATGGTTAACGTTCCGCGGCAATTGTCGTACGTCGACTTCTTCCCCGCGGATAAGTTCTTCCTTCGATTCGATTACATATTCGACATGTTTCACATGAAGAAGCTGGATTCTACGTTTGTCCGCCTTTATGCCTTGCACATGAACTACATCATCGGGGTTGAGCAGATACCTCATATCTGTGTCGCTGACCCGTACTTCATGCACGAGGGCTTCTTGGGAGTCTGCGCAAAGCATCATGAATACGCGAGGGAATACATCATCAATTTCATGCTCGTCAATAAGGACAAGGAGGCGATTCTCGTGCCTTATCATCCCCTGTAAGTCATTCGCGCGGATATCCTTCCTTCAATTTCAATCATTCATTTGCACGGTGGAGGCTAATTAATTTGAGGTGTACTTATTTTGCGCAACGACAGGCGCGCCGTCCTCATCATCCTCTACCCCCGATACTCCCACGCTCTTTACTTGGACTCGTCGAAGAACATTAGCAAAAAGGATTACACCCACATCAAGGATGTTCTCGACAGTGCTATGTTTTACTACGACGCACGGGGTGGAGAGGTCAAGGACAAGAAGAGAAGGGCGGCAGGCTCGCCTTCGCCATAAGACCGACTTCGCTGCATCCAAAGAACCGAAAGTGATTATCTTAATGATGGATTCTATGTCCTACACCACATGCTGGAGTACAGACGGGATCACGAGAACCTTCGCATGTCACCTACATCCGGCGATGCCCATATTCTGCAATGGGCAAAGCACGTAGGAGATATCGAGGATCATCGACTTCGAGCTGAGTTCTATCACATCCAGCGCGAACTTGCCCAAATCATCATGAAGGAGGTCGTCGAAAAAACGGGGATGTTCTACGAAGAAGGACAAATGTCGCGGGAAGACGTCCGAACACGGGTAGCCTCTCAGTGTCTCGACCTGAAGCCTTTCACTAGGCTCGGGGACTATCTCCCTGACTTGGATGGATGGCACGACATGTTGGAGTGATTTTCGATATATGACAATGTGTCCGTTTAGTCCATACTTTATGTATGACAAAACGTTGAGTTATGCATTATGAAACTTTATTTGTGATGTATTCAAACCGTCCTCCTCGACTAGCGACGATCACTCTAGTTAGGGCATTTTGGGTACGATCAACTTTGTTATTTATGCTTATGATATGTTGCTTCTATTTTTGCCAAGTCTATCTCTTTCTGTTGCTCAACTATATATGTTGCATATCATCGACTCATGTGATGATGCAGGTGCATAGATCATCGATGGGGAAGAAGTGCTACACTAGGAGTATATATACGACGAGTGGCCGGAGTGTCAGGCCCAGGTGTACCGGTTTTCGGTTTCCGAGCAAAAGGCAGTAGTTAGTTTAGGTTCACGCTAATGCGAGAGAGGGATACGAACTCATGTACTGCATAGTTCCGCTCTCTCTCAAAGTGATAGCACTTCTCGCATATATCAGTGTTTAGATATGGATGACGATGTAGTTGCAAGTAATCGAGACTTGTATCGCTATTTTTGAGATGATGACGAGAGACCACTTTGTGTTGGATGATGACATGATTTGATGAGACTAGTTGTATGTATATGCTATGATTACATTTGTATGTGTATGATATGCTAAAGATTATTGTATAAAGCCTATTCAAATACAAAACAAATATGCAGAAAAAACTAGTAAAACTGGCAGTAGCGCTGCCTTACCAGTAGCGCTTCCTTCTAAAAAGCGCAGCAGATATTAGCAGTAGCGCTCTTCACCAAAGTGTGCTACAGCTATCCATGTATAGCAGTAGCGTGGGACGACAGGCGCTACTGCTAAACGTTAGCTGTAGCGCCTTATCGATAGCGCGACGTCCCGCGCTACTGCTACGGTTTTCCCTAGTAGTGTGTACACATGAGCAAAACATTTCAACCGGACACATAGAAAGATAGGGGCTTATTGTTTTGCCTCCCAACGTATTCACCTCAAGGGTGATGTCAACAATAATAACTCATGCTACCCATATCCAACTAGACATATGTGCCTAGATCTTTCCTCGCCACATGATGCTTGCCAAAGGAGAAAAATAAAAAGGAATAGAGAGAAAAAATTTGACTCTTGCATAAAAGTAAATACATAAAAGTAAAGGATAGGCCCTTCACGGAGGGAAGCAGAGGTTGCCATGTGCTTATTTGTTTGTATGCTCAACCCCTTAGTGCAAAAGAACGTCACATTATATTGCCCCTTATGATAGCAACCTTTATTATGCATCCTGTCGCTTTTATTCTTTGCCATCACAAGTTCGTACAACGCTCAATTTTCTCTTACACTAAATGATCTAACACTTTTAGAAGCAATTTTTATTGCCTTATTGCATTGATGACAACTTACTTGAAGAATCTTATTCAATCCCTAGGTAGGTATGGTGGACTCTTGAAAATAAGATTTGGGTTTAAGGGTTTTTGGATGCACAAGTAGTATCTCTACTTGGTGCGGAATTTTTGGCTAGCAAAGCTGGGGGGAAAGCACCACATGTTGAAGGATCTGTGACAATATAACTTCTATGTGAATATGAACAAACATAAACCATTACGTTGTCTTCCTTATCCAACGTCAACAATTTTGGCATATAATATTTTGATGGGGGCTCACAATCACAAAAGATTTCCAAGATAGTATATTTGCATGTGAAAGTTCTCTTCCTTTTACTAATTATTCATGAATTGGTTGTATGACCAATATTGTGATTGTCAAGCTTCAAAAGATTTCACTTTCTAAATCCAATGTGAAGCTACTACTAGGCATGATATGAACATATAATTTCAACTTCATGATATTCAATTCATTCAACAATTTACTCATAGGATATAAGTGAAGCATAAGAGTAAATGACAAGCTACTCCAAAAAGATATAAGTGAATATCAAGCGAGTAGTTAAGTAAATAGGTAGCTATTTGAGGACTCTCTCTTATTCAAAAACTTTCAGATCTAAGTATTTTATTAAAATAGCAAGAAAAAACAAAATAAAATGACATTCCAAGAATACCAAACATCATGTGAAGAAGCAAAAACTTAGGCTCAACCAATAGTAATCGATAATTGTTGAAGAAGAAAGGTGGGATGCCTACCGGGGCATCCCCAAGCTTAGATGCTTGAGACTTATTGAAATATTATCTTGGCGTGTGATACGTCTCCAACATATCTATAATTTATGAAGTATTCATGCCATTAAATTATCATTCTTGGATGTTTTACAATCATTTTATATCAACTTTATATCATTTTTGGGACTAATCTATTGGCCCAGTGCCAGTTGCTATTCTTTGCTTGTTTTTTACATCGCAGGAAATCAATACCAAACGGAGTCCCAATGCAACGGAACTCCACGGAGATTTTTTATGGACCAGAACACCCACGATGGCCCAAAGAAGCACCTGGCGGTGCCCCGAGGGGGCACAACCCACCAGGACGCGCCTGGGGCCCAGGCGTGCCTAGGTGGGTTGTGACCACCTCGGCGGCCTCCCGCACACCCTCTGTACCCTATAAATTCACAAATATTCCAAAACCCTTCGGGGTTAACCTAGATCAGAAGTTCCGCCGCCTCAACGCTCTGTAGCCACCAAAAACCAATCTAGACTCGTTCCGGCATCATGCCGGAGGGGGGTATCATCTCTGATGGCCATCTTCATCATCCCAGCGGCCACCATGATGAGGAGGGGGTAGTCCACCCTCGGGGCTGAGGGTTTGTACCAGTAGCTATGTGTTTAATCTCTCTCTCTCTCTCTCTCTCTCATGATCTATATCGTGGGCTTTGTTAATATAGATGGATCATAAGATGTTTCTCCCCTTTATACTCTTGTTGTGATGAATTGAATCTTTATCCTTTGAAGTTTTGTCTTGTCGGATTGAATATTCAGATATGAGAACACATGATGTATGTCTTGCAATATGAATACTTGAGGTGACAATGAGGTATCGTATTGATTCACTTGATATATGTTATGGCACTCAACTTGCGGATTCTCGAGGTGACGTTGGGGTAATCTATGCATAGGGGTTGATGCATGTTTTTATTATCTTTTCTCCGATAGAAACTTTCGGGTCCCTTTGTAGTTCTTTGTGTGGATTGAGTATTATGAATATGAATTTGCTTTGGTGTTATTTTAGTACAAACTCTTGAATAGATCGAATGGAAAGAATAGCTTTGAGGTGGTCACGTACCCTATAAACAATTTCTATCTTTTGTTCTCCGCTGATACGAACTCGGGAGTGATTCTTCATTGCACTTTGAGGGATAATCATATGATCCAACTATGTTAGCACTGTTGAGAGAATGCAGTAGCGAAAGTACGGACCCTAGGCCTCATTTTCAAGCATTGCAATACCGTTTTTGTGCCCATTTACTATTTGCTACCTTGCTGTTTTTATTTATTCAAATTATAAAAAAATATTTCTACCATCCATATTACACTTTATTACCATCTCTTCGCCGAACTAGTGCACCTATACAATTTGCCATTGTATTGGGTGTGTTGGGGACACAAGAGATTTCTTGTATTTGGTTGCAGGGTCGTTTGAGAGAGACCATCTTCATCCTACACCTCTCACGGATTGATAAACCTTAGGTCATCCACTTGAGGGAAAATTGCTATTGTCCTACAGAACTCTGCGCTTGGAGGCCCAACACGTGTCTACAAGAATAAAGTTGCATAGTAGACATCAGGGTGCCTTGGGCATCCCCAAGCTTGAGATTTTGTGTCTCCTTAATTTCTCTCATATCACAGTTTTCCTAAATCTCAAAAGCTTCATCCACACAAAACTCAACAAGAACTCGTGAGATAAGTTAGTATAAACCAATGCAAAAACCTTATCATTCTCTACTGAAGCAAATCACTAAAATTATTATTCAACGTTGCATACTAAATGCATCTACATATTTAATACTCCTATCCTCAAATAGAATCATTAAACAAGCAAACATATGCAAACAATGCAAACATAACAGCAATCTGCCAAAACAGTACAGCCTGTAAAGAATGCAAGAGTATCAATATTTATTCAACTCCAAACATTATGAAATTTTACCACTATAACATCCCAAATTTTCAATTTGGAATGTTATACATAGAGCATCATTGCATATCATATTTTTTCATTGCATTTTTGCTCGATCCTAGAAATTCTACACAACTCAAGGACGCACGAAAAGAGTAGGCCCCAAATAAATGTTCATTAAATCCGGCTTGATTTTAGAAGCCGGGGAAAATTTGTTTCGGGATTTTTGGAGTCTGTTTAGTATTTTTTTCAGCGTAATGTTTAAAAACGCGACCGACTTTGAGTCGTGCTGAGCGGGACTCATCGGGGCGCTTTAAATAGCGCTGACCGGCGCCTCAGCCCAGCCCGAGCCGCCCGCCTCACCCACCTTGCCACTGCCCACTCCGCCTGGGAAACCCTAACCCTAGCCCCGATCCGTCGTCGCCGCCGCCGCCCGCCGTCGCCGGACCCCGCCGCCGCATGCTCGCCGAGGTTCGCCACCGCCTCATTTTCCGCGCCGGTTTTTTTATAAAAACCGAGCGGTTTTTCTTCGATTTTATTTCGGTTTTTTTATTTCGGTTTTTTATTAGTTTCGGTTTTTTCGGTTTAGGCTAATTAGCGGGCGTTCGTCCGTTAGTTTGTTTAAACGAACATGTTTGTCAGATTAGTTTAGTTAACGAACGTTCCGTTAACCCGTTTGTCATTTTTCTTTTTTCTCGGATTTAATCCGCGATTTTTTCAGATCGCGATTCCTGATCCGATTTTCGTTTTAGTATAACTTTTTGCTCGTTTATCGGAATCAGGCGATTCAAGCGCCTAGAGTTTCATCTCGAAACCCTCTTTCCAAATAATCTACTTAAACAAGTTTTTACTTCTGTAAAATTTGACTTAAATCCAGATTAGTAAAACGAAGCTGTTTTTTTTTCCGCTGTTTGACTTTCGTTGCTTCGTTTGATTTGATTCTTTTTGCAAACCGGAGTTCTTAAGTTGAACTATCTGGTTAGATCTATTTTGAGTTTTACCTGTGAATTAGATAAGTATTTATTGTATGCTTGTTTGTTTTTCTGCGATAGATTACCCGGAGTGCGCCGCTTGTTACTTCGAGTCTCTAGGTTTCGCGGATCATCAGCAAGGCAAGTAACACTTTGATCATACCTCTTCTAATACCCAGTTTTTATGCATTAGATCTATCCTCGAACACTTGCATGATTAGGATCTAATTAAATTGTGGGTTTTGGAAAGTAGATTGAGGTAGTACCTATTACCTGTTTTATTATCAAACCCTTGGGAGTTACTTCTACGTTTACTTATTATGCCATGCTATGCTAGTAGACGTGGATTGGGTGAGTGTATTCCATGACAGATGTGAGATTGTTAAATTAATGGTTTATTTAAGGTGGCAACTTAAACACACATCTGGGTGGATTGAGGCACCTGGTTTCTATCAGGACTTGCCTGTATTTCTTTGGACCACCACCCAGGCTCAAAGGGATCATGAGATTATTCAAACTAGAAACTTCCGTGTGCAGCCACAAGCCATTATGGGCTCTGGCATAGTTGATTAAGTTGTGTGAACTCTTACGGGTAGGCTAGCTGATGTAGGGGATGTAGGTTGGTACGGTCTACCCACATGTAAGGTGCTAGCGCTTCTGAAAGACTGTGTCTCGGTCATCCGTCTCTCAAACACCATGTAGTGCGAGAAATCAAATGGAGGAGATCGAGTCTTGTGGGGAAAAGTGCGCAAACCTCTGCAGAGTGTATAAACTAATCATGGTTAGCCGTGTCCCCGGTTATGGACATCTTGAGTATCTAGTACTTGGATATCATGTGAATCTCATCATGTTACTTCTAATTAATATTGTTGGGTTTGTTAATGAGTACTTTTAATTGGGATTGAGGATGCTCAACCATTCTCAATGTTTCACAACCAGCATGATAGTTAAATAAATTTATTCCTTTGCAGTAGGGAAAAATTGGCTTTATGCAAAAACTGTAACCATAGAGCTTTCCACCAGCCATATATGCATGTAGTATAGGCTTATCATTCTATTATTCTCTATGTGTTACATTGCCAGCATATTCCATGTGCTGACCCGTTTTCGGGCTGCAACGTTTCATGTTGCAGACTTTTCAGACGACGAGTAAGGTGCATAGGTCGTGGTTCTATACTCAGTGATGCCGTTGGAGTTGATGGACTCGCTTATTCTTCCAAGCCTTCCGCTGTTATCGTTATTAGATGGCCTTAAGCCATATTCATTTTCATTAAGTTCTCTCTTGAGACATTCGATTGTAATAAGTGTGTGATTGCTACTCTGCTATAAATCCTTCGAGTACTGTGTGGTGTCGACATCGATCCTCGGGATGACACTGAGCACAGAGATCAGACTGTTTGAGGTCTGGTCGCTACAAAGATGGTATCAGAGCACACGCTGACTGTAGGACACGACCATTAAGCTAAAGCCCTAGATCACTACCCTCTCTTCTCATTTCTAACTCCTCATCTTTTCTACTCTTTTAGGACGACGAAAGCGAGGATCAAGTTCACTCAGCCGGATGAAGATACACCCTTTGGACGACACCTGAAGGAAGTCACTAAGTACCTTAACATCGGATTACCAAGCTTCACCGGGACCTACAATTCCACTTTACCCGAAGAAGAGTGCTGGAAGATTCAAGCTCAAGTTCCCGGAAGGACGTTTGCGCCAGTCACGAAGCCCATATAGTGTGTTTTTAATGCACCAACTTGGAGTCTGTGAAAGAGTATGGCAGCTCACATAACCATGGGACGTATTGGAGAAGTTTACAAAGAAGACCTCAAGGATACTATCTACCAGATTTGTGGGCGATGAGATGAACAATGGGAGATAGTTGGCACTAAGAAGGATCGATCCATTGCAGCTTTCATCCAGGAGTTAAATCAGCACATTCGACGCCAGGAGAACCAGATGTGCGCAGACATGATGGAGTTGAAGAAAGCAAAACCCAAGATTATCGAACTAGAAGGAGAACTGAAGGCCACTCACAAGGACTACATGGAGGAGATTGTAGCTCTAGTGGGACAAAACGGCGATCTTAAGGAGAAGATTGAAGAACTCATGGGAAATTCAGCACCCGGAGGAGAAGATGAAGATAGCACCTGTCAGAGAACTACATCATCATCGGCGACACCGATTCCGATCCTAGTGATGATGATTTCAAAGATGAAGCTGGAGCAGATATCATGGAGTCTTCATCGAGCAGTTTTCTAGTTGACCACCATAACGGTAGTAGATTACCCCATGTTATATTAGTTTTAGTTTCAGCAGACTTTGTAACGATAGATAGACCGTTGTATGCCCTTGTTTGAATTGATTGGAGTGATATTGTGTGATTTTTGTCTCATGTGCATATGGGTAGTGTTTCTCTCTAGACCTCATTCTATTCTAAATTCTCGTCTTTTCTTTAAACCCCTCAGATGCCTCTAAGACGCGACCCCGGATTTGTTTTTCCGCCGAAGATCACTCAGTTGATTCAGCAGCAGAATGCCTTGATTCAAACATTGGTACAGAACCAAGGCAACAACAACAACAACAACAACAACCCACCGCCACCACCACCTGCTGACCATTTGACCCGTTTCTTAAGGCTGAATCCGCTGGTGTTTTCCAGTAGCACCGAGCCGATTATTGCAGATGATTGGCTTCGTAAGATAGGGAGGGAGTTGACCACTGCAGGTTGTACAGATTGAGAAAGGGTGAAATTTGTCGCACATCAGCTTGAAGGACTCGTAGCAGCATGTTGGGAGAATTTTACAGCCACTTACCTCAGAGACACTTGTCACATGGGATCGATTTGACAAGCTTTCCGTCTTGCCCATGTTTCGGCATGAGCTATGGCCATGAAGAAGCGTGAGTTTCATAACTTGCGCCAAGGAAGGCAGACAGTTGGCGATATGTGGATGATTTTAGTAAGTTAGCACGTTATGCCCCGGATAGCGTTACTACATGTGACTAAGCGAGGAGAAGTTTCTAGAAGGACTGAATGATGAGTTGAGCATGCGATTGATGGTAGCCACCTTCAATAACTACCAGGAGTTAGTAGATCGTGCGCTTATGATTGAAGGGAAGCAGCAGCAGATTGACTATCGCAAGAGGAAGTATGGACAGGGGAAGAATAACTCTGGAGCTCAGCAGAAACTTCGCTTTACCCCGAAGACAGGAGGACAATTTCAGCATACCCATGGAGGAGGTAGCTCGCACAACTATAATGGGACCAAGAATGGGAATGGGAATGGAGGAAGCAATGGACAAAACCGCACCAACCCGTTAACACCATCCAAGGCAGACCTGAGCCACATCACTTGCTTTAAGTGCCGCAAGACTGGGCATTATGCAAATGATTGTCCGGAAAGCCAAAATGGAAACGGCAATGGAAGCTCAGGCAAGAAGCCGAACCCTTTCAACAAAGGACAAGTGAACCACGTTACCGTGGAGGAGGTTGAAGCTCAGACGCGATAATAGGTAAGTTTTTGGTTAAGTCATTTACTGCAGTTGTTCTTTTTGAGACTGGTGCATCGCATTCATACATATCAAGGGGATTTGTGCATAAGTATAAATTACCAACCCAAGCCCTTAGGTCACCCATGCTAGTAACCTCGCCCGGAGCAGAATACGTGGCAAGTATATGGTGCGATCGACTGCCATTAAGGATTGGAAACTATGTATTTCCCTCGGACCTAATAGTTTTGGAATCCCAAGGATTGGATGTGATATTAGGCATGGATTGGTTATCAAAGTACGGAGGGAACATAGATTGCACCAGTAAGTCAATTTTGCTTACCACCCCAGAAGGAAGGAGAATCAAGTATGTATCACGGCATGAGCCGAGAAGAGCACATGTAAATTCCTTAACATGAGTTGTGCAGGAGGAAGTACCAGTGGTAAGGGATTTCCCGGACGTGTTTCCGGAAGAGTTGCCAGGCATGCCGCCGACGAGACATTGAATTTCTGATTGAACTCTTGCCGAACCTTTGGGCCGATATCTAAGAGACCATACATGATGCTAGCCCAGGATTTGGAGGAAATTAAGAAGCAGATTAAGGAGTTACTGGATAAAGGTTTTATTCGCCCAAGTACTTCGCCTTGGGGATCACCAGTACTTCTAGTGGAGAAGAAGGATGGATCATTAAGAATGGTTGTTGATTATCGAGGATTGAATGAACTGATCATTAGGAACAAGTACCCGCTACCGATGATCAATGACTTGTTTGACCAATTGCAAGGAGCTAAGGTGTTTTCCAAGATCGATTTGCAATCAGGGTACCATCAGTTGAAGATTCGAGAGCAGAATATTCCTAAGACGGCTTTTACCACCAGGTACGGGATGTATGAGTACACCGTTATGTCATTTGGTCTGACTAACGCACCTGCCTATTTTATGAACATGATGAACAAAGTGTTTATGGAATTTTTGGATAAGTTCGTCGTGGTGTTCATTGATGATATTTTGGTTTACTCGAAGAATGAAGAGGAACATAAGGAGCATTTGCGTTTGGTACTCAAGAAGCTCAGAAAACATCTGTTATATGCCAAGTTCAGCAAATGTGAGTTTTGGTTGAAGGAAGTTGGATTTCTTAGACATGTTATATCCGGAGAAGGTATAGCAGTAGACCCCACTAAAGTTGTCCTTTGTAACAAATCTGAAGCGCCAACAATGTTGGAGAGATCCGGAGTTTCCTTGGACTAGCGAGGATACTACCGGAGATTTATTGAGAATTTCTCAAGGATTGCGAAGCCTATGACAGAAATTGTTGAAGAAGGAGACCAAGTTTATTTGGGTGAGGAGTGTGAAGCTAGTTTCCAAGAGTTGAAGAAACGTTTGGTTACCTCACCAGTGTTAATTCTGCCAGATCAGACCAAGGATTATGAGGTGTACTGCGACACTTCACGTCGAGGACTTGGAGCAGTGCTTATGCAGGAGGGAAGAGTTGTTTCGTATGCTTCACGGTAGCTTAAGCCTCATGAGCTAAATTATGCTACGCATGATTTGGAGTTAGCAGCCGTAGTGCATGCGTTGAAAACATGGAGACATTTCCTCATTGGAAACCATTGTGAGGTGTATACGGATCACAAGAGTTTGAAGTACATATTCACGCAGAAGGAGCTAAATCTCAGACAGAGGAGATGGTTGGAGCTTATCAAAGATTACGATATGAGATTGCATTATCACCCCGGAAAGGCTAACGTTGTAGCCGACGCGTTGAGCCGCAAGAGTCACGTCAACACACTAATGACGGGAGAAATACCAAAGGAGTTAGCCGAGGATCTTCGAGAGCTATGTTTGGAAATAGTTCCGAGAGGCTATGTAGCAGCATTGGAGATTGATCAACTTTGATGGATAAAATCAGGGAAGCTCGGAAGACCGACAAAGAGATTGCCTCCATAAAGGGAAAATGAGCGAAGGAAAGGCTAAGGGATTTCGTGAGGATGAGCACGATACCCTATGGTTTGAGGACCGTGTTTATGTGCCCAATGACCGGAGATCGGGAAGTTGATTCTACAAGAGGCACATGATTCACCATATTCGATTCACCCAGAAATACCAAGATGTATTTAGATTTGAAGAATACTTTACGGTGGACCGGAATGAAGAAGGATATTGCGATGCGTTGCGATTTGTGATGTATGTCGGAGGGTGAAGGCGAGAACATCGGAAGCCGCAGGATTGTTATTCTGACCATTGCCTATTCCCGAATGGAAGTGGTATAAACTAGGTATGGATTTCATCACGGGATTGCCCAGGACTCGTTCAGGCTATGTCTCGATTTGGGTTGTAGTCGATCATTTGACGAAGGTAGCTCATTTCATTCCAGTAAAGACTACTTACAGCAGTTCCAAATTGGCTAAGATATACATGACCAGGATTGTATGCTTGCATGGAGTTCCGAGGAGTATCGTATCAGATAGAGGAACCCAGTTTACCTCAAAGTTCTGGAAGCAGTTGCACGAAACTTTGGGAACCAGGCTGGAGTTTAGCACAGCTTTTCATCCACAGACAGATGGACAAACCGAGAGAGTCAACCAGATTTTGGAGGATATGCTTAGAGCATGTGCTTTGGATTATGGATCAAGTTGGGATGACAACTTGCCGTATGCGGAGTTTTCTTATAACAACGATTACCAAACCCGATGCGAAGATGGACCCTTTCGAAGCCTTGTACGGAAGGAGGTGCAGGACCCCGTTGTTGTGGGATGAAGTTGGAGATCGCCAGTTGTTTGGACCGGATTTGATTAAGGAGTCTGAACAGAAAGTAAAGTTAATTCGCGATAGGCTCAAGGTAGCCCAGTCAAGACAGAAAAGTTATGCGGATTCAAAACGCAAGGAGACAGAATGCGAAGTCGGAGACAGAGTTTATCTTCGAGTATTGCCGCTTCGAGGAGTTACGCGTTTTGGAGTTAAGGGGAAGTTAGCACCCCAATTTGTAGGACCTTATCGTGTTTTGGAACGCATGGGAGAAGTTGCGTACAAGTTGGAATTACCCGAAGGATTGTCAGGAGTTCATGATGTGTTTCATGTTTCTCAGTTGAAGAAGTGTCACGCAGAGATGGCCGATATACCTTTGAGAGATACGATTGCCACTAGAAGCGATTCAGTTGAATGATGATTTGACCTACGAGGAGAAACCAGTCAAGATTCTGGAGTATGCCAGCCGAGTCACCCGCAGCAAGGTCATTAAGTTTTGCAAAGTTCAGTGAAGCCACCACACTGAGGATGAAGCCACCTGGGAGCGATAGGAAGATTTGCTTAAGGACCACCCTCACCTATTTTCTAGCCAACCCGAATCTCGAGGGCGAGATTCATCTTAAGGGGTTGGTTTGTAACATCCCAAATTTTTAATTTGGAATGTTATACATAGAGCATCATTGCATATCATATTTTTTCATTGCATTTTTGCTCGATCCTAAAAATTCTACACAACTCAAGGACCCACGGAGAGAGTTGGGGATTTTCGTTATTTTCATATTTGAGTTTTCTCAAATTTTGAAAATAGGATCATTTGATTTTAATTATTTTATCTTCAATTATTTCTACTACCAAAATATGAGAGAGGGAATAAAATGACATTCCCAAAATAAAGAAATAATGAAGATTTAATAATAAAACCAAATAATATTTTATTTTGGAGTTTTTCGCCTTTTTATTTGAATTTAGGAAAAATACGCGTTTTCCAAAATTGCATTTAGGCCCCAAATAAATGTTCATTAAATCCGGCTTGATTTTAGAAGCCGCGGAAAATTTGTTTCGGGATTTTTGGAGTCGGTTTAGTATTTCTTTTTATTATTATTTTGCGCGTAATGTTTAAAAAAAACGCGCACCGACTTTGGGCCGTTCCCGAGCGGGACTCCGCTCGGGGGGGGCGCCTTTAAATAGCGCCCGACCGGCGCCTCGGCCGCCTTCACCAGCGCCCAGCCGCCACCCACCCAGAAACCTAACCCTAGCCCCGATCCGCCGCCGCGCCATCGCCGGACCCGCCAAGACGCCGCCGAGGTTCGCCGCTGCCTCGTTTTCCGTGCTGGTTTTTTTATGAAAACCGAGCGATTTTTCTTCGGTTTTTCTTTGGTTTTTTTCGGTTTTTTTATTAGTTTCGTTTTTTCGGTTTAGGCTAATTAGCGGATGTTCGTCCGTTAGTTCGTTTAAACGAACACGTTCGTCAGATTAGTTTAGTTAACGAATGTTCGTTCGTTAACCCGTTCGTCGTTTTTCTTTTTTCTCGGATTTAATCCGCGATTTTTATGATCGCGATTCCTGATCCGATTTTCGTTTTAGTATAAATTTTTGCTCGTTTATCGGAATCAGGCGATTCAAGCGCCTAGAGTTTCGTCTCGAAACCCTCTTTCCGAATAATCTACTTAAACAAGTTTTTACTTCTGTAAAATTTGACTTAGATCCATATTAGTAAAACGAAGTTGTTTTTTTCCGCCGTTTGACTTTCGTTGCTTCGTTTGATTTGATTCTTTTTGCAAACCGGAGTTCTTAAGTTGAACCATCTAGTTAGATCTATTTGAGTTTTACCTGTGCATTAGATAAGTATTTATTGTATGCTTGTTAGTTTGTCTACGATAGATTACCCGGAGTGCGCCGCTTGTTACTTCGAGTCTCTAGGTTTCGCGGATCATCAGAAAGGCAAGTAACACTTTGATCATACCTGTTCTCATACCCAGTTTTTTATGCATTAGATCTATCCTCGAACACTTCCATGATTAGGATCTAATTAAATTGTGGGTTTTGGGAAGTAGATTGAGGTAGTACCTATTACCTGTTTTATTATCAAACCCTTGGGAGTTACTTCTATGTTACTTATTATGCCATGCTATGCTAGTAGACGTGGATTGGGTGATTGTATTCCATGACAGATGTGAGATTGTTAAATTTATGGTTTATTTAAGGTGGCAACTTAAACACACATCTGGGTGGATTGAGGCACCTGGTTTCTATCAGGACTTGCATGTATTTCTTCGGACCGCCATCCAGGCTCAAAGGGATCATGAGATTATTCAAACTAGAAACTTCCGTGTGCAGCCACAAGCCATTATGGGCTCTGGCATAGTTGATTAAGTTGTGCGAAGTCTTACGGATAGGCTAGGTTATGTAGGGGATGTAGGTTGGTACGGTCTACCCACATGTAAGGTGCCATCGCTTCTGAAAGACTGTGTCTCGGTCATCCGTCTCTCAAACACCATGTAGTGCGAGAAATCAAATGGAGGAGATCGAGTCTTGTGGGGAAAAGTGCGCAAACCTCTGCAGAGTGTATAAACTAATCATGGTTAGCCGTGTCCCGGTTATGGACATCTTGAGTATCTAGTACACGGATATCATGTGAATCTCATCATGTTACTTCTAATTAATATTGTTGGGTTTGTTAATGAGTACTTTTAATTGGGATTGAGGATGCCGTCAACCATTCTCAATGTTTCACAACCAACATGATAGTTAAATAAATTTATTCCTTTGCGAGGGAAAAATTGGCTTTATGCAAAAACTGTAACCATAGAGCTTTCCACCAGCCATATATGCATGTAGTATAGGCTTATCATTCTATTATTCTCTATGTGTTACATTGCCAACATATTCCATGTGCTGACCCGTTTTCGGGCTGCAACGTTTCATGTTGCAGACTTTTCGCATTTGACGAGTAAGGTGCATAGGTCGTGGTTCTATACTCAGTGATGTCGTTGGAGTTGATGGACTCGCTTATTCTTCCAAGCCTTCCGCTGTTATCGTTATCAGATGGCCTTAAGCCATATTTATTTTTATTAAGTTCTCTCTTGAGACATTCTATTGTAATAAGTGTGTGATTGCTACTCTGTTATAAATCCTTCGAGTATTGTGTGGTGTCAGCATTACTGATCCAGGGATGACACTGAGCACAGAGATCAGACTGTTTGAGGTCTGGTCGCTACAACCACACTGTAGAAAATTTATTATAGCTTATTTTGTAAAAAGTTTCAACATTTTATCACATTCTAACTTTTCTAGGGAATGTTTGCAACATTGATAAACTTTCTGTTTTCAAACATCAACATGTAGACTTGTAAAATAAGCATAGTAAAGGCTATCAATGCCACTTTTATTGAAATAAAAGATGCATTCTAAATAACAACAAGCAAAGCCTAACAAAATAAATTGACGCTCCAAGCAAAACACCTATCATGTGACGAATGAAAACATAGCTCCAATGTTGGAGACGAAAGAGGGGATGCCTTCCGGGCATCCCCAAGCTTAGTTGCTTGGATATTCCTTGAATATCACCTTGGGGTTACTTGGGAATCCCCAAGCTTAGGGTCTTGTCACTCCTTATTCTCCTCATATCGGCATCTCACCCAAAACTTGAAAACTTCAATCAAACAAAACTTAACGGAACTTCGTGAGATAGGTTAGTATGATAAAGAGCAAACCATTTCACTTTGGTACTGTCAAAGACAAGATTCATAATTGATTCCCCACAATGCCTACTGTAGCATATCATTTCCACAATTTATATTGATCAATATAAGCCATAGAAACTAGAAAACAAGCAAACTATGCATTGAAAACAGAATCTGTCAAAAATAGAACTGTCTGTAGTAATCTGTACTAAAACCATATTTTTGCTACTCCAAAAATTATGAAAAAGTTGTAAAACGTAGATAATTTGTATATCTATCACCTGTAAAAAATTCAGGTCAAAAGCACATTCCAGTGAATTTTAGAAATTCCTGGACTGGACGGAAAAGTTTCTGTTTTTGACAGAATCAAGTCAACTATCATCCACACTATCCTAAAGCTTTACCTGGCACTTTATTGAAAAAAAGCAATAAAACATGATCACTACAGTAGCTTAATCATGTTAACACTCAAAAACAGTAGGTAAAAGTGTTAGGTTGTCTCCCAACAAGTGCTTTTCTTTAATGCCTTTTAGCTAGGCATGATGATTTCAATGATGCTCGCATAAAAGGTAAGAACTGAAACATAACAAGAGCATCATGAAACACATGGCAAGCACATTTAGTCTAACCCACTTCCTATGCATAGGTATTTTGTGAGCAAACAACTTTTGGAAGCAAGAATCAACTAGCATAGGAAGGCAAAACAAACATAACTTCAAGAATTTCAACACATAGAGAGGAAATTTGATATTATTGCAATACCTACAAACATATGTTCCTCCCTCATAATAATTTTCAGTAGCATCATGAATGAATTCAACAATATAACCATCACATAAAGCATTCTTTTCATGATACATAAGCATAAATTTTTTGTTACTCCACATAAGCAAAATTTCTTCTCATCAATAGTAGTGGGAGCAAACTCAACAAAATAACTATCATGTGATTGAAAATTAAAATCATGATGACAAGTTTCATGATTATAATTATTATTTATAAAATACATGTCATCACCATAATCATCATAAATAGCAACTTTGTTCTCATAATAATTAATTGAAACCTCTTCCAAAATAGTGGATTCATCACTAATTAAGTCATGACCTCTCCAAATCCACTTTCATAATTATTACAATAAGATTCAACACCCTCCAAAATAGTGGGATCATTAGTACCTAGAGTTGACACTCTTCCAAACACACTTTCATCAATATAATCATCATAAATAGGAGGCATGCTTTCATCATAATAAATTTTCTCATCAAAACTTGGGGAGTAAAAATATCATCTTCATCAAATATAGCATCCCCAAGCTTGTAGCTTTGCATATCATCAGCATCATGGATATTCAAAGAATTCATACTAACAGCATTGCAATCATGCTCATCATATAAATATTTTGTGCCAAACATTTTATTGACTTCTTCTTCTAACAATTGAGCACAATTTTCTGAACCATTATTTTCAAGAAAGATATTATAAAGATGATCAATAATATGATTCAACCTCAATTCCATTTTTATGTAGTTTTGTTTTATAAAACAAACTAGTGATAAAACAAGAAACTAAAAGAATCAATTGCAAGATCTAAAGATATACCTTCAAGCACTCACCTCCCCGGCAATAGCGCCAGAAAAGAGCTTCATTGATAGGATGTGAGTGCCGCTTACCTAACCTCCCCGGCAACGGTTCCAGAAAAGAGCTTGATGTCTACTACGCAACTTTATTCTTGTAGACACGTGTTGGGCCTCCAAGCGTAGAGTTTTGTAGGAGAGTGGCAATTTTCCCTCAAGTGGATGACCTAAGGTTTATCAATCCATGGGAGGCGTAGGATGAAGATGGTCTCTCTCAAACAACCCTGCAATCAAATACAAGAAATCTCTTGTGTCCCCAACACACCCAATACAACGGCAATTTGTATAGGTGCACTAGTTCGGCGAAGAGATGGTGATAAAAGTGTAATATGGATGGTAGAAATATATTTTTATAATATGAATATATAAAAACAGCAAGGTAGCAAATAGTAAACAGGCACAAAAACGGTATTGCAATGCTTGAAAATGAGGCCTAGGGTCCGTACTTTTGCTAGTGCAATCTCTCAACAATGCTAATATAGTTGGATCATATAACCACCCCTCAAAGTGCGATGAAGAATCACTCCAAAGTTCTTATCTAGTGGAGAACATAAGAAGAAATTGTTTGTAGGGTACGAAACCACCTCGAAGCTATTCTTTCCGATCGATCTATCCAAGAGTTTGTACTAAAATAACACCAATAATTTCATATTCATAATACTCAATCCAACACAAAGAACTTCAAAGAGTGCCCCAAGATTTCTATCGGAGAAATAAAGACAAGAATGTGCATCAACCCCTATGCGTAGATTACCCCAATGTCACCTCGAGAATCCGCGAGTTGTGTGCCAAAACATATATCAAGTGAATCAAAATAATACCCCATTGTCACCACGAGTATTCCTTTGCAAGACATATATCAAGTGCTCTCATATCGATAAAAGTACTAATCCGATAAAACGAAATATCAAAGGGAAAACTCAATTCATCACAAGATAGAGAGGGGAAAACACCATATGATCCGACTATATTAACAAAGCCCGTGGTACATCAAGATCATGACATCTCAAGAACACGAGAGAGAGAGAGAGAGAGAGAGAGAGAGAGAGAGATTAAACACATAGCTAGTGGTACAAACCCTCAGCACCGAGGGTGGACCACTCCCTCCTCATCGTGGTGGCTGCCGGGATGATGAAGATGGCCACCAGAGATGATTCCCCCTTAGAAGTCGGAGCAGGGTCTAGATTGGTTTTAGGTGGCTTGAGGAGGCCTGCGGCTGAACTTCTGATCTAGGTTAACCCTCGAGGGTTTTTGGAATATATGTGAATTTATAGGGTAAAGAGGGGGTGCGGGAGGCCACCGAGGTGGGCACAACCCACCTGGCGCGCCTGGGACCCCAGGCACGCCCTGGTGGGTTGTGTCCCCTCGGGGCACCCCCCCCCCCCCCCAGGTGCTGCTCTGGCCCATTGGTGGTCTTCTGGTCCATAAAAAATTGATGAAAAGTTTCACGGTGTCTGGACTCCGTTTGACATTGATTTCCTGCGATGTTAAAAACAAGCAAAAAACAGCAACTGGCACTGGGCACTGGATCAATAGGTTAGTCCCAAAAAATGATATAAACTTGCTATAAAATGATTGTAAAACATCCAAGAATGATAAAATAACAGCATGAATACTTCATAAAATATAGATACCTTGGAGACATATCAGTGTGTCATGTCGTTCCGGATCCTTCGGTTCATGCATATAATGGGTCAACAATTGGGTTTGATGAGCGTGTGTGTGGAGCTTCTGATGGGTGTATTGGTGCATGTCTGCAGTGTTAAACCTATTTTAATAGTCGTGCCCGTGGTTATGGATGATTTGAATTGGCCGACTTCATCATAGAACAACTTCAATTATTAATATTATTAGTAATAGAGCGTGTGCAACTGCTACCTCTTGAGCACTGCGTTGGATTTCCTTGAAGAGGAAAGGGTGATGCAGCAGAGTAGAGTAAGTATTTCCCTCAGTTTTTGAGAACCAAGGTATCAATCCAGTAGGAGGATACACATGAGTCCCTCGTACCTACACAAAACAAATAGCTCAACGCAACCAACGCGATTAGGGGTTGTCAATCCCTTCACGGTCACTTACGAGAGTGAGATTTGATAGAGATGATAGATAATATTTTTGGTATTTTTGATATAAAGATGCAAAGTAAAATAAAAGGCAAAGTAAAAAAGCAAAGCAATAATAAAGTGATTGAAGATTGATATGATGAGAATAGACTCGGGGCCATAGATTTCACTAGTGGCTTCTCTCAAGAGCATAAGTATTCTACGGTCCGTGAACGAATTCTTG
This sequence comes from Aegilops bicornis, assembly GCA_021605145.1. NCBI lineage: Eukaryota > Viridiplantae > Streptophyta > Magnoliopsida > Poales > Poaceae > Aegilops > Aegilops bicornis. Next base: position 300,312,620 of record CM038675.1, read on the forward strand.
TTGAGCAATTGATGAATTGAGCATAGTTATGAGAATATCTAGGTATGATCATGTATATAGGCATCACATCCGAGACAAGTAGACCGACTCCTGCCTTCATCTACTACTATTACTCCACTCATCGACCGCTATCCAGCATGCATCTAGAGTATTAAGTTCAAGAAAACAGAGTAACGGCTTAAGCAAGATGACATGATGTAGAGGGATAAATTCATGCAATATGATAAAAAAAACATCTTGTTATCCTCGATGGCAACAATAAAATACGTGCCTTGATGCCCCTACTATCACTGGGAAAGGACACATAAGATTGAACCCAAAGCTAAGCACTTCTCCCATTGCAAGAAAAACCAATCTAGTAGGCCAAACCAAACTGATAATTCAAGAGACTTGCAAAGATAACCAATCATACATAAAAGAATTCAGAGAAGATTCAAATATTGTTCATAGATAATCTTGATCATAAACCCACAATTCATCGGTCTCAACAAACACACCGCAAAAAGAAGATTATATCGTATAGATCTCCACGAGAGAGGGGGAGAACATTGTATTGAGATCCAAAAAGAGAGAAGAAGCCATCTACCTACTAACTATGGACCTGAAGGTCTGAAGTAAACTACTTACACTTCATCGGAGGGGCTATGGTGTTGATGTAGAAGCCCTCCGTGGTGGATTCCCCTTCCGGCGGAGCTCCGGAACAGGCCCCAAGATAGGATCTCGTGGGTACAGAAGGTTGCGGCGGTGGAATTAGGTTTTTGGCTTCGTATCTGATCGTTTGGGGGTACGTAGGTATATATAGGAGGAAGGAGTACGTTGGTGGAGCAAAGGGGGGCCCACGAGGCAGGGGGCGCGCCCTAGGGGGGCGTGCCCTCCACCCTCGTGGCCGCCTCCCTCCTTTCTTGACGGAGGGCCCAAGTCTCCTGGATCATATTTGTTGATAAAATCACGTTCCCGAAGGTTTCATTCCGTTTGGACTCCGTTTGATATTCCGTTTCTTCGAAACACTGAAATAGGCAAAAACAACAATTCTGGGCTGGGCCTCCGGTTAATAGGTTAGTCCCAAAAGTAATATAAAAGTGGAAAATAAAGCCCAATATGGTCCAAAACAGTAGATAATATAGCATGGAGGAATCAAAAATTATAGATGCGTTGGAGACGTATCACGCATCCCCAAGCTTAATTCCTGCTCGTCCTCGAGTAGGTAAATGATAAAAAGAGAATTTTTGATGCAGAGTGCTACTTGGCATAATTTCAATGTAACTCTTCTTAATTGTGGTATGAATATTCAGATCCGAAAGATTCAAGACAAAACTTCATATTGACATAAAAATAATAATACTTCAAGCATACTAACAAAGCAATTATGTCTTTTCAAAATAACATGACCAAAGAAAGTTATCCATTCAAAATCATATAGTCTGACTATGCTCTATCTTCACCACACATAGTATTTAAATCATCCACAACCCCGATGACAAGCCAAGCAATTGTTTCATACTTTTGACATTTTCAAAACTTTTTCAATCTTCACGCATACATGAGCGTGAGCCATGGATATAGCACTATATGTGGAATAGAATGGTGGTTGTGGAGAAGACAAAAGGAGAGGAAGATAGTCTCACATCAACTAGGCGTATCAACGGGCTATGGAGATGCCCATCAATAGATATCAATGTGAGTGAGTAGGGATTGCCATGCAACGGATGCACTAGAGCTATAAGTATATGAAAGCTCAACAAAAGAAACTAAGTGGGTGTGCATCCAACTCGCTTGCTCACGAAGACCTAGGGCAAAGCCCATCATTGGAATATACAAGCCAAGTTCTATAATGAAAAATTCCCACTAGTATATGAAAGTGACAAAATGAGAGACTCTCTATCATGAAGATCATGGTGCTACTTTGAAGCACAAGTGTGGTAAAAGGATAGTAACATTGTCGCTTCTCTCATTTTTTTATTTGGGCCTTTTCTCTTTTTTATGGCCTCTTTTTTTCTTTTTTCTTTTTCGTCCGGAGTCTCATCCCGACTTGTGGGGAATCATAGTCTCCATCATCCTTTCCTCACTTGGGACAATGCTCTAAAAATGATGATCATCACACTTTTATTTTTCTTACAACTCAACAATTACAACTTGATACTTAGAACAAAATATGACTCTATATGAATGCCTCCGTGATGTACGGGATATGCAATGAATCAAGAGTGACATGTATGAAAGAATTATGAATGGTGGCTTTGCCACAAATACTATGTCAACTACATGATCATGCTAGCAATATGACAATGATGGAGCGTGTCATAATAAGCGGAACGGTGGAAAGTTGCATGGCAATATATCTCGGAATGGCTATGGAAATGCCATGATAGGTAGGTATGGTGGCTGTTTTGAGGAAGGTATATGGTGGGTGTATGATACCGCGAAAGGTGCGCGGTATTAGAGAGGCTAGCAATGGTGGAAGGAAGGAAGAGTGCGATAATCCATGGACTCAACATTAGTCATAAAGAACTCATATACTTATTGCAAAAATCTAGAAGTTATCAAAGCAAAGTATTACGTGCATGCTCCTAGGGGGATAGATTGGTAGGAAAAGACAATCTCTCGTCCTCGACCGCCACTCATAAGGAAGACAATCAATAAATAAATCATGCTCCGACTTCATCACATAACGGTTCACCATACGTGCATGTTACGGGAATCACAAACTTTAACACACGTATTTCTCAAATTCACAACTACCCAACTAGCATGACTCTAATACCACCATCTTCATATCTAAAAAGAATTATCAAGCATCAAACTTTTCTTAGTATTCAACACACTCAAAAGAAAGTTTTACAAATCTTGAATACCAAGCATATTATTATTATTAAGCAAATTACCATGCTATTTAAGACTCTCAAAATAATCTAAGTGAAGCATGATAGATCAATAGTTTCTATAAAAAAAATCCACCACCGTGCTCTAAAAGATATAAGTGAAGCACTAGAGCACAACTATAAAGCTCAAAAGATATAAGTGAAGCACAAGAGCAAAATTATAGAGCTCAAAAGATATAAGTGAAGCACATAGAGTATTCTAACAACTTCCAATTCATGTGTGGCTCTCTCAAAAGGTGTGTACAGAAAGGATGATTGTGGTAAACTAAAAAGCAAAGACTCAAATCATAGAAGACGCTCCAAGCAAAACACATATCATGTGGTGAATAAAAATATAGCTCCAAGTAAAGTTACCGATGGAAGTAGATGAAAGAGGAGATGCCTTCCGGGGCATCCCCAAGCTTTGACTTTTTGGTGTCCTTGGATTATCTTGGGGGTGCCATGGGCATCCCCAAGCTTAGGCTATTTACACTCCTTGTTCCATAATCCATCAAAATATTTTACCCAAAACTTGAAAACTTCACAACACAAAACTCAACAGAAATCTCGTGAGCTCCGTTAGCGAAAGAAAACAAAATACCACTTCAAGGTACTGTAATGAACTCATTCTTTATTTATATTTGTGTAAAACCTACTGTATTCCAACTTCTCTATGGATTATAAACTATTTTACTAGCCATAGATTCATCAAAATAAGCAAACAACACACGAAAAACAGAATCTGTCAAAAACAGAACAGTCTGTAGTAATTTGTAACTAACGCAAACTTATGGAACTCCAAAAAATCAGCCAAAATAGGAGGACCTAGGAAATTTGTTTATTGATCAGCATAAATTGTAATCACTATTTTATCACGTTCTGGTGATTTTTAACAATTGTTTTCGTGAACAGAAAGTTTCTGGAAATTACAGCAAGATCAAATAACTATCATCCAAGAAGATCCTACAGGTTTAACTTGGCACAAACACTAATTAAAAGATAAAACCACATCTAAACAGAAGGTGGATGGATTATTTATTACTAAGCAGCAAGGAAAAATATTGGGTTGTCTCCCAACAAGCGCTTTTCTTTAAAGCCTTTTTAGCTAGGCATTGAGATTTCAATGGTGCTCACAAGAAAGACAAGAATTGAGGCACAAAGAGAGCATCATAAAACATGTGACAAACACACTTAAGTCTAACATAATCCCTATGCATAGGCATATTATAGGCAAACAAATTAATGTAGCTAGCAAAAACTAGCTTATGCAAGGAAGCGGAAAGGAACAATAGCAATCTCAACATAACGAGAGGTAATTTAGTAACATGAAAATTTCTATAGCCATATTTTCCTCTCTCGTAATAATTACATGTAGGATCATAAGAAAATTCAACAATATAGTTATCACATAACATATTCTCAACACGATCCACATGCATGCGAAGTTGACACTCTTCCAAAATAGTGGGATTATCATTAATTAAAGTCATGGTTTCTCCAAGCCCACTTTTACCAAAACTTTCATAAGATTGAATGTTATCCAAATATGTGGGATCTAAAGTTGACACTCTTCCAAACCCACTTTCAATATTATTGCAAACACTATTATCAATCTTATATTCATCATGGGGCTTAAATAAATTTTCAAGATCATAAGAAGAATCACCCCAATCATGATCATTGCAACAAGTAGTAGACATAGCAAAACTAGCATCCCCAAGCTTAGGGTTTTGCATATTATTGGCACAATTGACATCAGGAAAATTTATAGTAAAATCATTGCAATCATGCTTTTTATTCAAGGAGCTATCGTGAATCTCTTCATAAATTTCTTCATCATAATTTTCAGATTTACGGATTTCTGGCAAAAGCTTATAAAGATAATCTAGTGCATCCAAATCACTAGGAATTGGTTAATCATAATTGGATCTCTTAAAAAGATTGGCAAGCGGATGAGGATCCATAGATATTAGCTTCTCTGTTTAGGAATAAATACTCAACTATTTCAACCAAACGAGCAAACGAGCCAAGCAAGACATCAAGGCAAACGAAAAGACGAAAGGAAAAGAGAGGGCGAATAAAACGACAAGGGTGAAGTGGGGGAGAGGAAAACGAGAGGCAAATGGCAAATAATTTAATGCGAGAGGTAAGGGATTGTGATGGGTACTTGGTATGTTGACTTTTGCGTAGACTCCCTGGCAACGGCGCCAGAAATCTTCCTGCTACCTCTTGAGCACTGCGTTGGATTTCCTTGAAGAGGAAAGGGTGATGCAGCAGAGTAGAGTAAGTATTTCCCTCAGTTTTGAGAACCAAGGTATCAATCCGGTAGGAGGATACGCCTTGAGTCCCTCGTACCTACACAAAACAAATAGCTCAACGCAACCAACGCGATTAGGGGTTGTCAATCCCTTCACGGTCACTTACGAGAGTGAGATCTGATAGAGATGATAGATAATATTTTGGTATTTTTGATATAAAGATGCAAAGTAAAATAAAAGGCAAAGTAAAAAAGCAAAGCAATAATAAAGTGATGGAAGATTGATATGATGAGAATAGACCCGGGGGCCATAGATTTCACTAGTGGCTTCTCTCAAGAGCATAAGTATTCTACGGTCCGTGAACGAATTACTGTTGAGCAATTGACAGAATTGAGCATAGTTATGAGAATATCTAGGTATGATCATGTATATAGGCATCACATCCGAGACAAGTAGACCGACTCCTGCCTTCATCTACTACTATTACTCCACTCATCGACCGCTATCCAGCATGCATCTAGATTATTAAGTTCAAGAAAACAGTAACGCCTTAAGCAAGATGACATGATGTAGAGGGATAAATTCATGCAATATGATAAAAAAAACATCTTGTTATCCTCGATGGCAACAATAAAATACGTGCCTTGATGCCCCTACTATCACTGGGAAAGGACACCGCAAGATTGAACCCAAAGCTAAGCACTTCTCCCATTGCAAGAAAAACCAATCTAGTAGGCCAAACCAAACTGATAATTCGAAGAGACTTGCAAAGATAACCAATCATACATAAAAGAATTCAGAGAAGATTCAAATATTGTTCATAGATAATCTTGATCATAAACCCACAATTCATCGGTCTCAACAAACACACCGCAAAAAGAAGATTATATCGTATAGATCTCCACGAGAGAGGGGGAGAACATTGTATTGAGATCCAAAAAGAGAGAAGCCATCTACCTACTAACTATGGACCTGAAGGTGCCAAGTAAACTACTTACACTTCATCGGAGGGGCTATGGTGTTGATGTAGAAGCCCTCCGTGGTGGATTCCCCTTAGGCGAACTCCGGAACAGGCCCCAAGATAGGATCTCGTGGAGTGCAGAAGGTTGCGGCGGTGGAATTAGGTTTTTGGCCCGTGTCGATCGTTTGAAGTGCGTAGGTATATATAGGAGGAAGGAGTACGTCGGTGGAGCAAAGGGGGGCCCACGAGGCAGGGGGCGCACCCTAGGGGGGGCGCCCTCCACCCTCGTGGTCGCCTCCCTCCTTTCTTGATGGAGGGTCCAAGTCTCCTGGATCATATTTGTTGAGAAAATCACGTTCCCGAAGGTTTCATTCCGTTTGGACTCCGTTTGATATTTCGTTTCTTCGAAACACTGAAATAGGCAAAAAAACAATTCTGGGTTGGGCCTCCGGTTAATAGGTTAGTCCCAAAAGTAATATAAAAGTGGAAAATAAAGCCCAATATGGTCCAAAACAGTAGATAATATAGCATGGAGCAATCAAAAATTATAGATACATTGGAGATGTATCAGCAACTTCAACTTTTAATAATAAAAGTTGCCAAATAAAAGCCTTGGGGATTCTTCTTCGCGGGTGGTATGGAGGGGAGTGCAAGGCTATGTGATTTTTCGAGGAATGATAGTAGCTCAATGTGGGCACAACCAGTGAGGTTGTGTTGCGCACGTTTTGTGTAGACGGTCCGTATATGCTTTCTATCATTGTCTATAATAGGCGATGTTGTATGTGTCACATCGGTGCTTGCCGCCGCTCCACCACTTATCCCTTTCAAATCTAGGTATTGATTAGTTAGTGTCGGCCATTCAGTGTAACAACACTTACGGAGTACAATGTACTAGCCTTGCTTTAACAGACACTTATAGGTATGGTGATGGACAATATTAACTGATTATCCCATGGACAACGAGCAGGGATATGGACGGGACTTGTCTTTTTTTAGCCTTCTTAAGGCAATTTCTATTATTGCATGTCTAAGGTTTATTTGGTATCGTTGTATGAGTTGGATCTTGATTGAAAGACTCGTGTTGTATTAATTATTCTATACGTATATTGTTGTTGTTGCACATTGTTTCGGTATCTCTGTTGTGATATCAATTGTTCCACATGGTGGGCACGTTTGTCGTGTTCGTTGTGTGAAGCTTTAATATCCTTGGGATCGATTCTACATGGAGGATGGCAGGTGGCGCTAGATCTACATAGTGTCGGTCTCGGCTGCTAGACTTTATATTGAAGTGATAAAAAAATTGACGGTAGTGGTTGCCTTGGATGCATTTTGTATATACCCGCCTTTTTTTGACCCTCGGCAGCGTATTACGAGGGGTGTGGGGAAGGGGGCAAGTGTTCATTTGACACAATTTGTGATTCAGAAATGGTGAACATGCTCAAACAAATCAAGATTTACACCGTAAACTTTTTTTTACTAAAAGTTATACACTCTGAAATACAAAAAGGGTGCGCTATGATTCCGCAAGAAAAAGCCTAAACTATATCGCCAGGTCTTTCAGCCGATTGTTTTTCCAAAATGTGTGTGCTTTACTAGAAAAAAATGGACATGTTATCCTCTGCTTCCTTTGCACAAACTAACAACAAAGAAAACAAAAAAACTTCAAGAAGAAGGTTGTGTGCACAGTTCATGGTAAAGAACAAGCAAAAAAATACCTGCAAAAAGGATGTCGAATACCTACAAAGTTTCCTATAGTGCTTTAACCCTTGGTAACCTAATATATGTGGAAACCTACAAAAATATGTTGAATCACCTGTGTGAAAAAAAACAGTTTATGTATTATCACCCCCCCCCCCCCCCCCAAAAAAAAGAGGTGTTATAATTCCAAACTTACATAAAATGGGGGAAAGCTAACATTCATCACATTCATACATAAAAATTGATGAGTTGCATACAATCTATCCCATTCATCATCACATCCAAGCATGCATTTTGTTAACACATTCATAATATTCATCATTCATCCATGCACACGTTCTTAAAAAATTTGTTGAGTTTCACCATAACAACAACATAAAGTAACAAAACACATAGCTTACGAAAAACCACCAAAAGTATCAACAACTACTTTTCTTGGGCACCAGTATGCAACAAAGAAGAACCCTAAAAAAGCTTGTCGACAACAACAACGATATCAACTTGGCACCGAGTGCTGGTCTTGAAGGAGATCAACATAGTCTTGTCAACCTTCAGGTTACTCCCTGATGCAAAGAGGCTCCAGTCTTTTTTGTCGAACAGTATGTGCCCATCGTTGCAAGTGCTATAAGCTGCCACTATCACTGGTCCGTCTTGTAGATGAATGCCAACAACTCCTTGCTTTGGAATGTGCATGCTCTTAGCAACTAACTTCGGATTCTCTATGTACAAAAAATGTGTGAAAAAACTCACAGACAGAATAAGGAAACACAAACTCCTTTCAAAAAATTCATAATAATGAAGACGAACAAGAATAAACACATACCATGATTCCAATTTCTATGTTGGTTTTGGTAAGACGGAGCACAAAATGGACACCTATGTGCTCATTGTTTAATGGTGTTAGGCCTTCAAGCTCCAACTTCTCACTCTCATTAAGACGGGAACCCTTCGTGTAAAAAAATTCTGCTTTATCTTTTATGGGGGCAGCTTCCTTCGCGTCATCATCATCCTTGTTCTCGAAAGGGAATGTTTCATCTTCAGACCCGTTACCTATCCGGAAAGCAATGTAAACCCCTGGCATGGGCATGCTCATGTCAAAAGAGACCATCACTCCACCCCCCCCCCCCCCAGGTGGTTGTCACTAAAGACCTTTTCCCAATCAGCCCTGAATATTGAAGTCTTATGGGCCTCCTCGTGCAGCTTGACAGTGTATACACGACCCTTAGCCATGAAGCACATAGAGTCCTTGGTTAAGGTGTTGAAATGAGCCCTCACACTGCATGGGACAACCTTGATTTTTGAAAATAAATAAAAACAAAAAAATCACTCTTGGACTAAACTCATCACTCATTGATACTAGGAGAACGCCCGTGCGTTGCTACGGGCTACAATACATATAAATGAATCAAACAAACAATTGAGGTCATCGCCAAGGTCAAAACATCTTTCTCCCTCATACATCCGGATGCGTTAGGACATCAAACGGGCGCCTTGCAGGCTCTCCAAAATTCAACTATTTGGACAATCCGAACTCCATCAAATCGAGCCCATATGTGGGGGAGAAATGTGATTGTCTGGATTATTTGGCATGTTATCTCTACTTTTGATCCCAACACAAAAACCCCACCCCACGACACACCCTTTCCCTTTTCCAGGAGCCCTCGGCTTTAAAATTGAATGAGACCCACCTCACCTTACTTCCCCACAGACCGCCAAGGAGGAGTCCCTCGCCAACCGCCCCACTCTTCGCCCTAATACAACCCCACCCTTGTTCTTGCCGTTCTGCCACTGCCACCAAGTGGGACACGTGCGCCACCCCTGATGCCCTAAGCCAAGAAGGCAGATCCAATGTATCTTGAGTCATTGCCACATTATTACATACAGTTGAATATCATGCATTACCACAAACAAAAATATGATGACAGAGGGAGTATTATTCTCCTGAATCTGATACACCACCAAGCCTAACAAAGCAATAGAGTGCACCAAACTCAAAGCTGTTTGTATAAGCAGATAGTCAGATAATTTTGAGGGGCTCGCGGAGGAGCAAATTAAAGCAACATATGCATGTCATAGAAACACACTATCAAATAAACACCATTGTATTCTGAAAGAAAATGCCATGGTACTTACTACTCTTCCAAACTTATTTCTTGATGGAAATACATATATATTGATGAATACACATCATCTTTATTTTAATCTATATACATTTATTAGCCCTGCGAACATGAACTTTAGTTTTGCAGGAGAGAACCTGAGGATGCTATTTTTTGTTAGTACACATGCCATTGCAAACCTAGCTAGATCCCTTCTCTCCGATTCATTTATATGAATTAATCCACGGATCCGTTTTCATCATGTGTCATTAGGAGGTCCCTTGAACAAGCACAAGCAAAATACATAACATTTGCATTGCATCCGTTTTCCAGAACACCCATGAGTATAATAAAAGGATAAAATGTGTCCAAAGTCCAAACTCTAGACAAATTAGACAACTAAGATGCCTTTATTCTAATTGAGCCTCAGGATAGGAAGTGTAGACAAATACGATGCCTCTATTCTGATGGAGCCTCCAAAAGCAAAACAACTAAAGCATTGCATATAAAAAATAAACATAGTGAAATAGTTTCAGTGCAGTATAACACACCAAAGCATTACATATGACCCAATAAAAATTGGAATTGAAGCTTGCTGCACCCCCATTGCCCCCAGCAATATACAACCCGGCAAGACGTGGTTCATATTCGATAGGTTTGGAGAACAAAATTATCCATAACACTATAGTACATTACATGCCAATGGTGCATTTTTTTATACTAAACACATCAGGGTTTAGTACGTTTTACAAAAAAAGCTACAAAGATTGTTCACTATAACCAACATACACTGCTTTAACAAAGCATAGGAGTACACTATATAGTTAACTATTTTTTATAGATAGACTTGTCCATTGAACCTAGAACCCGCCGCCAATCACTTGAATCCAGGTTTGTGGGTAGAGCTCCGTACCCACATATTTTCTGAGCAGCACAAAAGTCAGGTGAGAATTCAGATAATAAGAAACTGATAAGCTATTGAATATAAGTAGAAGTTTAAATGTTGCTGTTAGGTTTTTGATGACCCACAAGTATAGGGGATCTATTGTAGTCCTTTCGATAAGTAAGAGTGTCGAACCCAACGAGGAGCAGAAGGAAATGACAAGCGGTTTTCAATAAGGCATTCTCTGCAAGCACTGAAATAATAGGTAATAGATAGTTTTGTGATAAGGTAATTTGTAACGAGCAATAAGTAACAAAAGTAACTAAAGTGCAGCAAGGTGGCCCAATCCCTTTTGTAGCAAAGGACAAGCCTGGACAAACTCTTATATAGAGAAAAGCGCTCCCGAGGACACATGGGAATTATCGTCAAGCTAGTTTTCATCACGTTCATATGATTCGCGCTCAGTACTTTGATAATTTGATATGTGGGTGGACCGGTGCTTGGATGCTGCCCTTACTTGGACAAGCATCCCACTTATGATTAACTCCTATTGCAAGCATCCGCAACTACAAAAGAAGTATTAAGGTAAACCTAACCATAGCATGAAACATATGGATCCAAATCATCCCCTTACGAAGCAACGCATAAACTAGGGTTTAAGCTTACATCACTCTAGCAACCCATCATCTACTTATTACTTACCAATGCCTTCCTCTAGGCCCAAATAATGGTGAAGTGTCATGTAGTCGACGTTCACATGACACCACTAGAGGAGAGACAACATACATCTCATCAAAATATCGAACGAATACCAAATTCACATGACTACTAATAGCAAGACTTCTCCCATGTCCTCAGGAACAAACGTAACTACTCACAAAGCATATTCATGTTCATAATCAAAGGAGTATTAATATGCATAAAGGATTTGAACATATGATCTTCCACCAGATAAACCAACTAGCATCAACTACAAGGAGTAATCAACACTACTAGCAACCTACAGGTACCAATCCCACACTTAGAGACAAGAATTGGATACAAGAGATGAACTAGGGCTTGAGAGGAGATGGTGCTGGTGAAGATGTTGATGGAGATTGGCCCCCTCCCGATGAGAGGAGCATTGGTGATGACGATGACGATGATTTCCCCCTCCCAGAGGGAAGTGTCCCTGGCAGAACAGCTCCGCTAGAGCCCTAGATTGGTTCCGCCAAGGTTCCACCTCATGGCGGCGGAGTCTCGTCCTGAAAGCTTGCTTATGATTTTTCCTTGGACGAAAGACTTCATATAGCAGAAGATGGGCATCGGAGGGCCACCAGGGGGCCCACGAGGCAGGGGGCGTGCCCAGGGTGTGGGTCCCCTCTGGTATTTCTTCCGCTCAATATTTTTTATTATTTCCAAAAATAACTTCCGTGGAGTTTCAGGACTTTTGGAGTTGTGCAGAATAGGTCTCTAATATTTGCTCCTTTTCCAGCCCAGAATTCCAGCTGCCAACATTCTCCCTCTTTATGTAAACCTTGTAAAATAAGAGAGCATAGGCATAAGTATTGTGACATAATGTGTAATAACATCCCATAATGAAATAAATATCGAAATAAAAGCATGATGCAAAATGGACGTATCAACTCCCCCAAGCTTAGACTTCGTTTGTCCTCAAGCGGAAGCCGATAACGATAAATATGTCCACATGTTTAGAGATAGAGGTGTCGATAAAATAAAATACGGACATGAGGGCATCATGATCATTCTTATAACAGCAACATATATGGATATTGTCATATGATTTCTTATGCTCAAGTAATAATCTATTCACAATGTCAAGTATGAATCAGAAACTTCATTGAGAACCAACAAACTATAACCTCAGTCATTGAAACAATTGCAATTTATCATAACATTGGAAAGAGTCTATGTAAGAGCTTTTCAGCAAGTTCACATACTCAACTATCATTTAGTCTTTCGCAATTGCTAACACTCACGTAATACTTGTGGTTACGGAGTTTTAATCGGACACAGAGAAAGATAGGGGCTTATAGTTTTGCCTCCCAACCTTTTACCTCAAGGGTAATGTCAACAATAATAGTTCATGCTAACTTACATCCAATTGGATATATATATCAGGATCTTTCCAACACACTGTGCTTGCCAAAGGATAAAATGAAAAAGAGGAAAGGTGAAGATCACCATGACTATTGCATAAGGGTAAGAGATAAAAGTAAAAGATAGGCCCTTCGTAGAGGGAAGCAGAGGTTGTCATGCCCTTTCATGGTTGGATGCACGAAATCTTAATGCAAAAGAACGTCACTTTATATTGCCACTTGTGATATGGACCTTTATTATGCAGTTCATCGCTTTTATTTCTTCCACATCACAAGATCGTATAAAGCTTATTTTCTCCCACACTAATAAGTCATACATATTTAGAGAGCAATTTTTATTGCTTGCACCGATGACAACTTACTTGAAGGATCTTACTCAATCCATAGGTAGATATGGTGGACTCTTATGGCAAAACCGGGTTTAAGGGTATTTCGAAGCACAAGTAGTATCTCTACTTGGTGCAAAGAATTTGGCTAGCATGAGGGAGAAAGGCAAGCTCAACATGTTGGATGATCCATGACAATATACTTTATTTCAGATGCAAGGAAACATAACCCATTACGTTGTCTTCCTTGTCCAACATCAACTCTTTAGCATGTTATATTTTAATGAGTGCTCACAATCATAAAAGATGTCCAAGATAGTATATTTATATGTGAAACCTCTCTTTCTTTATTACTTCCTATTAATTTCAACGATGACCAAAGCTATGTTTGCCAACTCTCAACAACTTTTAATCATCATACTCTTTCTATGTGAAGTCATTACTCTCCATTAGATCAATATGATCTCTTTGTTTCTTTTTATTCTTTCTTTTTTCTATTCCCCCAAGATCACAGCAAAATAATCAAGCCCTTGACTCAACACTAATCTTTATTATATAGCTCACGGACTTGATTACATAAAGGGATCATAAAGCAAAACTCGAAACTAAATCATACCAAAAACTTTTATTCTACTAGATCAAGATATTACTGAAAGGATCAAACTAAGAAAAACGGTAAAGATAGGAGTGTGATGGTGATACGATACCGGGGCACCTCCCCCAAGCTTGGCAGTTGCCAAGGGGAGTGCCCATACCCATATGATTATGTCTACCTTGCTGGTGAAGAAGATAATTGTGCCTTCAGCTTCTTCATATTATAATTGAGAAGAGCAATTTCCTCTTTTAAATCATCGACCTCCGACTCCAGCTTTAAGATCTTGTCATATAATCTCCTTTACTTTTCTGCCGAAAACGAGACGGGATAGATCGATTGTTAGATAGTTTAGCTCTCTTAGGGAGACTAGATTTCTTGAACTGCACGTGCATATCCCCAGGTTGAGGTAGAGGGACATCCTCCTCCTCCGAACTTGAATCATTGATCCTCATCAAATGAGCATCCTCCTCCTCATCCGTAGTTCGACCACAAGGAGATAGATCCCCATAGGTCTTTGGGTCAGCAATGAGGTGTGAGACATAGCTCTCTCCGTCGGAATCCTGAGATGACATCTTGCTCCAAATCTGCTACAGAAACAGCTCGAAACAAAAATAGAGGATAATTGTATGGTACGGTGGTCAAAACCTTCGGGAGATTATATAATGAATTTTTACCGACCAAAAGAAGTATCGTGCAAGAAAAGCGAGTCCGGAGAGCACACGAGGTGCCCACGAGGCGGGGGCGCCCAGGGGTAGGCGCGCCCTCCACCCTCGTGGAGGCCTCGTGTGTCCTTCGGACTGCTCCTTATTTTTCTATTTTTCTAAATATTCCAAAACGGAGAAAAATTGCCATTAGAACTGTTTTGGAGTCGGTTTACTTACCGTACCACATACCTATTCCTTTTTCGGAGTCTGAAATGTTCTGGAAAGTGTCCCTTATGTATTCCTCCGGGGTTACGGTTTCAATAATTTCAACATTTATAGGATTACCTGAGATATAATGTTTGATTCTTTGACCGTTAACAACCCTCGGATTTGTGCCTTCAAAGTTGTTGATTTTTATGGCACTGGAACGACAGACCTCCTCGATAACGTAAGGACCTTCCCATTTAAAGAGAAGTTTTCCTGCAAAAAATCTTAAACGAGAGTTGTATAATAATACATAATCACCTACATTAAACTCACGCTTTTGTATTCTTTTGTCATGCCATTTTTTAACTTTTTCCTTAAACAACTTGGCATTCTCATAGGCATGGGTTCTCCATTCATCAAGTGAGCTTATGTCAAATAACCTCTTCTCACCGGCAAGTTTGAAATCATAGTTGAGCTCTTTAATAGCCCAATATGCCTTATGTTCTAGTTCGAGAGGTAAGTGACATGCTTTTCCATAAACCATTTTATACGGAGACATACCCATAGGATTTTTATATGCAGTTCTATAGGCCCATAATGCATCATCAAGTTTCTTGGACCAATTCTTTCTAGATCTATTAACAGTCTTCTGCAAAATTAATTTGAGTTCTCTATTACTCAATTCTACTTGACCACTAGACTGTGGGTGATAAGGAGATGCAATTCTATGATTAACATCATATTTGGCAAGCATTTTACGGAAAGCACCATGAATAAAATGTGAACCACCATCAGTCATTAAATATCTAGGGACTCCAAACTTCGGAAAAATAATTTCTTTAAGCATCTTAATAGAAGTGTTATGATCAGCACTACTAGTTGGAATAGCTTCTACCCACTTAGTAACATAATCAACAGCAACTAAAATATGAGTATATCCATTGGAGGCAGGAAACGATCCCATATAGTCAAAGCCTCAAACATCAAATGGTTCAATAACAAGTGAATAATTCATAGGCATTTCTTGAAGTCTACTAATATTGCCAATTCTTTGACATTCAGCACAAGATAAGACAAACTTACGAGCATCCTTGAAGAGAGTAGGCCAATAAAAACCGGATTGCAATACCTTATGTGCAGTTCTATCTCCAGCGTGGTGTGCTCCATAAGCCTCGGAGTGACACTTGCGTAGGACCTGTTCATGTTCATGCTCAGGTACACAACGCCTAATAACACCATATACTCCTTCTTTATAAAGATGTGGGTCATCCCAAAAGTAATGCCTCAAATCATAGAAAAACTTTTTCTTTTGCTGGTAGTGAAACTAGGTGGTATAAATTTAGCAACAATGTAATTAGCATAATCAGCATACCATGGAGCGGTACGAGAAGCATTTATGACATTTAATTGTTCATCAGGGAAGCTATCATCAATAGGTAGTGGGTCATCAAGAACGTTTTCTAACCTAGACAAGTTGTCTGCAATGGGGTTCTCAGCTCCCTTTCTATCAATAATAATATGCAAATCAAATTCTTGTAGCAAGAGAACCCATCTAATAAGTCTAGGTTTAGCATCTTTCTTTTCCATAAGATATTTAATAGCAGCATGATCCATGTGAATAGTTACTTTAGAATCAACAATATAAGGTCTGAACTTATCACAAGCAAATACAAGCTGCTAAGAATTCTTTTTCGGTAGTAGCATAATTTCTCCGGCGTTGTCTAGAGTTTCTTGGCATATTGAATGACATTTAATTTCTTATCAACTCTTTGTCCTAGAACAACACCTACAAAGCATAATTACTAGCATCACACATAATTTCAAAGGGTAAATTCCAATCGGTGGCTGAACAATAGGTGCGTAAATCAATGCTTTCTTAAGTATTTCAAATGCTTCTACACAATCATCATCAAAGACAAAAGGTATATCTTTTTGTAAGAGATTAGTCAGAGGCCGAGAAATTTTTGAGAAGTCCTTAATGAACCTCCTATAAAAACTGGCATGACCAAGGGAACTTCTTATACCTTTGATGTCCTTGGGACATGGCATCTTTTCAATAGCATCAACGTTAGCTTTATCAACTTCAATGCCTCTTTCAGAAATGTTATGCCCCAAGAAATACCTTCATTAACCATAAAGTGGCACTTCTCCCAATTCAAGACAAGGTTAGTGTCTTTACATCTCTGCAAAACTCGATCAAGGTTGCTCAAGCAATCATCAAAAGAGGATCCATAAACAGAGAAATCGTCCATGAAAACCTCACAAATCTTTTCACAAAAATCAGAGAATATAGCCATCATGCATCTTTGAAAGGTAGCAGGTGCATACATAAACCAAATGGCATACGTCTATAAGCAAAGGTACCGAAAGGGCAAGTAAAAGTGGTCTTAGCTTGATCATCAGCTGACACAGGTATTTGAGAGAAACCAGAATAACCATCTAGAAAGCAAAAAATGTGTATGTTTGGATAGTCTTTCTAGCATTTGATCAATAAAAGTTAAGGGGTAATGATCTTTTTAGTAGCTTTATTTAATTTACGGAAATCAATTACCATCCTATAACCTGTAATAATTCTTTGCGGAATCAATTCATCTGTATCATTAGGAACGACAGTAATACCTCCTTTCTTAGGGACACAATGGACAGGATTTACCCACTGACTATCAGCAAAGGGATAAACTATACCTGCCTCAAGGAGTTTTAGTATTTCCTTTCTTACCACTTCTTTCATATTAGGATTCAGCCGTCGTTGGTGATCAATAACTGGTTTGGCATCTTTCTCCAAATTTATTTTATGTTGACATAGAGTGGGACTAACGCCCTTAAGATCATCAAGAGTATATCCAATAGCAGCACGGTGCTTCTTCAGAGTTTTCAATAATTTTTCTTCCTCCTCCTCTGAAAGGTTAGCACTAATAATAACATGATATATCTTCTTTTCATCAAGATAAGCATATTTAAGAGTATCAGGTAATGGTTTAAGCTCAAACACGGGATCACCCTTGGGTGGAGGAGGATCCCCTAAGATTTCAACAGGCAAGTTGTGTTTCGGAACAGGTCCCTGTTTAAAGAATACTTCATCTATTTCCCTTCTTTCATTCATAAACATATCATTTTCATGGTCTAGCAAATATTGTTCTAAAGGATCACTAGGAGGTACGGCAATAGAAGCAAGACCAATAATTTCGTCTTTACTAGGCAATTCCTCTTCACGGTGTTGTCTACGAAATTTAGAAAAAATAAACTCATGAGACATATCACCTAGACCAATGGTAACAACATCCTTTTCACAATCTATCTTAGCATCAACAATGTTCAAGAAGGGCCTACCAAATATAATGAGACAAAAGCTATCTTGCGGGGAACCAAGAACAAGAAAATCAGCAGGATATTTAGTTTTCCCACACAATACTTCAACATCTCTAACAATCTCAATTGGTGAAATACTATATCTATTGGCAAGTTTAATTATGACATAAATATCTTCTAACTCGGTAGGTGCAATATCATGCATAATTTCTTTGTATAAGTCAATAGGTATTGCACTAGCACTAGCACCCATGTCACACAAGCCATGATAACAATGATATCCTATTTTAACAGAAATAACAGGCATGCCTACAACAGGTCTATGTTTATATTTAGTACAAGGTTTAGCAATTCTAGCAGTTTCCTCACAGAAATAAATAACATGCCCATCAATATTATCAGCCAAGAGATCTTTAACTAGCAATATTAGGTTCAACTTTAACTTGCTCAGGAGGTGTATAGGTTCTAATATTGCTTTTACGAACCACGGTTGAAGCTTTAGCATAATCCTTTATTCTAACAGGGAAAGATGGTTTCTCAACATAAGTAGTAGAAACAATCGGATCATTATAAGTGATAGTCTTTTCTTCAACTTTAATAGGTGCAACTACTTTTACTTCTATGGGAGGGTAATATTTAAACCACTTCACCTTAGGGAGATCAATGTGAGCAGCAAAAGATTCACAAAAAGAAGCTACTATCTCAGAGTCAAGTCCATACTTAGTGCTAAATTTACGGAAAACATCGGTATCCATAAAAGATTTAACACAATCAAACTTAGGTGTTATACCTGACTCCTTACCTTCGTCGAAGTCCCAATCTTCCGAGTTGCGTTTAATTCTTTCCAATAAATCCCATTTGAATTCAATAGTATTCATCATAAAAGAACCAGTACAAGAAGTATCGAGCATGGTGCGATTGTTGTCAGAAAGCCGAGCGTAATTTTTTTGAATAATCATTTCTCTTGAGAGCTCATGATTGGGGCATGAATATAACATTGACTTAAGCCTCCCCCAAGCTTGAGAGATGCTTTCTCCTTCGCAAGGCCAAAAATTATATATATAATTATGATCACGATGAACAAGATGCATAGGATAAAACTTCTGATGAAATTCCAATTTCAATCGCTTGTAGTTCCATGATCCCATATCATCACATAGCCTATACCATGTCAATGCATCTCCCTTCAAAGATAAAGGGAAGACCTTCTTCTTGATAACATCATCGGGCATACCGCAAGCTTAAATAATCCACAAACTTCATCCACATAGATTAGGTGCTCATCGGGATGTAATGTTCCATCTCTGCAAAAGGATTAGCTAGCAGTTTTTCTATCATGCAGAAGGAATTTCAAAGTAGACATTTTCATTTTCGATGAGGTTCAGATGGGTTGAGTAGAAACTCTTTCCTCTATAAGTCGGGGTGAAGATACCCCGAACAAGCCCTCAGAGGATTACTTTCCATAGTAACAAGTGATGATGAAATTTCAGCACACTATATAAATTTTTCCTTACCAAATTCCACCTACCAAAGGCGCTTCACTCACGACAGCGGCGCCGGAAAAAGAGTCTTGATGACCCACAAGTATAGGGGATCTATCGTAGTCCTTTCGATAAGTAAGAGTGTCGAACCCAACGAGGAGCGTATGAAATAACCAAAGAGTTTTCAAGAAGGTATTCTCTGCAAGCACTGAAATAATAGGTAACAGGTAGTTTTGTGATAAGGTAATTTGTAACGAGCAATAAGTAACAAAAGTAACTAAAGTGCATCAAGGTGGCCCAATCCTTTTTGTAGCAAAGGACAAGCCTGGACAAACTCTTATATAGAGAAAAGCGCTCCCGAGGACACATGGGAATTATCGTCAAGCTAGTTTTCATCACGTTCATATGATTCGCATTCGGTACTTTGATAATTTGATATGTGGATGGACCGGTGCTTGGATGATGTCCTTACTTGGACAAGCATCCCACTTATGATTAACTCCTATTGCAAGCATCCGCAACTACAAAAGAAGTATTAAGGTAAAACTAACCATAGCATGAAACATATGGATCCAAATCAGCTTTTGAAGCAACGCATAAACTAGGGTTTAAGCTTCTGTCACTCTAGCAACCCATCATCTACTTATTACTTACCAATGTCTTCCTCTAGGCCCAAATAATGGTGAAGTGTCATGTAGTCGATGTTCACATGACACCACTAGAGGAGAGACAACATACATCTCATCAAAATATCGAACGAATACCAAATTCACATGACTACTAATAGCAAGACTTCTCCCATGTCCTCATGAACAAACGTAACTACTCACAAAGCATATTCATGTTCATAATCAGAGGAGTATTAATATGCATAAAGGATCTGAACATATGATCTTCCACCAAATAAACCAACTAGCATCAACTACAAGGAGTAATCAACAGTACTAGCAACCTCGGTACCAATCCCGGACTTAGAGACAAGAATTGGATACAAGAGATGAACTAGGGTTTGAGAGGAGATGGTCTTTGGTGAAGATGTTGATGGAGATTGGCCCCTCCCGTTGAGAGGAGCGTTGGTGATGACGATGACGATGATTTCCCTCCCGGGGAAGTGTCCCCGGCGGAAACAGCTCCGCTAGAGCCCTAGATTGGTTCCGCCAAGGTTCCACCTCATGGCGGCGGAGTCTCGTCCTGAAAACTTGCTTATGATTTTTCCTTGGACGAAAGACTTCATATAGCAGAAGATGGGCATCGGAGGGCCACCAGGGGGCACACGAGGAAGGGGGGCGCGCCCAGGGGGTAGGGCGTGCCCCCCACCCTCGTGCCTAGGGTGTGGGTCCCCTCTGGTATTTCTTCTGCTCAACATTTTTTATTATTTCCAAAAATAAATTTCATAGAGTTAAGGACTTTTGGAGTTGTGCAGAATAGGTCTCTAATATTTGCTCCTTTTCGAGCCCAGAATTCCAGCTACCGGCATTCTCCCTCTTTATGTAAGCCTTGTAAAATAAGAGAGCATATGCATAAGTATTGTGACATAATGTGTAATAACAGCCCATAATGCAATAAATATCGAAATAAAAGCATGATGCAAAATGGACATATCAGTTTTTTTCACCACAAAGACACAAAATATTCATACAATGGATAAAAACCAATTGGCCAAAAGCAAAACAAAAAACATAGGCACATAAGTACCTAATCCAACATAATCCGTAGGTATCAATCAAGATATATTAAGCTCAATATGCCTCCCTTCTGAGTGAAGTCAAGATCTATTAGGGATCAGTTGAAGCAGCTTCAACACTGCAACTTCCATAGAATGCAGGACCTTGGTCGAAGTTGATCACAATATTTTAGCCTATACCAAGCTTCTGGCGCATGCTCCTATGTTTTAGTTCACGCAAGAAAATTTTATACAGTAAACTGAAACAAAAAATTAAAATAAACGTCGAAGACATATTTCAGCAATCGGCACTCCACCGTAATAATAATAGCATGTACTTGCTAGCAAAATATGAACAACTCTTATTAATTTGCATTCTTATAATTCCCCTATTCAAGATTTAAATAAATAAAGATGATGGAAAACAATATTACATGACAGGAAATAACTACAGTTCTAATCCTGGAGAGGCAGAACCCAAATTCGCTCGGTCAAATCTACAGTTAAGTGCCTGACTGTTTTTTATTGAACTAAATCAACTACGAAGAGGAAGAATCAGAAGCTTTTAGTGATAGAAACCATCCAAGGGATACACCGTCGACTACACATCTATCACACGCATGTGCTAGATATTTTACCTAACCGGAGGCTACGAAACGGACGAGGACAGTAATAAATCCATAGTGATATAGAACAGTACATACCAAAAACAAGGATCAGTCCAAGCTTTCAGTTCAATAGTAAACCCGTAGCAATTTTTCATGCATGTCAAAGTTTGCCAAAAACCTTTCTGTATCACTATGGGTTTTTCTAATGGAAACTCAAGTAAATCTCTCTTCGAAGCCGAACTTTTGCTCTGCAACATCAACATTAGAATATCCTTTCATACCACTTACTTAGATGCAAAGGAATTTCATCCATCTAAGGATTTGCACAACTAAAAAGGCAGAAGACGGCGCCACACAAATAAAGATATCACAATCCCTCAAATTGCTAACTCATAGATTTCAGTGGCGGTAATTAGAACATCAGAGGGACTATCTAAATTTCAAACGAAATGGCTATAGTATGAGCACATTTAAGATCTAAAAACTGAAATACAAATTCCGCTTTTTTAAGCTCTAATGAGTTACATGCTTTCACCTCCACATCGATTCTCACATGGTATAAAAACATCAAATATCGTGTGTAAGCATTATATTAAGTGTTATTTTACCATTGACCTAATAAAAAGCTCGAGGAGGCCAGATGCAACCATTATATTAAGTGATGTTATAACCTGATTTGTTCACAAATATTCATATCTATAATTGTGCATCATCCAAATTTCTCTTGTATGCTTTACAAAAACTGAGTCTTGAGGAACATGTAAGGTCACATGGCGGCAGATGTACTTTCTTACTTATGTTGCTTTTAACAACTAAAGCAACACACACTTTTAATTTGATTTATCTTTCCTCACTATTTAATTTGATTGAAGCATGTAAATCATTTTAATTTCTTCAATCCAGAAGATATTTTAGTATCTTTCATAATGTACTCAGAAAATGCCATGGCACTGTTATATTCCAAGGATAACCTCATGATGTTGCTTAATGTAAGATTCTTGAAAATCTTGGCCTGGCAACAATAATGCAGGTATATCCAGTTACCAAATCAAGAAAAAAACCATACATAATCAAGCATAAATAACAACAGTACGTGGGGGAAACTTACAAACAGGATCAACACCAATCTTTCCCTCCACCATGAATGCGTTGACCGTCGTCTGCATGTTATTCTTGAGAAAACAGTCATAGATATATATATCAAGCCTGCAATTTATGGAATAACACAACACAACTGCAAGAGGATCTAATCAATAGCAAGTTAGAATAAACTTCAAAAGAGGCCAGCAAACAACATGGGATTTTTTTACTTGAGTTTACATTAACTATTTCCAAGAGGATCTAATCAGCAGCGACGACCTGTCGTGTGGGCAATGTCGACGATGAGGATGCGGGCACTGAGTTGACCTCCTCCGAGCGCTGCTGCGCCCCCTCCTCGCCCCCAGACAACTAGACCGGTGGGCATGGACGGGCTAGCCCCCTTCTGTGGAGAGGCGTTGCATTTCCCAGATCAAATAGTTGGATGTGCAAATTTCCCTAAATACCGACAAAAATATGGTTAGCCAAGGTAGATAGAGGAATAAAGCATTCCATGTGTTGATGAAAGGAACATACCAGACTGACCCACACAACAACGGTATAAACTTTGTGGTTGCAAATTAGAGTCCATGCCCCTGTAACTTCAAACATCAAGGCTGCTGCATTTACTCGATGCACGTCCAGAACTTAAGTCATGGTACATATCAAGGCTCCATCACATAATTATGCAGAAATATAAAACCTGCACAAAGATTAAAAAAGGAGTTTGTGACACTCCAAAAAAAAATTGTTTTGGTTTTCAGCAAAAACTTTGTTGGTTTTGAAGGAGGTCTTTTAAACCCTTCCAAAAATCTCCTTCTCTCAAGAATTTTCCCTTTGACAAAAGATTTTTACTTTGGCATCTCCTTCAACTTTGGTGTTTGTTTATTAAAAACCTTTCCTCTGATCTTCTCCCTCTCAATTTATTCTTTGTAGTTTATTTTTCTTTTAATAAAGAAAGCCCTAGGAATTTTGGATCTTCTCTTATTTTGAAACCATCCATGGTTTTACCATGCCTCATGTGGAAAGTCTTCCCAAAACTCCTCCTTCCCCTTTGGGACAATTCAAATATTCTGTCCCAACAAGTCCAACTCATTTTTGGATTTTATTTCATTAAATTCTTTTCCCAAAACAATTCTGTCCATTATTTTGAGCATAGGTGATTTGCAAAGCAAGTACCTAAATGCCTTTGAGTTTTGTTCTCAAACCAACTATTCTGGATAGTCCCTAGCACCCACCACCTAGAACCATCAAGATCCACTCTTCTTCTTTTCAAAATTTTCAAGTTTCAGCTTCTGCAAGTTTGGACCAGATTTGTCAAATTTGGTGAAATTCATATCTCCTCTTCTCCAAAAATTCCACCAAAATTCAGGCAACCTCCAGTTGCAATGAGAAGCCACTCCACCAAAAATCAGCTCAAGGAAAAATCCCCACATACCAAAATCATTCTATCGAACACCTAGCATGCACTGTCACTTTGCACTTTCAGTAAATTCAGAAATTCAGAGTTTCAGTTTCTTCGTCAGGGTCGGGTCACCTATCAACAGTGCGCCTGGCGCGTTACGCACGGCCTCTCCTCCCTGGCCGGAGCACCGCACGCCCCCTTGGACGGATGCAGGCGTCGGTGGCGGCGGGCCTTGCTGGCATTGGCGGTTTCTGTGGTGGCTGCGCCACCCGTGGCGGCAATGAGGGCCCGAGCCCTTCGCCACGCCACCCGTCGCCGCCCATTGTTCCTCGGCCCTCGCGTGGCTCTTGCCTTGGCGCACCCCGTTGCACCGTCGCGTGGCGGCAAGCACGGTAGGCGCCCTGCCGCCACCGACGGGCCCGCGCCGCCCCGTTCCGTCGAACTCCCCCCAAAGCTCCTCATCCAAACTCGTTTAACGTCTAAATGGAGCCAGTAGACCTCCACATTGTTGCTCAACCGCTTAACCACCCCGACCAAGCCCTGCGCCGCCGTAACCTTCGCCGGAGAACTCCGTTCACGACCACTCCCCTGATCGCCTATAAAAAGGGGCCCCGAGCTCGCCCTCGAGCACGCAGCATCCCTACACCTCACCTACACTCTGCCAGGCTACTAGGAGGACCTCGAGGAGGTATCCTCCCCCAACTCCGGCCGCCCCGTTCCGCCTCGGCCTCCACCTCGATTAACTCCGGTGAGGCCGTCCCCGGCGCCCTAACCTCGTCAGCAACCCTCTTGAGCACCCGGTAGCCTAACCCCACCTCAATTCGCTCTTTCGCAGCACTCTCCGGCAAGATCCAACCTCTCCCGAATCGCCGTCCACCGGAGCAAGGGCCGACGTCGACGTGGTACTCGCCGGCGACCACCACCACCACCCACCGACGCGGAATGGCGCTCTGAGCACGGAGGTACCACCCGATCCTCCTGCCTCGCCGTGGATCGCCGCCGGCGACCACCGCAGCCCTCGGGCGCCGACGAGCTCCACCCCCTCCGTTTAAATTTTTAAACCTGACGGGTGGGACCCGCCCGTTAACCTCTCTGTCTTTATTTTGAAACGTTTTCTGAAAGCATATTCTGATAAATATGCTTTCCAAACCGAATCGTTTTACGAACTTTTACATTCGCTCGAGTATTTTCTGTTTCATTACGTAAAGGTCCTTGGACCAAAACACTTATAACTTTTAAACAGAAAAGGATTTTTGAGTGATTCTTTTTCTGTCCTCTTCAAAATTTTGCCTAGTTTTTTATCAGATTTATTTGAAAAATATTTGGAATAACTGTTGAGCAACCCTTGGTATTTATGTTAGTGCGTATATTTTTGTATACCGTAGATACCGAAGGAGTTGACGGGACATGAACTTCACCGAGCTAGGCCCGACTACTCCGAACCGAGCAAGCATGTTTGAACTTTTGATATGATGAGTGTTTGGGCATGTTTGCATTAATTTAGCATCATGGCATGTTCATGAGCATCTCGATGAAAGTTTATCTCGTATGAGTTGAGGCAAGTGAGTTTCGGGAAATCCATGAGTTGTTGGAAACTTGTTGCATGGCCATGAGTTGGCATGAGAATGGGTAAGATGGCGGTGTTGTAGCATGCGGTCTTATGCCGATCGTTGACCCAAAGGTTGTCGACATAAATCACCAAATTCCGTCCGTCTCCCCTTTCGTACTACCACATGTTTTCCATAAGGGATCTGACTTTAGTAAGTTGCAAACCACTTTACGGTACACACCAAATCGAGAGGCGGGATGAGGGTTCCATGGCCTGGATTAAAGCCTTTCATCCGATCGGGGGCATGGGTGTTTCGGTTGGGATCGAGAGGGCACCCCTTAGAGCCACAGATATAAATTTGATCCCATGCTACTCGAGATTGTGATCTCCCGTCTCAAAGTTTTTCTTGAGCGTTGTCTAGGGTGATTCACAGCAGCGTGAGGTAGGATGGGTGTGTCTTGGTTATTTGTGTTTCCTCCGAAATACCGTGAACGGAACTAGTCCTTCGTGACTACGGAAATCCGTTGGCTGTGGATATTTTGGTACAAACTCGCAGAGTCAAAAATCCTTGAATTCATTCTATTCATGTCCAAAATCTTGTGTTCATCTTATCTTGTCAAATGTCATCCAAGACAAGAACTCACGAGAACCGCATGAATGTTAAAGGTTTCTTTCTGTGGATGGACTAACCCGCTTATTGTCTTGTGATGAATATTTTCGTGAGCACCATTTCTTGTAAGTTATGGATAATGAATTGTAAGCCCTTTCTGCGATGTCGCTCAGACGTCCATCGGGGCATTGTTGTTTACTTATTTATGATATAAGCCCTTTTCTGCGATGTCGCTCAGACGTCCGACTGTGGCATTGTTGTTTACTTATTTATGATATAAGCCCTTTCTGCGATGTCGCTCAGACGTCCGACTGTGGCATTGTTGTTTACTTATTTATGATATAAGCCCTTTCAGTGATGTCGCTCAGACGTCCGACTGTGGCATTGTTGTTTATTTATTTATGATATAAGCCCTTTCTGCGGTGTCGCTCAGACGCCCGACTGCGGCTTTGTTATTATTTACTTTTGTTATAAGCCCTTTCTGCGATGTCGCTCAGACGTCCGACTGCGGCATTGTTATTATTTGCTTTCGTCATAAGCCCTTTCTGTGATGTCGCTCCGACGTCATCGCTGCACGCATGTCTTTTCTTTCAATATAAGCCCTTTATGAGGTGTCGCTTAGACACCCGATCGCGTGGCACGCTTTACTTATCTCTGTTTACGCCTTCGAGGTGTCGCCCGACACCCGATCGGTTTTGAGTTTATCTTCTTTGGGCTTTCGAGCGCTACCGCCGATTCCGCTTTTTACTTACCTTGCTATACCGATTTGATTACGCATTGTTAAAATTATTCATGTCGCATTCATGCATACGTTTGTTATATCTTTTATTCGAATCGTCTTGCGAGTACTTTCAAAGTACTCACGGCTTGTTGATTTGGCGGAATCTTGTGAAGGCGATCTCATGGATGAAGAGTTCGATAGCGAGTCCGACGCCTAGAGGAATCCTCGGTCCTCGTGCGACCCTGGATTAGTCATCGTGATATATTCGCTTCGCTACCCAAATAAATTCACCGAGCCTCACCTCGACGCTCGATGAGCCGCCAGTGTAGGAGTCATATCACCCACTCCACTGTGTTATTTCACCACTTTACCTTGAGTCAGTAGTATGCCCCCACTCCATTGTGTCATATCCGCCACTATGTATAATTATTGGCGTGCTTGTAATAATCTGTTGAGCGTCCTCAGCTCGATCCTGTAATATATCATATGCTACTAGCTTATTGTATCAAGATTTTGTCTACCAGCATGGAGGATTTTCCTCACACTGGAATTTATAGGTCGGTTTCTCAATAAATATTTTTATTGAAAAACCGGTCGTGACAGAGTTCGTTCAAAGTATTAGCACACAACAATTATGATCTATCTCCTTAGAACTAAAATACATGGTTCATCTTAGTTCATCCTATTTAATACAGAACGTGGTGAAAAATTCAGATTTTGTATACTGCAAGCTCATGCTAAAACCAGTTTAATCACTCGTGATTTAGCCTGACTCGTGATATATAGATCAATCACCTAAGCCGCCGCCAATGACAAGGGGACGCTGGTACCATGGTCCGAACACCATGATTATTAACAAATAAGCACTAAAGCTTGCGAACAGTGGTCAGTTTAGGCACTGTGGAATAAAGAGAACCACCCCATAGCAGGTTATATTACTCACATGTTCAATAAGAGAACCACCCCATAGCAGGTTATATTACTCACATGTTCAATAAGAGAACCACCCCATAGCAGGTTGTTACCCTTTGAGCAAGCAAGTGAAGGAAAAAAGAAAACAGTGGTCAGTTTAGGCAGTGTAGAATCAGTAAGACTTGGATTCAAATTATGTAACAATATATACCTTAGCGTGGCATTGCTCTGAAAAACAACATCAGGAGTGTCAAGAACAGCAGCCTGCACATAATTATTAGTCCTTTGTTGGCTGACTCACTGTATATTGAACTAATCTGAGTGTAATTCATCTAGCAGGCCACCTTACCTTGATGAGATTGATGTAGGAGGCAAACCCTTTGTCGTGGCAGCCTGCACATAATTATTCGTCTAGCCGGCAGCAACCCCAGGCTGTGGCCGTGGAAGAAGAGGGAGCCCAGGTCGGCGGCGCGAGTTGAAGGGAGAGGACAACGCCAGGGCCTGGATCCGCCGGTCCTTCTCGCCTTCCGGCTCCCGTGGCGAGCGGTGAGTGGCTCCCGCGGGCGGCAGCTGCAGTGGCGAGCGGCTCCCGCGGCTTCTCGGGCGGCGGCTCCAACGGCGGCTCCCGCGGCGAAGGGCGGATAATGGTTGCCGGAGTTTGCGGGGCGGCGAACGGTGCGGGAAGAGGAGGGGGAGGTCGTGCATGCAGGGGCGAGTGTCGTGCGAAGAGGAAGGTCGGAGAGGGCATTAGGAGGGGGTCAGATCGGGGATTGGGGTGCGGCGGCGGGTGCGGCTGGAGGCGGGGAGACGAGGGGTAGCTAGGGTTCGAGGGACGGAGGGAGCATCGTTCGTCTAATTTTTCACGTTACGTGCAAGGGGCCTTGTCCTGGTTAAATTTCGTAGGTTACTTTTCGTAGATTTTTTTAGGACGAAAAAAACCAATGGAGGTGGGACAAAAATTAATCGACGGAGACTACCAACTGCTCCATTAGGAGTAGAGATAGGAGCAAAAAAATCAGAAAAGGGGGAAGTAGTTAAATGTGTTTCTCAATGTACCGCGAAAGTCTTGAACTCATTCCATGCTAAAATGTTGAAACTATTGCCACTTTCATCACCACAGTAGTTCAGACAAACTGCACACAACATTTCCTACAACAACTAAAAGTAAATGAAACGCAATATTTTGGACAGTGAAGCACCAGTGCAGCAACACGGAAACTATATAGGCATACCATGGGCATAACTTCTATGACAAAAAACAACACAAATGTCGGTAGGGTTGCAATTAACAAAAACCATACAAGAGAAAAAAACGAATACCTGAACAACAAGCCATCTTTGTGTATGAAAAACTGAAAAATGTAAATCTATATTTAACAATGATACAACAAAAAATAAAGGACCAATACATGATGTAGAAAGCAGCTCTGGGAGAAAAAATGTCACATACAAATATATTATATAACTTGCAAGGTGAAAAAACTTGAATTAACTGTTGCGGCAGTTAGCTTTTGTAGCACAACATAGGTGAAAAAAAAGATTATTGCTAGTAGAATATGCAAAAACAGGAAGGGAGAATACACTACCTACACCTAACTATCATAGATGACATGAACACAATTGTATCAGAGATGGGTATACAAATTATGATGAGTCACTTTCTCGTACTATCATGGAGCGCATGAAACAAAAAAATGAACAAATTCAATATATAGGTTAACAAATAGGCATAAATCCCATGTTTGGCACATGAAATGATGCAACATGGAACAAACAGTTCGGCAGGCTAGTAAGGCAAATTAAAGCAATTGATAATATGTGATGTAGTTCTTAGCCATAGTTGTGCAAAACAATGCAG
Organism: Aegilops bicornis; assembly: GCA_021605145.1. Lineage (NCBI taxonomy): Eukaryota > Viridiplantae > Streptophyta > Magnoliopsida > Poales > Poaceae > Aegilops > Aegilops bicornis. Next base: position 300,342,441 of record CM038675.1, read on the forward strand.
ATGTAAGATGAGTTGTATAGAAACAACACAACAATACACTTTTTGATCTTTTGGAAGGCATGGATAACTGGAAATGCCATCAGTTAGTTATATACTATCTTCACACTCTTGGGAAATTTTCAACCCTAGTAGGTTACTAAAAACAAGGAAAAAGTAGGTAAAAATCAAAGCAATGCAGCTGATACGTCTCCAACGTATCTATATTTATAAAGTATTCATGCCATGTTTACACCAATTCTATATGATTTTGGTATGATTTGATTAGAACTAACCGAGACTGACGCTGTTTTCAGCAAAACTACCGTGGTGTTGTTTTTTTTGCAGAAATAAAAGTTCTCGGAATGGGCTGAAAATTTACGAAGAATTTTTTTGAAAAATATAAAAAATACTGGAGCAAAAAAATACCAGAGAGGAGTCCCGGGGTAACCACAAGGGTGGGGGGCGCCCCCACCCCCCTAGGGCGCGCCCCCCAATCTTGTCATCGCCTCGTGAGTCCCTTGACTTCTCCTCGACGCCAAACACTCCTATAAACTGAGGAAACTCCAGAACAAAACCTATATCGGGAGTTCCGCCACCGTAAGCCTTTGTAGCCATGAAAAACCCATCTAGGCTCTCTCTGGCACCCTGCCGGAGGGGGCCAGCATCATCGGAGGCAATGGAGGAGGATCCCAGAGGGGCCATCATCGCCATGGAGGCCAAGGACCAGAGGGAGAACCTCTCCCTATCTAGGGGGAGGCCATGGAGGAGGAAGCACAAGGGTGAGAACCTCTCCCCCTCTCTCTCTCGGTAGCACTGGAGTGCCATCGGGGGAACCATCGCCGCGGTGATTGCCTTCATCAACATCACCATCCTCATCTCTTTTACGCGGTCCACTCTCCCGCTGTAAGGGCATATTTCTCCCTATGTGGTTTTGGTGATTGATGACAATGCATATGCGGACAAATCGCGTGCATTGAGCATTTCAGATATCTCATGTCTAGGCACAAGACGATTCGGTGCCCCTCGGAGCCTATCAAAGACGGCATTTCTCTACATTTCTTTTCGATGGATTTGAGTCATAGGAAAGCCGTACTATTAAGAGGGGGTCTGCTTCGGAAAGGTTAGGGTGGAATTAACACGTACACATATGTTCCTTCGCACCACCTTTCCTTCGCTTCATTGGAGCACCGGTCATTTTCCCTTATCTATGCGAAGGTGAAGGCCTCCAAGTATTGTAGTTTCTATGGCGTGCGGTAGTACTGCTCAAGGGAGCAGTAGTACCGCAACTGTCCATGGTAGTACCACCTAGGGCAGCGGTAGTACCGCGTCTTGTGGTAGTATCGCTCCTCGCCCGCGGTAGTACCGTGGTCTCTAGCCCAGAACGCTAGCACGCAGGGAAGTAGGTGCGGAAGTAATTTTTTTACTTCCGAGCCCTACGCGGTAGTACCGCTCCCTGCGAGTGGTAGTACCGTGCCGGATTTTCGCACAGACCGAGACTCAGCGGAAGTAGCCACGGATGTAATTTTATTAGTCCGTGCCTTCCCAGCCCAGTTGAACCCTGCCTTGCGGTAGTACCGCAAGGGCGCGCGGTAGTACCGCTCCCGCGGTTCTACCTCTTGTTGCTTTATGCAACAGGGCCTCGTCTGGACTCTGCCGTGCGAGCGGTAGTACCGCACCGCCTAGGGTAGTGCCGCGTGTCTATGCGGTAGTACTGCATGTTGATACGTCTCCAACGTATCTATAATTTTTCATTGTCACATGCTATTATATTATCCGTTTTGGATGTTTAATGGGCTTTAATATGCTCTTTTATATTATTTTTGGGACTAACCTATTAACCGGAGGCCCAGTGGAAGTTTCAGTTTTTTTGCCTATTTTAGAGTTTTGCAGAAAAGGAATACCAAATGGAGTCCAAACGGAATGAAACCTTCGCGATGATCTTTCTTGGACCGGAAGCAATCTAGAAGACACGAGTCGGTTCGAACTCCACGAGGCGGCCACGCGGCAGGAGGGCGCGCCCCCCACCCTCGTGGGCCCCTCGTAGCTCCAGCGACGTACTTCTTTCGCCTATATATACTCTTATACCCTAGAAACATTGCAGAGAGCCACGAAACCACTTTTCCACCGCCGCAACCTTCTCTACCCGTGAGATCTCATCTTGGGGCCTTTTCCGGCGATCTGCCGGAGGGGGAATCGATGACGGAGGGCTTCTACATCAACACCATTGCCTCTCCGATAAAGCGTGAGTAGTTTACCACAGACCTTCGGGGCCATAGTTATTAGCTAGATGGCTTCTTCTCTCTCTTTGATTCTCAATACAAAGTTCTCCTTGATGTTCTTGGATATCTATTCGATGTAATACTCTTTTGCGGTGTGTTTGTCGAGATCCGATGAATTGTGGATTTATGAACAAGATTATCTATGAATATTATTTGGTTCTTCTCTGAATTCTTATATGCATGATTTTATATCTTTGCAAGTCTCTTCGAATTATCGGTTTAGTTTGGCCTACTAGATTGATCTTTCTTGCAATGGGAGAAGTGCTTAGCTTTGGCTTCAATCTTGCGGTGTCCTTTCCCAATGACAGTAGGGGCAACAAGGCACGTACTGCATTGTTGCCATTGAGGGTAAAATGATGGGGTTTATATCATATTGCTTGAGTTTATCCCTCTACATCATTTCATCTTGCTTAATGTGTTACTCTGTTCTTATGAACTTAATACTCTAGATGCATGCTGGATAGCGGTCAATGTGTGGAGTAATAGTAGTAGATGCAGAATCGTTTCGATCTACTTGACATGGACGTGATGCCTATATTCATGATCATTGCCTTAGATATCTTCATAACTATGCGCTTTTCTATCAATTGCTCGGCAGTAATTTGTTCAACCACCGTAATACTTGCTATCTTGAGAGAAGCCACTAGTGAAACCTATGGCCCCCGGGTCTCTTTCTTATTATATTGCATCTTCTTTATTTACATCGTATCTCGTTTACTATTTTGCAATCTTTACTTTCCAATCTATACAACAAAAATACCAAAAATATTTACTTTACTATCTTTATTAGATCTCACTTTCACGAGTGACCGTGAAGGGATTGACAACCCCTTTATCGCGTTGGTTGCAAGGTTCTTGATTGTTTGTGCAGGTACTATGTGACTTGTGCGTTGTCTCCTACTGGATTGATACCTTGGTTCTCAAAACTGAGGGAAATACTTATGCTACTTTGCTGCATCACCCTTTCCTCTTCAAGGGAAAATCAACGCATGCTCAAGAGGTAGCAAGAAGGATTTCTGGCGCCGTTGCCGGGGAGATCTACGCCAAGTCAAGACATACCAAGTACCCATCATAAACTCTTCTCCCATGCATTACATTATTTGCCATTCGCCTCTCGTTTTCCTCTCCCCCACTTCTAAAGCGATTTTTGAAAACCTTTGCCTTTTCTTCGCCCCTCTTCCGTTTGTCTCTTTTTGCTTGCTTCTTGTGTGCTTGTGTGTTGGATTGATTGTTTGTCATGATGGCTCAAGATAATACTAAATTGTGTAAATTTTCCAATACCAACAACACTGATTTTATTAGCACTCCGATTGCTCCTACTACCGATGCTGAATCTTGTGAAATTAATACCGCTTTGTTGAATCTTGTTATGAAAGATCAATTTTCTAGCCTTCCTAGTGAAGATCCCGCTACCCATCTAAACAACTTTGTTGATTTGTGTGATATGCAAAAGAAGAAAGATGTGGATAATGATATTGTTAAATTGACGCTATTTCCGTTTTCGCTTAGAGATCATGCTAAAACTTGGTTCTCTTCTTTGCCTAAAAATAGTATTGATTCATGGAATAAGTGCAAAGATGCTTTTATCTCTAAATATTTTCCTCCCGCTAAGATCATCTCTCTTAGGAACGATATTATGAATTTTAAGCAACTTGATCATGAGCATGTTGCACAAGCGTGGGCGAGGATGAAATTAATGATACGTAATTGCCCTACACATGGTTTGAATTTGTGGATGATTATACAAAAAATTTATGCCGGATTGAATTTTGCTTCTAAAATCTTTTAGATTCGGCCGCGGGAGGCACTTTTATGGAAATTACTTTAGGAGAAGCTACTAAACTCTTAGACAATATTATGGTTAATTATTCTCAATGGCAGACTAAAAGATCCACTAGTAAAAAGGTTCATGCGATTGAAGAGATTAATGTTTTGAGTGGAAAGATGGATGAACTTATGAAATTGTTTGCTAATAAAAGTGTTTCTTCTGATCCTAATGATATGCCTTTGTCCACTTTGATTGAGAATAATAATGAATCTATGGATGTGAATTTTGTTGGCAGGAACAATTTTGGTAATAACATGTATAGAGGAAACTTTAATTCTAGGTCGTTTCCTAATAATTCCTCTAATAATTATGGTAATTCCTACAACAACTCTTATGGAAATTTTAATAAGATTCCCTCTGATTTTGAGGTTAGTGTTAAAGAATTTATGAGTTCGCAAAAGAATTGCAATGCTTTGGTTGAAGAAAAATTGCTTAAGATTGATGAGTTGGCTAGGAACGTGGATATAATTTCTCTTGATGTTGATTCTTTTAAACTTAGATCTATTCCACCTAAGCATGACATCAATGAGTCTCTCAAAGCCATGAGAATTTCTATTGATGAGTGCAAAGAAAGAACCGCTAGGATGCGTGCTAAAAAAGATTGCTTTGTGAAAGTGTGTTCTTCTAGTTTTCATGATAATAATGATGAAGATCTAAAAGTGATTGTTGTGACTCCTATTAAATCTTTGTTTTTCAATATGAATCTTGATAAAGATGGGACTAGAGATGAGTCAACTTTAGTTAAAAGGTGTTCCAATGATTCGGAGTTTTTAGATCATGATGCAAAAACTAATAAAAGTGGGATTGAAGAGGTCAAAACTTTACACAGAAATGAACCCACTATTTTGGATTTCAAGGAATTTAATTATGATAATTGATCTTTGATAGATTGTATTTCCTTGTTGCAATCCGTGTTAAATTCTCCTCATGCTTATAATCAAAATAAAGCTTTTACTAAACATATCGTTGATGCTTTAATGCATTCCTATGAAGAAAATCTTGAACTAGAAGTTTCTATCCCTAGAAAACTTTATGATGAGTGGGAACCTACTATTAAAATTAAGATTAAAGATTATGAATGCTATGATTTATGTGATTTGGGTGCTAGTGTTTCCATGATTCCAAAAACTTTGTGTGATGTGCTAGGTTTCCATGAGTTTGATGATTGTTCTTTAAATTTGCATCTTGCGGATTCCACCATAAAGAAACCTATGGTAAGGATTAATGGTGTTATTATTGTTGCAAATAAGAATTATGTGCCCGTAGATTCCATTGTTCTTGATATAGATTGCAATCCTACATGTCCTATTATTTTTGGTAGACCTTTCCTTAGAACGATTGGTGCAATTATTGACATGAAAGAAGGAAATATTAGATTCCAATTTCTGTTAAGGAAAGGCATGGAATAATTTCCTAGGAAGAAAATTAAATTGCCTTATGAATCTATTATGGGAGCCACTTATGGATTGCATACCAAAGATGGCAATACCTAGATTTATTCTTGCTTTTATGTCTAGCTAGGGGCGTTAAACGATAGCGCTTGTTGGGAGGCAACCCAATTTTATTTTTGTTCTTTGATTTTTGCTCCTGTTTAGTAATAAATAATTCATCTAGATTCTGTTTAGATGTGGTTTTATGTTTTAATTAGTGTTTGTGCCAAGTAGAACCAACAGGATCTTATTGAGTGATAGTTGTTTGATCTTGCTGAAAAAGACAGAAACTTTGTGCTCATGAAAATAATTGTTAAAATTCACCAGAACATGATAAAATGCTAACTCTTTTTGCAGAAGATCAATATACAAATTATCCAGGATGTCCTAGTTTTACAGAATTTTTGGAGTTCCATAAGTATTCAAACGAATCAGATTGTTACACTGTTCTGTTTTGACAGATTCTGTTTTTCGTGTGTTATTTGCTTATTTTGATGAATCTATGAGTAGTATCGGGGGGTATGAACCATAGAGAAGTTGGAATACAGTAGGTTTACCACCAATATAAATAAAGAATGAGTTCATTACAGTACCTTAAAGTGGTGGTTTATTTTCTTATACTAACGGAACTCATGAGATTTTCTGTTGAAGTTTTGTGTTGTGAAGTTTTCAAGTTTTTGGGTAAAGATTTGATGGATTTTGGAATAAGGAGTGGCAATAGCCTAAGCGTGGGGATGCCCCGGAAGGCATCCCCTCTTTCATCTTCGTCTATCGGTAACTTTACTTGAGGATATATTTTTATTCACCACATGATATGTGTTTTGATTGGAGCGTCTTGTATGATTTGAGTCTTTTATTTTTAGTTTACCACAATCATCCTTGTTGTACACACCTTTTGGGAGAGACACGCATGAATCGGAATTTATTAGAATACTCTATGTGCTTCACTTATATCTTTTGAGCTAGATAATTTTGCTCTAGTGCTTCACTTATATCTTTTTAGAACACAGTGGTGGTTTTATTTTATAGAAATTATTGATCTCTCATGCTTCACTTATATTATTTTGAGAGTATTTTAGAACAGCATGGTAATTTGCTTTGGCTATAAAATTAGTCCTAATATGATGGGCATCCAAGATGGGTATAATAAAAACTTTCATATAAAGTGCATTGAATACTATGAGAACTTTGATTCCTTATGATTGTTTTGAGATATGAAGATGGTGATATTAGAGTCATGATAGTTGAGTAGTTGTGAATTTGAGAGATAGTTGTGTTAAAGTTTGTGATCCCCGTAGCATGATATTAAAGTTTGTGATTCCTTATGATTTTTAGATCTCACTTTTGCGAGTGACCGTGAAGGGATTGACAACCCCTTTATTGCATTGGTTGCAAGGTTCTTGATTGTTTGTGCAGGTACTAGGTGACTTGTGCGTTGTCTCCTACTGGATTGATACCTTGGTTCTCAAAACTGAGGGAAATACTTATGCTACTTTGCTGCATCACCCTTTCCCCTTCAAGGTAAAAGCAACGCATGCTTAAGAGGTAGCACATGTCGTGGGCAGAATAAGTGGGTAACGGTTGGATCTTTCCCCCCACTATATAAAGGGGGTCTTCTTCCCCAAGCTGACCACCTCTTCCCTCCCCAAGCTCCATTGTTGCTCAAAGTTCAATTTTCGCCCGATCTCTCTCCGTACCCAATCAAACTTGTTGATTTTCTAGGGATTGGTTGAGAAGGCCCCGATCTACACTTCCACCAAGAGAAACTTGATTCCCCCACTAATCCCTTGCAGATCTTGTTACTCTTGGGTGTTTGAGCACCCTAGATGGTTGAGGTCACCGTGAAGCCATATTCCATTGTGGTGTCATTGGGAGCCTCTGATTAAGTTGTGGAGATTGCCCCAACCTTGTTTGTAAAGGTTCGGTCGCCGCCTACAAGGGCACCAATAGTGGAATCACGCCCTCTCGCATTGTGTGAGGGCGTGAGGAGAATACGGTGGCCCTAGTGGCTTCTTGGGGAGCATTGTGCCTCCACACTGCTCCAACGGAGACGTACTTCCTCTCAAAGGGAAGGAACTTTGGTAACACACCCTCGTCTCCACCGGCTCCACTCTTGGTTATCTCTTACCTTTACTTGTGCAAGCTTATATTATGTTGTATCCCTTGCTTGCTTGTGTGCTTGTTGTTGTTTCATCATATAGGTTGCTCACCTAGTTGCATATTGATACGTCTCCAACATATCTATAATTTTTTATTGTTCCATGTTGTTTTATTATGAATCTTGGATGTTTTATAATCATTTTATAGTCATTTTATATCATTTTTTGGTACTAACCTATTGACATAGTGCCAAGTGCTAGTTGTTGTTTTTTCCATGTTTTTTACATCGCAGGAAATCAATATCAGACGAAGTCCAAATGCAACGAAACTTCACGATGATTTTTTATGGACCAAAAGGAAGAAGTTGGGCCCTGGTTGCACCTGGGGGGAGTCCCGAGGAGGGGACAACCCACCAGGGCACGCTAGGAGGCCCAGGCATGCCCTGGTGGGTTGTGCCCACCTCGGGTGCCCCGCGGACCGCCTCTTTGCTCTATAAATACCCCAAAAATACCAGAACCCTAGCACAGTCGACGAAATATTCATCCAGTCGCCGTAGAGTCCAGAACCACCAGATCCAATCTAGACACCATCTCGGATGGGTTTCACCACCTCCATTGGTGCCTCTTCGATGATGCGTGAGTAGTTCTCTGTAGACCTTCGGGTCCGTAGTTAGTAGCTAGATGGCTTTCTCTCTGTCTCGCTGAATTCTCAATACAATGGTCTCTTGGAGATCCATATGATGTAACTCTTTTTGCAATGTGTTTGTTGGGATCTGATAAACTTTGAGTTTATAATCAGTCATATCTTTTTATATCCATGAAAATTATTTGAGTTTCTTTGATCTCTTATATGCATGATCTCTTATAGCCTCGTATTTCTTCTCCGATATTGGGGTTTTGTTTGGCCAACTTGATCTATTTCTCTTGCAATGGGAAGAGGTGCCCGATAGTGGGTTCAATCTTACGGTGCTTGATCCCAAAGATGTAAAGGAACTGACATGTATGTATCGTTGCTACTAAGGATAAAAGACGAGATCTATATCTACCGCCATAGATAAGCGGATCTTGTCTACATCATGTCATCGTTCTTATTGCATTACTCCGTTTTTCATGAACTTAATACACTAGATGCATCTTTGGATAGCGGTCGATGTGTGGAGTAATAGTAGTAGATGCGGTGAGTCGGTCTACTAATCATGGACGTGATGCCTATGTAATGATCATTGCCCGGATATCGTCATAATTATTTGAGGTTCTATCAATTGCCCAACAGTAATTTGTTTACCCACCGTTTGCTATTTTTCTCGAGAGAAGCCACTAGTGAAACCTACGGCCCCCGGGTCTTCTTTCTCATATATTTGCTTGTGATCTATTTTTCCTTTGCACTTTTTATTCAGATCTATTAAACCAAAAATACAAAAATACTTTTCTGCACTTTATTTTATTTGCGATCTATTTATTCAAACTATTACAACTTTCTCCCGTCCACGCACCGTTTCTGGCGCCGTACCCCGAGAGGGATTGACAACCCCTTTAACACGTCGGGTTGCGAGGTGTTGTTATTTGTGTGTAGGGGCTGTTTATGTTGTGTTGCTTGGTTCTCCTACTGGTTCGATAACCTTGGTTTCATGTCTGAGGGAAATACCTACCGCCACTGTGCTGCATCATCCATTCCTCTTTGGGGAAATACTGACGTAGCTTCAAGCGACATCAAAAGGAATTTATGGCGCCGTTGCCGGGGAGGATCTTCATCATAACCAGGTTCCTAATCACAAATCTCATCTCCTTGCAATTTACATTATTCGTCATTTGCCTCTCGTTTCCCTCTCCCCCACTTCACAAAAATTTGCCACTTTATTTGCCTCTCTTTTTCCGTTCGCCGTTTTCTTGCCGGATCTGTTTTTGTGTGCGTTCCTGTTTGCGTAGTCATGATGCCTCAAAGAAAATATTATGATGTTCCTTACCCTAATATCTTGCTTGAAATTGAGAAGAGTACTAAGGAATATATGACTACACAATTTTAGCATAATAAATACTTTACTGAAGAACTTAAGGAGCACTCCTGTGTGCTTGATGCTATTACGAAACAACTTGATGATATTAGTAGAGAAGTTTGCGATCTCCAATCTAAGTATGCTTTTGCCGAAAATTTGCTAGGAAAAATATCCGATGCACAAGCTACCTTAGTAAATCAAATGGCTGCTAAACCAATCTCGTTAGAGGATAAAAGTGATGAAGATCTTAAAATGATTGGTGTTTCTTCTATTGATTCCTTGTTTAGTAAAGTTAAGAATGATGAAAAAGGGACTGGAGAAGAGTAAACTTTAGGTAGAAGGCGTCCCAATATTTCGGAGGGTGAAAATCTTGTTGAGAAAATTGATGAAAGTGGGTTTGGAGAGGTCAAAACTTTAACTAGTGATGTGCCCACTCTTTTGGATTACAAAGACTTTAGTTATGATAGTTGCTCTTTGATTGATTGTATTTCTTTGTTGCAATCCATGATAAATTCACCCCATGTTTATGAACAAAATAAAGCTTTTACTAAACATATTGTTGATGTTATGATGAAAGCTTTGGAAGAAAAGTTGAAATTAGAAGTTTCAATTCCTAGAAAATTGCATGATGAATGGGAACCTACTATCAAAGTCAAGATTAAAAATTATGAGTGTTTTGCTTTGTGTGACTTGGTTGCTAGTGTTTCTACAATTCCGAAATCTTTATGTGATGTGCTTGGTCTTACTAGTCTTGAAGAATGTTCTTTGAATTTGCACTTGGCTGATTCTACTATTAAAAAGCCTATTGTAGCGACCCGACCTCAGATGGTCAAGTCTCTGTGCTTCCGTGCCATCCCTGGATCGGTAATGCTGACACACACAGTACTCGAAGGATTTATAGCAGAGTAGCAATCACACACTTATCATATCGAATGTCTCAAAAGAGAACTTATTACAATAAATATGGCTTAAGGCCATCTAAATAAGATAACAACGGAAGGCTTGGAAGATAAAGTGAGTCCATCAACTCCAACGGCATAGCTGAGATGCACAACAACGACCTATCGCACCTTTACTCGTCAATGCGAAAAGTACGCAACATAATAGGTTGCAGCCCGAAAACGGGTCAGCACATGGAATATGCTAGCAAAATAACACAGTAGAGCAAGAACAGAAATAATGCTATCACTATATGCATATTTGGCTGGTGGAAAAGCTCTATGGTTATATAGTTTTTGCGAAAAGCCAATTTTTTCCTACACCAAAGGAATATATTTTATTTAACTACCATGGTAGTTGAAACATCATTGAGAAGGTTCCTCCAACTCAATCCCAATTAAAAGTAATTATCAACCCAACAAATTAAATTAGAGTGATGAGATACATATGATAATCCAAGTACTAGATACTCAAGATGTCCATAACCAGGGACACGGCTAACCATGATTAGATTGTACACTCTGCAGAGGTTTGCACACTTTTCCCCACAAGACTCGATCTCCTCCGTTGGATTTCTCACACTTCATGGTGTTTGAGAAATGGATGACCGAGACATAGTCTTTCAGAAGCATTAACTCTAACCCCGGGTAGACAGTACCAACCTACATCCCTCTACATCTGCTAGCCTACCACTGGAACAGGTCACGCAACTTACTCAACTATGCTAGAGCCCATAATAGCTTGTGGCTGCACACGGAAGTTTCTAGCATGAAATATCTCAGATCCCTTTGAGCTTGGGTGGCGGACCGTAGGATTATCACACGGGTATTCCGGGATATCCTAGGACAACACTGGATTCTCCAGGTGCCCAAACAAGCAATCCACCCAGATGTGTATTAAAGTTGCCACCTTAAATTGAACCATTAAATAATCATCTCACATCTGTCATGGATTCACTCAAACTCAATCCACGTCTACGAGCATAGCATGGCAGTATAAGCAGAACGTAGAAGTAACTCCCAAGGGTTCAATAATAAACAAGGCAATAGGTTCTACCTCATCAACTACTTCCCAATACCCACAAGTTAATCACATCCTAATCATGCAGTGTTTGAGGATTGAAACTAATGCATAAAAACTGGGTATGAAAAGGAATATGATCAATGTGTTACTTGCCTTGCTGATGATCCGCAAAACCTAGAGACTCGTAGTAGCACGCAAGCACTCAAGAATTCTATCGCAAACAAACAATAACATACATAAGCAATCAAGCAAAGATGCACGGGTAAAACTCAAATAAGAAGATTTAACCAGAAAGTTCAACTTAAGAACTCCGGTTTGCAAAAAGAATCAAATCAAACGGAGCAACAAAACTCAAACTACAAAAGAAAAAAGATCAGATTACTAATCCGGACTAAAGTCAAATTTTACAGTACCAAAATCTTGTTCAAGTTGGTTAAACGGAAAGAGGGCTTCGAAACAAAGATCTAGGCCCTTGAATCGCCTGATTCCGATAAACGAGCGAAAAGATAAACTAAGACAGAAATCGGGTTAGAAATCACGATCGAAAATAATCACGGAAAACCTTGGAAAAAGAAAACTGATGAACAGGATAACGAACGAACGTTCGATGTCTGTGACTAACGGGTGAACGACGTTCGTTAAAACAAACGTACGGATGAACGTCCGCAAAATAACTAAACCGAAAAAACCGAACGAACCGATAAAAAACAGATCTAGGGTTTGAAATAAATCGAGCGATTTCTTAAAAAAACCGACGGCTACCTCGGCAAACACATCGGCGGCGGCGGGAACTCTGGCGGCTATTTCGGCGGCATCGGCCCAAGTGGCAATGGCGCGTGACTAGGGTTCTGGTAGCGCAATGGTGAGGCGGCTCGGGCGACTTATAAGAGAGGCCGGCCTAGTGAGTCCGTGAATGCGACCCGAGTCGGTTGTGTTTTTTTTAAACGTGGCGCAGAAAAACGAAGAAAAGAAATACTAAACGGACTCCAAAAATCCTGAAATAAATTTTCCCCGTCCTCTAAAAATATATCAGACAATGTGAACATTTATTTAGGACTCAAATGCAAATTTTGAAAAACGCATATTTTTCCTAATTCAAATAAAATAGCAATAAAATCCCAATAAAAATGTTTATTTGTTTTTAAATATTTTTCCTCCAATATTTCATTATTTTGGGGAAGTCATATTATCCCCTCTCATATATTTTGATATGAAATATTTTCGGAGAGAAAAATAATCAAAACAAATGACCCTTGTTTCAATATTTGATAAAATTCAAATATGAGAACGGTGAAATCCCCAACTCTCTCCGAGGGTCCTTGAGTTGCTTAGAATTTCGAGGGTCGCGAAACGAAATGCAATAAAAATATGATATGCATGTATGACCTATGTATAACATTCCAAATTGAAAATTTGGGATGTTACACCTATGGGGAGAATTAATGATGTTCTTATTCTTGCAAATAGGAATTATGTGCCCATGGATTTTATTGTTCTTGATATTGATTGCAATCCGTCTTGTCCAATTATTCTTGGTAGACCGTTTTTACGCACTATCGATGCCGTGATTGATATGAAAGAAGGCAATATTAAGTTCCAGTTTCCTTTGAGGAAAGGTATGGGACACTTTCCTAGAACAAAAATCAGGCCACCTTATGAATCAATCATGAGGGAATCTTATGGATCTCGAACCAAAGATGACAAAACTTAGATCCTTGCCTTATGCCTATCTAAGGGCGTAAAACTATAGCGCTTGTTGGGAGGCAACCCAATGAATAAAATTTATTTTTGCTTTTTGCTTGCTATTCTTGTGTGTTTACACAATTATGCTACTGTTATGACTGTGTTTTTTGTGTTTTAATTAGTGTTTGTGCCAAGTAGAATCGATAGGATCTTCTTGGGTGATAGATGTTTGATCTTGCTGAAAAAGACATAAACTTTGTGCTCACAAAAATAATTGTCAAAATTCACCAGAACGTGATAAAATGCTAATTCTTTTTGCAGAAGATCAATATACAAATTATCTAGGTTTTCCTAGTTTTCAGAATTTATGGAGTTCCAGAAGTATTCAAAGAAATCAGATTGCTACAAATTGTTCTGTTTTGACAGATTCTGTTTTCTTTGTGTTATGTGCTTATTTTGATGTCTCTATGGTTTTCTTTGATGAGTTTTTGCCATAGAAAGTTGGAATACAGTAGATATAATACAAAAACAAAATATGAACTGGTTTGATACAGCACTTATGGTAGTGGTTTTTTTTCTTACACTAACGGATCTCACGATGGTTTTGTTGAGTTTTGTGTGTATGAAGTTTTCAAGTTTTGGGTTATCTCACGATGGATGAAGGAAGGATGTAAGAGCCAAATCTTGGGGATGCCCCGGCTTCCCAAGCTATTATCCAAGAATGAGCAACCAAATAAGCTTGGGGATGCCCCTGAGTGGCATCCCCGCTTTCTTCCAACAACTATCGGTATTTTACTCGAGGCTATATTTTTATTCATCACATGATATGTGTTTTGCTTGGAGTGAAAGGATCGATATAGTTGACTAGAGGGGGGTGAATAGGCAACTAACAATTTTTAGCTTTTATTTACCAAATTAAACTTTGCATCAAAGTAGGTTGTCTAGATATGCAACTAGGTGAGCAACCTATATGATGTAACAACAACAAGCACACAAGCAAGCAAGGGATATAACACAAATAAGCTTGCACAAGTAAAGGCACGAGATAACCAAGAGTGGAGCCGGTGAAGGCGAGTATGTGTTACCGAAGTTCCTTCCTTTTGAGGGGAAGTACGTCCCTGTTGGACCGGTGTGGAGGCACAATGCTCCCCAAGAAGCCACCAGGGCCACCGTATTCTCCTCACGCCCTCACACAATGCGAGATGTCGTGATTCCACTATTGGTTCCCTTGAAGGCGGCAACCGGACCTTTACAAACAAGGTTGAGGCTCTCTCCACAACTTAATTGGAGGCTCCCAATGAAACCCCGGAGCTTCACCATAATGGAATGTGGCTCCGAAGTGACCTCTTCCGTCTAGGGCGCCCAAGCACCCAAGAGTAACAAAATCCACACAAGAAAGTATGGGGGAATCAAATATCCTTTGGTGGAAGTGTAGATCTAGGTCTCCTCCTTCAATCCCTAGCAAATCAACGAGTTTGAGTGGCTAGAGAGAGAGATCGGGCAAGAGAGCTTTAATGGCAGTAATGGAGGAGAGATAGAGGCAAGAGGTAGGTGGGAGGTAGGAGAAGCACCTCCTTAAATAGGCCCCCCAAGACCCAACCGTTATGTGCAGAAACGCATAGGAGCGGAACTTCCGGTGACGCACCCGGTAGTACCGGTTTATCGGAACAAACCGGAACTACGACACAACCACCGCTCAACTACCGGGCCACATATAGAAAGTAAACCCGTCAGGCCGGTAGTTGGAGCGGAGGTTGGACTGGAACTACCGCTGGGCCAGCAGTTCCTGGGCGGTGGGGTCCGAGGCGGTACCACTGCCCTGAACACCGGTAGTACCATTTTATCAAGAAAAACCGGAACTACCGTTCCACCACCGGTCTACTACTGCACCCGGTACAGAAGGGAGTCACCCCTGAGCGGTACTAGGGGCGGTGGTAAGGCCAGAACTACCAGCCAGCGGTACAACCGCTCAAAGAAGCGGTACAACCGCCAAGAGCAGGACTGCATAGAACAGAGGATGGGGAACCTCTCTCTCCTCAAACGGAGGGTATATGGTGGGTGCAGAGAATGTGTACGTGAAGGATTAACCCAGTACCTTCCGATGTGGATTCCTTCTTAATAGTACGGATATCCTACGACCAAAGGAAATAAAATGTCGGAAACTCCATCTTCGATCTTTTCCGCATAGAGGGAAAACCTAACCGTCTTGCGCCACACAAAGTGTACCTGAGAAAACTATGGAGCACGATTAGTCCACGTGTGTTGTCATCATCACCAAAACCCTAAGGCAAAGGATGCCCTTACAATCTCCCCCTTTTGGTGGATGATGACAACCATACGATTAGTCCGGGAGTTCTAAAAAATAAAGGAGGGGCTCCCCCTGAGTGTGAGCACTATTTAGAGTTTGCTTTTGGAATGCAAAGTGCGCACACTAGGGAATGCTCCCCTGGATTTTATAGACCAACCGGAGACAGCAAAACAACCGCAATAAACATAAAGCAGTAGAGACAAGGGAAAAGTGTTGGGGAACGTAGCAGAATTTTAAAATTTTCTATGCATCACCAAAATTAATCTATGGAGTCTTCTAGCAACGAGAGAGAAAGGAGTGCATCTACATACCCTTGTAGATCGCGAGCGGAAGCGTTCAAGAGAATGGGGTTGATGGAGTCGTACTCGTCGTGATCCAAATCACCGATGACCAAGTGCCGAACGAACGGCACCTCCGTGTTCAACACACGTACGGTTGGGGAAGACGTCTCCTCCTTCTTGATCCAGCAAGGGGGAGGGAGAGGTTTTATTCACCATCAACACTTGATGTTCCTTTTTGATCTCCACCTCCGCTGATTTCAGCATTGAATATACCTCAGGAATGGTCTTTTCCATCCCCTGCATATTGAAGTTCATCACAAAGCTCTTGTAGCTCGGTGGAAGCGATCAAGGATTACATCGGCAATCCGCGTCATCCGGAGATTAACTCCCATTGAGTCAAGCGGTTGTGCAACCCGGTTATTTTGAGTATGTGCTCACCGATGTAACTATTTTCCTCCATCTTACAACTGAAGAACTTGGCGGAGACTTCATATCTCTCGACCGGGCATGAGCTTGGAAAACCATTTTCAGCTCTTGAACATCTCATATGCTCCATGTTGCTCAAAACGCTTTTGGAGCCCCGGTTCTAAGTCGTAAAGCATCCGCTGCGAACGAGGGAGTAATCATCAAGACGCTGACCGCTAGCGTTCATAACGTCTTGGTTCTTGGGATGGGTGCTTCACCTAGCGGTGCTTCTAGGACATATTCTTTCTTGGCTGCTATGAGGATGATCCTCGTGTTCCGTACCAGTCAGTATAGTTCTTGCCATCATCTTCGACTTGGTTTTCTCTAGGAACGCGTTGAAGTTGAGGGCAACATTAGCGTGGGCCATTTGATCTACAAGACATATTGTAAAGATTTTAGACTAAGTTCGTGATAATTAAGTTTATCTAATCAAATTATTTAATGAACTCCCACTCAGACATACATCCCTCTAGTCATCTAAGTGATACATGATCCGAGTCAACTAGGCTGTGTCCGATCATCACGTGAGACGGACTAGTCAACATCGGTGAACATCGTCATGTTGATCGTATCTTCTATACGACTCATGTTCGACCTTTCGGTCTTCCGTGTTCCGAGGCCATGTCTGTACATGCTAGGCTCGTCAAGTCAACCTAAGTGTATTGCGTGTGAAAATCTGGCTTACACCCGTTGTATTCGAACGTTAGAATCTATCACACCCGATCATCACGTGGTGCTTCGAAACAACGAACCTTCGCAACGGCGCACAGTTAGGGGGAACACATTCTAGAAATTATCGCGAGGGATCATCTTATTTAAGCTACCGTCGTTCTAAGCAAATAAGATGTAAAACATGATAAACATCACATGCAATCAAATAGTGACATGATATGGCCCATATCATTTTGCTCCTTTTGATCTCCATCTTCGGGGCGCCATGATCATCGTCGTCACCGGCATGACACCATGATCTCCATCATCGTGTCTTCATGAAGTTGTCTCGTCATCTATTACTTCTACTACTATGGCTAACGGATTAGTAATAAAGTAAAGTAATTACATGACGTTATATGTTGACACGCAGGTCATAAATAAATTAAGACAACTCCTATGGCTCTTGCCGGTTGTCATACTCATCGACATGCAAGTCATGATTCCTATTACAAGAACATGATCAATCTCATACATCACATATATCATTCATCACATCCTTTTTGGCCACATCACATCACACGGCATATGCTGCAAAAACAAGTTAGACGTCCTCTAATTGTTGTTGCAAATTTTTACGTGGCTGCTATAGGTTTCTTAGCAAGAACCTTTCTTACCTACGCCAAAACCACAACGTGATATGCCAATTTCTATTTACCCTTCATAAGGACCCTTTTTATCGAATCCGATCCAACTAAAGTGGGAGAGACAGACACCCGCTAGCCACCTTATGCAACTAGTGCATGTCAGTCGGTGGAACCTGTCTCACGTAAGCGTACGTGTAAGGTCGGTCCGGGCCGCTTCATCCCACGATGCCGCCGAATCAAGATAAGACTAGTAACGACAAGTAAATTGACAAAATCGACGCCCACAACATCTTGTGTTCTACTTGTGCATAGAAACTACGCATAAACCTGGCTCTGATACCCTTTGTTGGGGATCGTGGCGAAATTTTAAAATTTTCTACGCATCATCAAGATCAATCTATGGAGTCTTCTAGCAACGAGAGAGAAAGGAGTGCATCTACATACCCTTGTAGATCGCGAGCGGAAGCGTTCAAGAGAACGGGGTTGATGGAGTCGTACTCGTCGTGATCCAAATCACCGATGACCAAGTGCCGAACGGACGGCACCTCCGCGTTCAACACACGTCACGGTTGGGGAAGACGTCTCCTCCTTCTTGATCCAGCAAGGGGAGGGAGAGGTTGATGGAGATCCAAAGACCTGACGGCTTGGTGGTGGAAGCGGCGGGGATCTCGGCAGGGCTTCACCAAGCTCAGCGAGAGGGAGAGGTGTCACGGGAGGGAGAGGGAGGCGCCAGGGGCTAGGGTGCGCAGCCCTCCCTCCCCCCTCTTTATATAGGGGTCCAGGGGGCGCCGGCCCCCTAGAGATCCCATCTCAAGGGGGGGGGGGGCGGCCAAGAGGGGGACTTGCCCCCCAAGTTAGGTGGGGCGCCCCCCACCCCCAGGGTTTCCAACCCTAGGCGCAGGGGGAGGCCCATGGGGGGCGCACCAGCCCACCAGGGGCTGGTTCCCCTCCCAGTTCAGCCCATGGGGCCCTCTGGGATAGGAGGCCCCACCTGGTGGACCCCCGGGACCCTTCCGGTGGTCCCGGTACAATCTTGGTGACCCCGAAACTTTCCGGTGGTCAAATCGGACTTCCTATATATGATTATTCACCTCCGGACCATTCCGAACTCCTCGTGACGTCCGGATCTCATCCGGGACTCGAACAACTTTCGGGTTACCGCATACTAATATCTCTACAACCCTAGCGTCACCGAACCTTAAGTGTGTAGACCCTACGGGTTTGGGAGACATGCAGACATGACCGAGGCGACTCTCCGATCAATAACCAATAGCGGGATCTGGCTACCCATGTTGGCTCCCACATGTTCCACGATGATCTCATCGGATGAACCACGATGTCGAGGATTCAAGTAACCCCGTATACAATTCCCTTTGTCAATCGGTTCGTTACTTGCCCGAGATTCGATCGTCGGTATCCCAATACCTCGTTCAATCTCGTTACCGGCAAGTCACTTTACTCGTACCGTAATGCATGATCCCGTGACCAAACACTTGGCCACTTTGAGCTCATTATGATGATGCATTACCGAGTGGGCCCAGAGATACCTCTCCGTCATACGGAGTGACAAATCCCAGTCTCGATTCGTGCCAACCCAACAGACACTTTCGGAGATACACGTAGTGCACCTTTATAGCCACCCGATTCGTTGTGGACGTTTGGCACGCCCAAAGCACTCCTACGGTATCCGGGAGTTGCACAATCTCATGGTCTAAGGAAATGATACTTGACATTGGAAAAGCTCTAGCAGACGAACTACACGATCTTGTGCTATGCTTAGGATTGGGTCTTGTCCATCTTATCATTCTCCTAATGATGTGATCCCGTTATCAACGACATCCAATGTCCATATTCAGGAAACCATGACTATCTGTTGATCAAGGAGCTAGTCAACTAGAGGCTCACTAGGGACATGTTGTGGTCTATGTATTCACACATGTATTACGATTTCCGGATAACACAATTATAGCATGAACAATAGACAATTATCATGAACAAGGAAATATAATAATAACCATTTTATTATTGCCTCTAGGGCATGTTTCCAACGATCTCCCACTTGCACTAGAGTCAATAATCTAGTTACATTGTGATGAATCGAACACCCATAGAGTTCTGGTGTTGATCATGTTTTGCTCGAGGAAGAGGTTTAGTCAACGGATCTGCGACATTCAGGTCCGTATGTACTTTACAAATATCTATGTCTCCATTTTGAACATTTTCATGAATGGAGTTGAAGCGACGCTTGATATGCCTGATCTTCCTATGAAACCTGGGCTCCTTGGCAAGGGCAATTGCTCCAGTGTTGTCACAGAAGAGAGTCATCGGGCCCGACGCATTGGGAATGACTCCTAGGTCGGTAATGAATTCCTTCACCCAGATTGCTTCTTGTTCTGCCTCCGAGGCTGCCATTTACTCCGCTTGACATGTAGATCCCGCCACAACGCTTTGCTTGCAATCGCACTACCATCGCCCCACCATTCAAAATATACATGTATCCGGTTTGTGACTTAGAGTCATCCGATTACGTGTCGAAGCTAGCATCGACGTAACCCTTTACGACAAGCTCTTCGTCACCTCCATAAACGAGAAACATATCCTTAGTCCTCTTCAGGTACTTCAGGATATTCTTGACCGTTGTCCAGTGTTCCATGCCGGGATTACTTTGGTACCTTCCTACCAAACTTACGGCAAGGTTTACATCGTGTCCGGTACACAAAGATGGCATACATAATAGACCCTATGGCCGAGGCATAGGTACGACACTCATCTTTTCTCTATCTTCTGGGTGGTCGGGCATTGAGCCGTGCTCAATCACACACCTTGCAATACAAAAGTGTGAACCCCTTCTTGGACTGATCCATATTGAACTTCTTCAATATCTTGTCAAGGTACGTACTTTGTGAAAGACCAATGAGGCGTCTCGATCTATCTCTATAGATCTTGATGCCTAATATATAAGTAGCTTCTCCAAGGTCCTTCATTGAAAAACACTTGTTCAAGTAGGCCTTTATGCTTTCCAAGAATTCTATATCATTTCCCATCAATAGTATGTCATCCACATATAATATGAGAAATGCTACAGAGCTCCCACTCACTTTCTTGTAAACACAGGCTTCTCCATAAGTGCATGTAAACTAAACGCTTTGATCATCTCATCAAATCGAATGTTCCAACTCCGAGATGTTTGCACCAGCCCATAGATTGAGTGTTGGAGCTTCCACACCTTGTTAGCATTCTTAGGATCGACAAAACCTTCCGGCTGCATCATATACAATTCTTCCTTAAGAAAGCCGTTAAGGAATGCCGTTTTGACATCCATTTGCCATATCTCATAATCATAGAATGCGGCAATTGCTAATATGATTCGGACGGACTTCAGCTTCGCTCTGGTGAGAAAGTCTCATCGTAGTCAACCCCTTGAACTTGTCGATAACCCTTAGCAACAACTCGAGCCTTATAGATGGTCACATTACCATCCGCGTATGTCTTCTTCTTAAAGATCCATTTATTTTCTATGGCTCGCCGATCATCGGGCAAGTCAGTCAAAGTCCATACTTTGTTTTCATACATGGATCCTATCTCGGATTTCATGGCTTCTAGCCATCTGTCGGAATCTGGGCCCGCCATTGCTTCTTCATAGTTCGAAGGTTCACCGTTGTCTAACAACATGATTTCCAAGACAGGGTTACCGTACCACTATGGTGCGGAACGTGTCCTTGTGGACCTACGAAGTTTAGTAGGAGCTTGATCCGAAGTACCTTGATCATCATCATTAACTTCCTCTCTAGTCGGTGCATGCACCGCAGGAACATTTTCCTGAGTTGCGCTACTTTCCGCTTCAAGAGGCAGTACTTCATCAAGCTCTACTTTCCTCCCACTTACTTCTTTCGAGAGAAACTCTTTATCCAGAAAGGATCCGTTCTTAGCAACAAAGATCTTGCCTTCGGATCTGAGGTAGAAGGTATACCCAATGGTTTCCTTAGGGTATCCTATGAAGACGCATTTTCCCGACTTGGGTTTGAGCTTCTCAGGTTGAAGTTTCTTGACATAAGCATCGCATCCCCAAACTTTTAGAAATGACAGCTTAGGTTTCTTCCCAAACCATAATTCATACGGTGTCGTCTCAACGGTTTTCGACGGAGCCCTGTTTAAAGTGAATGCGGCAGTCTCTAAAGCATAGCCCCAAAATGAGAGCGGTAGATCGGTAAGAGACATCATAGATCGCACCATATCTAATAGAGTGCGATTACAACGTTCGGACACACCATTTCGCTGAGGTGTTCTAGGCGGCGTGAGTTGTGAAACGATTCCACATTTCCTTAAGTGCGTGCCAAATTTGTGACTCAAATATTCTCCCCCACGATCTGATCGTAAGAACTTGATTTTTCTGTCACGTTGATTCTCAACCTCACTCTGAAATTCCTTGAACTTTTCAAAGGTCTCAGACTTGTGTTTCATTAAGTAGACATACCCATATCTACTTAAGTCATCAGTGAGGGTGAGAACATAACGATAGCCACCATGAGCCTCAACACTCATTGGACCGCACACATCGGTATGTATGATTTCCAATAAGTTGGTTGCTCGCTCCATTGTTCAGGAGAAGCGGAGTCTTGGTCATTTTACCCATGAGGTATGGTTCGCACGTGTCAAATGATTCGTAATCAAGAGACTCCAAAAGTCCATCTACATGGAGCTTCTTCATGCGTTTGACACCAATGTGACCAAGGCGGCAGTGCCACAAGTATGTGGGACTATCATTATCAACCTTACATCTTTTGGTATTCACACTATGAATATGTGTAACATTACGCTCGAGATTCATTAAGAGCAAACCATTCACCAGCGGGGCATGACCATAAAACATATCTCTCATATAAATGGAACAACCATTATTCTCGGATTAAATGAGTAGCCATCTCGAATTAAACGAGATCCTGATACAATGTTCATGCTCAAAGCTGGCACTAAATAACAATTATTAAGGTTTAAAACTAATCCCGTAGGTAAATGTAGAGGTAGCGTGCCGACGGCGATCACATCGACCTTGGAACCATTCCCGACGCGCATCGTCACCTCGTCCTTCGCCGATCTCCGCTTATTCCAGACTCCTGCTTTTAAGTTACAAATATGAGCAACCGCACCGTATCAAATACCTGTGAGCTACTACGAGTCCGTAAGGTACACATCAATGACATGTATATCACATATACCTTTGGTGTTGCCGGCCTTCTTGTCCGCTAAGTATTTGGGGCAGTTCCGCTTCTAGTGTCCCTTTCCCTTGCAATAAAAGCACTCCGTCTCAGGTTTGGGTCCATTCTTTGGCTTCTTCCCGGCAACTGGTTTACCGGGCGTGGCAACTTCCTTGCCGTCCTTCTTGAAGTTCTTCTTCCCCTTGCCTTTCTTGAACTTAGTGATTTTATTCACCATCAACACTTGACGTTCCTTTTTGATCTCCACCTCCACTGATTTCAGCATTGAATATACCTCAGGAATGGTCTTTTCCATCCCCTGCATATTGAAGTTCATCACAAAGCTCTTGTAGCTCGGTGGAAGCGACTGAAGGATTCTGTCAACGACCGCGTCATCCGGGAGATTAACTCCCAGCTGAGTCAAGCGGTTGTGCAACCCAGACATTTTGAGTATGTGCTCACTGACAAAACTATTTTCCTCTATCTTACAACTAAAGAACTTGTCGGAGACTTCATATCTCTCGACCCGGGCATGAGCTTGGAAAACTATTTTCAGCTCTTCGAACATCTCATATGCTCTACGTTGCTCAAAATGCTTTTGGAGCCCCGGTTCTAAGCTGTAAAGCATCTTTGCCTTTGAGCGAGGGAGTAATCATCGACGCTTAACGCGCCGCGTTCATAACGCCTTGGTTCTCTCGATGGGTGCTTCACCTAGCGGTGCTTCTAGGACATATTCTTTCTTGGCTGCTATGAGGATGATCTCGGGTTAGGACCGGTCCGTATAGTTGTTGCCATCATCTTTCAGCTTGGTTTTCTCTAGGAATGCGTTGAAGTTGAGGGCAACATTAGCGTGGGCCATTTGATCTACAAGACATATTGTAAAGATTTTAGACTAAGTTCATGATAATTAAGTTCATCTAATCAAATTATTTAATGAACTCCCACTCAGACAGACATCCCTCTAGTCATCTAAGTGATACATGATCCGAGTCAACTAGGCCATGTCCGATCATCACGTGAGACGGACTAGTCAACATCGGTGAACATCTTCAAGTTGATCGTATCTTCTATACGACTCATGTTCGACCTTTCGGTCTTCCGTGTTCCGAGGCCATGTCTGTACATGCTAGGCTCGTCAAGTCAACCTAAGTGTATTGCGTGTGTAAATCTGGCTTACACCCGTTGTATTTGAACGTTAGAATCTATCACACCCGATCATCACGTCTTGCTTGAAACAACGAACCTTCGCAACGATTGCACAGTTAGGGGAACACTTTCTTGAAATTATCGCGAGGATCATCTTATTTAAGCTACCATCGTTCTAAGCAAATAAGATGTAAAACATGATAAACATCACATGCAATCAAATAGTGACATGATATGGCCAATATCATTTTGCTCCTTTTGATCTCCATCTTCAGGGCGCCAAGATCATCATCATCACCGGCATGACACCATGATCTCCATCATCATGATCTCCATCATCGTGTCTTCATGAAGTTGTCTCGTCATCTATTACTTCTACTATGGCTAACGGTTAGCAATAAAGTAAAGTAATTACATGACGTTATATGTTGACACGCAGGTCATAAATAAATTAAGTCAACTCCTATGGCTCCTGCCGGTTGTCATACTCATCGACATGCAAGTCATGATTCCTATTACAAGAACATGATCAATCTCATACATCACATCCTTTTTGGCCACATCACATCATACGGCATATGCTGCAAAAACAAGTTAGACGTCCTCTAATTGTTGTTGCAAATTTTTACGTGGCTGCTATAGGTTTCTTAGCAAGAACCTTTCTTACCTACGCCAAAACCACAACGTGATATGCCAATTTCTATTTACCCTTCATAAGGACCCTTTTTATCGAATCTGATCCGACTAAAGTGGGAGAGATGACACCCGCTAGCCACCTTATGCAACTAGTGCATGTCGGTCGGTGGAACTTTGTCTCACGTAAGCGCACGTGTAAGGTCGGTCCGCCGCTTCATCCCACGATGCCGCCGAATCAAGATAAGACTAGTAACGACAAGTAAATTGACAAAATCGACGCCCACAACATCTTGTGTTCTACTTGTGCATAGAAACTACGCATAAACCTGGCTCTGATACCACTGTTGGGGATCGTAGCAGAATTTTAAAATTTTCTACGCATCATCAAGATCAATCTATGGAGTCTTCTAGCAACGAGAGAGAAAGGAGTGCATCTACATACCCTTGTAGATCGCGAGCGGAAGCGTTCAAGAGAACGGGGTTGATGGAGTCGTACTTGTCGTGATCCAAATCACCAATGACCAAGTGCCGAACGGACGGCACCTCCGCGTTCAACACATGTACGGTTGGGGAAGACGTCTCCTCCTTCTTGATCCAAAGAGGGGAGGAGAGGTTGATGGAGATCCAAAGACACGACGGCGTGGTGGTGGAAGCAGCGGGGATCTCGGCAGGGCTTCGCCAAGCTCAGCAAGAGGGAGAGGTGTCACGGGAGGGAGAGGGAGGCACCAGGGGCTAGGGTGCGCAGCCCTCCCTCCCCCCCTCTTTATATAGGGGTCCAGGGGGGCGGCGGCCAAGGAGGGGACTTGCCCCGAAGTCAGGTGGGGCGCCCCCCACCCCCAGGGTTTCCAACCCTAGGCGCAGGGGGAGGCCCATGGGGGGCGCACCAGCCCACCAGGGGCTGGTTCCCCTCCCACTTCAGCCCATGGGGCCCTCCGGGATAGGTGGCCCCACGGTGGACCTCGGGACCCTTTTGGTGGTCCCGTACAATACAGTGACTTCAAACTTTCCTTGGCCGGCGGACTTCCTATATACAATTCTTCACCTCCGGACCATTCCAGAACTCCTCGTGACGTCCGGGATCTCATCTGAGACTCGAACAACTTTCGGGTTACCGCATACTAATATCTCTACAACCCTAGCGCCACCGAACCTTATGTGTAGACCCTACGGGTTCGGGAGACATGCGAACATGACCGAGACGACTCTCGGCCAATAACCAACAGCGGATCTGGATACCCATGTTGGCTCCCACATGTTCCACGATGATCTCACCGGATGAACCACGATGTCGAGGATTCAAGTAACCCCGTATACAATTCCCTTTGTCAATCGGTACGTTACTTGCCCGAGATTCGATCGTCGGTATCCCAATACCTCGTTCAATCTCGTTACCGGCAAGTCACTTTACTCGTACTGTAATGCATGATCCCGTGACCAAATACTTGGCCACATTGAGCTCATTATGATGATGCATTATCGAGTGGGCCCAGATATACCTCTCCGTCATACGGAGTGACAAATCTCAGTCTCGATTCGTGCCAACCCAACAGACACTTTCGGAGATACCTGTAGTGCACCTTTATAGCCACCCAGTTATGTTGTGACGTTTGGCACACCCAAAGCACTCCTACGGTATCCGGGAGTTGCACAATCTCATGGTCTAAGGAAATGATACTTGACATTGGAAAAGCTCTAGCGCATTTAACGAACTACGATCTTGTGCTATGCTTAGGATTGGGTATTGTCCATCACATCATTCTCCTAATGATGTGATCCCATTATCAATGACATCCAATGTCCATAGTCGAAACCATGACTATCATTGATCAACGAGCTAGTCAACTAGAGGCTCACTAGGGACATGTTGTGGTGTATGTATTCACACATCTATTACGATTTCCGGATAACACAATTATAGCATGAACAATAGACAATTATCATGAACAAGGAAATATAATAATAACCATTTTATTATTGCCTCTAGGGCATATTTCCAACAAAAAGGACACCAACAACATATAATAAACTCTACTGAAAGAAGATTGCATAGATAAATAGAACGACGCATGTATTACACCATGCACGAGATCACAACAGAGAATAAGTCCATAGAGCACTAAAAACATAGGGCACTAGAAAGAGCAAGCAAATAAACTTGAAAGACCAGCTGCAAATAACCACCCATGCAACTCCCGTGACCTAATGGAGCTCTCTCCCCCTTTAACATCGAGACACCAAAAAGGAAAAGAGCGAAGCTAGCGTCCCGGGGCTCAGTAGATCTCCTCGCCAGTAGCCGCAGAGCTGTCAGACGCATCATCATCAATATCATCGTCAGGATCCTGAGCCTCATCAGACTCCTCAGACTCCTCAGACCTTGCAGTAGCTGCCCCTGGATCACGTACAACGTACAGAGGAAGAAGCAGGTGCTTCATCAGACCACTGACAGTTCTCCAAGCACCATGTATCTTCAGGAGTGATGGTCTTATCAGAGCCACTATTCACATCCGGCACATTGAGGTGCCTCATCAACTGAATCTGTCGGCGACGCGCCATCTTCTCAGCAACATGGGCCTTGTAGAGCTTCTTCTGAATGTGAGTCTGAAGGCAAAAGGTCTTCTTGATCTTTGAAGTCAGCTTCTCAACCCACGAGGGCTGGACTCCAGGCTCTAGCTCAAAGTCCTCATCGTCCGAGGTAGCAGACACATCCTCCTGATTGCCTGAAGCAAAGCGAGGGGTCTTATGCTTCTTTTTCCTTAGCTCCTTGACCTCATGCTCCGTGAGGTTGGCAGGGGTGGTGAGAGGCTCGCCTGGCCTACGGATTTCCCAAACGGTGCTCAGAAACTGCATCACAAAAGGAGCATATATTGGTACCTTGCGGTACAACACCATATTGTACATCTCCTCCCATAGCCACTTGGAGACATCAAACGTGGCACCGGATCCCCTCTTGGTCTTCATGGCCACAAGCAAATCCACCAGATAACCATAGATATCATCTTGATTCCCAACCTTGGGAAGCAGCACACAACGGAACACACGATGCATAATGTCATAGACTGGCAGAAGATCATTGGACTTGCCCACAATGCCATGTCCAGGGATGTATAGAGGGGCAAGCTTCACCTTGTCCATGGGGTGAGCACGTTCGTGAGGACAGATGCCACCTTGACCCTCAATCTCGGTATCCTCATAACCCACAGCATTGCAGAAAGCTCTCCACGGGACATGAAAGAACTCATCACGACACATAAAGGAGAGATGGCATTCCTCATCAGAGCCGAAGTGGACTGTAGCATAGAACTGATGGATGAGCTGCACATCAAAATCACAGTTCACGGTCATGAGCTTGATCAAATCAAACTCTTCACAGATCACTAGAGCTTCTCCAAAGTAATCAGGGTGATTCCTCCCATGTTCAATGTCAATGGACCACATCCGGGTGAACTTGTTCTTGTGATGCTCGAACACTTCTGACACAGTCCTCATCTGTAACTCATCCGGAATTGAGGGTTGTTCCAACGGGGATTCTGTGCAACAGTGTAGGGATCCTGGAAACGAAACTTTTGCCAGTCCGGCATCTTCCATTTGTGCATGGGCACTGCAACAGGTTGCTTGGCAGCAGCAGACTTCTCCCGACGAGTGGCCTTGGTAGGAATCACCACCTCATGAGAGTCCTCGTTGTCATCGGAAGGTTTGCCCCTACGGGCCCTCTTCTTGGTGTTTTGAGGCTTCCGAGCAGCACGGGAACTAGAACCACCTGCAGACGCACACAGAGAGAACACAGAAACCCCAGCAAAGACGAGAGGAATGTACACAAGATCAGAGGAATATGTTTCATGTAAGTGGGTAGAAGAGAAATAGGGTACATAGGTTTAGAGAAACCGATTCTTCCGGTTGGACCACCGGTAGTACCGCCCGGGCGGTAGTACCGCTTGCAAGGAGCGGTATTACCGCTGGGAGCCAATCCGCCGAGTGGAAGAACGAGAACCGCCCGTTCTCGAATCTATATGCCATATTCCTATCTCTACATATGCACGGGAAGCAGAAGGAGGCTATACGGATCTCTCCCACCAACCATTTGGCGAAAAATGTGGGAATACAAGCAATGCCCTAGAGTTGGATTCAAAACGAGGAACCCTAAGAAGGAGAAGAACAGGGCATTACCGGTATCCATGGAAGATATCGAAGAGGAGGCGGCCTCCACAGAGCGGATCCGATGAAGGGTCGACCGATCCAGAGAGCCTGAGGGTGCTCCGGGGCGAAGGACGAAGCAACCGGCAGCGAGGGATGAGAAGAGGGACGAGCACGAAGGGGAAAAGAAAGACCCCTTCTGCCCGCTCCCCTTATATAAGCCCCAGATGTCAACCGGTAGTACCGCTCCTGGGAGCGGTAGTACCGGTCCTGTAGCTACCTGGTGGTTGAGAGCGGTACTCAGCCTGTATAAACGTAGTATCAAGGCCTAAGCACCGGTAGTACCGGTCAGAGATACTAGTACAAGCAGGAGCAGTAGAACAGCTCATGCAGGACCGAAAGTACCGTTGAGACTGTACAACAGATGGGAGGACCAGTAGAATCGGTCTGACCATCGGTTGTACTGCCAGGTTGCAACAGCCCAAGCACAAGAGGAGATCAAACTTTTGTACATTTGGAAAATATGGCTTGGGATGAGGAGTCTTAGGATGGAAAGAAGACACTGTAATATGATGAAGAAGACTCTCAAGAGTGCAAGAAGCAAACAAGAAAAACCACTCTCTAGAGAATTCAAACATCTGGGAGACCGAAAAGAGCCAGGCAAAAAGAAACACACAACAAGGAAAAACACCTAAGCTCAAGGGAGATGGCCGAAGCCATCTATGTTTGAGTTAAAAGGGTATGGCACCGCGAAGAATTATCCTTGAGCCCATGACCAAAACTCGTCTTTGAAGCACAAGTACCATCAACAATGGCCAATGTGAAAGAGTTGATCAATTTATGCATAATGAGGGGAGGAAGAGTTCATTGAGAGAACAACACTCCCCCTATGTCCATGCCTACACCTAAACAAGATAACAAGTTGAGTATGGTGGGGTGTGCAAGGGTTCAAGCAACATTGCTCGAATCAATGATATTTAGCTCATGCCTTAACTCGCGAAATCATGCATCATCCAAGGGCTTCGTGAAAATACCTACAAGGTTATCATGAGTGTTGACGTAGTTGAGTTCGATCTCCCCTCGCCTAATGTGATCTCGAATAAAGTGATACCGAATCTCAATATGCTTCATCTTGAAGTGTTGCACCGGGTTGAGAGAAATCTTGATGGCACTTTCATTATCACACCAAAGAGGCACTTTTGTCACAAATGACACCGTAATCCTTTAAAGTTTGCCTCATCCAAAGAAGTTGTGCACAACAACTACTGGCGGCCACATACTCTGCTTCGGTGGACGAGAGAGACACACAACTTTGCTTCTTGGAAGACCAACTTACCAAAGAGCAACCAAGAAATTGGCACCCTCCAGAAGTGGACTTCCTATCCACTTTGTCTCTCGCCCAATCGGAGTCTGAATAGCCCGCAAGCTTGAAGTTGGATCCTCTTGGGTACCATAAGCCAAAGTTTGGGGTATGAGCCAAATATCGAAAGATTTGCTTGACCGCCACAAAGTGGCTTTCCTAAGGTGCGGCTTGAAACCATGCACAAATTCCCACACTCAACATGATATCCAGTCTAGGTGCACAAAGATAAAGCAAGGAGCCAATCATGGAGCGATATACCTTTTGATCCACCGCTTTACCATTGGGATCTAAGTCAAGTTGGTACTTGACTTCACTTAGCTTGAATCTCTTGAGCATGTCTTGAGTATATTTGGCTTGGTTGATGAAGGTTCCTTCTCTTCTTTGCTTGATTTCAAACCCGAGAAAGAACTTCAACTCTCCCATCGAAGACATCTTGAACTTTGAAGTCATGAGAGCGGCAAATTCCTCATTGAAAGCTTTGTTAGGGGAACCAAAGATAATATCATCAACATATAGTTGGCACACAAACAACTCCCCTTTGACCTTCTTAGTAAAAAGAGTGGGGTCGATTTTCCCAACTTCAAATCCACGATCTTGCAACAACTCGGTAAGATGGTCATACCAAGCACGTGGGGCTTGTTTAAGGCCATAGAGTGCCTTATCAAGTTGATACATATGATTGGGGAAGTAGGGATCCTCGATCCCGGGGGGTTGCTTGACATACACCAACTCATTAATAGGACCATTAAGAAAAAGCACTCTTCACATCCATTTGTTGCAACTTGAAGTTATGATGAGAAGCATAAGCAATCAACAAACGAATGGATTCAAGGCGAGCAACGAGAACATAGGTTTCACTGTAGTCCATACCCTCGACTTGGGAGTAGCCTTGTGCTACCAATCTTGCCTTGTTGCGAACGATGGTCCCATGAGCATCTTGCTTGTTCTTGAATATCCACTTGGTTCCAATGACATTGTGGTTCCCCGTTGGCCTTGGCACCAATCTCCACACTTTGTTGTACTCGAAGTTGTTGAGTTCTTCATGCATGGCATTGAGCCAATCCGGATCTTTGAGCGCCTCATAGACCTTTTGGAGTTCAACACAAGAGACAAACGCGTGATGTTCAGAATAGTTTGCCAATTGTCTACGAGTGCTTACCCCCTTTTGAATGCTTCCAAGCACATTCTTCATAAGATGACCATTGTTGGAGAGCTTGGGTGCAATCTTGGCGGCACGACGCTCCAATACCTCCTCGGGGGTGAGTTGAGGAGCGGTCACTTGATCATCTTGAGCGCCATCTTGAGCTTGTTCTTGATCTTGAGGATGCTCTTGATCTTGAACTTGCTCGGAGGAGAGAACTTGACCTTGGGCATCACTTGGTGACTGAACACCGTCTTGAGATCGAGCTTGCCCTTGGTCTTGTTCATGAGGTTGAGGGCCTTCACTTTGTTCTTCGGAAGCGTGTGGGCCTTGGGTTGGTGATGGCTCCACTTGAGTGGAGCATTGTCCTTCTACTTCGGCCACAAGGGGTTCCTCAATGGGTAGGATAAAACCAACTCCCATTCTTCTTATGGCTTGTGGAGGAATTTCATCACCTACATCACAAGTGCCACTTTGCTCCACTTGGGAGCCATTATTCTCATCAAACTCCATGTTACATGTCTCCTCAATAAGTCCCGTGGACTTATTGAGGACACGGTAAGCATGAGAGTTTGTAGCATAACCAACAAATATGCCCTCATAAGCTCTAGCCTCAAATTTAGACAAACGAACACCTTTCTTGAGAATGAAACACTTACACTCGAACACCCAAAAGTACTTGAGGTTGGGCTTGTTACCAGTGAGTATCTCATAAGGAGTCTTGTTCAAGCCTTTGCGGAGATAGAACCGATTTGATGCATGACATGCGGTGTTGATGTCTTCGGCCCAAAAGTTGTATGGAGACTTGAACTCCGCCATCATGGTTCTTGCCGCATCCATCAATGTTAGGTTCTTTCTCTCCACTACACCATTTTGTTGAGGGGTGTAAGGTGCAGAATATTGATGCTTGATTCCCTCATCACTAAGAAACTCATCCAAGGTGTAGTTCTTGAACTCGATGCCGTTGTAACTTCTTATTGTCAAGATCTTTGCATTGTGTTGATGTTGGGCTTCATTTGCAAAGTCAATGACGGTTTGTTGGGTCTCGCTCTTCCTCTTGAAGAAATATACCCAAGTGTATCTTGAATAGTCATCCACAATCACCAAGCAATACTTTCTACCCCAAGACTATCAAAGGATGGAGGCCCAAAGAGATCCAAATGAAGGAGCTCCAAAGGCCTCTTCGAGTAAATGATAGTCGTGGGAGGGTGAGCCTTTTCATGTAGCTTTCCTTCGATACAAGCACTGCAAGCACGATCTTTAGCAAAACTAACATTTGTTAGTCCACGGACATGGTCCCCCTTAAGAAGAATTTGCAAAGATATCATATTGACATGGGCTAAACGGCGATGCCAAAGCCATCCCACGTCAACTTTAGCCATTAGGCATGTCGCGGTCTTAGTGGGTCGCTCCAAAAAGTTAATCACATAGAGACCGTTCTCGACATGCCCAACAAAGGCTACTTTAAGAGTCTTGCTCCACAAGAGGGCCATGGTCTCAACATCAAAGAAAATGGCAAAGCTCATGAGTGCAAGTTGTCGAACGAAAAGTAAATTGTATGCAAGGGACTCAACAAGCATGACCTTCTCGATAGTGAGATCATGAGAAATGACAACCTTGCCAAGTCCCAATACCTTAGAGGACGAGGCATCACCCCACTCGACATTGGTGGGCATAGATGGAATCTTGTGAACATCCACCACCAAGTCCTTGCTTCCGGTCATATGATTAGTTGCTCCACTATCGAGCAACCATGATCCCCCACCGGAAGCAAACACCTACAAGAAATCAATGCTTGGTTTTAGGTACCCATTTTGTAATGGGTCCTTTGATGTTAGTAACAAGGGTCTTAGGAACCCAAATAGACCATTCAATGTACTCATAAGAAGAACCAACAAATTTGGCATAAACATGTCCATCACTAGCACGGCATAACACATAAGAAGGGTTAAAGTCGTCGGCTTTGTTGGGAAGGGAAGTGTTGCCCTTCTTGGCATCACCACCCTTCATGGTGTTCTTCTTCTTATCCTTAGTATCACCCTCTCCCTCCTTCACAAAGGTTTGTTTGAGAGGAGGAGGTCGTTTGGCCTTATCATTCTTCTTCTTGTTCTTGGACTTGGGCGCGTACCCAATCCCTTCCTTGGCCACAACTTCCTTTTGATTGCTCAAAAGGTCGTTGAGGTTCTTCTCGCCCTGTATGCAAGACACAAGGACTTTATCAAGTTGCTCCTTCAACTTAACATTCTCCTCAACAAGATGCACATGCTCACAACATGGGTTAGTGGCATTTGCATTATCAATCAAGACCATATGAGGAAATGTGGCTTTCTCCTTGGTTAGCTTTACTTGGAGTTGATCATGAGACTCTTTGAGGCTAGCATGAGCACCCTTCAAGACCTTGTGAGCCTTGTCAAGTAAGTCAAACTCCTCTTTGAGTCTAGCAAGATCAACCCTAAGCTTGGCCTTCTCGGAGGTTAGCACACGAGAGACAACAAGAGCATGATCAAGATCTTTCTTTAACTTAGCATGATCATCATTGTGTGACTCCTCAAGAGCCAAACGAAGACCACACTCATCCTCAATAGCATTGGAAAGATCTGAGATCTCATCGTCATAGTCATGACTATGCCCCTCCATCTTAGAGATGGTATCTTCGTGAGCCTCGATCATGTCATTGGCTTCACCAAGTTGTTCCAAGAGAGAAACGAAGTGCTTCTTGGATTTACCCTTGAGTTTACTCATAAAAGACTCAAAATCATTCTCCTCCACACTAGAACCCTCATGTTCATCAATGCAATCCGTCAAAGAAGGATTATTAATGATGGTAGTTTTGATGTTGGGGGTTACCTTGTTGGTGGCTTTAGCCATGAGGCACTTGGCGGTGATGCTCTCATTGGGTGAGTCGAAGAGAGACACGCGTGGAGTTGTCGCAATGGCAAAGGAGGCCATGGAAACCGACTCACCATCTTCTTCATCATCATCATCCTCATTGTACTCTTCTTGGACCACCAACGCCTTGGAAGGAGTCTTCTTGATGAAGTTGCTCTTGTTGAGGAAAGACTTGGCCTTGTCCTTTCGGATGAGCTTGCCACCATTGTCTTCCCTCTTCTCATAGGGACATTCCGCAACAAAGTGGCTCACATTGCCACAATTATAGCAAGTCCTCACTCGTTGCTTGACCTTCGCGCCACTTGAGTTGTTCCTGTTGAAGTTGGGCCTTGTGTTCTTCTTGCTCCAAAATTGCCTTGAAGCAAGAGACATGTGTTCATGATAGGCATACTTTGTATCTTCGGGGTTGCTTTCCTCTTCTTCCTCTTCTTCTTCTTCCACCACACTAACCTTGGCCTTCAATGCAAGGTTGGGCTTCTTGGCTCTTTGAGAACGTAGCACCGCATTGTCGGCGGTCTTGTCCAAGATGCTCATAGCCACAAACTCATCCAACACTTCACTTGAGGACAATGTGTGGAAGTCCGGCCTTTGACGAATGACGGAGGACATAGCCTTGTGGTAAGGCATCATTGCCTTGAGGAATTTGCGCTTGATCCAATTGTCATCCATGTCCTTGCTCCCATGATCTCGGAGTGAGACCACAAGTTTGGTTACTCTCCGATAAAGCTCACGAGGTTCTTCATCTTCTTTCATTGCAAACTCATCGGCTTCATCTTGCACCACTTCATAGTTGGAGCGTTGAATGCTTGCACTTCCCCGGTAGAGGGAAACAACACAATGCCATGCATCTTTTGCCATGGTGAAGGGCCGAAGATGAGGGAGATCTTCGGGTGGAATTGCATCTTGGATGATGAAGAGAGCATGCGAATAGAAACCTTCTTCAATGATTCTCCAAAGATTAGTATTCACATGATTTAAATGACGCTTAAAGCGATAAACCCAAGAATCAAAGTCCTCATTTTTCACAATCTTAGGGGGAGGACCGACATGATTCAAATGAGTGGAAGGAATCGGTCCACCATAAACAAGTGGAGGTTCCACATGGGCAAAGATGCCGGTTCCATTTTTACCACTAGAAGAAGGAGCCTTTTCACTAGTAGCTTCCCCCTTGTCGGAGTCAGAATCCGTCACCTTGTAGTGGGATCACCCACTTTCAACAGTGCGGTGGATAATTTAAGCCCTTCTATGAATTTATTGAACATGCTTTCAACCTCGGTCCTCACGGAGGTTTTTAATGTGTCCAAAGCAACATTGAATTCCTCACGAGAGACCGCGGTTCCCCCATCGGCCGTAGACGAGATCGGATTCACACCGGAGTGCTCCTCCACACCGTCTACGGTGTCGACCATACTCTTCGGACGGCAAAGTCCTTAATAAAGAGACGAGGCTCTGATACCAATTGAAAGGATCGATATAGTTGACTAGAGGGGAGGGTGAATAGGAAACTAACAGTTTTTAGCTTTTCTTTACCAAATTAAACTTTGCATCAAAGTAGGTTGTCTAGATATGCAACTAGGTGAGCAACCTATATGATGCAACAACAACAAGCACACAAGCAAGCAAGGGATATAACACAAATAAGCTTGCACAAGTAAAGGCACGAGATAACCAAGAGTGGAGACGGTGAAGGCGAGGATGTGTTACCGAAGTTCCTTCCCTTTTGAGGGGAAGTACGTCTCCGTTGGAGCGGTGTGGAGGCACAATGCTCCCCAAGAAGCCACTAGGGCCACCGTATTCTCCTCACGCCCTCACACAATGCGAGATGCTGTGATTCCACTATTGGTGCCCTTGAAGGCGCCAACCGGACCTTTACAAACAAGGTTGAGGCTCTCTCCACAACTTAATTGGAGGCTCCCAACGAAACCCCGGAGCTTCACAACAATGGAATGTGGCCCCGAAGTGACCTCTTACGTCTAGGGCGCCCAAGCACCCAAGAGTAACAAAATCCACACAAGAAAGTATGGGGGAATCAAATGTCCTTTGGTGGAAGTGTAGATCTAGGTATCCTCCTTCAATCCCTAGCAAATCAACGAGTTTGAGTGGCTCGAGAGAGAGAGATCGGGCAAGAGAGCTTTAATGGCAGTAATGGAGGAGATAGAGAGGCAAGAGGTAGGTGGGAGGTAGGAGAAACACCTCCTTAAATAGGCCCCCTGAGATCCAACCGTTATGTGCAGAAACGCATAGGAGCGGAACTTCCGGCTATGCTGCAGAGTAATCGGGTTTATCGGAACAAACCGGAACTACCGCACAACCACCGCTCAACTACCGGGACACATACAGAAAGTAAACCCCTCAGGTCGGTAGTTGGAGCGTAGGTTGGACCGGAACTACCGTTGGGCTAGCAGTTCCTGGGCGGTGGGGTCCGAGGCGGTACTACCGCCCTGAACACCGGTAGTACCGGTTTGTCAAGAAAAACCGGAACTACCGTTCCACCACCGGTCTACTACCGCACCCGGTACAAAAGGGAGTCACCCCTGAGCGGTACTAGGGGCGGTGGTAAGACCGGAACTACCGGCCAGCGGTATAACCGCTCAAAGAAGCGGTACAACCGCCAAGAGCAGGACTGCACTGAACAGAGGATGGGGAACCTCTCTCTCCTCGAACAGAGGGTATATGGTGGGTGCAGAGAATGTGTACGTGAAGGATTCACCCAGTACCTTCCGATGTGGATTCCCTCTTAATAGTACGGATATCCTACGACCAAACGAAATAAAACGTCGGAAACTCCGTCTTCGATCTTTTCCGCATAGAGGGAAAATCTAACCGTCTTGCGCCACACAAAGTGTACCTGAGAAAACTAGGGCGCACGATTAGTCCACGTGTGTTGTCATCATCACCAAAACCTTAAGGCAAAGGATGCCCTTACAAGCGTATTGTATGATATGTGTCTTTGCTTGTTTTATTTTGTGTTTTAAGTCATCAATCCTTGCTGGATACACCTACTTGAGAGAGCCAAAATTATGTCATTACTTGTTAGAATTGCTCTTTGTGCTTCACTTAAATCTTTTATGAGCTAGGACTTGCTCTAGTGCTTCACTCATATCTTCTTGAGCACGGTGTGTTGTGTTATTTTTGAAGAAATACTCTCTTGCTTCACTTAATTTATTTGAGAGTTAGTAAAATTTTGAAGAAACTCTCTCTTGCTTCACTTAAATTATTTTGAGAGAAAGAAAATTTGTTATGCTCATGATCTTCACTTATATTTGTTTGAGCTCATGAAAAGCAACACATGAAAATTAGTCCCAAAGTGATAGATATCCAAGAAGGATAAAGAAATAAAGAAGAAGAAAAAATGTCATGAAGATCATTGGACAAAATAAACTTGATTCTTAGTAATAGTTTTGAGATATGATGATGTGATATGTGAGTTATGTTGATGAGTAATTATGCTCTAGTAAGAATATTGGTGTTAAGGTTTGTGATTCCCTATGCATGCACGAAAGTCAACAATCATGCAATGAAAATTATATCCTACTTATGGTGAATTATTCGGTGTTAATTATGCTTAATGCTTGCTTATGAGATTATTATTTTCTTGGTTGGTCGCTTCCCAATCTTTTGCTAGCCTTCATTTTGCACTAAGTATGACCTCTACTTGTGCATCCAAAATCCTTTAAACCAGTTTTGCCACTTGACTCCACTATATCTACCTATATGCGGTATTCTTTTGCCGTTCTAAGCAAATTTGCATGTGCCATCTCTA
This sequence comes from Aegilops bicornis, assembly GCA_021605145.1. Lineage (NCBI taxonomy): Eukaryota > Viridiplantae > Streptophyta > Magnoliopsida > Poales > Poaceae > Aegilops > Aegilops bicornis. Next base: position 300,380,311 of record CM038675.1, read on the forward strand.
ATTTTCAAAATAAACTTCTCTTTTGTGTGTTTGTTTATTTCATGAGCAGTTCTGAGTGGCTAATATTTTCCATGCTGGATGTGTTATTCTCAAGATGAGTGTTTATTCACTTGTCATTGCACGAGAGTAAGGCAAAGGTCTTAGGGATGCCCAGTCCTGAAATGCAAAAATGAATTTACTTTATGTTGTCAACTAATAAATTCCTTGGAAAGTGTTTGTATGGAGGGCACCCGTGGATACGGTTAGCCATGGAAAGTGAAAGAATGGTGGAAAAAGGAATAAACTTTATTTTCTGTTTGGGTACCGCCTATGGCATATCTAGCTTGTAAAGTGTTGGGAACTCTAAGTTGTTTTCGTTGGTGGGATGGTGTAGGATCTTGAGAAGAGGTGTCTAGAGGGGGGTGATTAGACACTAAGTACCAAAGTTGCAGTTTTTAACCTTATTAAAGTTTAAGTGAAGTTTAGGCACAAGTTTAACTTTTTCAGTACATAACAAGCAAGCATGCAATGAGTATATGAGCAGCGGAAAGTAAAGCATGCAACTTGCAAGAAAGTAAAGGGAAGGGTTTGGAGGATTCAAACACAATTGGAGACACGGATGTTTTTGGCGTGGTTCCGATAGGTGGTGCTATCGTACTTCCACGTTGGTGGAGACTTCAACCCACGAAGGGTAATCTTGCCATGCGAGTCCACTGAGGGCTCCACCTCTGAAGGGTCCATGAAGTAGATACCTTGTCTATCCCACCATTGACGTCGCCCACGAAGGACTTGCCTCACTAGCGGTAGATCTTCACGAAGTAGGTGATCTCCTTGCCCTTACAAACTCCTTGGTTCAACTCCACAATCTTGTCGCAGGCTCCCAAGTGATACCTAGCCAATCTAGGAGACACCACTCTCCAAGAAGTAACAAATGGTGTGTTGATGATGAACTCCTTGCTCTTGTGCTTCAAATGATAGTCTCCCCAACACTCAACTCTCTCTCATAGGATTTGGATCTAGTGGTAAGAGGATTTGAGTGGAAAGCGACTTGGGGAAGGCTAGAGATCAAGATTCATATGGTAGGAATGGAATATCTTGGCCTCAACACATGAGTAGGTAGTTCTCTCTCAGAAATAGGATCTTTGGAAGTGTAGGTTCGGTCGATGGCTCTCTCCACGAATGAAGAGGAGGTGGAGGGGTATATATAGCCTCCACACAAAATCTAACCGTTACACACAATTTACCAATCTCGGTGGGACCGAATCAACAAATTCGGTCAGGACCGATTTTAGTAAACCTAGTGACCGTTAGGGTTTTGGTGGATCGACTTGCATCTCGGTAGGACCGACATGGTTAGGGTTAGGGCATAACATAATCTCGGTGAGACCGATTACACAAACTCGGTGAGACCGATTTTGGTAATTAGCTGACGGAGAGTTGGTCGTGCAAACTCGGTTGGACTGATTACTCAAACTCGGTGGGACCGATTTTGGTAATAAGTTAACCAGAAAGTTTGCATTGTAATCTCGGTAGTACCGATTCTCAAACTTCGGTGAGACCGATTTTGATAGTGGACATACACAGAGAGATTATAATCCCATCTCGGTGAGACCGAGAACCCTATCAAGAGGGACCGATTTGCCTAGGGTTTGTGGCAGGTGGCTATGACATATGGAATCGGTGGCATGGATAGGAAGAATCGGTGAGACCGATTTTGGCTTTAGGTTTAGGTCATATGTGGATGTGAGAAAGTAGCTGAGGGTTTTGGAGCATATCACTAAGCACATGAAGCAAGAGGCTCATTAAGAACCACCTCATCCCTCCTTGATAGTATTGGCTTTTCCTATAGACTCAATGTGATCTTGGATCACTAAAATGTAAAATGAAGAGCCTTGAGCTTGAAGCTTGAGCCAATTCTTTGTCCTTAGCATCTTGAAGGAGTTCCCACATCCTTTAGTCCATGCCACTCCATTGTTGAACTTATCTGAAACATACTAGATAAAAGTGTTAGTCCAACAAGAGATATGTTGACATTAATTACCAAAACCACCTAGGGAGCACTTGTGCTTTCAATCTCCCCTTTTGGTAATTGATGACAACATACATCAAAGCTTTAGATAAAGATATAAAGAATAGCAAGTAAAGCTTTGGAAAGACATGTAACAGGCATAGGCTCCCCCTACATGTATGCAATCATGTGAATATGGAATATAGAAGCATGTGATGGCATAACCATGATAGAGCAGGCAATGTGTTACATGTATCTTGGCCATATGCATCAGAGCAAAGAATATTAAAGAAACTACCTTCATGCCCACAAGTCCTTCTTGCAAACAGTATGTACATCAGCAAGAATTCCTCATAGACATGATTGTGATGCATATACTTACCTTGTAGTCTTGAGTTGGCTTAGGATGGAATGAACCTGCGTAAACAAGGTTAGATAACACACATGCACCTACTAGCCAGAGCAAACAAAAGAAACCACAAGAATACCAAGACTGGATGACATGTAGAGAGTGAGTACTAAGTACTACATTGGATTTGACATGTCCACAAGAGTAAAGATATGCAATGAATTTAGATGATTTCTTTCCCTTAGATGTCTTGCTCCCCCTAAATCTAGCATGGGATACTGGGAGAAGATAGGGAACAGAAAATCAGAGCTGAAAGATATAAATGAGCAGAGCTAATGCAAGCTAATGCAAAAAGCGCATATGAACATGTCTTTCCCCCCAAGAAGACATGTGGCATCTCTCCTCTTGAACACCAAGCATCTGGGATCCTTGAGAAATACTTTTATCTAGTATTCTCTCCCCCTGGAGATCTCTCTCACTCCCCCTGAAGGATCTCTCTCTCCTTCTCTGATGTGATCTCTTTAAGTGATAAGCTTTGATGTGATCTCTCTCCCCTTTGACATCAATTTCCAAGAAGGGCTTGATAAAGATGTGATCTCTCTCCCCCTCTGGAATTTGTCGTGAATGAGTTTGATCCTTGAGTCACAACATAAAGCAATGATAAAAATGTGATGCTTGTAGAGGACAAGATTCATTGAGTGGAGCTGGAGCAAAAGAAACACAGAATAAGTGGCAAACTGTTTTTCCTGTTGTGAAATCGGTGGCACCGGTATGCTTCGGTGTAACCGAGTTCATCATAGAGAAAACACTTGTCACCTCAGCTCACTTGACTAATAAGATCTCACAAAGATTTTGCATGGAATTTACTGAAAGATTTGCAATGAATTGGAATGCAGAGAATGCAGAGCAAACATAAAGAAATCTAGATGAAGTTTTTTTTGAAAGGGGAAACACATATGCATTAGTCAAATTGCAAAAACTCAGAAAAGAACACAAGAGAACTTCATCTAGAGATGATCGGCGACAAAGTCACCTATGTTAGAGTATATTGACTTAGGAGTCAAGTGAGATCACTTGATCATAGGTCATACTCATCGTTTTAAGCTCAAAATGGGGTTTCCATTTTTCATTTAAGCATCTTGATGTATTCACATCTTGTCGAGTTGCTTTAACTCATGTCTTGGAGTAAAGCTTCTCTAATATGGAATAACATACCTTGGTTGGTGGTGTCGTCCATGTAGTTGAACTTGTGTGGGTTGCTCAAGGTTGATGTAGCTCATCAAGAATTTGGAGCACCACTTGGAATTTGAGTCCATCTACCTACATGGGTTAGTTCGTGCAAGGAAGAGCACTTGTGTATCCAACAATGACAATCATGAAGCTCAACATAGAATTTGTCAAAGGATATGTTTAAATGGTTTTGTGCTTCCTTGGCTTCAACCACCTTGTGTAGAGACTTGGTGATGTAGAGATTGCTCAAGATATGAGTGGTTTACAATCTCATGGATTTTGATTCAACCAAGTACCTACATGGGTTAGATAACATGCAAGATACAAATATATCCAAGACATAAGATTTCCACCATATGTGAGATATCAAGGATTAGGCATAAGCTCATGTCTTGCATGTATCCAATGGAGTTTCTACTCCAAGTTTGAAGCATCAATGATGTTCAATTCTCCTCTTAACCTGCAAAACACTTTCTCATCAAGAGGTTTAGTGAATATATCCGCTAATTGCTTTTCGGTGCAAACATGCTTAAGATCAATGTCACCCTTAGCAACATGATCTCGAATGAAATGATGACGAACTTCAATATGCTTAGTTCGAGAATGTTGTACAGGATTATGTCCAATTTTGATAGCACTTTCATTGTCACAAAGCAATGGAACATGTTTCACATATATCCCATAATGTTTAAGAGTTTGGGTCATCCAAAGTAATTGAGCACAACATGAACCAGCGGCAATGTATTCCGCTTCAGTAGTGGATAAGGATACTGAGTTTTGTTTCTTGGAGGACCAAGACACAAGAGATCTACCAAGAAATTGGCAAGTACCCGAAGTGGACTTTCTATCAACCTTGTCACCGGCATAGTCCGAGTCGGAGTAGCCAACAAGATCGAAATAGGCCCTCTTAGGATACCAAATGCCAAAATTTGGTGTATGGATTAAGTATCTCACTATCCTTTTCACGGCCTTAAGATGACATTCTTTATGAGCAGATTGATATCGTGCACACATGCACACACTTAGCATAATATCGGGACGTGAAGCACATAGATATAGCAATGAACCAATCATAGAGCGATAAACCTTTTGATCAACCGGTTCATCATCTTTGGTTAAGTCAAGATGTCCACTAGTAGGCATGGGTGTAGACATACCTTTGCATTCTTGCATATTGAACTTCTTGAATAAGTCCTTAGTGTACTTCGCTTGAGAGACAAAAGTACCTTCCTTAGTTTTCTTGATTTGCAACCCAAGAAAGAATTTGAGTTCACTCATCATTGACATCTCAAACTTCTCCGACATTAGCTTTCCAAACTTTTCACTAAAATGAGGGTTAGTTGATCCAAATATGATATCATCAACATAAATTTGGCATACAAATAATTCTCAATTAACCCTTTTAGTAAAAAGTGTGGAATCGATTTTCCCAATTTCAAAGCCTTTTTCAAGAAGAAACTTGGTCAAGCATTTATACCATGCTCTAGGAGCTTGTTTAAGACCATAAAGAGCTTTGTGAAGTTTGTAAACATGATTGGGTTTCTTAGGATTGACAAAGCCGGAGGTTACTTAACATAGACTTCCTCCTCTATTTCACCATTTAGAAAAGCACTTTTAATGTCCATTTGGTACAAGGTGATATCATGATGATTAGCATAGGCAAGTAAGATGCGAATGTACTCAAGTCTAGCAATCGGAGCATAAGTCTCACCATAGTCCATACCTTCGACTTGTGTGTAGCCTTGGGCATTTAGACGTGCTTTGTTGCGTAACTACTTGTCCATCTTCATCTTGCTTGTTGCTAAACACCCATTTGGTACCGATGATGTTGTGGTTGTTGTCAAGCTTCTCAACCAATGTCCAAACTTGGTTCCTCTCAAAGTTGTGTAGCTCTTCATGCATAACATTTATCCAATCCGGATCTTCCAATGCTTCTTCAACCTTCATAGGTTCAATTCTAGAGATGAAAGAATAGTTTTCACAAAAGTTAGCTAAACGAGTTTTAGAGCGAGTGATTCTCCCGGTTTGAATGTCATTGTAGATTTGCTCGACGGGATGGTCTTTAGCAATTCTTGCTCGAACTCGTGAAAGCTTTTGCTTGGGTCTTCGTTGAACATCTTCTTCATCTTGTTCTTCTTCTTGGCCTTCTTCATTGTTGGCGTTGTCGTTCTCTTGTCGTGGTGGAGAAGGAGGTTGTTGACGTTCGTGATGCACTTCCTCGTTTTCTTCATCTTGATGTGTACCACTTGTGGATGCTTCCGTATCAACTCTTGGTTCACCTTGTCGTGAAGTAGAAGCTTCCACTTGAATAGACGAGGTACTCTCCTTCACCTCCGTTGGACGGACCTTGCCAATAGACAAGTCTTGGATTGCTTCTGAAGGGTCTTTGTCTCCTACATCAATCGGCAATTGCTCTATTTGCGAGCCGTTAGATTCATCAAACCTCACATCTACCGTCTCTTCAACCTTTCGGGTGAAATTGTTGTAGACATGGTAAGTGTGAGAGTTTGAGCCATAACCTAGTAGGAAACCTTCATGAGACTTAGGAGCAAATTTAGAACGACGATGCTTATCAAGAATGTAGCACTTTGAGCCGAATACTCGAAAGTATCCAACTTGGGGTTTGTTACGGTGAGGAGCTCGTATGTCGTCTTGCCGAGTAGCTTGTGAAGATACAAGCGATTTGTTGCGTGACAAGTGTCTCAACCACTTCGCCCAAAAGTGCTTCTTGTCTTGTACTCATCAAGCATCGTTCTCGCCATTTCGATGAGCGTCCGGTTCTTCCTCTCAACAACTCCATTTTGTTGAGGTGTGTACGTAGTCGAGAACTCGCGTGAAATCCCTTCTTCGTCAAGAAAGGTGTCCACATTTGCGTTCTTGAACTCCTTCATTGTCGCTGCGAACCTTCTTGATCTTCACTTCAAATTGATTTTGGGCCTTTCTAGCGAAGTTTTTGAAGATCTTTTGGACCTGCGATTTATCATCGAGAAAGAACACCCACGTAAATCTTGAAAAATCATCAACTATAACTAGACCAAAAGAGTTTTCACCGAGACTTTTGTAGGAGTTGGGACCAAAGAGATCCATGTGAAGTAGCTCGAGTGGCCTCTTTGTGGTCATGATGTTCTTCACGGGATGCCTTCCTCCAACCTGTTTACCTGCTTGACAAGCACCGCAAAGTCTATCCTTATCAAATATGACATCATTAACTCCAAGGATATGATTCCCTTTAATAAGCTTGTCAAGGTTTCTCATGCCAACGTGACCTAATCGCCTATGCCATAACCAACCTTTTGAGGATTTAGCAATGAAGCAAGTTTTAGGTTGAGCCTTTTTAGTGAAATCAACAATGTATAGATCACCTCTACGCACACCGGTAAAGACCATTTTATGATTGTCTCGACGAAACACTTGGCAATCTACTTCAGTAAATAGGACATTGAAACCAAAATCAGCAAGTCTAGATACTGAAAGTAAGTTGTAGCCAAGAGATTCAACGAGCATGACATTCTGAATGGAGCTATCATGTGAGATGGCCACCTTACCGAGGCCAACCACCTTACCCTTTGAGTTGTCATCGAAAGTGACAAACTTTCGAGGACTATCATTTTCAAAGAAGCTCACGAAACATGTCTTTATCTTCGGTCATGTGATCGGTACATCCTTGTCAAGAACCCATTCCTTTCCTCTGACACATATCCCCGAAGATTTGCCATAAGACCAAAATGTCTCATTGCATCATCAAGATCGAAGTCACTATCATCATCCTCATCATAGTATCCATGTTCAACATCGTCATGTGGTGGATCAAATCCTAGAGAGGGTAATTCATTAGAGCGAGTTTGACAATGATCTTGCTTATGAATTCTTATAGCTTCAGAAATAATATCACTAATAATTCCAACATCTCCTTTGGTACGCATAAGGTCGGTAAGTTCAAATAGACGATCACCAAACATAGGATCACTAGTATTCATCTTACTCAAAGCAATAGACTTATAGAGAATTTCATCTAGATTTTTCAAGGAATAATTTGGAAAGCGTTCCTCAAGAAATTTCCATATAGTGTAGGCACACTCAAAAGTAGGCAAGATTCTAATCAAGTTTCTAGGCAAGCCTCTAGTGATAAGATTAATAGTTCTAAGATTCCTAGTCATGTCAATAGATTCATCAAGGGTAGGATGCATAGGATCAACATGAGGAGCACAAGGGCTAGCAATGTACTTGTTCAAATGATATTGATTGAAAATTACATGCATCTCATTTTTCCACTCATGAAAATACTCTCCATCAAGAATAGGTACTCTATGACTAAGACTCCCCGAAGTAGACTCATCCATCTTCCTCCAATGGTGATTAAACCAAGGCAATGGAGACCAAAGCTCTGATACCACTTATAGGATCTTGAGAAGAGGTGTCTAGAGGGGGGGTGATTAGACACTAAGTACCAAAGTTGCGCTTTTAACCTTATTAAAGTTTAAGTGAAGTTTAGGCACAAGTTTAACTTTTTCAATACATAACAAGCAAGCATGCAATGAGTATATGAGCAGCGGAAAGTAAAGCATGCAACTTGTAAGACAGTAAAGGGAAGGGTTTGGAGGATTCAAACACAATTGGAGACACGGATGTTTTTGGCGTGGTTCCGATAGGTGGTGCTATCGTACTTCCACGTTGGTGGAGACTTCAACCCACGAAGGGTAACGGTTGCACGAGTCCACGGAGGGCTCCACCCACGAAGGGTCCATGAAGTAGCAACCTTGTTTATCCCACCATGGCCGTCGCCCAGGGAGGACTTGCCTCACTAGCGGTAGATCTTCACGAAGTAGGCGATCTCCTTGCCCTTACAAACTCCTTGGTTCAACTCCACAATCTTGTCGGAGGCTCCCAAGTGACACCTAGCCAATCTAGGAGACACCACTCTCCAAGAAGTAACAAATGGTGTGTTGATGATGAACTCCTTGCTCTTGTGCTTCAAATGATAGTCTCCCCAACACTCAACTCTCTCTCATAGGATTTGGATCTGGTGGAAAGAGGATTTGAGTGGAAAGCAACTTGGGGAAGGCTAGAGATCAAGATTCATATGGTAGGAATGGAATATCTTGGCCTCAACACATGAGTAGGTAGTTCTATCTCGTAAATAGGATCTTTGGAAGTGTAGGTTCAATCTGATGGCTCTCTCCACGAATGAAGAGGAGGTGGAGGGGTATATATAGCCTCCACACAAAATCTAACCGTTACACACAATTTACCAATCTCGGGACCGAATCAACAAACTCGGTCAGACCGATTTTAGTAAAACTAATGACCGTTAGGGTTTTCGGTGGGACTGACTTGCATCTCGGTATGACCGACATGGTTAGGGTTAGGGCATAATGTAATCTCGGTGAGACCGATTACACAAACTCGGTGAGACCGATTTTGGTAATTAGCTGACCAGAGAGTTGGTCAGGCAAACTCGGTTGGACCGATTACTAAAACTCGGTGGGACCGATTTTGGTAATAAGTTAACCAGAAAGTTTGCATTGTAATCTCGGTAGTACCGATTCTCAAACTCGGTGAGACCGATTTTGATAGTGGACATACACAGAGAGATTACAATCCCATCTCGGTGAGACCGAGATCCCTATCGGTAGGACCGATTTGCCTAGGGTTTGTGGCAGTGGTTATGACATATGGAATCGGTGGCGCCGGATAGGAAGAATCGGTGAGACCGATTTTGGCTTTAGGTTTAGGTCATATGTGGATGTGAGAAAGTAGCTGAGGGTTTTGGAGAATATCACTAAGCACATGAAGCAAGAGACTCATTAAGCAACACCTCATCCCTCCTTGATAGTATTGGCTTTTCCTATAGACTCAATGTGATCTTGGATCACTAAAATGTAAAATGAAGAGTCTTGAGCTTGAAGCTTGAGCCAATTCTTTGTCCTTAGCATCTTGAAGGAGTTCCCACATCCTTTAGTCCATGCCACTCCATTGTTGAACTTATCTGAAACATACTAGATAAAAGTGTTAGTCCAACAAGAGATATGTTGACATTAATTACCAAAACCACCTAGGGAGCACTTGTGCTTTCAGATGGATACACCTCCCAAAAAGTTTTTATCTCTAGTTTTTCGCTTTGAGCTCTGGCACCTCTACAAATCCCTACTTCCCTATGTGATGGGCCATTCTTTTACTTTATGCAATTTTTATTTTGAAATTTGTGTCTCCATCTTCTCTCATAAAAAGCACCAACTAGGAGGCAATATGATCGTACTTAAGTATTGGGTGTAGTTAATATTCGAGTGTGTTTCATGAATGGATCAATGCTTGAGCATGATGGGCTAGAGATAACTTATTTTAGTGTTGATATTTTGAAAGACAAGGTTGCTTCTTGATATGCTTGAGTATCTAAATTATTATGTCAAAACTAGACTATTGCTTTGAATCACATAAAAGTCCAAATGTCCATGCTATAAAGAAAAGAATATGATATGACATGATGAACAACACTGCACATAAAAAATTCTGTTTTTTTATCACTTACATACTCGAGGACGAGTAGGAGCTAAGCTTGGGGATGATGATACGTCTCCAACGTATCTATAATTTTTTATTGTTCGATGCTGTTTTATTATCAATCTTGGATGTTTTACAATCAATTTATAGTCATTTTATATCATTTTTTGGTACTAACCTATTGACATAGTGCCAAGTGTCAGTTGCTATTTTTTCCATGTTTTTTACATCGCAGGAAATCAATATCAGACGGAGTCCAAATGCAACGAAACTTCACGATGATTTTATGGACCAAAAGGAAGAAGTTGGGCCTGGTTGCACTGGGGAGTCCCGAGGAGGGACAACCCACCAGGCACGCTTAGAGGCTAAGCGCACCTCGGTGGGTTGTGCCCACCTCGGGTGCCCCGGACCGCCTCTTTGCTCTATAAATACCCCAAAAATACCGTAACCCTAGCACAATCGATTTAAATATTCATCCAAATTACCAGAGAGTCCAGAACCACCAGATCCAATCTAGACACCATCTCGGATGGGGTTCACCACCTCCATTGGTGCCTCTCCAATGATGCGTGAGTAGTTCTCTGTAGACATTCGGGTCCGTAGTTAGTAGCTAGATGGCTTTCTCTCTCTCGCTGAATTCTCAATACAATGGTCTCTTGGAGATCCATATGATGTAACTCTTTTGCGGTGTGTTTGTTGGGATCTGATGAACTTTGAGTTTATGATCAGTCATATCTTTTTATATCCATGAAAATTATTTGAGTTTCTTTGATCTCTTATATGCATGATCTGTTATAGCCTCGTATTTCTTCTCCGATATTTGGGTTTTGTTTGGCCAACTTGATCTATTTATCTTGCAATGGGAAGAGGTGCCCAGAGTGGGTTCGATCTTACGGTGCTTGATCCCAAAGGATGTAAAGGGAACCGACACGTATGTATCATTGCTACTAAGGATAAAAAGATGAGATATATATCTACCGCCATAGATAAACGGATGTTGTCTACATCATGTCATCGTTCTTATTGCATTAATCCGTTTTTCGATGAACTTAATACACTAGATGCATGCTGGATAGCGGTCAATGTGTGGAGTAATAGTAGTAGATGCAGGCAGGAGTCGGTCTACTAATCTTGGACGTGATGCCTATGTAATGATCATTGCCTGGATATCATCATAATTATTTGAGGTTCTATCAATTGCCCAACAGTAATTGTTTGCTATTTTTCTCGAGAGAAGCCACTAGTGAAACCTACGGCCCCCGGGTCTTCTTTCTCATATATTTGCTTTCGATCTATTTTTCCTTTGCACTTTTTATTCAGATCTATTAAACCAAAAATACAAAAATACTTTGATGCACTTTATTTTATTTGTGATCTATTTATTCAATCTATTACAATTTTCTCCCGTCCACGCACCGCTTCTGGCGCCGTACCCCGAAAGGGATTGACAACCCCTTTAACACGTCGGGTTGCGAGGTGTTGTTATTTGTGTGCAGGGGCTGTTTATGTTGTGTAGCTTGGTTCTCCTACTGGTTCGATGACCTTGGTTTCATTTCTGAGGGAAATACCTACCGCCGCTGCGCTGCATCATCCCTTACTCTTTGGGAAAATACCGACGTAGCTTCAAGTGACATCACATATCTAGACAGCCTACTTTGATGCAAAGTTTAATTTGGTAAAGAAAAGCTAAAAATTGTTAGTTTCCTATTCACCCCCCCCCCCTCTAGTCAACTATATTGATCCTTTCAATTGGTATCAGATCCTCGCCTCTTTATTAAGGACTTTGTCGTCTGAAGAATATGGTTGACACCATAGATGGTGGGGAAGAGCACTAGTGTGAATCTGTCCTTGTCTACGGCCGATGGGGGATCCTCGGTCTCTTGTGAGGAGTTCAATGCGGCTTTGGACACATTGAAAACCTCCATGACGACCCAGGTCAAAGACATGTTTAAGGTTTTTCTTGTTGGTCTTAAATTATCCACCGCACCGTTGGAAGCGGTCGATCCCGCTAACAAGGAGACGGATGCTAACTCCGACAAGGGGGAAGCTAATTATGATAAAGTTCCTTTGACTAGTGGTAGAAGTGGAAACAACATCTTTTTCCATGTTGAGCCACCCCCTACTTATGGAGGACCAGTTCCCTCCACACATTTGAATCATGTTGGTCCTCCTCCTAAGTTTGTGAAAAATGAGGATTTTGCCTCTTGGGTCTATCGCTTTAAACATCATTTAAATCATAGTTCTACTAATCTTTGGAGAATTATTGAGCAAGGTTTCTACCCGCATGACCCAAGCAACTTCACTCCTAGAGAAGCCGCAGATCATCAATTCAAGGAGTCCGCTCTCTTCATTCTCCAAGATGCAATTCCACCCGAAGATATTGCGCATCTCCGACCTTTCACCGTGGCCAAGGAAGGATGGCAACATGTTGTTTCCATTTACAAGGGAAGCGCAAGCATTCAATGCTCCAACTATGAAGTGGTGAAAGATGAAGCCGATGAGTTTGCAATGAATGAAGATGAAGAACCTCGTGAGCTTTACCAGAGATTAACCACTCTCGTGGTCTCACTCCGAAATCATGGAAACAAGGATACACATGACAATTAGATCAAGCGCAAGTTTCTCAAGGCCATGATGCCTTACCATAAGGCCATGTACTCCGTCATCCGTCAAAGGACGGACTTTCACGCCTTGTACTCAAGTGAAGTATTGGATGGGTTTGTTGCAATGAGGATCTTGGACAAGACCGCCGACAATGCGGTGTTGCGTTCGCAACGAGCAAAGAAGCCCAACCTTGCTTTGAAGGCCAAGGCTAGTGTGGAAGAAGAGGGTGAAGAGGAAGAAGAGGAGTGTTACCCCAAAGATACCAAGTATGCTTATCATGAGCACATGGCTCTTGCTTCACGGCAATTTTGGAGCAAGAAGAACTCAAGGCCCAACTTCAACAAGAACAACTCAAGTGGCGCCAAAGTCAAGCAACGTGTGAGGACATGCTATAATTGTGGCAATGTGAGCCATTATTGCGGAGTGCCCATACGAGAAGAGAGAAGACAATGGTGGCAAGCTTATCTGAAAAAGACAAGGCCAAGTCTTTCCCCAACAAGAATAACTTCACCAAGAAGACTCCTCCCAAGGGGTTGGTGGCATAATAAGAGTACAATGAGGATGAGGATGATGATGAAGATGGTGAGACGGTTGCCATGGCCTCCGTTGCCATTGCAACAACTCCACGGGTGTCCCTCTTCGACTCACCCAACGAGAACATCACCGCCAAGTGCCTCATGGCCAGAGCCACCAACAAGGTAACCCCCAATATCAAAACCACCATCACTACTAATCCTTCCTTTACGGATTGCATTTATGAAAGTGAGGAGTCGAAGGAGGAAGAAAATGAATTTGAGTCTTTTATGAGTAAGCTCAAGGGTAAACCCAAGAAGCACTTCGTTGCTCTCGTGGAACAACTTGGTGAAGCCAATGACATGATCGAGGCTCACGAAGAAACCATCTCTAAGATGGAAGGGCGTAGTCGTGACTATGCCGATGAGATATCGAATCTCTCTAATGCGCTTGAGGAAGAGCGTGGTCATCGTTTGGCTCTTGAGGAGTCACACAATGATGATCATGCTAAATTAAAGAAAGATCTTGATCATGCTCTTGTTGTATCTCGTGTGCTCAATTCCGAGAAGGCTAAACTTGGGGTTGACCATGCTAGACTCAAGGAGGAATTTGATATACCTGACAAGGCTCACAAGGTCTTGAAGGGTGCTCATGCTAGCCTCAACGAGTCTCATGATCAACTCCAAATGAAGCTAACTAAGGAGAAAGCCACATTTCCTCATATGGTTTTAATTGATAATGCAAATGCTACTAACCCATGTTGTGAGCATGTGCATCTTGTGGAGGAGAATGCCAAGTTGAAGGAGCAACTTGAGAAAGGCCTTGTGTCGTGCATACAAGGTGAGAAGAACCTCAACGACCTTTTGAGCAATCAAAAGGAAGTTGTGGGCAAGGAGGGAATTGGGTTTGTACCCAAGCCCAAGAACAAGAAGATCGCCTCGTGGGTCCCCTTGACTTGTCCCCGACGCCAAACACTCCTATAAATTGAGGAAACTCCAGAACAAAACCTAGATCGGGAGTTCCACCGCCATAAGTATCTGTAGCCACGAAAAACCCATCTAGGCCCTCTCTGGCACCCTGCTGGAGGGGGTCATCATCACCGGAGGCCGTGGAGGAGGATCCCGGAGGGGGCCATCATCGCCATGGAGGCCAAGGACCAGAGGGAGAACCTCTCCCATCTAGGAGGGAGGCCATGGAGGAGGAAGCACAAGGGGGAGAACCTCTCCCCCTCTCTCTCGGTGGCACCAGAGTGCCATCGGGGAAACCATCGCCGCGGTGATCGTCTTCATCAACATCACCATCTTCATCACCATCCTCATCTCTTTTATGCGGTCCACTCTCCCGCACCCTAATGTAATCCCCTACTTGGACATGGTGCTTTATGCCACATATTATGATCAAATGATGTATTACCATCCTATGATGTTTTGAGTAGATTTCTTTTGTCTTTGGGTTGATTGATGATCTAGATTGGTTTGAGTTGTATGTTTTTTTTGGTGTTGTCCTATGTTGCCTTCCGTGCCGCGCACACATGAGGGATTACCGCTGTAGGGTGTTGCAATACGTTCATGATTCGCTTATAGTGGGTTGCTTGAGTGATAGAAGCATAAACCCGAGTAAGGGGGTTGTTGCGTATGGGATAAAGGGGACTTGATATTTTAATGCTATGGTTGGGTTTTACCTTGTGATCTTTAGTAGTTGCGGATGCTTGCTAGAGTTCCAATCATAAGTGCATATGATCCAAGAAGAGAAAGTATGTTAGCGTATGCCTCTCCCTCATATGAAATTTCAATGATGACTACCGATCTTGTTAACAATTGCCTACGACAATTCTGCACAACGATCCATTATTATTTCACACTCGCTATTTATAATATATAGTAATATATTCTAACTTTATACTAACATCACCTACTTTTATATTTTAGTTCTCCGATATCATGCAAAGTTATCCTCTTCATACTCACAACATAGTTTTAATTCTCGTTTCTAGATGAAAGCAAACGTTCGGTGTACGTAGAGTCGTATCAGTGGCAGATAGGACTTGAGAGAATATTGATCTTACCTTTAGCTCCTTGTGGGTTCGACACTCCATACTTATCACTTCCATCTTTGGAAATTGCTACGATGATTCCTTGCACTTGGGGATTATCGGTAGCCTAAAACACACACTGCATTACAACACAAAAAAACCTACAGCTAGAAAAACACAAACACGGGATCACACTACCTACACCTAGAAAACTCAAACAAAGGGAGAAGTTACCTACACCCTTTAAATTGAGTCTAATGAAGACACACAGCAACATGACATACATGTTCTTGTATATTCTATTAGCATCAAGTTAAGAAAACTTAAAAGAATCAACCTAAGATTATAGGGCTCCATGGTTAAAAAGGGATAGAGGGGGTTTCCAATGATTTACAATAAAACCCCTCAATAGCGGGTTTTTAAATGGGTCTCATGCATCTGTTTGAGACCTCAAGATTTTCCAATAAACGCTATGCCAACCCTTATCCCACACTACCTCCCAAGAACACAAACCAATCTAGACAGTCGATGGGTCCGATCTGATGAAAAACAAACAAGGAGATAGAGGATGTAAAAAAACCTAATAAAAGCAGGACATGCATAACGCAGAGGGAGCTAATCTACTTGAAATATAGGGTTATACCTCAAATCAGGAAAACCTAAAAAATGTAGGGGTGCGGGATGGGGGGGAGGACAAAAAACTCACTTTATCGCCATTGCCGGCCATCTCTTCATCTCGCGGGAGCGAACAATCCTCGGTCGACTCCTTCCTGCTCACCTCGAGTCCTTCCTACTCACAACGATACTGAAGGAAGACAAAAGGGGAATGGGGAGAGGAGGAATGGAGAGAGGTGGTCACGGAATGTAAGCGATAAAAGAGGCAGGGAACAAAGCACTACCATGTCCCCTCCGTTTCTACTGAAGGCAGGCCAATACTAAACAAAAAAAAAAACCATGAAAATGGCCAACAACCCAACAAAACATTGGTTGAACAAAAAATGGGCGTAACAATAAGCATGCCCAACTCGAACGGGCCGACAATCAGACCCAAAGGGAAATAAGACCGCGGGACAGAAAATCAAAGCGAGATCAAGTTTACGCGAACACTACAACAATAGATCGAACGGACCACGACTTATATTTGCATGCTAAAAAACATGTCGATGCCCATACATCATGCATTTTGCAACGTATTGAGCAGCTGCCACAAATGAGATGTTTTGAAAATTTCAGATACCTAGCGCTAACCTTTTTCTTCCAAGAAAGAACAGCAGGTCCGGTTTATTGGTTTATTTCCTCATCTAGAACAGTAGCAGATTAAAACCAAATAGAACGACGGCAGATGGCCCACATGTCATAGCCATACAGAGGGCCCGCGAGCCGTGGTGGTATATCCAGGGACGGTCTCCGCGCATCTGACTCTAGGTCTGAAAGCAAGGAGCTATGGAGAAGAAGCCCCGCGCCGCCGGCGACGGCCAGGGCGGCGGCGAGGCCTCCGTCAGCGTCGGAGGAGGCCTGGTCGACATCCTCCCCGAAGCGCTCCTGGTGGAGGTCGTTGGCCGGGTAGGGCTAGAGGCCGCCTGCTCCGCCGCCGCATCCTGCCGCGCCCTCCGAGGCGCCGCCGGTGCCGCCTTATCCTCCGTCGCATCCCTAGACCTCTCGGTGAGCCTCGGCGCTTCTCCCTCTCTCGCGCTCCCCGCCTCCCGCCAGAGACGGTCTCCCTTTAATCTGGGGTTTGGTCGCTGTTGCAGGCGTTTACGCCGACGAATGCTATCGCGAATAGGATTCTTGCCGGTAATGGCAGGCTCCGCAGCCTCACCGTCAATTGCAGCCTACTCAACGACTCCGCGGTCGCTGCTATTGCGAAGGAGAGCCTCCGCGAGCTCTCTCTGCTCAAGTGCTCATCGTTCTCCCCGTACCTCTTTGTGGTGATTGGTGAGAGGTGCACCAATTTGAGGTATGGCTCTTCAGCAATTGCTTGTTTGTTTATGCTACGGGTTAAACTACAGTTGGGCTTGTGGTGGTATTAGCTGATATAGGGTTAAGAAATCATGTTTGAGTAGTAGTCAGGACCTCAATAAATACAAGGGACAGTGCTGTGTGTAACTGAGAGAATCGAGGTGGACTCAGTGTGGAGGGGGTGGTCTGACTTGCCATTTCAGGTGGTCTGACCAGAGTCTCTCGTGGGTGTGGACTTTGTTGGGATATCGAATAGTATCAAGGGAAGAGTGCCCACAGAACAGAAGAGATCCCGAGGGATGTAGGTTTTGGCTGAACCTCGTCAACAAAAACACCGGTGTCAATCAAGGTTCAACATATTGTATATTGGTTTTGTATCGGTTTGGTTTGAACATATTGGATGTCGGATATAGGGTGATATATCGGACGATATGTTGATATATTGGAGAAAATATATCTGTTTTTTTTAATATTGTTGTTCAAAAATATCTTTTTAGTGGAAACAAAAGGTATGGTGTCAATTTAGGTTTCTACTTTATGAACTTGTTAATTAAGAAACTATTTAAGACAGATTCACAAAATCCTCACTCTAAGATTAAAAACAATATGTTATAGATGTGTTTCTACAAAACATTATGCATGGCTCTGATAATACGATGAAGTTGTAAATACATAATATATTTTCACTGCTTTCTGATAAATAATTGTGTTCATCGACGTATTGGTCTATATCAGTGGGCATATCGGGCCAGATATTAGCCATATTGGTCGATATTTCGGTCCATATCGGATGATATGTGTTAAAATGAGGTTTACAAAATGATATATTATGTTTATATCGGCATAGTCCCAAAATTGATATATCGGCCTACCTATATGCTGCATGACCTGGTACCGTGACTAGTGGAAGTGGAAGTGTGTAGCCAAGCAGCCATGTTGTTAATAGTGGAAGTTAGCATTTGGCACTAAGCAATGGAAACTAATTTCATAACAGTTTATTTCTTCAGAAATTGGATTAGGCGCTATTTAACTGTTGCCTAGTATTACTGCATTGTAAGGTTTATTGTTGCCCAGGTGGGATGGGCATTGGGGAAATTTTATTTGTATCTGGTATAGTGATTGGTTATGTTTCCGTTCTCTAAAAAATGATTTGTTTTCATCTTGACCCAAATCGTGAGAAGTCTGAGCGTATTGTATTTATATTCAGATCAATTACACTGGAGATGGCAAACTTGAATGGCAGTGAACATTTTGTGATCTGCCGTAAGTCCATAGCACACATGTTCAAAGGATGTGATTACTTGGAGGTGAGGTGTCTTTGTCACATATGAACACGATACACTTCTTTACTAATAATGATGGAAATGACGACATTGCATGTTTGAATAGTTTTTAGATTAGTATCTTTGAGTACAATTTAAGTAAAAAAACAATCTTCGATTGCTAAAGCATATATATAAAGGGTCAACTAATATTAGCCATGGATTTTGAGTAATTACAGTTGGAAGAAATTAATTTGGTTTGCTGTGTGTGTATGCCTAATCTGTCTTTCCAAATCTATGAATGCAGAATCTTTCCCTGAAATTCCCTCTGCTAGCTCCAGGCTCTGTTGATTTTGATTCTTTGGTGCCTGTTATACCTAGTACCATCAAGGTACTATTGCTAATGCCGGTGGCCAATTGGCAAGCAAAGAAACTCTTTCCCATAAGCCCATCTCTGAAGACACCCTTCAGTGACAGTCTAGAATCACTGTCTTTAGTTCTGGACATAATAACGGATGAACTTGTTACCTTCATCACTAGAAGTCTCTCAAACTTACTTGAGCTCTGCCTAGAAGACAACCCGGGGAGCGAAGCAGATCTGGACAACGATCTGACTAATATTGGGCTGCAAGCACTTGGTTTATGCCAGAACTTGACACATTTATCTCTTACGCGCGGTAAGCAGGGTTGTTCCTCCACCTTCAGAAGGGTGAACGACTTTGGGCTACTGATGCTTGCTGAAGGATGCAAGCAACTCCAAACCATTAGGCTCGGTGGGTTCTCTAAAGTGAGAGATGCTGGATATGCAGCCCTTCTCCACTCATGCAAGGACCTGAGGAAATTCGAGGTCAGTACCGCCTCATGTTTGTCAGACTTGACGTGCATCGATCTTGACGAGGCAGCAACAAAGATCACAGAAGTGAGGTTGCTGTCATGCGGTCTCTTAACCAGTGAGACAGCAAT
Organism: Aegilops bicornis; assembly: GCA_021605145.1. NCBI lineage: Eukaryota > Viridiplantae > Streptophyta > Magnoliopsida > Poales > Poaceae > Aegilops > Aegilops bicornis. The sequence goes on from CM038675.1 coordinate 300,399,708, forward strand.
ATCTCTGTCATCCTGCACCAACTTGGAGGTTCTTGATCTGTCGGGTTGCAGGAGCATTGCAGACTCTGGCCTGTCCTCCATCTCGCAGCTTTCCAAGTTAACTCTATTGGACCTTGCCGGAGCTGACATTACCGATGCAGGTCTGTCAGCACTCGGTAACGGGAGCTGCCCAATATTTTCCTTATGCTTGAGGAGTTGCAGAAGGATCACCAACAATGGCATAGCCTCATTGCTGTGTGGGAGTGGCACCATCAACAAAACCTTGGTCGCGTTTGATATTGGAAACGTGCCAAGGATATCGGGTAGAGCTGTCACGCTTATCGCCAAGAACTGTGAGCGGATAAGCAGCCTGTGCCTCCGAAACTGCGTCCTCATCACCGATCCATGCCTTGAGACTCTAGGTTTGGACCGGCATGGCTCTGGCAAAAGCACCCTGAGAATGCTCGATCTCTCCTACTGTACCAGGCTGTCCCGCAACTTCCTGAGGCTGTTCGATCCGCTGGTTGACCCGCCGCTGTTCCGAGGCCTGCGGTGGCTTGGAGTCGGGAAGAATGTGCTGGAACGTCGTGGGGGCAGTCCGACTGTCGCGGAGATCCTGGAGCGAAAGCCGGGGCTGACGATATGTGGCAGTAACTGCGAGATGGGTTGCAGGAACCAGTGCCATCCTGACGTTCGCACCCTGTAATATGCATTATGTAATATTCTTTGTGACATTCCGGTTGGTGTTGTAATGCTCTGTTCCATTATGCAACACACAATTCTTTGGACGGTTTAGTTTTCACATGTTGTAATTCTTTTGACTTTGGTTGTCTCACATGTTGTACTGGTATGTTATGACTTTGGTTTTCTCATGTTGTATTGTAATGAACGGATGGATCTGTACTAGGAGTTTAGATAATGCAGCTTTCATATTCTACTCCCTCGGTCCCAAAATAAGTGTCTCAAGCTTAGTATAATTTTGTACTAAAGTTAGAACAAAGTTGAGACAATCGTTTTGGGACGGAGGGAGTATTATATATTTTTTGGGCGAGGAAAGCTGGATATATTCAGCAACGGAATAGGCTGTTACGAGCCACAAGAAAACAACCGTTAAAATCTCGCTCGTCAGTTCAGCACAGCACACCAAAGAAGCGGTGCCAATGATATAAAGACGGACTTCGCTAGTAGGGACGCCATTGCAAACGATTTTGTTTTGATGGTAATTTGTGTTGAGCAAGCATGGCAATTTTACTAAGCATGCATTTGTGAACGATTTTGATGGTAATTTGCATTGGCCGAGCCTGATCTTTTTTTTTTTTGAGAAGTTTTTCATTCAAATCTCAAAGCACTACAAAGTAGTTGACCTTTACAAGCACACTGAAACGCAAACACAAAGGACCATGAACACCTAGAGTACCCTAAGTCAACCATAACACAAGAAGATCTCCAGAGCCCTGTGACATCATCCCTGAATCTTGAGAGAAGACCTACTGCGGCGAAGTATGATCTCGCAACCAGCGCAAGCGGTCATTATCTTCGACCACGGTACAATTGTCGCCACGCCGCTTCCTCCTTTCTTGACACCGGTGTTGAGAGGGCATGGACATCAATCCAACACACCGCAATGCGTCGCCATCTTTGGCTTTGAGTACCGCGAAAAATGTCCTTCCGGAAGGAAGAGAACTCGAGTCATCCGACCGGTCCAAGATCATGGCCGGGCCATCCGCCCAGCAAAGCGTAATCTCCCTCCAAAGCATCGGTAGCAGAGGAAGGAGAAGAACAAAGAAGAAAGAAATCATACCGACAAGGAAGAATGGTCTTCGTCTCCTGCATCCAACACCCATCCGAGGACCCAAATGGCGGTGCCGATGGACCTCCGATCACCATAGCCCGCGACCTCGACGAGATCCGGGATCCCCACCCTACCGGCTCCTAGACAAAGGCAAAAGCCTCGCCTGACCGCGAACGGAGCCCGAAGAAACTTATTCCGACGCGACACCATCGCAATGGTCTTGGCAGCGTCACCCTCAACCCTAACCCTACCACGCACCCACTTAGCGGATAGACCCGAGGTTCCCCTTCCCTCCCGCCGCCGGAGCGGCCGACGGAGAGAGAGGGAACCGGCGGCGCCACCGGCAGCACGCAAGGGAACCGGCCTCGTCGCCTCCTTTGATCGCCCGTGCGATCCGACTTTCCCGGGAGCGAAACGGTTTAGTGCGTTGTATCGTTGTGGGAGCCTGATCTGCTAGTCCTGTTCTTTGTAAAATATATTGACATCCTCCGACAATATAATTTGCTATGAAAAACGTTCTCAATTGTCGACCCACCCTAAAGGACTGGCCTATGGCGCCACATGCACTGCACCGACCAGTGCCACGACTCTTCTCTGCGCGATGATGACACACCCAGCTGTGATACACCCAAACTACCAAGAAACGAATTCCGTAAGTCTCCAACCAAGATAGATTGGAATCAAACCCTTGTTTCAAGCAGTGGTACGCCATGTGTATACATGGACATGCTGCACCAAGTACTTCTCAATAAAACAAATAATAGTGACACAGCTTGAGGATTTCAAGATTTTGCTAAGCGCATAACCAATTTCAAGAAGGCAGGATTAGACCGAGATACGAGTTATCTTGAGCAACATCTATTAAGCCGAACTTTACATGTCAACTTCGGGACAAGAGGATAATCAATCATCCCAGGCACGTCGTGTCACTGATCCAACCCAGAGAGGATAAGAAGATTGAAAAGTCTCGGATACTGCCGGAAGATAGAGCACCTAACTGATTGCACGCAAAAATTGCGTCTAGATATTGAGAACTATTTTCAAAATCTCAGCAGCACGGATAGCCAGCACCAAAACCTCAGCAGCAGCAGGACGGCTGGAACCCATCTACATGAAAGCACCTCGGCCTCCTCTCCTGGCAGGGGATCTCTCATAGGTGGTGTTAAACTTCTCGACCAACTCGTTCATTGTGCTGCAAGTCACCAAAGAGCACCATCAATACCAACATCAACATCAACATGGGTGCAAGTGCAACGAATTATGATTTGAGGATACAGAGGAATACAATTATCCACAAAAGGAGCATCTCACACACAACTTCAATGTGGATGTAAATTCATTTATTCTACTCTGTTGTTTTATATGCGACATTCTTTCTTATCAGAAGGTTTCATGAAAGAAGCTGAGGCATACTTTGAACAGTTCGTGAACATTGCAAGGTAAGTCATGAGGAGGGTGTCATTGTATTCCTGGAAACAAAGAGAACATCATCATATCATAAGATGCAAGGTGAAGTTAAGCAGTTGAAAATACAAAACAAAATGGAGAGTTAACCTACCGTTAAGAAGTCATCTTGGAATTTCTCTGATTCCATAGCTGGTAGTCTTCTTACGAGGCTTGAGACTTGCCTAAGAAGTGAATTATCCAGTGGGATATCACCTGCAGTGATGGAAGAGGCTTAGTGATTGACAAGTACTTACACAAATAGTTCGAAGACGCTGCAAATTCTGGCGAATAAATATTGAGGGACTATATTTAAAGCACGTGGATAAAACACAGACACATTTTGGAGAAAGATTTAGAACATCAGATTAGTGGCAAAAGACAAACCCTTTTGCATGGCACCAAGGTATTGCTGGATAACACGAACCCTGCTATTGAGCATCTTGATGGCACTGTGTATTCCTGTAAGATGAGCAGCCACTGCTCAAACATGTCAGTGTTAGTATTTTGACCGAAAATGGTACCTTCGGTAGTACAAGTACTGTACAACTCTATGACCTTATCCAAGTATGCTAAAATGATGTTGAACAAAAGGATCCTTACATTGAGTTGCTGCAGAGCCACCATCAGATGGTTTCAGATGGGCAACATGATCTACAGATATCCTCTCTGCTTCTACGGTCTAAATCAAATGTACATGTGAATAAGTGTTAATAAAAATAAATCAGAACTAAACAAACAAATTCAGAGCTAGATCAACCCAAAGAGATTAGAGAAGGAAAAAAAACCTACCTCAATTGTGTAATTTGATTTGACAAAGATGAGCTGGGGGCCCCCATCGATAACATGCAACTCTTGAATTTTACAAAGGTGATAAACAAAGAATTAGCAGCACAGACAGGAAAGTGAACAGGATAAGAACATTAGTGCAATGAATAACTCCAAACTAATTACAGAAATATCAGAAGCGAGAAACTTAAGGGCTGCTCATACTATAATAGTGATGGCTACAAACTGTTACTTATATTAAAAAACACTACATGCATAGTTGATGTGCACCCTAAAGCAAAGCTCAATACAGTGAACATAAAAAACATGATTCATGATCAATTGAGCAAGGGCAATGGCCCTGTTTCCTAAAATACACAAAAATCATGAAGTATACTATTGTGGACATGTGTAAGTCAGGTTTGTGCACACAGCAGCAGCAAATGGCACTCATGGCTTGGCAGGTGTATGTCTCAAGGAAACCAACACCAACAATACCTACCAGAACTCGTTATCCAGGACAATTATTAGGAAGTATAAAGCATGCTGTTAATGATAGTATGTTAGACATTGGGTTGATTGATAGGGGTGTGGTCAACAAAGGAATAAGAGTTGTATCATAGGTAATTTCCTTGAGTCTTTCCGATGTAGGCATCTGTACCTCCAGAGAATTAGCAAAGAGATAGATGAGTTGAGTTTGCTTCCAAGTTTTCTAGTCTTGGGAGGTTGGGTAGATATTTCTCTCATCTATTTGGTGTCTCCCAAACCTCTCTTGGTTATTTTATGTTAGCAGGAGAGCTGTAAATTAAACGGTCCTCTTGTTAGTCTCATTTCAACATGTTCCTATCTTCCCCTTCCAAAACCCTAATCCCCTTGAAGCCATTCCATCTGCCACCCTATGCATGTTAGTTGTTTCAACATGAACCAACGTTGCTTCACATCATAAATAAACCAATTATGCAGAACCAAAAAGAAGACATGCCAATAGCACCACTTGAATGATAGTACAAATTGTAGATCAGATTAACCTACCACTCTCATAAATTGTCACAGGTAGATCCTTCTGGGAGTGGTTGATTGCAGGATTCAAGAGAAGATAAACAGGGCTTTCATTAATGTCCATCAGCTGGATCATAGAAAAACAAAGTTACATGGAGGTGAATGAATATTACATACAGCAGATCATATCCATGTCGAAAAGCAATATTCCTCTCAAAAGCAAGTTTCCAGTATGGTCTCTAATTATTTGGTGATGCACTTGAACAAAACTACCAATGTACCAGAGTTTGAGAGTAGCTCTGCATCATGTCAACATAAGTAATGTATGTTGCTGCGGGCCATGACATAGGCCATGCACCATTTTGACATCAAAGTAGAACATGTTCGAAAAATACTTCACATCTAGTGTTAAGTTGATTCGGTTTCAAAGGCAATGCTGGTCCATACATGTGACTTAAGAGATCACAACAGTTGCATAGGCTTTGATTGAGAACATATGTATTATGCACTCTGCACAAAAGATGAACAAAATATCTAGTTTATCCTACAGAGAAACTGAACCTCGTCATAAGCATAACAGAGCCTTGGTTTATGGGTAGGAATAATTACCTATCATCTGTTCTACCACCCATTTTAACACTACAACAAGAGAACTCCCAGACTTTCATAGGCACTAGGCAACTTATTTCCTCAATTTTGCAAGTACATACATGGATGGAATGGAATGACGCACAGTAAATCACTTCCAAACACTTTCAAACAAATAAAAAACAAAATCGTTCCATGCACAGCAACACAAGAAATCATGTTCTCTACTCCTCTTCTACCTCCTCTTTCCAGTTTCCACACGGCAATAAAAAACCAACCAACGTTCAAGAGTAGTACATCACACCAAATTACAATTGCACTTTTTTTGTAACAAGAGCAGAAACCAAGCACATTGTCACTCTCAAGGATTAGGATCTTGAAAAAAGGATTGTAAGTACTCACGGCCTTGTGGATTAGGATGTCAGTATCCTGCACATCGCTCCCAGTTGAGTACCAGCCCAGCACATAGAACTCAGGGAAAACCTTCTTATCTGCAGAGGCACAGTTGCAGCACGAACCAATCAGACCACGCACAAACCCCAAATTATATTCCTACACGCGTCACCAAACCCTAGAAACACACGAGATTCGGCGTCGGCTTACAGAGCTCGAGCTTCTTCTCCAGGAAGGCGCGCTCGAGCGTGCCGGTGACGGGGTCGAGGACGAGCTCGAAGCTGTTGAAGATCTCGACCGTCCGGCCGCGCTGCACTCCGATCACGCACCCGAAGACCCTCGGCGGCTCCGCGGGCGCCGAGGAGCCCTCGGCGGAGCAGGAGGCCTGAGCCTTGCCCGGCGACGGGGCCTCGGCGGGGAAGGAGGCCTGGGCCTTGACGCGGGTGTAGTGGTCGGAGACGTTCACGATGACGAGGGGGTGGAGCTTGAAGGTGAGGCCGCTGCTGGAGGTGGCCGCGGTGGAGGGGGGCTGGGCGGACGCCGCTGGATCAGAGGGCGTCGACATCGTCGGAGGGGGAGGGCGACCGGTGCCCTAGCTAGCGCCGGCGAGATGGGAGACAGCGACGGCGAGGGTCCGTGGTGGGGTTTTGCGCTCTTGTCCTTTGGCGTGCCTGCTTAGGTTTCGGGCTTGTATACAGTATACGTCGTGACCCGGGTGGATAACCTGGGCTCGCTGGGCCAAAAGAGGGGATAAGCTAAACGGGCCTGCGAGTTACACAGCCCCTCAGAAGGGCGGTGCGGCCGCACCCAGCCCAAAGAATAATTCAGTTAGGGCCTCTTTGGACTGAAGGATTTTATAGGAATTTTGGAGGATTTGAATCCTAAGGATTTCTTTTTCTATGGAATCCTTTGGATCATTTAGGGCACGTTCGGAGTGCAGGGATGGAGAACAATGGAAGATAAAACTTTGTAGGAATTTGATTTGCTTGAGTATTGAAAACTTTGTATGCGAAATAAAGGAATGCAGAACTTTGTTGCGTTCGGCACGAAGTAGTAGAAGTAAAGGAACGAAGGATAAAAGCTTAGTGCATGCAGCCTTCCTCCAATGAGATGAAAATATGTTTTTATTCAGCCGGACATGCGACCTACACTGCATCTGGCTTGATTCGCGTGCGTGTAAGGATTTTTTTTAATCAGCTAGCTGAGGCCCTGCATCGGGCTTCCGCCCAAACATTGGGTTCAAGTGGATTTTTTGATTCCCGTAAAAAGTACAGGACTGGTACACTTTTCTGTGGAACAAGTGACGAATGATCTTTTAAACAGAACGCATCACAGTTTATTTTTCCGGAGGAAAGCAAGCCTGCAAAATTTCCTGTATAATTCCTGCAAACCGAACGGAGCCTTAGGGTTGAGTCTAACAATTTCCTATGCCCCCATCCTATAGTCAAACCTCTTTTTATTTTTCCTTTGAAAGGTACAATGCACCTCACTCTATCTCTCCCTACCATCTCTCTCTCATCAATCCCCTAGAATTCCTATGTTTCATTGTAACTAGTTAATGTGTACGTGCAATACACGTTAATTTGGAAGTATATTAAGTGCATGCAGATATTAAGTAGGATATTGTTTGCGTGTTATTATATGTGATTATCACTATATTTAGCATGAAATTAACTGCATGCTAAACGTGTTGAGCGCTCGATATTGAAACAGTTTAGGTTGTTGGATTGACATGATTTGATGACCGAAATTAATTGGATTTGTCCCTTTGGATCTTTTAATATTGGTATAGATGCACCATCCAAAGACACTTACTGCAAGATTACTGTGCTTTAAAATCCTATATGTAGGATCCTACGGTATATGACATCTCAATTATATGTTATTCTTGCCGTCCAAAGAAGCCCTTATTGTTACCATTTTTTGTAGAACTAAAAAAACATTTTTCTGCAGTTATAGTATTCGGTAGTTTCGGTTTCCTTGATTTTATTCATCCAATGATCATTTGACTTCTCTTGCATTTACATCCGACTTACAACAATGGGGACATTTAAGTTCCTTGGCTGCTTAGCCATCCAACCTTCCAATCTTGAACTCTGCCATGCCAGATATGGCGCTTATATTGATAAAAATGTGGCATGAAGCTTCAAAATTTATACATATCAAATATCCACGTGATGTTCCACATTCACTGGAATGTGCACGTGAGGCATGTCCTTACTGGATCCTGGCGGCGCCACATAAGGAACTTAGCCTTACCCCGCCAAGACAGATGCATAGTGCGGAGGCATGGCCCATTATATTAAGCGAGTTCGTCATTCATTCTTAGGCTTTTGGCAAATTTCAGGGAAACCACTTTAGTTTCGGTTTGGAGTAGAAATTGGGGATTTTTTGCTCGGGGTTTCTCTCTATGTCTAGGGCTGCAAGAAAAGCTTGAGGATTGTGAGCCGCTCGGGATCGACTAATATTTTGGCTCGACTCAAGATCAACTCGAAAAGAAATGAGCTGGGTATGAACACTTTATGTAGCTCGATCGAGAAACGAGCTGATCTTGAGCCCACTGGCCCGCTCGATTTTACCTTGATATCATAATTTTGATATCAATTACAAAAATGAGATAATTCATTACTATAATGTTAGTAAAAAATATGTTGTGTACAATTTTTCTCCATTTTACCTGCTATAAAACCTGGAAGCTTAATTAAGTGTGGAGAATTTTAGCCTCAATATGGTATGTGGTCAGCCATGTGTTAAATATCATGCTATTTTGGCCAAAGTTTTGGAGTAGACGCACCTTCATTTTATTCTCTTCCTAGTTCATCCATGATCTCTTCCTATCGAGTACTACTACTCCATTCCAAAATACAAGACGTCTTGGTAGACTAGATTAGCCTACCAAAACATCATATATTTTAGATAGTTTCAGTTGAGAGAGAAAATGTTGAATTATATGATGGTTTTTTATGTTGTGTTCTGGCCTATCTTGTTTGAAAATTTGTCTTAGATTATTAAGAAATTATCTCATTTAGCTTGAAACTAGTTCAAGATCATTACAAGCTGAGCACGAGCCACTTTCTACGGGTCGACTTTGAGCTTCACTCAGTTTGAGCTTACTGGAGTTTTAGTATAAGTTGAGTTGAGCCTAATCCAACTTGCTCAAATTCGACTCGTTTGCAGCCCTATTTACGTCTATATGAGTTCCCTCTAGGCGCAGAGCCAAAAAAAGAAAAGAAAAGAAAAAGCTTGGTGATGTGCAGTAGGGTCCACATGTTGGTGTTGTGTGTTGATTAGAGGAGCATGGACAGGGGTGGGGACATATATAAAAGGCGAACAAAAGACCCATCCTTTCAATAGTAAAGGAGATAAAGGTGCACTCCATGCCAAGATATAACAATACTTGAGACACAATGACAATATATGTTACACAAAAAAAGCATAACGAACTCGAGACCATAGTCAGTCATGAGTCATTGAAACCTGAATCTACCAACACATACACACGATCATAAGATCCATGTGAACAAAGTGACATATAACATAACCTAAGCATGTAGCAAACACAAGCCGAAATACTTAAATCATCCACGCCAAACTATTGTGTAACATAATATTACTCTTCATAATGATAAATAGATGAATTATGCATATCATATCTCTCTTAATTTTGCAAACATATATAATTGCAATTTTTCATGTAATTAAAACTATTCGCACTTTAAAAATCCATGTAATTAAAAAGTATCCACACATTTTTTAAACAGGTAGTGTAATTTTTAGAATTGGCCGTGCATTTTCGAAATATTTATGTAATTTTAAAAATTACACATCTATTTTTAAAAAGTCAAGTAATTTTTGGTGTTTTTGTGCCTTTTAAGAATGTTTATGTAAGCTAAAAAGTGTCTGCGATTTTTGCAAAATGTTCAATTGATTTTAAAATTCTCAAATTTAAAAAATGTTCATGTATTTGTCAAATAATGCTTATTATTTTTGGAAGAGAATGAAAAAAATGAAAACTTCTGATGAGAAGAAACTATGAAAAATATATAAAAAATATGAAAAAGGAAAAATAACACTCCCTCAGATTCATATTAGTTGTTGCTCGTTTGGTACAAACTTATACTGAAGTGACAATTAATAAAAATCGAATGGAGTACTACGTAAAAACCATGAGAAAAACAATAAAAAGGAAAATCGCACGTCTAGAAAAAAAAAACGCCCTACTGGACCAACCCACGCAATTGTTGCATGATGCATGTTGGCGAGCCGGGCAGCCGGCTCTTCCAGACCGTGAATCAAAGATACATGCAAAGATACATGCTAGATCTGTAGATTTTAAAGGATGCAACTCCTTTGCACAGACCCATGGTGAACGGTCAGAATCCTAAATGAATTGCTCCGCCTGCCTGGAGTGTTAAAATTCATGTCGATGCTGCTGTGGGCAGAAACAACGACAGGGGGGCTTTGGCAGTAATCTGTCAAGACGAGGCTGGTGCTTACTTGGGCGCTTCTGCTATAACTTTTGAGGATTTGGTCGATCCAAAAATTCTAGAAGCAATGGCGAGCTTGGAGGCCTTATCTTTAGCTGCTGATTTGGGTTGTCAGCGAATCCAGAAATAAGAGAAGAAAGCATCACAGAGCCTCCTCAGAGCTCAGTGACTCTCAGCCGTTGGATCGGTTTCCTTGATGCGTTTCTGAATGTCGCATCAACATTTGGATGAACCTGGGCCGTCGGATCTGAGGTAAACACTGCTGGAATGAATAGTAATGGCAGCAAAATGTAAATATCGTGCCCCCACCGGGGTATTTTGGTCATTTCGCGTAGTGGGGTATAAATCACAGTGGCTCCTCTGGAGATGACCTAGCCGCCGCCTCCCTCGCTCGCTCCCCCACTCGCGCCCGCTCCTCCCGCACGCGCGCCGCGCCCTCACCTCTCTCCCCCCTCCAAACCCTACCCCGCGCCCGCCTCCCTGCCCTGCCGCCGCCGCCGCTCGCCCGGGCACCCATCCCCGGCCTCACGCCGCCCATCTAGAGAGATGGGGGCCGCGCGGTGCCTCTTCTGCTCGCGTCGCGGTCGCCGTCAAGGGCATGCCGCTTGCGCTGCCGCATCCCCGTCGAGCTCGCGCGGCCACATCCCCTTGGGAGGAGAGGAAGCCCACGCTGCTGTTCCCGGCAGAGCGCGCCATCCCGTCATCGACGGGAAGAGGCCAGGCGGAGCGTGCCGTTGCTCACGCCGTTCTCGGCAGAGCCCACCGCGACCTTCGCCTTCTCCCTCTCCCTACCCATGCATTACCGGGCGTCTCCCTAGGCGGCGACCAGTTCTGCCACGGCCACGGCGGGGGCTTCTGGATCCGCGCCACCGTCGAGCTGGACGCGACCGTCGACATTGGACCACACCACCGCCGCCATGGATGCACCATATCAAGGTACACGGCCACGGCCATGGCGGGGGCTTCTGGATCCGTGCCGCCGTCGAGCTGGACGCGACCATCGACCTCGGACCACACAGCCGCCGCCATGGATGCACCATATAAAGGTCTCCTCTCCCGCCCCTATTCTTTTTCTTTGTCTTCTCCTCTCTCTCTTTCTCTCAATCGTGATGTGTTTCGATTTGGTAAGCTTAGTTCACTCCCTCATAATGATGCGTGTAGGCGCACGCACAACATTAGGTCCTGGGTCCCTTGCAGGTTCATCTCAGTCGTCATGTGTGGTTGCATCCATCGCTTTGTCCTGAGCTACACAAATCATTTATTAGGCTTAATTTGCTTTCAGGAGCCATCGCTTTGTGCAGCTCTGGACCAAAGCCTACCAAATGAACAGATAAATGTGTTTCAGGAACAACTGTTGCACAGATCATTTTCATCGATATAAAGTTAGGGCTTGGAGCTGGTTTCGAGCGTCCCATACTCGTTGCCTGGAGCGCAGACTTACTTTGCCGTTTTTCCCTTGCAGGCGTTGGTCATTGCGGGTGCTCGTGGCTCTGGTCGGTTCATCCTGCTATGTCTTCGCCGCCAATCTGCAGGTTGATCTATTTTCTTCTTCTATTCTCAGTTATCCAGGCATGTGCTTGCTTGTGCTCTTATTAATGCCGTTTGTTAGCCTTGTAGATTTTTTAGTTTCTTCTTGTGGACGATCCTTAGGTCTAACTTGATTACACGTTCAGAGATTTTTTTTGATCTTTATTGCTTTTTTACCTTCTTGTCAAAGAGAGATGTTCAGTGTCTTTGGGTTCCAAAGAGGATATTCTTCTTTGATTTGTTTCTTCTTGTGGAGGAGCCTTAGTTCTAGCTAGATTCCAAAGAAGGGATTTTCTGGTCTGTATTGTTTTGTTAGTACCTTCTTTGTCAAAGAAAGATCTTTAGGTCTGGCTAGGTTCCAAAGAAGAGATTCTTCTTTGTATTTGTTTTTCTATTAGCGCTTTCTTTGTGAAACATGGCCTTGGCTCATTCGGCAAAATATTAATACTCAAGAGGAAATGGAAAAGGTACATCATGGACGCATCTACGCCATGGCCAGACCAAACAAAATAGCGGAGATGTGGTCGAGGAGATCATTGTTCGACATTAAGTAGGAGTTTCTTATACTAAGTATCAACGTGCTCTAATTTATAGTGAGGTTTAGTCGATTATTACTAATCGTAGGTGTGATTTTATGCAAGTTATATTCTTGTGGTAGGCGTCACTCTGGATTGCAGAAAACATGATAAGAGCATGGAGATGGATTGCTGCATATATATGCTACCCACTCGCCATTTTCTTGATCATGTGTGTAAATTTGAGCCATTTGGTTTCATATGTCCTTTATTGTTGTTCCTTTTAATCTTCATATGAGATAGAAGATTATGATTGTGCTTTATTAACATGATTGAGTTATGTGTGTGTTTTGCAGAAAACATGGTAAGAACATGGATGGAGTTGTGCAAATTCACGTTGTTGATGCGGGATCGCGCCGGCCCACCCTTGTGCTAGCGACCATCAAGAGCTCCGGGTGGTGCTCTGGATCTAGATGTGCTATACATCACCTCCTCGCCTCCTTTGCCGCTTGAGCTTGTGGTGTTCGTGCTCATCGGTGGGGCCGGTGCAAGGCGCAACTCGATGCTGCGTGGATGTGGTGTAGGAAGCGGTTCCTCGCCGGTGGGCGGCGTTCAGCGCAACCCAGGCGCCCATCGATTCTTGTCTCGGCTCTGACCTCCTCGGTGAGCCCCATCTTCCCCGCTTTCTGCTTGACTCTTTGTATGGGACATGGTCAGGGCTATGATGATCAGTTATGGCTTATATAGGCATGCTCTCGAGCAATCGAGGCACTTGTGGGTATTAATTTGGACCCCCCCTCATTTCTTTGAGCCATTTCGATCACGTTCTTATTTTAGTGGCTCTGTCCTTGGATGGTCATTTCTGATGAGTGATAACCAGGGCAGTTTCACCCTCGTAAGAACATATTGATCTGGTGATTCGGAAACAAGATCCATGGGAGAACCCCGGCCTCCTCAGAGCTCAGACGAATCTGGTCTTTCATTTGTGTTTCCTTGATGCGTTTTCGGCCTTCGGATTGTGTACGTGGAAGGCCTTGACCCTTGACTGTCAGATCGAGCCCGTGCTCATGTACCAATGAATAGTTACTCCCGCGGTGAAATATCTCATGCCACCACCTATAATTCACGTGCCCCACCGGTTGGAAGTCATTCTTGCTAGGGCGATGATGATTAACCGTGGCTGAAATAAGTGTGCCTTTGAGTAATCGAGGCACCTGTGGGTATCAAGTTGGATCCTCCCTCTTGTCTCTAGAATCCTTTTTGATCTTGTGATACTTATTGTTATGTCCTTGGATGGTCATTCTTGTCGAGTGATAACCAGGGCAGATTCACTGTATAAACAGATTGATCTGGTGATAAGAGATGATGGGCGTAGGTTATGTGATCGAGGAAAGGCAAATATGAGCCCACTATGCAATGAACCCTGAACCCTTTTTATTTGTATTTAAAGGGGTTTGCTTATTTATGCTCCAGTGTTTATAGCCGTATTATGTCAAGATTTGTTCTCTCTCGTACCTTCATTGCATATAAATTGTTTTTGATCTTTTATTGTTTGTTGTTGGTCCTTGATTTAATCTGGTTAAGAGTAAGTTGCACTTTGTTATTCTGGGATAAAGATGGTTTGGCAATGCTATTGGTTCTTCATGAGGAGTTCAAAGGAGGATTTACGATATTATTTTATTGTTAACGAGTCATGCCGATTAAGCTTTACGTATTTGTTTCTTTGTGAGGAGCAATGGGGCATTACTGCGCTTATGTGTCTTGCTACTGATTATCGTTGGTCTTTTGTATAAAGGCCTTGCTATAATTTTGTATGGTCCTTCTTCCCTAAGGTGTATTATGAATGTTTTTTCGAAATGTGGAATGTATTCCTAATCACGATCTATAGAAGCGCCTTTACGAACTTGATGCTAAGTTCTACTGGACAATGCTTATTTGGCTAGATGCTCATGGGTTAAGTTATTTGATGCACTGCTTTTACTATCAAATCGTTTGCTACTTTGAGGATCTAGCTGCATACTGCATTGTTTTGTATTTGATGCACTGGACCAAGAGTGCACAGAGGAAGATCTTCTCTGCCGCGTCAGCGACAGCAACAGGGAAAATTCAGTCCACGGTGCCACCAATGAGAAAGGTAAACATGAGCCATCGGTCTCTTATTAATTTTGTACTTCTGTAGTGTCGATCTAGGGCTCATGTGAGTGAATCTTACTATTCTTTGGGCCGTGTATAAAAATGCTCCACGGTTGTCTGTAGTAGCTGTAGTTCTATTGTTGTGAGAGTCTCATGGTCCAGTGGAGCGCCCTTTTTCAGATCTATTGACTGTAATTTAGTTGTGGTATTAATTTTTATTTAGTATGAATACTCACCTGATGAATCTATTAAATGATCTAATACTAAATTGGATGAATACCACAACGATGTGACCAAGCAAGTAATTGATTTGTAATTTAGTTTTGGATCTCTCTTGTTTTATTGGTACCATGTTGTCTAGGTGAGCATTGGATCTAGCTATATTTTTTATAAAGTATGTCTTTATTATTGAGGAGGGGTTCAGGGCCTCACGGTGGGTCATATGATAATTAGATAGATTCATATTTTTGGATGTATAGATGGATCTTGTGAGAGATGAAGGCATCAACTGTCTTGCAGTTACGCTATATAGATCGAGATGAGAGCCGAGGGGTATAATAGATTCAATTGTCTTGGAGTTATTTTTGTCATGTGATAGTTAGAAGATGCTTTGCTACTTGATTGTGCCCCATTTGATTTGTATTTTTGGATGAATAAATGGATCTTGTGAGGGATGAAGGCTAAAATATATTCAGTTGTATTGGGGTTGTAGTATATGAATCTGGTGAGAGACGAGGGCTAAAATAGATTCAGTTGTGTTGGGGTTTCAAGTTCATACTGATATTGTAATGCGGTAATAAATGGATGGCATGCTGCGACATGCTTTTGTGCCGGTGCACCGGTATGTATTTGCTGCTGAGCTTGGTATATCGTGCGTGTCATTCGTGCGGGTGTGCACGCTAGCAAATGTGTGTTCCTTTGTTGTTTCTTTTATTGGTGGAGACAGAGTGTTATCCTCTTGTTGGATTTTCGTGGTTTTCTTTTCTGCCTTATTTGTTTGATGTTGGGTGCTTTTTTCCTTCCTTGGCTGCATCCTACTAGGTACTAGGGTTGTGATTTTGTTCTCATCTGCACATGGGTGCTTGGTGTTCTTGTTCTTTTCATTTGTTTGTGCTTATTAGTGGGTATTGTGGAGGAGAGGAGGGGCAAATTTTGTTTATGGATCATATTAGCTGAATAAATGCAAAATGCATGATGAATTTTTCTGTAGGGTGTTTTGGCCATATGTCAGAGAAGATCATTTGATTTTACTATCCTTATGTTTTACTCACGAAAATAACTTCTAACAATATTCTTACATGACCCTTCAAAATAGCTTCTAACGATATTCTTACCCTTCTTCAAGCTCCCAGTGCAAACACCATGAGATAGTGATGTGAAACTGAAGGAAAGAAGGCCATGACCACTCTCGTCATTTACTTGAAGTAATAACACCATCGTGAGGGAGTGACAAGTCGACGCAGGTGATCTTAGTGTCTCTTATGTTGTAGTTTTATGTCTTGGCCTCAAGTTCACAACCAGTTCTTTGTTTGGTGAGATGTATGTGTTCTTTCATGGTTATTCTCTTAGGTGGCTGCACATTTTTTTTCTCAATTTGTGTTCTGAATTTGAGGTTGCAGATGCGTGCCTCGATCATTTATATAAATGTGTAAGTAGAAAAAAATTCATGGGCAACAACCTGGGAGAGGTAAGAGAGATACGAATCATACGATGGTCTTTCAAAAGAGATGCTTTCTGAAGATCTTTGTATGTCCCTTGTGGCCACGCCGACAACTTACTAGATGTTTACATTTTAGTGGATCTTCTTTTGAGAGGCGATTTTCTAGGCATGGTGGTAGCTAGGCACGCAATGGCACCCACACACCCTTTGGCATAAGTGCCTTTTCTTTTATATATGAGGTGTCGGGTTTCTTGTGGCACTGGCACAAGTACATTTTTGTTGTATAGAAATGATTTTTCCCCATTTCTCTTTGTCTTTTCTATTACTTTTTTGACAGAAGTGCCTTTTTTTAGGAAACTGACAGAAGTGCCTTTTCGTTGTGTACGAAGTGTCTTTCCTCATTTCTCTTAGTCTTTTTTCTTGCCTTTTCGACATAATTGCCTATTTGCTTGCCTGGTTGGTCCAAAGTCACGATGTTTTAGTTATAGAGTTATTTTGCATAGTCCAAATAATTTATCAAAATAATTAGAGATAAAAATCGAAGCCGTGCTTAGCTACCATCATGGGTAACAAATTATTTTTCTATTTCTTTTTTGTGATGAGCTTGTAGATTAAATAAGACGTTGATAGATTAAACAATGCTTACCTTGCTTTTGATATATCTTTATCATTTGTGATGTACCAAATGTTTTATTATATTGATATCTTACATGCTAGGCCATGAAGTTGGGACAGGGTCTGTAATGAACTTTTTGTTATGGGTGATCACCGTCCCCTTGATTATATGTTATGAATTGGGTGTTTATGCTTTGTGATGAAATACCATATCATTTCTTCCACCAGGATATATGTGATGATTCTTGAGTAATTGAGCTTAGATTTGGATTTGGCACCAACGGGATGGATAGGCCCATTGCATAAGCGGGCGACGCAGATTGATGCAAGTTATGCTTTGCTATTTCAGTAAATCATGATTTTATGGATCACGCTGGATCATAACGATATCCTTCCCCGAGATATACACCTTGACAAAACGTTGGGACTGGCACCCTCGCGCCAAGGCGCGATCCCAATAAGGGTGTGTATCAAGTGTTTGCCAATTTAGTTCTGGCATGTTGAGTCCATGGACAAGTATGGATTATTCTCTTTAGCTTTAGCATGTAAGATATCATGTTAAGTCCATGTTGAGTCCATGTACAATTTAGGAGACAACATTGTTTTTCCTGCACATGTGCATATAGTTTGATCGCTATGATAGTAAACTTGCTCTCAACGAATCCGATCTTACAAAATGTTAGGTCTCCTTAGTTCCAAATATGGTTTCTGAGGTTCTAAAATTATTTCTTTGATGCGAGGTGCCATCTTTGTGGATAACATGGAGATTATCAAGGCGGAGGCGGTGAGTATGGAGCTCATAATCATCAGTTCATCACCATGAAGCGGAAGAAATGGTATAGCTTTGCCATGGTGAGGTTCTCACCTTCTTTGCGAGTCCTTTGTTGATATGCTCGGGCTTAAGACCGCATACGTGGCATCAAGGGTAAGGCAAGCATGAAAAATGCTCCAATCGTCTATTATATCTTCTATGCTTTTTTGTATGTGGCATCCGTATTTATTCAATGGTTCTGATGTTTCTGTACAAAGATGGAAATGGATAGATAGCACTATATATTATTATTGGTTGTCCATATAGTAGGTACATGTAGGTTTCCTTGGTAATGTAAAGATGAAAATAACCAAGGTCTTCTGAAAATCAGAAACTACTGTACCAGTTTTTCATGTCTCGGTGAATCTGGAACAACCTTAATAATTATTCACAATTGCATGTAGTCTTTCCTCTGCTCTCGTCCGGTCATCTACTAGCTGTCTGTTGAGTGTCTTTTCCTGATTTGTTTGTCGTCTCGCAGCTGGACTTTGGCAGCCGCCGCTCCTCGGCAATCAACAGGAGGTACAACCGCTGCCACCACTCCTTCGCAGCGACGCAGGCCAGCGACAATGAGGCTCGCAATGGTGGGGGACGCATCACCATCTGCCGGAGAGGAGAAAGGCATACCTACCCCTTAATGATTGAAATGCAGGTCCAGGGAAAACATCTGGTTAGTCTGCTTGCTATTCTGGACATGAATCTCACGTTTGGTTTAGTTTCAGATCTAATAGGAACTGAAACTAGCTCTTAGGATATAAATGTTCTTGTAAAGTTTCAGTTTCATGTACCTTTTGATTGATAATATTAAGGATATGCCTCTAAGATCTGTTTGCCAATTTACAAATGTGTTTCCATGCTTCTCTGTCTTCATGTCTTTGTGGTCTTTTCTATTCACTACTCAAAAAAATTGGAGTACTATGTAGCCATCTCATTCCAGATTTTTTGCCACTTGTGCTGCTCGCACTACTAAAATATTTTAGTCCATATGGGTTTTCAGAATGGTATGGTTGTGACTGTAATCTTCATTGTTAGTCAAAGTACTATATTATTGAAATATTGTGGTTCTTTATAAATATCAATTCTCATTGGGTGACTGAATTAGACCCTGGCACGAACTACCATATTATGGTTATGTACCAAAATAAAATCTCCTTTAATCTAAGATGAACTACCATATTTTCTCATTTGTTGGCTAGAGTAAAAAATAGGGGCATGCTCTAACAGTGGCACAATTTATTTGCAGCACTCTTGTTGGGCCAATTGATGCTAGGTGTACATTGAGATGTTTCAGAAAAATAGATCCTTGATGCCGGACATAGTGCAATGGTGAGATCCACTTATTTATGGCAAGGATGATTGTTGGGCTGGCATGTGGAGCTGTACTAATAAGCTATGGTAAGGTCGATGCGTGAATTATATTCTCACTATAAATAAAACACACTGAATTCTTTTGCTGAAAACATATGTCCATCGGCAGGTCCTCACATCACAACACCCGAGCAAGTCTGGCAAGGCTTGCTCGCCATGGCCTACCACATCGGCGAGACGGGGCGAGCACGTGATCACCATCAGTAGGTCCTTCGTCACAACACCCGGCGGCGAGATGTCCAGACAAAGTTATATGATACACTGCTATTGACATATGTCGTTGATGGACGGTACATATCGTTTCTCTCCATGTTACAATTTTTGTGACCTCGGCATTTGGAAGACATGTCATCCGAATCGTCTATCATAACTGAACCATTACTATCACAAGCATCTTACTTTTAGAAATTCATATGATGGTTCAGTTATCTATATTATGTGTGCCATTTGTTACCTCTGAAATATATATTATGTGTGCCCTGTCGTGTTGGTTTATTTTTGGTGCCAAAATGCTGCTGAGCATTTGGTGTAACTAATTGCACTACCCATTTACTGGTGTCTGGTCATATGTCATGTATTGGACACAACCATGTTATCTATAAAGGCAATTTTTTCGCTTCTATGCATTAAACTGATCCATTCTCGGTAACTTTTCTCGCAATAATATATATTTTGTTTATATCTTTGGGATGCGACGCTGCTTTCAGCGCTCAAATGTAAGCCATAATCCAAATGTGTATACACATTTGTATTTTCACATACTGCAAAATCGTTCTCTCCAATAGCAAAATAAGAACACGGCAGCATATTTGGTTGTTTTTTGCTGCTCTGCGCGACCATGCATTCTTCTCAACTCCTCTCATGCCTCCTTAACAGGATTGGTCTGGTGCAGTTTTACTCCTTGTAATTTATCATTTCTCCATATCGCCATATTTCTCAGAATTTATTGCTGTGTATTTCAAAACTATAAATACCATAGTGCAACTACTACAGATTCCTTTTAAAGTCTTGAAGACTTTTTTGGTGGGTAACACTCCTCGGTTTGCTTCCTATTTTGTACAAGGGTTGGAAGAGCAATTTGGTTTAGTCTTTGTTCAGTTATACTCCCTCTATCTTTTAGAGACTCCAATATGGACTACATATAGAGAAAAATGAGTGAATCTACACTCTAAAATATGCCTGGTAGTAACTTTATGAATGAAACTCCAATTGCAACGAAAGCACCTTATGGTACAGCTCCTAAAGTTCCAGGTCTTGATGAGTTAAGTAGTAGTAGCCATATGTTTGTTATGTCTAGGACTTATGATGGATGTTACATTTTCTTAATGAAGCCTTTTCACTTGCGGTGCAGGTGAATGATTATCTTTCGAGATATATAGGATTGCTCTAAGATGCTTTATGGGCCCCAAGTGTCGGAAAGATGTGTAGTTTATAGGTAAGTTGCAAGTGAATATCGGAGACCCTTATTTCTTACCGTACTTTCTTTTGAGATTGGTATTCATATTATGCTTAAAGCTCAAGCCTTTTCCACTGAACTATACATTGTTGCTGAGGATTAGTTAAAACTTCGGTTCTTAGGGTTTACTTAGATGAACTGAAAAGATAGTACAATTTTATCCATAATGTATTCCATCTTCTTTTGCTCCTTTTAATTATCGTCTAGATATATCCATTTCTCCGACAAGTATTTCCGGATGAAGGTTGTATTTTTTGCCTTTATTTGCATTTTACCCTCAAATAGATGGACATGACTTGATCTGAGTCATAAGTCATCACTGATTGCATAGGAGTAGGCCGGGGTAACAGTGTCGATTACCACACCCTTTCTTATCAAGTTTCTTACATGTGTTTGTTACATTCATTTCATCTGTATCTCCTCTTACATTCTACAATTCCTTTTACTTATGATTTCTTATTATAGTGGCAAATTTTAATTGCTTGGGTTGTTGCTGCTATGAAAATATATTTCTATCTTTTAGGTATGTTACTTTAGTCTCTCACTTTCTCTCTCTGATTTCATAATGATATGAACTTCTATTATATATGCTGCAAGATTGGAGAGATTCTTTTCAAACTCAACCTATGTCACGAGCTACTTGGTTACTTCTCATTACTTGGAGGATGCATGGATTGGAGAAATTATGGATGAGGACTGAATTATGTGTAGCTATGATATCTTTTAATTTTGGTCATATGTATCTTAGAAGAATTCCAGTATATATTTTGGTCACCTGTATCAGAATAAGGATGCACATTTAATTATTACAACCTCCAAGCCCATCATTTGGAATTTTATGCAGTTTCTTCTGATGCAAATATTTAGTTCGTTGTGTAATTCTATTGGATCATCATGGATGAGGCCTGAATAATGTATAGACATGATGGATGCTCTTATTCCTTATGACTCATCATCAAAACTGACTATGGTGTGGACTGTGGATAACACTTTTATCATGGGCCACTTACTGGTTTCTAGCTTGTCATGTCGGTCCTTGCATCAATTTTTTGGTGGGGATATATATATGGGTAATGTGGAGATGCAATTGGCGGCTGTGTTTCCTCCAACATCCAGACTAACAAGAAAAATCCCTGCAGTCAATCTTGCGATTCACAGGAGTAAGAGATTAAAAGTCCCGGGTGGTGGTGAGGATTTGGTGAATCGTGTACATATTATCATATCGATGGCGAAACCGGCATCATTCATATGGTTCATGGCGAAGCCATGGTGTACCTCATGACCTTTGGATCACGGGCGATGTCTTTGAGAGGCACTAACATTTTACCCTTTTTGGTTGATCGTGTAACACTAAAATTGTCTTTCTTTTCATATGTCATGCTACTTCTCTTATTAAGAATGTACCACTTGCTTCTAATGGCTATAACATGGCAAAGCGCACTTCCTGTCAAGTGGCTATAACATGTGAATGTTTCTTTTTAATTTTATTTTGTTATATCCTGTTTGAGTAAGTATGATAAACCTAAATTACTACTAACTGTTGGGGAACGTAGTAATTTCAAAAAATTTCCTACGCACACGCAAGATCATGGTGATGCATAGCAACGAGAGGGGAGAGTGTATGTCCACGTACCCTCGTGAGACCGTGTGAAGCGTTATAACAACGCGGTTGATGTAGTCAGACGTCTTCACGATCCGACCGATCCAAGTACCGAACGTCACGGCACCTCCGAGTTACGCTGCGTTCAGCTCGATGGCGATCCCGGACTCCGATCCGGCAAAGTGTCGGGGATGAGTTCCGTCAGACGACGGCGTGGTAGCGATGATGATGCTCCACCGGCGAGGCTTCGCCTAAGCTCATGACGATATGACTTCTCCGGCGCGGGGCTTTGCCTAAGCTCATGACGATATGACCGAAGTGGAATATGGTGGAGGGGGCACCGCACGGCTAAGGAACGATCCGTAGATCAACTTGTGTGTCCATGGGGTGCCCCTGCCCCGTGATATAAAGGAGTGGAGGAGGGAGGGCGGCCCTCTCTATGGCACGCCCTAGGGGAGTCCTACTCCCACCGGGAGTAGGATTCCCCTTTTCCTAGTCCAACTAGGAAACCTTCCATGTAGTAGGAGTAGGAGAGAAGGAAAGGGAAGGGAAAAGGAGAAGGAAGGAAGGGGCGCCCCTTTCCTAGTCCAATTCGGACCAGACCAAGGGAAGGTGCGGCCACCCTTGAGGCCCTTTTCCTTCTTTCCCGTATGGCCCAATAAGGCCCAATACGTATTCCCGTAACTCTCCGGTACTCCGAAAAATACCGAATCACTCGGAACCTTTCCGAACTCCGAATATAGTCGTCCAATATATCGATCTTTACGTCTCAATTATTTGAGACTCCTCGTCATGTCCCCGATCTCATCCGGGACTCCGAACTCCTTCGGTACATCAAAACTCATAAACTCATAATATAAGCATCGCCGAAACCTTAAGCGTGCGGACCCTACGGGTTCGAGAACTATGTAGACATGACCTAGAACTATTCTCGGTCAATAACCAATAAGCGGGACCTGGATGCCCATATTGGCTCCTACATATTCTACGAAGATCTTTATCGGTCAAACCGCATAACAACATACATTGTTCCCTTTGTCATCGGTATGTTACTTGCGAGATTCGATCGTCGGTATCCAATACCTAGTTCAATCTAGATTCTTGGTAAGTCTCTTTACTCGTTCCGTAATACATCATCTCACAACTAACTCATTAGTTGTAATGCTTGCAAGGCTTATGTGATGTGTATTACCGAGAAGGCCCAGAGATACCTCTCCAGAGCAATCGGAGTGACAAAACCTAATCTCGAAATACGCCAACCCAACAAGTACCTTTGGAGACACCTGTAGTACTCCTTTATAATCACCCGATTCACGTTGTGGACGTTTGGTAGTACCCAAAGTGTTCCTCCGGTAAACAGGAGTTGCATAATCTCATAGTTATAGGAACATGTATAAGTCATGAAGAAAGCAATAGCAATATACTAAACGATCAAGTGCTAAGCTAACGGAATGGGTCATGTCAATCACATCATTCTTCTAATGAGGTGATCCCATTAATCAAATGACAACACATGTCTATGGTTAGGAAACATAACCATCTTTGATTAATGAGCTAGTCTAGTAAAGGCTTACTAGTGACTATCATTTGTCTATGTATTCACACATGTATTATGTTTCCGGTTAATGCAATTCTAGCATGAATAATAAACATTTATCATGATATAAGGAAATAAATAATAACTTTATTATTGCCTCTAGGGCATATTTCCTTGATCTCCCACTTGCACTAGAGTCAATAATCTAGATCACATCACCATGTGATTAACATCGATAGTTCACATCATCATGTGATTAACACCCATAGTTCACATCGCCATGTGACCAACACCCAAAGGGTTTACTAGATTCAGTAATCTAGTTCACATCGCTATGTGATTAACACCCAAAGAGTACTAAGGTGTGATCATGTTTTGCTTGTGAGAGAATCTTAGTCAACGGGTCTTTCATATTCAGATCCGTTATGTATTTTGCAATTTTCTATGTCTACAATGCTCGCATGGAGCTACTCTAGCTAATTGCTCCCACTTTCAATATGTATCTAGATCGAGACTTAGAGTCATCCAGATCGGTGTCAAAACTTGCATCGGCGTAACCCTTTACGACGAACCTTTTGTCACTTCCATAATCGAGAAACATATCCTTATTCCACTAAGGATAATTTTGACCGCTGTCGATTGATCTACTCCTAGATCACTATTGTACTCCTTGCCAAACTTCGGTGTAGGGTATACAATAGATCTGGTACACAGCATGGCATACTTTATAGAACCTATGGCCAAGGCATAGGGAATGACTTTCATTCTCTTTCTATCTTCTCGCCGTGGTCGGGTTTTGAGTCTTACTCAATTTCACACCTTGTAACACAGGCAAGAACTCTTTCTTTGACTGTTCCATTTTGAACTACTTCAAAATCTTGTCAAGGTATGTACTCATTGAAAAAACTTATCAAGCGTCTTGATCTATCTCTATAGATCTTGATGCTCAATATGTAAGCAACTTCACCGAGGTCTTTCTTTGAAAAACTCCTTTCAAACACTCCTTTATGCTTTGAGAATAATTCTACATTATTTCCGATCTACAATATGTCATTCACATATACTTATCGAAATCTTGTAGTGCTCCCACTCACTTTCTAGTAATTACAGGCTTCACCGCAAGTCTCAGATAAAACTATATGCTATGATCAACTTATCAAAGCATGTATTCCAACTACGAGATGCTTGCACCAGTCCATTGATGGATCATTGGAGCTTGCACATTTTGTTAGCTCCTTTAGGATTGACAAAACCTTACGGTTGCATCATATACAACTCTTCTTTAACAAATCCATTAAAGAATGTAGTTTTGACATCCATTTGCCAGATTTCATAAAATGTGGCAATTGCTAACATGATTCGGACAGACTTAAGCATCGCTACAGTTGAGAAAATCTCATTGTAGTCAACACCTTGAACTTGTCGAAAACCTTTTTGTGACAAGTCGAGCTTTGTAGATAGTAACACTACTATCTGTGTCCGTCTTCCTCTTGAAGATCCATTTATTTAACATGGCTTGCGATCATCGAGCAAGTCAATCAAAGTCCATACTTTTGTTCTCATACATGGATCATATCTCAGATTTTATGGCCTCAAGCCATTTCGGCGAATCTGGGCTCATCATCGCTTCCTCATAGTTCGTAGGTTCATCATGGTCTAGTAACATGACTTCCAGAACATGATTACCACACCACTGCAGTGCGGATCTTACTCTGGAAGACCTACGAGGTTCTGTAGTAACTTGATCTGAAGTTTCATGATCAATATCATTAGCTTCCTCACTAATTGGTGTATTTGTCACGAGGAACTGATTTACGTGATGAACTACTTTCCAATAAGAATGCAGTACGATTACCTCATCAAGTTCTACTTTCCTCCCACTCACTTCTTCCGAGAGAAACTCCTTCTCTAGAAAGGATCCATTTTTAGCAACGAATATCTTGCCTTCGGATCTGTGATAGAAGGTGTACCCAACTATTTCCTTTGGGTATTCTATGAAGACGCACTTCTCGATTTGGGTTCGAGCTTATCAGGATGAAACTTTTTCACATAAGCATCGCAGCCCCAAACTTTAAGAAACGTCAACTTGGGTTTCTTGCTAAACCACAGTTCATATGTTGTCGTCTCAACGGATTTAGATGGTGCCCTTTTTAACGTGAATGCAGCTGTCTCTAATGCATAGCCCCAAAACTATAACGGTAAATCGGTAAGAAACATCATAGATCGCACCATATCAAATAAAGTGCTTGATTCTGACGTTTGGACACTCCATAACATTGTGGTGTTCCTGGTGGCGTGAGCTGTGAAACTATTCCACATTATTTTAATTGAAGACCAAACTCGTAACTCAATTATTCGTCTTTGCGATTAGATCGCAGAAACTTTATTTTCTTGTTACGATGATTTTTCCACTTCACTATGAAATTCTTTGAACTTTTCAACTATTTCAGACTTATGTTTCATCAAGTAGATATACCCATATCTGCTCAAATCATCTTGTGAAAGTCAGAAAATAACGATACTTGCCACGAGCATCAACACTCATTGGATCGCATACATCGGTATGTATTATTTCCAATAAGTCGGTAGCTTGTTCCATTGTTAGGAGAACGGAGTTTTAGTCATCTTGCCCAAACGGCACGGTTCGCAAGCATCAAATGATTCATAATCAAGTGATTCCAAAAGTCCATCGACATGGAGTTTCTTCATGCGCTTTACACCAATATGACCTAAGCGGCGATTGCCACAAATAAGTTGCACTATCATTATTAACTTTGCATCTTTTGGTTTCAATATTATGAATATGTGTATCACTATGATCGAGATCCAATGAACCATTTTCATTGGGTGTGTAACCATATAAGGTTTTATTCATGTAAGCAGAACAACAATTTATTCTCTTACTTAAATGAATAACCGTATTGCAATAAACATGATCAAATCATATTTATGCTCAACACCAAATAACACTTATTTAGGTTCCACACTAATCCCGAAAGTATAGGGAGTGTGCGATGATGATCATATCAATCTTGGAACTACTTCCAACACTCATAGTCACTTCCCTTCAACTAGTTTACATTCATTCTGTAACTCCCGTTTCAAGTTACTACTCTTAGCAACTATACCAAGTATCAAATACCGAGGGTTGCTATGAACACTAGTAAAATACACATCAATAATCTGTATATCAAATATACCTTTGTTCACTTTGCCATCCTTCTTATCCACCAAATATTCAGGGGTAGTTCCGCTTCCAGTGACCAGTTCCATTGCAGCAAAAGTACTTAGTCTCAGGCTTAGGTCCATACTTGGGCTTCTTCACTCGAGCAGCAACTTGCTTGCCGTTCCTTTTGAAGTTCCCCTTCTTCCCTTTGCCCTTTTCCTTGAGACTAGTGGTCTTGTCAATCATCAACACTTGATGCTCTTTCTTTATTTCTACCTTCGTTGATTTCAACATCACGAAGAGCTCGGGAATCGTTTTCGTCATCCCTTGCATACTATAGTTCATCACGAAGTTCTAGTAACTTAGTGATGGTGACTAGAGAATTACATCAATCACTATCTTATCCGGAAGATTAACTCCCACTTGATTCAAGCGATTGAAGTATTGGACAATCTGAGCACATGCTCACTAGTTGAGCGATTCTCCTCCATCTTTTAGCTATAGAACTTGTTGGAGACTTCATATCTCTCAACTCGGGTATTTGCTTGAAATATTAACTTCAATTCCTGGAACATCTCATATGGTCCATGACGTTCAAAACGTCTTTGAAGTCCCGATTCTAAGCCGTTAAGTATGGTGCACTAAACTATCAAGTAGTCATAATATTGAGCTAGCCAAAGCGTTCATAACGTACGCATTTGCTCCTGCAATAGGTGCATCACTTAGCGGTGCATTAAGGACATAATTCTTACGTGCAGCAATGAGGATAAACCTCGGATCACGGATCCAATCCGCATCATTGCTACTAACATCTTTCAATACAATTTTCTCTAGGAACACATATAAAAACATAGGGAAGCAACAACGCGAGCTATTGATCTACAACATAATTTGCAAAATACTACCAGGACTAAGTTCATGATAAATTAAAGTTCAATTAATCATATTACTTAAGAACTCCCACTTAGATAGACATCTCTCTAGTCATCTAAGTGATTACGTGATCCAAATTAACTAAACCATGTCCGATCATCACGTGAGATGGAGTAGTTTCAATGGTGAACATCACTATGTTGATCATATCTACTATATGATTCACGTTCGACCTTCGGTCTCCGTGTTCCGAGGCCATATCTGTTATATGCTAGGCTCGTCAAGTTTAACTCGAGTATTCTGCGTGCGCAACTGTTTTGCACCCGTTGTATTTGAACGTAGAGCCTATCACACCCGATCATCACGTGATGTCTCAAAGACGAAGAACTTTCATAGCGGTGCATACTCGGGAGAACACTTCTTGATAATTTTAGTGAGAGATCATCTTATAATGCTACCGTCAATCAAAGCAAAAATAAGATGCATAAAGGATAAACATCACATGCAATCAATATAAGTGATATGATATGGCCATCATCATCTCGTGCTTGTGATCTCCATCTCAAAGCACCGTCGTGATCACCATCGTCACCGCGCGACACCTTGATCTCCATCGTAGCATCGTTGTCGTTTACGCCATCTATTGCTTCTACGACTATCGCTACCGCTTAGAGATAAAGTAAAGCAATTACAGTATGCGTTTGCATTTCATACAATAAAGCGACAACCATATGGCTCCAGCCGATTGCCGATAACCGGTTACAAAACATGATCATCTCATACAATAAAATATAGCATCACGTCTTGACCATATCACATCACAACATGCCCTGCAAAAACAAGTTAGACGTCCTCTACTTTGTTGTTGCAAATTTTACGTGGCTGCTACGGGCTTAAGCAAGAACCAATTTCACCTACGCATCAAGACCACAACGATACTTCGTCAAATAGACTCCGTTTTAACCTTCTCAAGGACCGGGCATAGCCACACTCGGTTCAACTAAAGTGAGAGAGACAGACACCCTTGACCACCTTTAAGCACGAGTGCTCGTAACGGTGAAACCGGTCTCGCGTAAGCGTCTGGCGTAATGTCGGTCGGGCCGCTTCATCTCACAATACCGCTGAACCAAAGTATGACATGCCGGTAGGCGGTATGACTTGTATCGCCCACAACTCACTTGTGTTCTACTCGTGCATATAACATCAACGCATAAAACCAGGCTCGGATGCCTTTGTTGGGGAACGTAGTAATTTCAAAAATTTCCTACGCACACGCAAGATCATGGTGATGCATAGCAACGAGAGGGGAGAGTGTATGTCCACGTACCCTCGTGAGACCGTGGCGGAAGCGTTATAACAACGCGGTTGATGTAGTCGTGCGTCTTCACGATCCGACCGATCCAAGTACCGAACGTCACGGCACCTCCGGAGTTACGCACACGTTCAGCTCGATGGCGATCCCGGACTCCGATCCAGCAAAGTGTCGGGGATGAGTTCCGTCAAGACGACGGCGTGGTGGCGATGATGATGCTCCACCGACGCAGGGCTTCGCCTAAGCTCATGACGATATGACTTCTCCGGGCGAGGGCTTTGCCTAAGCTCATGACGATATGACGAAGTGGAATATGGTGGAGGGGCACCGCAGACACGGCTAAGGAACGATCCGTAGATCAACTTGTGTGTCCATGGGGTGCCCCTGCCCCGTATATAAAGGAGTGGAGGAGGGAGGGCGGCCCTCTCTATGGCGCGCCTAGGGGAGTCCTACTCCCACCGAGTAGGATTCCCCTTTCCTAGTCCAACTAGGAAACCTTCCATGTAGTAGGAGTAGGAGAGAAGGAAAGGGAAGGGAAAAGGAGAAGGAAGGAAGGCGCCCCTTTCCCTAGTCCAATTCGGACGGACCAAGGGAAGGGTGCGGCCACCCTTGAGGCCCTTTTCCTTCTTTCCCGTATGGCCCAATAAGGCCCAATACGTATTCCGTAACTCTCCGGTACTCGAAAAATACCGAATCACTCGGAACCTTTCCGAACTCCGAATATAGTCGTCCAATATATCGATCTTTACGTCTCAATTATTTCGAGACTCCTCGTCATGTCCCCGATCTCATCCGGGACTCCGAACTCCTTCGGTACATCAAAACTCATAAACTCATAATATAAGCATCATCGAAACCTTAAGCGTGCGGACCCTACGGGTTCGAGAACTATGTAGACATGACCTAGAACTATTCTCGGTCAATAACCAATAGCGGGACCTGGATGCCCATATTGGCTCCTACATATTCTACGAAGATCTTTATCGGTCAAACCGCATAACAACATACATTGTTCCCTTTGTCATCGGTATGTTACTTGCCCGAGATTCGATCGTCGGTATCCAATACCTAGTTCAATCTAGATTCTTGGTAAGTCTCTTTACTCGTTCCGTAATACATCATCTCACAACTAACTCATTAGTTGTAATGCTTGCAAGGCTTATGTGATGTGTATTACCGAGAAGGCTCAGAGATACCTCTCCAGACAATCGGAGTGACAAAACCTAATCTCGAAATACGCCAACCCAACAAGTACCTTTGGAGACACCTGTAGTACTCCTTTATAATCACCCGATTACGTTGTGACGTTTGGTAGTACCCAAAGTGTTCCTCCGATGGCAGGAGTTGCATAATCTCATAGTTATAGGAACATGTATAAGTCATGAAGAAAGCAATAGCAATATACTAAGCGATCAAGTGCTAAGCTAACGGAATGGGTCATGTCAATCACATCATTCTTCTAATGAGGTGATCCCATTAAT
Source organism: Aegilops bicornis (assembly GCA_021605145.1). Taxonomy (NCBI): domain Eukaryota; kingdom Viridiplantae; phylum Streptophyta; class Magnoliopsida; order Poales; family Poaceae; genus Aegilops; species Aegilops bicornis. The sequence goes on from CM038675.1 coordinate 300,430,211, forward strand.
CAAATGACAACACATGTCTATGGTTAGGAAACATAACCATCTTTGATTAATGAGCTAGTCTAGTAAAGGCTTACTAGTGACTATCTGTTTGTCTATGTATTCACACATGTATTATGTTTCCGGTTAATGCAATTCTAGCATGAATAATAAACATTTATCATGATATAAGGAAATAAATAATAACTTTATTATTGCCTCTAGGGCATATTTCCTTCAGTCTCCCACTTGCACTAGAGTCAATAATCTAGATCACATCACCATGTGATTAACATCGATAGTTCACATCATCATGTGATTAACACCCATAGTTCACATCGCCATGTGACCAACACCCAAAGGGTTTACTAGATTCAGTAATCTAGTTCACATCGCTATGTGATTAACACCCAAAGAGTACTAAGGTGTGATCATGTTTTGCTTGTGAGAGAATCTTAGTCAACGGGTCTTTCATATTCAGATCCGTTATGTATTTTGCAATTTTCTATGTCTACAATGCTCGCACGGAGCTACTCTAGCTAATTGCTCCCACTTTCAATATGTATCTAGATCGAGACTTAGAGTCATCCAGATCGGTGTCAAAACTTGCATCGGCGTAACCCTTCTGACGAACCTTTTGTCACTTCCATAATCGAGAAACATATCCTTATTCCACTAAGGATAATTTTGACCATTGTCCGATGATCTACTCCTAGATCACTATTGTACTCCTTGCCAAACTCGGTGTAGGGTATACAATAGATCTGGTACACAGCATGGCATACTTTATAGAACCTATGGCCAAGGCATAGGGAATGACTTTCATTCTCTTTCTATCTTCTGCCGTGGTCGGGTTTTGAGTCTTACTCAATTTCACACCTTGTAACACAGGCAAGAACTCTTTCTTTGACTGTTCCATTTTGAACTACTTCAAAATCTTGTCAAGGTATGTACTCATTGAAAAACTTATCAAGCCGTCTTGATCTATCTCTATAGATCTTGATGCTCAATATGTAAGCAGCTTCACCGAGGTCTTTCTTTGAAAAACTCCTTTCAAACACTCCTTTATGCTTTGCGAGAATAATTCTACATTATTTCCGATCTACAATATGTCATTCACATATACTTATCGAAATGTGTAGTGCTCCCACTCACTTTCTAGTAATTACAGGCTTCACCGCAAGTCTCAGATAAAACTATATGCTATGATCAACTTATCAAAGCATGTATTCCAACTCTGAGATGCTTGCACCAGTCCATTGATGGATCATTTGGAGCTTGCACATTTTGTTAGCTCCTTTAGGATTGACAAAACCTTCTGGTTGCATCATATACAACTCTTCTTTAACAAATCCATTAAAGAATGTAGTTTTGACATCCATTTGCCAGATTTCATAAAATGTGGCAATTGCTAACATGATTCGGACAGACTTAAGCATCGCTTCTGATTGAGAAAATCTCATTGTAGTCAACACCTTGAACTTGTCGAAAACCTTTTGTGACAAGTCGAGCTTTGTAGATAGTAACACTACTATCGGTGTCCGTCTTCCTCTTGAAGATCCATTTATTTAACATGGCTTGCTGATCATCGAGCAAGTCAATCAAAGTCCATACTTTTGTTCTCATACATGGATCATATCTCAGATTTTATGGCCTCAAGCCATTTCGCGGAATCTGGGCTCATCATCGCTTCCTCATAGTTCGTAGGTTCATCATGGTCTAGTAACATGACTTCCAGAACATGATTACCACACCACACTGGGGCGGATCTTACTCTGGAAGACCTACGAGTTTCTGTAGTAACTTGATATGAAGTTTCATGATCAATATAATTAGATTCATCACTAATTGGTGTATTTGTCACAGAACTGATTTCATGTGATGAACTACTTTCCAATAAGAATGCAGTCTGATTACCTCATCAAGTTCTACTTTCCTCCCACTCACTTCTTCCGAGAGAAACTCCTTCTCTAGAAAGGATCCATTTTTAGCAACGAATATCTTGCCTTCGGATCTGTGATAGAAGGTGTACCCAACTATTTCCTTTGGGTATTCTATGAAGACGCACTTCTCCGATTTGGGTTCGAGCTTATCGGGATGAAACTTTTTCACATAAGCATCGCAGCCCCAAACTTTAAGAAACGTCAACTTGGGTTTCTTGCTAAACCACAGATTCATATGTTGTCGTCTCAACGGATTTAGATGGTGCCCTTTTAACGTGAATGCAGCTGTCTCTAATGCATAGCCCCAAAACTATAACGGTAAATCGGTAAGAAACATCATAGATCGCACCATATCAAATAAAGTCTTGATTCTGACGTTCGGACACACCATAACATTGTGGTGTTCTGTATGGCGTGAGCTGTGAAACTATTCCACATTATTTTAATTGAAGACCAAACTCGTAACTCAATTATTCGTCTTTGCGATTAGATCGCAGAAACTTTATTTTCTTGTTACGATGATTTTTCCACTTCACTCTGAAATTCTTTGAACTTTTCAACTATTTCAGACTTATGTTTCATCAAGTAGATATACCCATATCTGCTCAAATCATCTTGTGAAAGTCAGAAAATAACGATACTTGCCACGAGCATCAACACTCATTGGATCGCATACATCGGTATGTATTATTTCCAATAAGTCAAGAGCTTGTTCCATTGTTAGGAGAACGGAGTTTTAGTCATCTTGCCCAAAAGGCACGGTTCGCAAGCATCAAATGATTCATAATCAAGTGATTCCAAAAGTCCATTAGCATGGAGTTTCTTCATGCGCTTTACACCAATATGACCTAAACGGCAGTGCCACAAATAAGTTGCACTATCATTATTAACTTTGCATCTTTTGGTTTCAATATTATGAATATGTGTATCACTATGATCGAGATCCAATGAACCATTTTCATTGGGTGTGTAACCATATAAGGTTTTATTCATGTAAACATAACAACAATTTATTCTCTTACTTAAATGAATAACCGTATTGCAATAAACATGATCAAATCATATTTATGCTCAACACCAAATAACACTTATTTAGGTTCCACACTAATCCCGAAAGTATAGGGAGTGTGCGATGATGATCATATCAATCTTGGAACTACTTCCAACACTCATAGTCACTTCCCTTCAACTAGTTTACATTCATTCGTAACTCCCGTTTCAAGTTACTACTCTTAGCAACTATACCGGTATCAAATACCGAGGGGTTGCTATGAACACTAGTAAAATACACATCAATAATCTGTATATCAAATATACCTTTGTTCACTTTGCCATCCTTCTTATCCACCAAATATTCAGGGGTAGTTCCGCTTCCAAAGTGACCAGTTCCATTGCAGCAAAAGTACTTAGTCTCGTGCTTAGGTCCGGACTTGGGCTTCTTCACTCGAGCAACAACTTGCTTGCCGTTCCTTTTGAAGTTCCCCTTCTTCCCTTTGCCCTTTTCCTTGAGACTAGTGGTCTTGTCAATCATCAACACTTGATGCTCTTTCTTGATTTCTACCTTCGTTGATTTCAACATCACGAAGAGCTCGGGAATCGTTTTCGTCATCCCTTGCATACTATAGTTCATCACGAAGTTCTAGTAACTTAGTGATGGTGACTAGAGAATTCTGTCAATCACTATCTTATCCGGAAGATTAACTCCCACTTGATTCAAGCGATTGAAGTATTCGGACAATCTGAGCACATGCTCACTAGTTGAGCGATTCTCCTCCATCTTTTAGCTATAGAACTTGTTGGAGACTTCATATCTCTCAACTCGGTATTTGCTTGAAATATTAACTTCAATTCCTGGAACATCTCATATGGTCCATGACGTTCAAAACGTCTTTGAAGTCCCGATTCTAAGCCGTTAAGTATGGTGCACTAAACTATCAAGTAGTCATAATATTGAGCTAGCCAAACGTTCATAACGCGTGCATTTGCTCTCGCAATAGGTCCGCTACTTAGCGGTGCATTAAGGACATAATTCTTACAGGCAGCAATGAGGATAAACCTCGGATCACGGATCCAATCCGCATCATTGCTACTAACATCTTTCAATACAATTTTCTCTAGGAACACATATAAAAACATAGGGAAGCAACAACGCGAGCTATTGATCTACAACATAATTTGCAAAATACTACGGGACTAAGTTCATGATAAATTAAAGTTCAATTAATCATATTACTTAAGAACTCCCACTTAGATAGACATCTCTCTAGTCATCTAAGTGATTACGTGATCCAAATTAACTAAACCATGTCCGATCATCACGTGAGATGGAGTAGTTTCAATGGTGAACATCACTATGTTGATCATATCTACTATATGATTCACGTTCGACCTTTCGGTCTCCGTGTTCGAGGCCATATCTGTTATATGCTAGGCTCGTCAAGTTTAACCCGAGTATTCTGCGTATGCAACTGTTTTGCACCCGTTGTATTTGAACGTAGAGCCTATCACACCCGATCATCACGTGATGTCTCGCCACGAAGAACTTTCGCGAACGGTGCATACTCGGGAGAACACTTCTTGATAATTTTAGTGAGAGATCATCTTATAATGCTACCGTCAATCAAAGCAAAATAAGATGCATAAAGGATAAACATCACATGCAATCAATATAAGTGATATGATATGGCCATCATCATCTCGTGCTTGTGATCTCCATCTCGAAGCACCGTCGTGATCACCATCGTCACCGTAGCGACACCTTGATCTCCATCGTAGCATCGTTGTCGTTACGCCATCTATTGCTTCTACGACTATCGCTACCGCTTAGAGATAAAGTAAAGCAATTACGAGCGTTTGCATTTCATACAATAAAGCGACAACCATATGGCTCCAGCCGATTGCCGATAACTTCGGTTACAAAACATGATCATCTCATACAATAAAATATAGCATCACGTCTTGACCATATCACATCACAACATGCCCTGCAAAAACAAGTTAGACGTCCTCTACTTTGTTGTTGCAAATTTTACGTGGCTGCTACGGGCTTAAGCAAGAACCAATTTCACCTACGCATCAAGACCACAACGATACTTCGTCAAATAGACTCCGTTTTAACCTTCTCAAGGACCGGGCGTAGCCACACTCGGTTCAACTAAAGTGAGAGAGACAGACACCCGCCAGCCACCTTTAAGCACGAGTGCTCGTATCGGTGAAACCAGTCTCGCGTAAGCGTCTGGCGTAATGTCGGTCCGGGCCGCTTCATCTCACAATACCGCTGAACCAAAGTATGACATGCTGGTAGGCGGTATGACTTGTATCGCCCACAACTCACTTGTGTTCTACTCGTGCATATAACATCAACGCATAAAACCAGGCTCGGATGCCACTTGTTGGGGAACGTAGTAATTTCAAAAATTTTCCCACGCACACGCAAGATCATGGTGATGCATAGCAACGAGAGGGAGAGTGTATGTCCACGCACCCTCGTGAGACCGTAAGCGAAGCGTTATAACAACGCGGTTGATGTAGTCGACGTCTTCACGATCCGACCGATCCAAGTACCGAACGTCACGGCACCTCCGAAGTTCTCGCACACGCTCAGCTTGATGACGATCCCGGACTCCGATCCAGCAAAGTGTCGGGGATGAGTTCCACAAGACGACGGCGTGGTGAAGATGATGATGCTCCACCGACGCAGGGCTTCGCCTAAGCTCATGACGACGATATGATTTCTCCGGCAGGGCTTTGCCTAAGCTCATGACGATATGACCAAGTGGAATATGGTGGAGGGGGCACCGACACGGCTAAGGAACGATCCGTAGATCAACTTGTGTGTCCATGGGGTGCCCCTGCCCCGTATATAAAGGAGTGGAGGAGGGAGGGCGGCCCTCTCTATGGCGCGCCCTAGGGAGTCCTACTCCCACCGGAGTAGGATTCCCCTTTCCTAGTCCAACTAGGAAACCTTCCATGTAGTAGGAGTAGGAGAGAAGGAAAGGGAAGGGAAAAGGAGAAGGAAGGAAGGGGCGCCTTTCCCTAGTCCAATTCGGACCAGACCAAGGGAAGGTGCGGCCACCCTTGAGGCCCTTTTCCTTCTTTCCCGTATGGCCCAATAAGGCCCAATACGTATTCCCGTAACTCTCGGTACTTCAAAAATACCGAATCACTCGGAACCTTTCCGAACTCCGAATATAGTCGTCCAATATATCGATCTTTACGTCTCGATCATTTCGAGACTCCTCGTCATGTCCCCGATCTCATCCGGGACTCCGAACTCCTTCGGTACATCAAAACTCATAAACTCATAATATAAGCATCGCCATCGAAACCTTAAGCGTGCGGACCCTACGGGTTCGAGAACTATGTAGACATGACCTAGAACTATTCTCGGTCAATAACCAATAGCGGGACCTGGATGCCCATATTGGCTCCTACATATTCTACGAAGATCTTTATCGGTCAAACCGCATAACAACATCGTTGTTCCCTTTGTCATCGGTATGTTACTTGCGAGATTCGATCGTCGGTATCCAATACCTAGTTCAATCTCGTTCTGGTAAGTCTCTTTACTCGTTCCGTAATACATCATCTCACAACTAACTCATTAGTTGTAATGCTTGCAAGGCTTATGTGATGTGTATTACCGAGAAGGCCCAGAGATACCTCTCCGAGCAATCGGAGTGACAAAACCTAATCTCGAAATACGCCAACCCAACAAGTACCTTTGGAGACACCTGTAGTACTCCTTTATAATCACCCGATTACGTTGTGACGTTTGGTAGTACCAAAGTGTTCCTCCGGTAAACGGGAGTTGCATAATCTCATAGTTATAGGAACATGTATAAGTCATGAAGAAAGCAATAGCAATATACTAAGCGATCAAGTGCTAAGCTAACGGAATGGGTCATGTCAATCACATCATTCTTCTAATGAGGTGATCCCATTAATCAAATGGCAACACATGTCTATGGTTAGGAAACATAACCATCTTTGATTAATGAGCTAGTCTAGTAGAGGCTTACTAGTGACTATCTGTTTGTCTATGTATTCACACATGTATTATGTTTCCGGTTAATACAATTCTAGTATGAATAATAAACATTTATCATGATATAAGGAAATAAATAATAACTTTATTATTGCCTCTAGGGCATATTTCCTTCACTAACTTGATAATTACTTGCATAACCATAACGTTGGCACCGGCACCCTCGCGCCGAGGCGCGTTGCCGATCTAGTTGTTGTTGCTACAGACAGTATGGCAATGATCACACATCTAAAGGGTGAATACAAGGGACCCTCAACAGTAACGATCCAAGATATTAAGCAAAGGATGCAAGACTTCACGTCACTTGATTACATCCATGAGAAGCGGGAGATGAATCTTGAAGCTCACAAGCTTTCAAAAGCAGCGACTACTTTAGCTTTTGGCCGCCATATTTGGCTTTCTATCTTACGTGACATTTTTTGTATCCCAGACCTTGTTGTTATTTAAGTTAAGGGGAGTGCTTCGGTACAACCCCCCCTAAAACGTATAGTGGATAGTATGGTAATTTCACATTAGGTATAGGAATACCCACTCGATGCCGTACGTCCGCGCGCGACGTCATACGCCCGCCGCGTATACCGCACCCGTCGCTGTACGTGCGCCCGCCCGCGTACCCGCACCCGTCGCCGCAGCGTCAGACGTCGTCGCACGCCGTCCACGTTGACGTCGACAATTGTTGGAGGAAAAAAAAAGACACGATAGCCGCCGACGCCCACCTTCGAAACCCTGAACCCTAACGCATCCACGCCGTCTCCATGTCGGCCCCCGTCTGCGCGAAGTCGCCGCCGCCCGGGTCGCCGCCCAAACAGGCGCCAGCTGGCCCGGCGTCGTTACCGCTGCCGCCACAGGTGCTCAGCGCCGTTAGGCGCTGCCGCGCGTTCCATTCCGTCGCCAGATGGCCGCCCACCCGTGATCTACGCCGCCTCTCTCTCCGCTGCGCGCCTGCTACGACCAGCCATCGTCCTCACGCCGTCGACACCTGCCTCCGCCGGCCAGCAACGTCACGCCGTCATCACGTTCGTTATCGGAGGAAATGGATCCGGCTGAAATCCTCGCCGTCGTGCAAAAGGTTGGTTAGAGACATCATTGTGCTTGATGAAATAATTGTTTTAGGAATGATGTTACACGGTGTTTGATTGATCGTACAATTGTTTTTAACTATGTATAGTTAGAGGAGGAGGGCGATTATGATGGCAATGAGTACGGCGCGGACAACGAAACCTCGTCACTGAATATGGATGAACCTGCTGAGGAGAACTACATGAATTTGGATGAATCTTATAGTGGCAATGTAAGTGTGATCAAGATTGATAAAAACAATAAATATGGTAGACCGCATGGAAAATTTCATAATTTTTTGCATCATGCAGCGACATGGCGATGATGATGATGATATGTATATAGATGATTCAATTGCTGAAAGTGCACTCCGGGTATGTTACAAATAAAATCAGAGAAGAAATGACATAATAACCATATGAGCGCTTACATGTTTTTTTGCAATGCGCGCAGATGGACGAGGATGGGGACTTTGTGAGGAATATTGTGGACGATGAAAGTGACAAATCGGACGTTGATGCATCTCATGATGACAGCTCCAGCAAAGTAAGTTTTGAAACTTACATCACTACATTATTACATATTAAAATAATAACTGATCGACATAAATGGTTTAATGCATTAATTTACAGGGAGATGTAGATGGTACAAGCAGGAATGATGAGCATGTTGGTGATGATCTGTTTAATTTTGACATCGGATTTGATGAATATCAGCAAGAATCATTGGACATGCATTTGGAGGTCATGAGGAAGACGTTCAAGTCACTAGGAGAGGCTTACAATTTCTATAACCAGTATGCTTATGAGCGTGGTTTCAGCGTAAGAAAGGACTCACTAAAATATTCGAAAGGTCCTGAGGGAACTAAGCGCTTGAGAAAGTATCTGTAAAGTAGAGCCGGGAAGCGATAGGCAAAACTTTGTACAATGGAAGGCATGACCCGCAGTGAGAGGGGAGACTCATTGCTTCGCGATGCGCATATAACTTTGAAACTTGATAAAGAGCGTGGCGTTTGGTATGTCAGCAGTTTCAATGATGATCACGATCACGTTCTAGCTAGACCGGATGAAGTCACGCTTTCTTCGGTCTCATAATCAGATAAAAGAATATCGTAAAGCTGAGATCTTAACCATGGCAGGTCTGGAATCAGAAACATATGATTTATGATCAACTCGTCAAGAGGGTACGGGTCATATGCAAAGGCTGGTTTTGGGAGGAAGAAGCTTTATAACATGTGTTATAGAGAAAAAATGAAGTTGCTTGCACAAGGTGATGCGTATAATCGCCATTGGGATCATGATGACCGAAAAGAGAGAGATCCAGATTTCTTCTTTGAGCACACCGTCGATGATGAAGGAAGGCTGAAAAACATATTCTGGTGTGATTCTCAATCACGTCGAGACTATGTTGACTACGGTGATGTGACAGTATTCGACAGCACATACAAGATGAATAGGTATGGCATGCCATTTATACCTTTTGTCGGTCTGAACAACACCGTTGCACCATGGTATTCGGTTGTGCTCTTGTGTCTGACGAGACGGAAGATACATATGTCTGGCTGCTTCAGACGTTTTTGAGGGCTCACTGTCAGAAGAGGCCCAGGTCGAATTCTTGATGGAGATGCAGCTATGATTAAGGCCATAAGAAAGGTACTTTCAGAGGTTTGGCATCGTCTTTGCTCGTGGCATATTGAGAAGAACATGCGTAAACACCTTCATCATAAGTCTCTAAAGGAGTTCAGGTCTCTACTTTATTATGCCACTTCAAAGAAGGTATTTGAGGAGAGATGGGCAGCGTTTACCGCCAAATGGCAGTCGGAGAAAACAAAGACATGGTTACGTAGGATGTACAAGAAGAAAAGGCTTTGGGCTGCATCATATCTGTCGGTGGGTTTTTCTTAGGTATCTTGAAGTAACCGGTAAGTGAGAGTCTGAATTCATGCCTTCACTTGCATCTAGACTCGGTATGACTATTGTTGATATGATTGTGCACTATGAGAACTGCATAGTTCGTCTTCGTGAGAACGAGGCGCATGGCGATTACACAAACTCACAGACGGTTCGATTACGATATTGGACGAGTGTAAAGATATTGAGAAATCAGCTGCCCGTGAGTTCACTGCGGCAAACTTTTATATCTTGCAGGAAGATATGAAGAAGGCACGGGAGCTTGAGGTCCTTAAGAGACTGAAAGGAACAAACACTCACAGATTCATACTAACATGGAAGGAAAATAGGGATATCAGATTCACTGTGGAGTACACCCCAGGTAACTCCGAAGAAACTGTGAGGTGCAGTTGCAGAAGCATGTATCACAAAGGACTTTCTTGCAAATATATTCTTCATGTTCCGATTCAGCTACGCTTACGTGAGATACCTAAGTGTTTAGTGCTGCGGAGGTTGAGCCAAGTTGCAAGGGGTGGACTTCCCGTGAAGCGCACTAGCGATCTGTTTGCGTGGGGATGGGCAGGTGCGGTGTGAGCTAGGTACAGTGAGTTGACTATCTTATCTGCTGAAGCAACTCATAAAGCATGCCATAAACCATTTTTATTCGACAAGTTGAAGGCGGCTCTGAGGGACATAATAGATAATGATTACACTGAGGAGGATGAGCCTGGTGCGGAGGTACAGTTTATGAACGATGATGCATTTGAGCCTAATCAAGATCATGGTCTTGTTCATGATCCCGCTAAAGTTAACACCAAAGACGCACCAAAACAGAATGTTAAAGGCCGCGGTAAGGATGGTCATGATGTCACTAAAAATGGGCGACCTAAAGCTTTTGATTAGAAAAGCAAACGTCAATGTGGACAGTGCGGTCTTACAGGTCATTATAAGTCCACGTGCCCTCAAAATCCTAAGTATGATTTTTTTATGTTATTGTAAATCTTATTGTTCAAACCGAATTTATTTGTTTATTGTGAATTAACGCATATCTTACTGTTATGTAGGAACTTTGTTTGAATTGTGGAGTATGGAAGATTGCTTCACCCTTTGATTGAAGACAGTTTTATTATGGATTGCTATGGAAGATTGCTTCACCTTTTCACTGGAGACAGTTTTTTAATGTTCTATATATGTGATCTTTAATAATTGTTGAATATGTTATATGAACTTATTTTAGTTTGTTGATGTCAGACTATTTGCTACGATACCGACATAAATAGTTGTTTTGATGACAGACTATGTAATGCAACAAGGAGTTTTTACATTGTTTATTTTGATGTGCTCATTTTGCACAAGATCGCCGTCGCTGTTTAATCGTCGTTTATTTTGACGGACAATGCTCATTTTTGCACACTAGTGCCGTCGCTGTTTACTGTTATTTTTCAGCACTGTACGATCGCCGTCGCTTAGAACCCCGTCGTTTTATTTTATTTAAAAAAAAGCCTGAGAAGTGCGCCGGCGGCACTGTCCCACAGTTGCAGCGTCGGACGGCTGGCGGCAGTATGAGGTAATCAGAGTGGTTCGACAGCTCATGTGCCGCCAGATATATAAGCCGGTCGTCGCGCCCTCCGTCGGGCGAGGTGGGACTAAACATTTCCCGTCGCCCCGCGTGGAACTTGGGCCGTCATCGCGCCGCCTGCTACTTGGGCCGCCGTTACCGCCACTACTTGGCCGTCATCTTGGCGCGTGGCGTAAACAGTGTTATTGGGCCGGCCCACGCGGTCACGCGCGTCGCTGCAGGCACGACGGCTGCGATAGCCAAGTTTTTAGTCCCACCTCGCCCGACGGAGCACGCGACGACCGGCTTATATACCCGGCGGCGCACTTGCAGTCGAACGTCTTTGATTAAACCGCTATGCCACCCGTCGTCCGACGCTGCCCTGTTGGACAGTGTTGCCGTCGGTCCTGTCGACGTCAGACTGGCGGCGACTTGTCGGGCAATTTCTTTACAAAGGAAAACTAAGAACGTCGGTGTTATAAGCGGCGGCGGCAGTCTTTCAAAATAAAACATAAGAACGTCGGTGTTAGGCACTACAGTGCATAATAAATGCATGTGCATTTTTATTAACGTTCAACACTACAGGAAAAATGGAATGTTATATCCAAATTTGACGACGGCAGAACTATGAATATGAATATGAAGATTTCAAATTTAAAGACCATGGCTAGAAGACAACATAATAACCCAAATGTCATTCTCGCCTTAAATATTCAAAATAGTAGTGTCTTTTTCGTCATAAGATATCAAAGTTGAAATAAATGTAAACATTATTTGAGCCTACAAAATTTTCTAGTACAAATTTTTTGCCACATTTATTTCTTCTTTGCAAGCCGGGTAACTTTGTCCTTCACATCGTTGAGCGTATTTCTCTCCGAAAAAATAAGCTGCGCAATCATTAAGTCCCTCGATTTATCAATTGACCCCTGTTAGAACTTAATATTAGTACAATTTAAATAGTATTACATAATGAATTTATTTCAATATAAGCATTTGAAATAAAACCAGACCTGAGAAAAATGACTTGTCCATTTTTCACCGTTCCAATATTGAAAGCATCGAAGAACAAATATTCCACATGAATTTCTGGTCCGTACAAACAATGATTCATAAGTTCGCATTTTAGGTAAGATATTATAACAATATGAAAGTATTTACTCACCCGTCTTCTTGTGGTGGCATCTTATACGTTTTGATAGGCCAGGTAGACACATCCGGATAATTCACAGCACCGCTATCATTCGCATCACGTATGTCATATCCAAGTCGTTTTCTCTGTTCATATAGATGATAGCACGAAAAGAATTTAACATAGTTCAGTTACTAAATGATAGTTTCAATATGCTCATGTAAATTTATGCCGTACCAGCTCCTCAACTTTTTCTGTAATTTCATTGTCAAGTTCGGGTCCCATCAAAGAATCAAGAACCTGAAACTCTTCCTTCGGGCGATGCATGATAACCGAAACCCAGTGGGTATTTCCTTTATTAAGAGGAATATAAAGCTGCATCACAACAAAAATATGATGCGATCAACACATACTCTCTTATTATTTATATCCCATATATGCATACATTAAGGCAGTTGAACTTACCTTATCTTTTTTAAAATACTCATCGGTGCATCTATTCACGGGTCCATTCTTCTTCGCCACAACTTCGTTGTCATTTTTCCCTGGCTCGGTGTCCAGTCTAAATTCAAGTAACCAATTGGCCAGCCAGGTCGGCATTATATGATGATCGTCACCAACAACTCCCAACAGATACGACGAATAAGCATTGATAACCTGAAAATAATTTATATGATGTATAACAATTCCAATTTGCAGTGAAAGCTAATATAATGCACAACAATAACTTACATCACCGGTTAGCCATTGATGGTCAAGAATCTTACAAGCCCTCTCTGCCTTTGAGACCTTCGCGCATGCCATCATTGAATATTTCCTTCCTTTTATGTTTTGCTGACCGCTCATAAGCACGAACAAACTTAACACTAGCTTTAATCACATCGTATTCATCTTGAAAGACTTCTTTCTCGAATAGTTCTGCAATACATGACGGTAATATGTTAATAAGTCAATGATAAGTACAAGGTTCAGCTAGAAAACAATATGATAAAACTCACTTGCTTTTGCTGAACGTTTTGCACGCTTTGTAGGTATAACTCGAATATAAGGAGACTTTATAAGGTTTGATACCCTCCGCTTCCGTTTCCCTACACCTTCCTCCTGTACCTCATCTTCTCCAATACAATCTACGGATCCACGTGATGCAATTTCATCTTTCCTAAAGATGTAACGGATTTCTCATCAGATACCTCAGGAACTTCGATAGGATCTTCTTTATCACCCTTGAAACTATCCCAATATTCAGGTGTTCAATAATAAGGTGTCTTCTCTTCAAAATCATTAATATCATCTTCATCATCCTCTTGCACATTCTTTTTTTCCTGGTGTTTTAAAATTGTCCACGTCAGGATTATATACAAATTCTTTACGAGGTTTCCCACTATAGTTTCTACTTTCACTATTTTCACCATACTCATTCTCTTCTTCTTTTTCAATATCACCGGCTTTGTAGAATACAACGCTTTTGTTCAATTTCTCTATGACCCTCTGTGATTAAAAATTAGTTGTAATTAGTTATGTGACACATCAAAAAAACATAGTGAGCGACAAAATCAGAAAACTTGTACCTGTGCGCATAGCTCCGGCATACGAAGCATATCCTTACGAGTGTGCTTCAGCTCAGTCAAAATCCGATCCATAATAGGGTTGTGGGTAGCTGAAGCCTCAAATGTACTAACGCCTGTTCTCCTTCCAGTAATGTTAGACTTTCTCGTACTGGATTTCTTGTTCTTTTCAGCCTGTTCCATTCTAATTTTGTTTAAGCGGTACTCTTCGGTAATGGTGTCATCGATCTACAACATAAAGAATCATACAGTCATATTTAATTAATAATTAATTGCAGACTTTAAATGGAAATATATATATTAAACGTATTACCATTCCAACACCACGACCATATTGAAAGTCGTACTTGTCTCTTTTCTCCGCTGCCACTTCTGTCCAATTCCTCATCAAGGGGCTCAACAGCGCTAAAGGATCATACTGTGGACCGGTGCTTGGCTGCACCTTCTCCCAATATAGATAATGCAAAACAAACAAACAACCATTTAGCATATGTTACAGTATTATTACATAATACAACTATTCAATTTAAAAAACAAATCATACCTGCAGAAGTGCAAGGTTGCGACGTGGCCATTCCCTAACACGACCGGGTTGCAAGACCATACCAATCTCCGACAAACAAAACCGCAATGTGAATGCATTCCAGTTGAACTTTTTTATCTGCTTCACATCTTGCACTAGTGCATAATAATTCTTCGAAATGTATTCATCAGACACTGGTGCAATTATAGTCCCTAACAGGACGAGAAACGCCATCCGAACAAATTCATCGTCCGCGTTTTTATTTCTCACAATCTTCTCAATAAGATCATCAATCAATATTTTACCATTCTTCTTGTTAACAAAACTAGCTGGAATTTTTTTAATTGCTTTGCCTTGGTCCATACTCAAAAAAACTAGAAACATCAACTCCTTCATTCTTCAAACCACATATAGCGAACACATCATCACGCCTCAGTGAAATCAATCCTTTTTTTCCGGCTGCCTCTTGCACCATGAATTTTTTACTACTAGGATTGTAACCTTGAATCATAAGCGCCAGCAAATTATCACGCATCTTGACCGAAGGTATTCGTAACATGCCCTCCATCTCCGTTTCGTAAAACGTAAATCGCTGACTTGGTGTTAACTTATTAACAAGACTAACCCACTTTTCTACGGAACATGCAATCACACCATCGATGTCCATACTGCATATAATAATATCTATGTGACGTTGCATGCAGATAGGTTGATATATACTGTTGAAAATATTAAAAGAAATACCTGCCCGACGGCGACTAGAGCGGGCGACGGCGATCACAGCGGCTGATGGCGGGCGTTCACAACCGGCGCTGACGGCGGGTGGTGACGTCTACTAGTGCGGGGGTGACGACGGGCGTTGACGACTGGCGCTGACGGCGGGTGGTGACGTCGACTAGTGCTGGGCGACGATGGGCGTTGACGGCGGCGCGACGCTGTCGGGTGGGGAACGACAGTGTGGTCGGCGGCGGGCGACAGGGATCAGATCGGGCGCGTCGTCGGCACGTACGACGCAAAAAGTGCATGCGCGACGTGATTGGGCGACGTGCACGTTTGTCAGGAATATTCCCTCAGATAGCGACGGCTCTGGCAGATAATTTGCTGCGTCGGGCCCGCGGCAATTATTAAGTGGGCGAGGGCCCGTCTACTATATCAGTCTGGACGACGGCAAGTTGGCTAGTTTAGTCCCACCTCGGCCGCCGAACGACGCCCTAACCAGCTTGTATAGACGCTCAGTTAACCCATACATGGTCATAATTAATATTGTGATATGGCTCTACATAACTGCTCGGTAGTACAACTGTCCGGGTTGTAATGACCGGGCAGTTAGGTAAAGTCACATCACAATATTAAATATGTATTTATTTACTTGTAGAATTTTGTCATTTATTGTACTTTTTTTAAACTTTGCACGAAAAACAAACATGTTTGTATCATTATTTTTGGTATGGGCGGAGGGGACCCTCGGTCGTACGTCTCTTCGTTCCATCCGCCAAAGTCACTCATTTTTTTCCGCAGGCCACAGTGACCATGCAGGGCACGCACGCCAAAATTTGTCGCGTTCCGACGCTGTACGGATTTTCTATGATTTTCCGCACCGAAAACCCCTAAAACACTGCCCGGACGTGACGCAACGTGCGTTCGTAGTCCGATTTTGTTCATCTCTGGCGTGCGGTCCCCGGGCGGGTCCCCACACGCGCTGCCAAAACTTGGGTGCATTCCGGCAAATCGCACTGGCACTTGCTGTGCAACCCGGTGGTTTCGTTATGGGCGGAGGGGACCCTCGGTCGTACGTCTCTCCGTCGCATCCGCCAAAGTCACTCTTTTTTTTCCGCGGGCCACAGTGACCATGTAGGACACGCACGCCAAAATTTGTCGCGTTCCGACGCTGTACGGATTTTCTATGATTTTCCGCACCGAAAATCCCTAAAACACTGCCCGGACGTGACGCAACGTGCGTTCATAGTCCGATTTCGTTCATCTCTGGCGTGCGGTTCCCGTGCGGGTCCCCACACGCGTTGCCAAAACTTGGGTGCATTCCGGCAAACCGCGACCGGCACTGTGTCAGGCAACCCGGTGGTTTCGGTATGGGCGGAGGGGACCCTCGGTCGTACGTCTCTCCGTCGCATCGGCCAAAGTCACTCATTTTTTCTCCGCGGGCCACAGTGACCATTCGGGGCACTCACGCCAAAATTTGTCGCGTTCCGACGTTGTACGGATTTTCTATGATTTTCCGCACCGAAAACCCCTAAAACACTGCCCGGACGTGACGCAACGTGCGTTCGTAGTCCGATTTCGTTCATCTCTGGCGTGCGGTCCCCGGGCGGGTCCCCACACGCGCTGCCAAAACTTGGGTGCATTCCGGCAAACCCCACCGGCACTTGCTGTGCAACCCGATGGTTTCGGTATGGGCGGAGGGGACCCTCGGTCGTACGTCTCTCCGTCGCATCCGCCAAAGTCACTCATTTTTTTCCGCAGGCCACAGTGACCATTCAGGGCAGGCACGCCAAAATTTGTCGCGTTCCGACGCTGTACGGATTTTCTATGATTTTCCGCACCGAAAACCCCTAAACATCGCCGGACGTGACGCAACGTGCTCAGAGTCCGATTTCGTTCATCTCTGGCGTGCGGTCCCCGGGCGGGTCCCCACACGCGCTGCCAAAACTTGGGTGCATTCCGGCAAACCGCACTGGCACTTGCTGTGCAACCCGGTGGTTTCGGTATGGGCGGAGGGGACCCTCGGTCGTACGTCTCTCCGTCGCATCCGCCAAAGTTACTCATTTTTTTCCGCGGGCCACAGTGACCATGCAGGGCACGCACGGCAAAATTTGTCGCGTTCCGACGCTGTACGGATTTTCTATGATTTTCCGCACCAAAAACCCCTAAAACATCGCCGGACGTGACGCAACGGCGTCGTAGTCCGATTCGTTCATCTCTGGCGTGCGGTCCCGGGCGGGTCCCCACACGCTGCCAAAACTTGGGTGCATTCCGGCAAACCGCCGCGGCGCACTTGTGCAACCCGGTGGTTTCGGTATGGGCGGAGGGACCCTCGGTAAATACGCCTCTGCAAAAAATGGATAGCCCCGGTTCAAACCTATGACCTCCTGCCTAGCTCACCGCATGTGCAATTAAACAGATATACACAATTTATCTTGTGTATTCTTCTTTATTTTTTTCTATGTAAGAAAATGATAAACTTTTCGAACAAATCACTAAACTTTCGTTTGAATTCGCATTTTTTTGGACAAATAGACGGAAATTGTGTTCGAATTCAAATAATTTTATGTTTTTACATCTAGATAAAGGAAAATATCGTTCAGAATGCTTGTACGTAAATTTTTCGTACAAATGAACTATCTTTTCTGAATTCGAATAATAATTTTTTGAAAAATCTAGATAAAAGAAGATATAGTGCAGAATAAATGTACGTGAATTTCTTTCAGGCAAATTAGTGTGTTTTTTTTGAATTTGAATAATTTTCAAGTTGAAAATATAGATAAATGAACTGATTTGTCCAAAAGAATTTTAAAATTTGAATAATTTTACATTGGAAAGAAAATGATCGCTCAAACAGAATGATTTCTACTCTCCCAGTGATAATGTGCATAAATTTCTATTACCCGCGTAGTTTTCTTAAATAGAACAAGATTAATAACAACATACACGACACGTGAGCACAAGATATAGCTGGATACGATAAACGATAACGGTTCATTTTACATTTGAACATAAAAACTTAATTAAACATGACTTAATTAAACTTAATTAAACATAACTAATTAATCCTAATCTACTCGTCGTCGCCGGAGTCGGCGAGGTCCACGATCTCCCCTGCACCGACGTCACTGTCGTCGTCACCGTCGCCGTCGTCGCTGCTCTTGCCGCCGTCCTCCCAGTAGCCGTCGTCGCCTCGCTCGAAAGCAATCTGCGGCGCGCTCGATGCGCCGCCGCCGAGTCGCGACTGCGGCTCGGCAGCCTCTGCTGCCGCCGCCATAGCCGCCGCCAGCGTCGAGTGCGACCTGCAGCTCGGCCTCTCTCGCCTCCGCGCCGCCGCCGCCGCCGCTCACTGCGGCGCGCGGATGCGATGAGGTAGCCGAAGCGTCGTCGAAGTCGCCGTCCTCGCGATCGCTTTCGGCGGGATCTCGGCGGCAGGGGAGGCGGGCAGGCGATGGCGGGAACCGGAAGGCGGGGCGAGCTCCACGAGCGCGGCCGCCGGAGGGCAGCGGGCGGGCAGCGAGGTGGAAGACGAGCAGCGACAGAAGAGCCGCCGTCCGCATCTCCCAGCGAGCTGCGCGACGAAGACCGAAGTTCTTGCCCTCAAAACCTCGTGCGGCCGACGATGTTCCACCGGCCGCCCTCGTCTTTGGCGGAGCTTCGGCCGGCGTCGCCGGGCCCCCTCGTCGGGTACCCGTCGGCGGTGATGTGGAACACGCGAGGGTGACGGCAATGACGGCACCATCAGCCCGAGACGGATGAGCTCGTCCGTCTCCGGCGTGCCCAGGCTCGTCGGCCACGAGCTGCCGCCGCCGTCGCCGTCGGACACCATGGAGGCCGCCTGGAATGGGAGCTCGTCGGCGGTGGAGCGCGTCGGTGGGTGGGGTGAGCGGGTCGACGTGCGTCGAGTGGAGTAGGGGAAAGCGAGCAGGCGACGGCGGTGTTTTAAAGGCAGGCGTCGGTGGGTGGGGGAGGCTGTCCGGTGGGTGACCGATGCCCCGGCGTAACGCCGGCATTAATGGCGCATCGGGCCGGCCGCCGCGTCGGGAACCGCCCTTGACCGATGCTTAGACGGCACGCAACCGCCCCGTCCCCACACGTCGTGTCGTCGTCCCCACACGTCACATCGTCTTTTTTTTTTGTCCAGCCGACGCCACGTCGCCACGAGTACGTCGCTCGACAGGTTACGTCGTTTTTTTATTTAGGTCATCGTCGTATGTACGCGGACGGACGCGTCTACGGGGTAGTCGGTGTAGAGCCCCGTCGCGCGGGTACAGCCCCGTCGCGCGGGCGGGTACAACCTCGTCGCGCGGGCGGCGGCTTTTTATGTGCTGGAACGATCCTACCCTTTTTTATGAAGAGGTATGGAACGATCTCAGCCGTTGTTGTGTTTAGGGGGTTGTACCGAAGAAGAAGTGTTAAGTTAAATGGCTTTCACCCGTAAAAAAAAGACCGTGAATCAAACAGGCAGCTCAGTTTCCGTCGTCTTCCTTGTCCCTTCCTGTCATGTGTAGTTCCAAACAGCGACGAAGAGGAGAGAGAGGCGGGGAGAAAAGGAGGAAGAAGATGGCCACCTATTTCACCCTCAACACCGGGGCACGCATCCCCTCGGTAGGCCTCGGCACCTACAAGTCCGGCCCCGGCGTCGTCGCCGGCGCGGTCACCGCCGCCGTCAAGGTAAAAGAGAAAAACATTTCCTGTTCCGAGCTTTTACATCCGTGTGCTGTCCCGAATGTTTCGCTCAGAAGTATGCTTTGTGGGTGCTGCTTGAGCCCGGACCTTAGACTCTGCTTGCTTGCCATGGCAGGCCGGGTACCGGCACATCGACTGCGCACCACTATACAAGAACGAGAAGGAGGTAATGCTAGTCCTAATCTATCATGTAATCAGTGTCTTCAATTCACAATCGTACCCGGTGACATTTTGGTCGGCGTAGAATCAGTGTTGCCCTTAATGTGGCTAGATTGGCGCTGCCTTGAACAAGCTCTTTGATAACGGCGTCGTCAAACGGCAAGACCTTTTCATCACTTCAAAGATATGGTACCAGTCTTACAGCTGTTAATGTTTTTTCATGCCCATCAATCTTGTAACACCCGGAGAATCAAGCTATGCAGGTGCAGTGATCTCGCGCCCGAAGACGTTCCGTCGGCAATCGACCGCACTCTCAATGATCTGCAGCTGGATTATCTTGACCTGCACCTGGTAACTTGGCTTGAATGTGTGCAGTACAGATAAAGTAAGTCTGCCCTTTCTTTGACACTGAGTTTGGGATCTTGGTAGATTCATTGGCCCTTCCAGACAAAGAAAGGCAGCGAGCTGAGCCCGGAAAACTTTGCCGAGCTCGATATGCCCGAGACCTGGCGGGCAATGGAGAAGCTGTACGATTCAGGCAAGGCCCGCGCAATAGGCGTGAGCAATTTTTCAACCAAGAAGCTGGCCGATTTGCTTGCTGTGGCCTGTGTTCCTCCGGCTGTTGATCAGGTGGAGTGCCACCCTGGTTGGCAGCAGGCCAAGCTCAGAGCATTCTGCCAAACCAA
The DNA here is from genome assembly GCA_021605145.1 of Aegilops bicornis. Lineage (NCBI taxonomy): Eukaryota > Viridiplantae > Streptophyta > Magnoliopsida > Poales > Poaceae > Aegilops > Aegilops bicornis. The sequence continues at coordinate 300,451,151 of CM038675.1, forward strand.
TGGAGTTCATTTCTCTGTGAGTTGAACTGGTATAAAAGCTTTGGCATGTAAGAGTTCCTGGCATTTTGCTCATGTTCTTCTTTCTGCAGGCATATGCGCCGCTAGGCAGGATGAAAGTCGTTGCGGATAACCCGGTGGTGGCATCGATAGCCGAGAGCTTGGGGAGAACCCCGGCACAGATCGCTCTACGATGGGGTATCCAGCAGGGTCAGAGCGTGCTTCCGAAAAGTGTCAACGAGTCGAGGTTGAAGGAGAACATTGACCTGTTTGGCTGGTCCATTCCTCAAGAACTGTGTGACAAGTTTTCTGAAATTGAACAGGTACAGAGCCCCTTTTTTCAGTTATCCTTCTACTTTACTTTCTAGGAGAAAAATGAAATATACATCACTGAAATGCATGTTCTTCGTGGTGAACAGGTTAAGCGAATCAGGAACGATTCATTGGTGCACTCTCAGAGTATTTACAAAACAATTGACCAGCTCTGGGACGGCGAGATATAACTGAAAATCAGCGCCGGCATGAAATGGAATCTGCGACTAGACTTGATTATGCCGCTTTGTTTTCTAAGAAGAGAAAAATACATCATGCCGGAAAACGCGGCTAGCTCCTGGTGTGCATTTTTGTTGCATTTTTGGCAGACGACGTCGGCATTGTTGCATGGTATTGGTATGCATGCATGAATATCTAGAGAGGAGCCCAGGAATGAAAGCATAGAACGAGCAAATTTACAGCAGTACTCTCCTTTATTTTCATCTTTTGTTGTATGTTCAGAATATATAGCAATGCCAATGCGTACATGGAGAAAAAGCTCCGGAAGAGTTTGGAGATTACAAGACAGAAGATGTTTGCCATGCAAGATTTGAAGCTAACTTCATGGCGAAGGAGTAAAAACATAGTTTTAAAACCGGATCGGTGATCGAACCGGTGATGCCGTCGGTTCAGGTTTTTTCCGGTCGGACCGCTGGTTCAGTGGTTCATTTACTGGTTTTTTTAAGCCATAAGATATGTAAAAACTAGATGATACCCCGCGCGTTGCTGCGGGAGCTCTTAGTCATATGCACGTGATAATACATAAATTGAATAAGTTTGTTTGCATAGTAGATATATGATCTTAAGATGAAAAAAATGATATAGACATAGTACTTGGAGGACAATTATAGAGATTGAAAATGTGAATTATGCAATCAGGATATTACATAAGCAATCTCATGTGACTTACATAAATATTCATGAATGTAAGTACACTAAGAACAGTGACTCCGAAATGGGGACGCTATGAATGGAAATGTACAAATTTTCTTGAGATACTTTGCGTACTTAACTGCAAAGAATGAATGGTAATACAGACATCAAGAGGTAAACCAATCTTAATCTATGTATACTTCAGATCTGCAAAAGGAAGTTTATCCCTACAATATAGTAGGGTAACATGATACTAATTGAGTCGCAGAGAAGCCATATCTATATATGTGTGACTGCAAAAGTATTTACTTAAATAACATCATGTCCGGATTGATAACATAGATACTTGTTCAGAGGAGGACATGTAGATCAATGACCCAGCAAGGCCTTGTGGACAGAGATGAGAGGCAACTTGCAAAAAATATAAAACAAAAGGGTTGAAACTTAAACTGAGTACATACCATAGCATGGATAACCTGTGCTGCTAATGATATGTTCAGATACATCTACCTTGCTCGAGAAAGCAGCGGAATGATTTATGTCATCTTTGTACATTTGCTTGTACTTTGTTTGAACATCCGAAGAACCGCTTTATCTTCTTCATACTGCAAGGCATAACATACAAAAGATCAAATGCTAGACAATGTGAAGTCCATAAGTATTGATAGTAAATCTTCTTTGGTCCTCTAGAAACAAACTTCCCATGAATAGGCCTGAATATATTGAATCTTCCCGTATAACTGAATATTACATTCATAACCAAATCCCGTAGAAAGAGAAGCCTATAGCACATACCTTTGAAGAAACATATCCCACTGGGCTCTGTTTATTTGTTGTATCTGCAACACTAAACACCAGATCAATTTGTGGCCTATTTGTCCTACAGCCATACCTTTGAAGAAACATATCTCGCTGGACTCTGTTTGTATGTTGTATCTACAACACTGAACATCAGATCAATTCGTGGCCCTGTTTGTCCTACAGCTTACCTAAAATGGATGGATGCGTAGGGGGAGTTACAGCAGCCGATTGCACCTCCTTTCCAAGGCACTCCTCCACAAGGGCTGCATAGCCAGGATAGGAAACACAGAAAACTCCACGCATTGGTTTGTTAGCAAATCTTTTTCGGAGAGACATCTGCTGACTGCCAGAGCGCCCACAGGAGAGGCCTCCACCTGAACATCTACACTGGGTCGTTCCTCGCCGGACGCAGGTACTGTCAACGGCTCAGGGCGACGTCGCCGAGATTGTGGGGGCGGCTCCCTTGGGTCGCGCCGGATGGCATGCCTCGCTTGCCGGAGGTGTCTGAGCAGTCGCGCACGCCAGCGTCGCTGCGCTTGCGAGACCGCTCTCGATTGAGGAGGGTTTGCGTAATGAAGGAGGGACGGGAAACGAACAGAGGATTTATGTGATGAGAATGAATCATCGGTTACTGAAGGAGGGATGGGAAACGAACAGATTTACGCGAGTGGAACCGGGCATGGCATTGAAGTATTTTTTTTCTCTATAGTGCTTTTCTTAGGAATTTTTTTCTATAGTGCTGATGTGGTAACTTGTGCTTGTGGCTGGGTCCCTCGTGTAAGCCGGTAGTGAAACAATGACGTGGCTAGGCTGCTGATATGGATAACTTGCATGTTAAAAAAATTAGTTTAATGGGGATGAACTATTTAGGTATTATAGATAAGTCAAATACACTAAATTTCTATCATTTAAGAGCTATAAGTTGGACGGGCTGAGTTGGTACCGTGCCAAATTGGTGATCTCGGTCTGCTTCCTTGCGATCGAGGATTGATCCCCAGCGGACACAATTATACTTTTGCTCTTTCCAAGCGATGCTTTTGCGTGCTCCCTGCTCAACCGGTTTTGGTTTTTCTTCCGGTTGGAGAGAAAAAACGGCCGGTTCGACCAATTTTGTTCAGTTCATTTGCATAACAGTTTGATTAGCTTATAAAACCGTTGAGGTCTTCGGTTCCGGTCTTTCCCGGTCCGACATGCGATCCGGTCTGTTCTTTTTAAACTATGAGTAAAAATACTATATTGAGAAGCCATGTTTTAGAGTGAAACTGAGAAAGGCTTTAGGGCATCCCCAAATCGAACTTTCAAATCGCTCGCAAGCGTCCGGATCAAGCTGTCTAGACACACTTTGTCATTCAAGCTGCCCCGCATGTGTCCACGGACCGGTCCGGATGTTCAAAATCCCGCAAATTAGAAGCAAACAGAAGAGACTTTGCGGGACTCCGGACATTCATCAAACCAATTAAAAGCCACCCCGTGGAAGATGGTTAGCTTGGCGTTTGGCGGAAAGTTGCCACCTGCCACGAGCATGTTCGGCGGAAGCCACTAATCACACTGTGATTAGCATTAACTTTGACGGATTGTTGTTGTAGGATCGAAAATATATCTAGAGGAGGTGATTAGACTACTTGACCAATAAAAATCTATCATATTCCTGATTTTAGTTATGGACAGATTTTAGCAATTAGCACATGTCAAGCAATCAACCTACACATGTGTTGGGGAACTAAGCATGCAATTTAAAAAAAATTCCTACGATCACACAACATCTATCTAGGAGATGCATAGCAACGAGATAGGAGAGTGTGTCCATGTACCCTCATAGACCGAAAGCGAAAGCGTTAGTTTAACGTGGTTGATATAGTCGAATGATAACCCACAACTATAGGGGATCGCAACAGTTTTCGAGGATAGAGTCTTCAACCCAAATTTATTGATTCGACACAAGGGGAGCCAAAAAATATTCTCAAGTATTAGCAGTTGATTGTCAATTCAACCACACCTGAAAGACTTAATATCTGCAGCAAAGTATTTAGTAGCAAAGTAGTATGGAAGTAACAGCAATGGTGGCAAAAGTAACAGTAGCAGTTTTTATAGCAATCGTAACAGTGGCAACAGAAAAGTAACTAAACAAAGATCAATATGTGAAAAGCTCGTAGGCAATGGATCAATGATGGATAATTATGTCGGATGCGATTCCTCATGCAATAGTTATAACATAGGGTGACACAGAAGTAGTTCCAGTTCATCAATGTAATGTAGGCATGTATTTCGAATATAGTCATACGTGCTTATGGAAAAGAACTTGCATGACATCTTTTGTCCTACCCTCCCGTGACAGCGGGGTCCTATTGGAAACTAAGGGATATTAAGACCTCCTTTTAATAGAGTACCGGACCAAAGCATTAACACTAAGTGAATACATGAACTCCTCAAACTACGGTCATCACCGGGAGTGGTCCCGATTATTGTCACTTCGGGGTTGCCGGATCATAACACATAGTAGGTGACTATTGACTTGCAAGATATGATCAAGAACTCACATATATTCATGAAAACATAATAGGTTCAGATCTGAAATCACGGCACTCAGGCCCTAGTGACAAGCATTAGGCATAGCAAAGTCATAGCAACATCAATCTTACAACATAATGGATACTAGGGATAAAACCCTAACAAAACTAACTCGATTACATGGTAAATCTCATCCAACCCATCACCGTCCAGCAAGCCTATGATGGAATTACTCACGCACGGCGGTGAGCATCATGAAATTGGTGATGGATGATGGTTGATGATGACGATGGCGACTGATTCCCCTCTCCGGAGCCCCGAACGAACTCCAGATCAGCCCTCCCGAGAGAGATTAGGGCTTGGCGGCGGCTCCGTATCGTAAAACGCGATGAATCCTTCTCTCTGGGTTTTTTTCTCCCCGAACGTGAATATATGGAGTTGGAGTTGAGGTCGGTGGAGTCTCAGGTGGCCCACGAGGCAGGGGTGCGCCCCAAGGGGGTGGGCGCGCCCTGCACCCTCGTGGACAGGGTGTGGGCCCCCTAATGCTGATTCTTTCGCCAGTATTTTTTATTTATTCCAAAAATATTCTCCGTGAAGTTTCAGGTCATTCCGAGAACTTTTATTTCTGCACAAAAATAACACCATGGCAGTTCTGTTGAAAACAGCGTCAGTCTGGGTTAGTTCCATTCAAATCATGCAAGTTAGAGTCCAAAACAAGGGCAAAAGTGTTTGGAAAATTAGATACGTTGGATACGTATCATCGAACGTCTTCACGATCCAACCGATCTTAGTACCGAACGTGCGACACCTCCGTGTTCAGCACACGTTCAGCTCGACGACGTCCCTCGAACTCTTGGTCCAGTAGAGGGTCGAGGGAGAGTTCCGTCAGCATGACAGAGTGGTGACGGTGATGATGATGTGATCAGCGCAGGGCTTCGCCTAAGCACTACGACGCTATGACCGGAGAAGTAAACTATGGAGGGGGCATCGCACACGGCTAAGAGAACAATTGATGTGCCTTTGGGGTGCCCCCCGCCCCCGTATATAAAGGAGGGGAGGAGGAGGCGGCCGACCTAGAGGGGGCGCGCCAAGGGGGGAGTCCTACTAGGACTCCTAGTCCTAGTAGGATTCGCCTCCCCCCTTTTCCTTTCTTCACCGGAGGGAAAAAGGAAGGTGAGGGAGAGGGAAAGGGGGGCGCCGCCCCCTCCCCTAATCCAATTCGGACTGACATGGGGGGGGGGGGAGCGCGACCACCCCTTGCGTCCCTCCTCTCTTTCCACTAAGGCCCATGTAGGCCCATTAATTCCCCCGGGGGGTTCCGGTAACCCCTCGGTACTCCGGTAAAATACCCGAACCACTCGAAACCATTCCGATGTCCGAATACTACCTTCCAATATATGAATCTTTACCTCTCGACCATTTCGAGACTCCTCGTCATGTCTGTGATCTCATCCGGGACTCCGAACAAACTTCGGTCACCAAAACACATAAATCATAATACAAATCGTCATCGAACGTTAAGCGTGCGGACCCTACGGGTTCGAGAACTATGTAGACATGACTAAGACACATCTCCGGTCAATAACCAATAGCGGAACCTGGATGCTCATATTGGTTCCTACATATTCTACGAAGATCTTTATCGGTCAAATCACAATAACAACATATGTTATTCCCTTTGTCATCGGTATGTTACTTGCCCGAGATTCGATCATCGGTATCATCATACCTAGTTCATTCTCGTTACCGGCAAGTCTCTTTACTTGTTCCTTAATGCATCATCCCGTAACTAACTCATTAGTCACATTGCTTGCAAGGCTTATAGTGATGTGCATTACCGAGAGGGCCCAGAGATACCTCTCCGATACTAGGAGTGATAAATCCTAATCTCGATCAATGCCAACCCAACAAACACCTTCGAAGACACCTGTAGAGCATCTTTATAATCACCTAGTTACGTTGTGACGTTTGATAGCACATAAGATGTTCCTCCGGTATTCGGGAGTTGCATAATCTCATAGTTAGAGGAATATGTATAAGTCATGAAGAAAGCAATAGCAATAAAACTTAACGATCATTATGCTAAGCTAACGGATGGGTCTTGTCCATCACATCATTCTGTAAGTGCATCTAGTGCCCCTTAGTGATTTTGGTTTATTGAAGACTTATAGGTAAAGGGACTAATGTGTTTATGAGTGTACACAGGTCTATAAGTCTATGAGGAGTTTGATATTTACAGAGAAAGTCGAACCCTAAAAATGAAGTTCTTCAACTGAAGACTTTGGATTTCTGAAGACTTTGAAAGTGATGAAATTGGTGTGACCTTGAAGACTTGGTATTCATTCGAGGAACATGGAGCGTGAAGACTTTTGTTTTCGTAGTTTCATTTTCTCTTTCTTGAGTCATAGGAAACATCGTCTTTGTTAAAGGGGTCGAGGAAATACTAAGAAAAATTTCCAAGTGATGCTCAACTCAAAATCCTACACCTACCAATCCCTTGAGTGAAGCCATTGGAAATCTCATACTGATTCGATCAATTTCTTGATGTGAGACGAAGTTCTTACGGTCTCTCGAGAAATTTTTTCCGACCGAGGAGTTAGGAATTCGGCCTTGGATTGCCTACGATGAGGAACATGATAGCCCCGAGGAATTTGATACTCAAATTTCTGACCGTTCTTGTGCTCTGGCATGACTGTCCCAAAATATCTACCCACCTAACGGTCATATTATTGAAGGTCATTTATGTCTTATCATGTCGGGTTGCTCCCTAGGCTATAAATAGCCGCCCCCTACAACCACTAGCTGGTTGGCTGCTCCGAGAGAAACTGACACTTGTCATTTGAGAGCATCCCATCCTCCGAGCACTTTGAGCAAAAATCATCGAGTGAGGAAAACCCAAACCCAAACACCTACAAACCCAAAGTGATTGAGCATCACTGAAGAGATTGATCCTGAGTGGATCCGACGCTTGTTACCTTTGAAGACTGTGCTTCTTCCAGACGGTTAGGCGTCATGGTCTAGAGCATCCAAAAGTAATTGTGGATCGCTGAGTGACCTAGTCTGTGAAGGTTTGGAAGTCACCTGAAGACTTACCACGAGTGATTGGGCGAGGTCTGTGTGACCTTGGCTCAAGGAGAATACAGTGAGGACTGTGTGTCCTCAGGTTTAAATACCTAGCCGCTCCAACCAGACGTAACCGAGACAGCAGTTGGAACTGGTCTACCAAATCATTGTCTTCACCAAGCTTACTGGTTCTATTTCCTCAACTCTTTCATTTCCTCTTAACTGTGCTGTGCACTTGTTCATATCTGTGTTTGAAGACTTTGACTGAAGACTTTATCAATTTCCTCAGTTCAATTTCTTCAATTTGTTTGTCTTCATCCTGTGTTTGCGCTTTCTGTACTCTGTGCTTGTCTTCATTTCATCACGATGACCATGCTTGTGTTCTGTTATGCTTACTTCTGAGTACTTATTCCGCTGCAAGTAGTTCTTCGCTAAGGAATTTCCTCACCTGCAAATTCCTCTGTGAAGAATTCATAAAAATCGCCTATTCACCCCCCTCTAGTTGATATAACGCACTTTCAATTGGTATCAGAGCAAGGTACTCACTTGTTCTGTGTGATTTTGGTTTAACCGCCTGGAGTTTTAGTTATGTCGACCGCAGGTATGATCAAGGTCTCTGCTGGGTGTCCTACCTTCGATGGGACAGATTACCCCTACTGGAAGAATAAGATGCAAATGCATCTTGAGGCAATTGACAACGATCTCTAGTATGTTGTGGAAAATGGTGTTCCTCACCACACCTTCTCCGAATCTTTGGCGATGTGAAGAGATTCAAGCAACTCGATTCTCAAGCGAAGAATATCATATGTGGCCATCTGAGCAAAGGACAATATGGTAGAGTGAGTGCTTTGGAAACTACTAAGCTTATCTGGGATAGGCTGTCCAAAGTCAATGAAGGAGTCTCAACACAGCGTGACTCTCGAGTTGACGTTCTTCGCAATCTCTTCAACCGCTTCAAAAGACTCGACAATGAAAATGTTCAACAAACCTTCGATCGCCTCACTGACATCTCAAATGAACTTCAAGCACTTGGTGCCACTGACATCACCGATCATGAGGTGGTGAAGAAATTGCTGAGATCGCTTGATTCCTCATTTGATACTGCACGGCGATGATACAAGAGCGTCTTGACTACAAGTCACTTGATCCCGCTGATATCCTCGAGAGGCTAAATACTCATGAGTTCGGCTTCTTTGAAGAGAGATCTCTATGGTTCGAGCTATGGCAGATCACGCGTGCCTCAAGGCCAAGGCGGTGTCTAAATCTGAAGATGAAGATTACGGCGGCTGACCTTGGTGATCCTGAAGAACTGAGCCATGAACTAGCACTGCTCGTGAAGAAATTTCAGAAGTTCTCAAGACGTGGTCGCTTTGGAAAACCCTCAAGGAGAAATGATTCCTCATCCAGTGACTACAAGAAGAGGTTGTGTCACAAATGCAAGAAACCTGGTCACTACATTCAAGATTGTCCTCAGTGGGAAAAGGAATCAAAGAAGAAGAAATACAAGGATTACGATTACGATGATGCAAAGAAGAAGAAGAAATCCTCGAGTCTTCATCATCAAAATCCTCAAAGTCTTCATCTCACAAGAAGAGCAGCTCCAAGAAGGCTCGGGCATTCATTGGCAAGGAAATGGACTCGAGGCGGAATCGAGGAACATGAGGAAGAGGAGGCATCTGAGGAGTCCGAGTCCGGTGTGGCGAGTCTAGCCCTCGCTACTGCATTCGTCAGCAAGTCTATCTTCAACTCTGAAGAAAATGACCTCACCAACAAGGCTAATGAAGGCAATGATGACTATGCTCCCACCTATTTCTTCATGGCAAAGGGTGCCAAGGTACTCAAATATACCTCCTCTGAATCTAGTGAGGATGAATCTGATGAAAACCTCAAGCCCAGCTACTCTAAACTTGCTAAGATTGTTGTGAAACAACAAAAGGCTTTTGAAAAGGTTCAAAACGTGCTAGACAAAAGTGATGATATGTTGGGTGAAGAAATGGATCGCACTAAAACCTTGGTGAAAATCTTGAGACTTGAGACTAGGTTTGATAACCTTCAAGGTCATCATAACACTCTCTTATCGACCATGAGAAGCTTTCTTATGAATTTCTTGAGAAAGCAAGATCTTGAAAAGCTAAGAGTGAGTTATGAAGATCTTCGAAGGAGGCGATTCATTACTTGCTCAACAAATCAGCGTTGCTCAGGAAGAATTTGTTCCTCCAGGTTTGAAATGCATTGAACGTGAATCTGCTAATTCTTCACCTGAATGTTCAAATGCTTCTAATGCTACAAATTCTTCAACTGTCTCTGCTATCACTAATTCCTCATCTGCGGACATTGCTAGTATCACTGATGATGCATGATTGAAGGAATTGTACATGACAGGCATGTATAAAAGCCTCAAAGGGCATCAGACTCTTTGTGATGTGCTTAAAAAGCAGATCCTCAACAGGAACCCTAGCAAAGAGGGTATTGCCTTTGAGAGGAAACTCAATGCTGATGGTACTTATTGGAAGCCCGAGCAGTACCCCAAAACCTCATGGGTTGCTGCAAAGGGACCAACAGTAGATCCATCTAATCTATCTGGCTTTACATGTGAATCTCCTCATTCTTCTGATGAGTCATTTGACTCCAACTATAAACTGTTCAAAAATCAGAATGGTGAAGTATTTGCTAGATATGTTGGCACTAACTGCAGGAATGGTTCCCCTTTGAAGAAAATCTGGGTTCCCAAAAGATGCCTTGAAAGTCTTCAGGTGAATGTCCTCATGACACCACCTGTGAAGAATAGGAACCCCAGATCAAATTCTTCATATGGATCCAAGTCCTCATATGGACCAAATTCCTCACGTGGATCATATTCCTCAAAAGGTTCAAAGTCCTCATATGATTATCATCGTGCTAACACCTCTATTTCGCAGGGAAGAGCTAAGGGCTATGAATATGAGCATTACTCTTCTAACCATTATGTTCATAAGTCCTCGAAGAATTTCTCTGCTTATTCATATACTTACCCTAACCCCTCTTATGTGAAATGAAATGGATTGGCTTCTATGCCACCTTTCTCATATGGAGCTCGCAGAGTGATGAACTCTTTGCCACCCCTTCAGATGTGGGTGGTGAAGAAAAAGAACTAATCTCTTATGTAGGGTCAGGTCTCCAGACGTGTGTAAACGTCTGAAGAATTTGCTGGAGACCTGAGAGTGCCTGAAAGGACATTGGCTAATCATGAAGAAATGAACTTTCATTTCTCACGTCCTAATACTGCTTTATCTGTTCTATTGCTTGATGAAATTGATCTGATGAATTGATGTCATATTCTTCACTGATGAAGTATATGAGTTCGTAAGTTGCACTAATTCATCTGCAGGATGATCAACCCAAAGCCAATGAGTGGGTCCTCGATAGTGGATGTACAAATCACATGACTGGTGACAAGAATCTATTGATTGATGCTTCCTTATCTCCATTGCATCTGAAGCATATCATCTTCGCTGATAAAGGAAAAAAGTCAGGTATGGGGTCTAGGTAAGGTTGCGATCTCAAAGGATCGACACATGGACAAAGTCATGCTTATCGAGTCCTTAGGATACAACCTCATGTCTGTCTCAATGCTTTGTGATCTTGATATGGTTGTTGTCTTTGGCAAGTATCGTTGTGTTGTGATCATGGAAGCTGACAATTCCAAAGTCTTCGAAGGCTTTAGGAGAGGAGACTTGTATATTGTTGATTTCTCTACAGGACCACAACCAGCCGTATGCCTACTTGCAAAAGCTGCAGAAGGCTGGCTATGGCATCGATGACTTGGTCATGCAGGCATGAGGAATTTGCACACGCTTGCGAAGAAGAAGCATGTCATTGTCATTTAGAATGTCAAATTCCTCAAGGATCACTAGTGCGGAGCCTGTGAAGCTGAAAAGATGACCAAGGCTAAGCATCCAGCGAAGACAATCATGACTACCACTCGACCATTTGAATTGCTTCATATGGATCTTTTTGGTCCTAATCATTATTCTGCAGTTTCAAATGATGCATCTCAATATGGCTTTATTATTGTTGATGATTATTCTCGTTACACATGGGTACACATTGTTACTTACAAACATGAAGTGTAGGAAGTCTTCAAACGATTTTCTTCGAGGGCTGCAACCAACTTTGGTGTGAAGATCAAGCATATTAGAAGTGACAATGGAACTGAGTTCAAGAACTCTGGTCGTGATGACTATCTTGATGAACTTGGTATTACTCATGAGTTATCTGCTCCTTATACTCCTCAGCAGAATGGCGTCCTGGAGCGCAAGAATAGGACTCTTGCTGAGATGGCTTGCACTATGCTTGATGAATACAAGACGCCTCGTCGTTTCTGGATTGAGGCAATTGATACTGCATGCCACATCATCAACAGAGTATATCTTCACAAATTCTTCAAGAAGACTGCATATGAACTCCTCACTAAAAAGAAACCCAATGTGAGTTATTTCAAAGTCTTCGGTGCTAAATGTTGGATTAGAGATCCTAATCACAACTCTAAATTTGCACCAAAAGCACATGAATGTTTCATGCTTGGTTACGGAAAGGACTCGCACACCTACAGAGTCTTCAACAACGTTCTTCACAAGGTTGTTGAAACTGTAGATGTGCGGTTCGATGAAACTAATGGCTCGCAAAGAGAGCACCTACCTTCTGTGATAGATGAACCAGCACCTGAGGAATCTATCAAGTTCAAGGCTACTGAGGATGTAATTCCTACTGAAGAATCCGCTAAATAATTCATTCCAGAACATGAAGAACGTCGAGCTGATGCACCTGAAGAAAATGGTGCTGAGGAAAATGGTCCTGAAGAAAATGCTGATCAAATTCCTCGATGACAACCCGCTCATCCTCGCGTTGCAAATGAAGTGCAGATTGAGAAAATCATCGATGACATTGAAGCACCAGGTCCTCTCACACGCTCAAGAGCTTCACATTTATCTAACTTTTGTGGGCACTTTGCTTTTGTCTCTATCACAGAGCCTACTAAGGTAGATGAAGCATTTATGGAGCCTGAGTGGATTCAAGTTATGCAAGAAGAATTACATCAATTCGAGCTCAACAACGTCTGGGAACTGGTCAAACGTCCAGATCCTCGCAAGCACAATATCATTGGCACAAAGTGGATCTACCGCAACAAGCAAGATGAAAATGGCCTTGTGGTGAGGAATAACGCACGTCTTGTAGCTCAAGGCTACACACAGGTTGAAGGAATTGATTTCGATGAAACTTTTGCACTGTTGCTAGACTTTAGGCTATTAAGCGTATTACTTGCTTATGCTAACCATCATGATATCACTTTATATCAAATGGATGTGAAAAGTGCATTCCTCAATGGTAAGCTTGAGGAAGAAGTATATGCTGCTCAACCCCCAGGTTTTGAAGATCCAAAGCATCCTGTCAAAGTCTTCAAACTCAATAAGGCCCTCTATGGCCTCAAGCAGGCCCCTCGGGCGTGGTATGATACTTTGAAGGAATTCCTCATGAAGAAAGGCTTCAAACCCGGTTCACTTGACCCAACTCTTTTCACTAAGTCTTATGATGGTGAATTGTTTGTGTGCCAAATATATGTTGGTGATATTATCTTTGGCTGTACTGACCAATGTTATGTTGGGGAACGTAGCAGAAATTCAAAATTTTCTACGCATCACCAAGATCTATCTATGGAGTAATCTAGCAACGAGAGGAAGGAGAGTGCATCTACATACCCTTGTAGATCGCTAAGCGGAAGCGTTACAAGAACGCGGATGAAGGATTCGTACTCGCAGCGATTCAGATCACGGTTGATTCCGATCTAAGCACCGAACAACGGTGCCTCCACGTTCAACACACGTACAGCCCGGGGACGTCTCCTCCTTCTTGATCCAGCAAGGGGAGAGGAGAAGTTGAGGGAGAACTCTGACAACACGACGGCATGGTGGTGATGGAGCTCGTGGTTCTCCGTGAGGCTTCGCCAAGCACTACGGAGGAGGAGGAGGTGTTGGAGGAGGGAGAGGGCTGCGCCAGGGAAGGTGCGACTGCCTCTCTCTCTCTCACTATATATAGGGGAAGGGAGGGGGAGGCGCCCTATGGTTCCCTAGGGGAGGGGCGGCGGCCATAGAGGAAACCCTAGATGGGTTTTGGCGCCCCCACCCCCTAGGAAACTTGCCCCCCAAGCCGGGAGGGGTGGCGCCCCAACCTCTCCAGGTTACATGAGATGGGGTGGGAGGGGCGCTCAGCCCCTTAGTGGGCTGATGTGCCCTCTCCCCTTGGCCCATAAGGCCCCCCAAAGCTTGCCGGGGCCTCCTAAACCCCTTTCGGACACGCTGGTCATCACCTGGTACCCCCGGAACAATTCCGGACTCCAATACCCTTCATCCAATATACCGATCTTCACCTCCGGACCATTCCGGAGCTCCTCGTCATGTCCGGGATCTCATCCGGGACTCCGAACAACCTTCGGTAACCACATACTATTTCCCATAACAACTCTAGCGTCACCGAACCTTAAGTGTGTAGACCCTACGGGTTCGGGAACCATGCAGACATGACCGAGACGTTCTTCGGTCAATAACCAACAGCGGGATCTGGATACCCATGTTGGCTCCCCATGTTCCACGATGATCTCATCGGATGAACCACGATGTCGAGGATTCAATCAATCCCGTATACAATTCCCTTTGTCTAGTGGTATAGTACTTGCCCGAGATTCGATCGTCGGTATGCCAATACCTTGTACAATCTCGTTATCGCAAGTCTCTTTACTCGTTGGTAACACATCATCCCGTGATCAACCCCTTGGTCACATTGTGCACATTTTGATGATGTCCTACCGAGTGGGCCCAGAGATACCTCTCCGTTTACGGAGTGACAAATCCAGTCTCGATTCGTGCTAACCCAACAGACACTTTCGGAGATACCCGTAGTGCACCTTTATAGCCACCCGATTCGTTGTGACGTTTGGTACGCCCAAAGCATTCCTACGGTATCCGGGAGTTGCACAATCTCATGGTCTAAGGAAAAGATACTTGACATTAGAAAAGCTTTAGCATACGAACTACACGATCTTTGTTCTAGGCTTAGGATTGGGTCTTGTCCATCACACCATTCTCCTAATGATGTGATACCGTTATCAATGACATCCAATGTCCATGGTCAGGAAACCGTAACCATCTATTGATCAACGAGCTAGTCAATAGAGGCTTACTAGGGACATGGTGTTGTCTATGTATCCACACATATGTATCTGATTTTCCTATCAATACAATTATAGCATGGATAATAAACGATTATCATGAACAAGGAAATATAATAATAATAATAATAATAACTAATTTATTATTGCCTCTAGGGCATATTTCCAACAGTCTCCCACTTGCACTAGAGTCAATAATCTAGTTCACACCGCCATGTGATTAACACTGATAGGTCACATCGCCATGTGACCAACATCCAAAGAGTTTACTAGTGTCACTAAACTAGTTCACATCACCATGTGATTAAGACTCAATGAGTTCTGGGGTTTGATCATGTTTTGCTTGTGAGAGAGGTTTTAGTCAATGGGTCTGCAACATTCAGATTCTTATGTATTTCGCAAATCTCTAGGTCATATTGTAAATGCTGCTTCCACGCTCCACTTGAAGCTATTCCAAATGGTTGCTCCACTATACGTATCCGGTTTGCTACTCAGAGTCATTCGGATAGGTGTTAAAGCTTGCATCGACATAACCCTTTACGCTGAACTCTTTATCACCTCCATAATCGAGAAACATGTCCTTTCTTTACTCCAAGGACAATTTTGACCGCTGTCCAATGATCCATTCCTGGATCATTCTTGTACCCCTTGACTGACTCATGGTAAGGCACACTTCCGGTGCGGTACACAACACAACATACTATAGAGCCTATGTCTGAAGCATAGGGGACTACCTTAAATCCTTTCTCTCTCTTCCGCCGTGGTCGAGCTTTAACTCTTAACTTCATACCTTACAACTCGTGCAAGAACTCCTTCTTTGATCGATCCATCTTGAACACCTTCAAGATCATGTCAAGGTATGTGCTCATTTGAAAGTATTATTAAGCATTTTGATCTATCTTATAGATCTTGATGCTTATTGTTCAAGTAGCCTAATCCAGGTTTTCCATTGAAAAACACTTTTCAAATAACCCTATATGCTTTCTAGAAATTCTACATCATTTCTGATCAACAACATATACTCATCAGAAATTCTATAGTGCTCCCACTCACTTCTTTGGAAATACAAGTTTCTCATAAACTTTGTATAAACCCAAAATCTTTGATCATCTCATCAAAGTGTACATTCCAACTCCGAGATGCTTACTCCAGTCCTTAGAAGGATTGCTGGAGCTTTGCATATTTGTTAGCGTTCTTCAGGATTGTCAAAACCTTCTGGTTGTATCACATACAACCTTTCCTCACGAAAAACTGGTAAGGAAACTTGTTTTGACATCCATCTGCCAGATTTCATAAATGCAACTTATGCTAACATGATTCCAACGGACTTAAGCATCGCTACGGATGAGAAAATCTCATCGTAGTCAACTCCCTGAACTTGTGGAAAAACTCTTCGCCACAAGTCGAGCTTCATAGACGGTGACATTACCGTCCACGTCCGTTTTCTTCTTAAAGACCCATTTATCTCAATGGCTTGCCGATCATCGGGCAAGACCACCAAAGTCCATGCTTTGTTCTCATACATGGATCCTCTCTCGGATTTTATGGCCTCGAGCCATTCGTTGGAATTCGGGCCCACCATCGCTTCTCCATAGCTCGTAGGTTCATTGTTGTCTAGCAACATGACCTCTAAGACAGGATTGTGTACCACTCTGAAGTAGTACGCGTCCTTGTCGACCTACGAGGTCCGGTAGTGACTTGATCTGAAGCATCATGATCACTATCATCAGCTTCCACTTCAATTGGTGTAGGTGCTACATGAACCACTTCCTGTTCCCTGCTACACACTCGTTGAAGTGATGGTTCAATAACCTCATCAAGTCTTCACCATCCTCCCACTTAATTCTTTCGAGTGAAACTTTTCCTCGAGAAAGGACTCATTCTTAATCTTTTGCTTCCGGATCTGAGATAGGAGGTATACCCAACTGTTTTGGGTGTCCTATGAAGATGCATTTTTATCCGCTTTGGGTTCGAGCTCATCAACCTGAAACTTTTTCACATAAGCATTGCAGCCCCAAACTTTTAAGAAACGACAACTTAGGTTTCTTCAAACCATAGTTCAAACGGTGTCGTCTCAACGGAATTACGTGGTGCCCTATTAAAGTGAGTGCGGTTGTCTCTAATGCCTAACCCATGAACGATAGTGGTAATTCGATAAGAGACATCATGTTACGCACCATATCCAATAGGGTGCAACTATGATGTTCGGACACACCATCACACTATGGTGTTCCAGGCGGTATTAATTGTGAAACAATGTCCACAATGTCTTAATTATGTGCCAAAGCTCGTAACTCAGATATTCATCTCTATGATCATATCATAGACATTTTATCCTCTTGTCACGAAGATCTTCAACTTCACTCTGAAATTACTTGAACCTTTCAATAATTCATACTTGTGTTTCATCAAGTAAATATACTAAACATCTACTCAAATCATCTGTGAAGTAAGAACATAACGATATCCACTGCGTGCCTCAAAGACTCATTGGACTGCACACATCAAATGTATTACTTCCAACAAGTTGCTTTCTTGTTCCATCTTCTTTGAAAACGAGGCTTTTCAGTCATCTTGCCCATGTGGTATGATTTGCATATCTCAAGTGATTCAAAATCAAGTGAGTCCAAACGATCCATCTGCATGGAGTTTCTTCATGTGTATACACCAATAGACATGGTTCGCATGTCTCACATTTTTCAAAAACGAGTGAGTCCAAAGATCCATCAACATGGAGCTTCTTCATGCGTTTTATACCAATATGACTTACATGGCAGTGCCACAAGTAAGTGGTACTATCATTACTATCTTATATCTTTTGGCATGAAAATGTGTATCACTACGATCGAGATTCAATAAACCATTCTTTTAGGTGTAAGACCATTGAAGGTATTATTCAAATAAATAGAGTAACCATTATTCTCCTTAAATGAATAACTGTATTGCGATAGACATAATCCAATCATGTCTATGCTCAACGCAGACACCAAATAACAATATTCAGGTTTAACACCAATCTCGATGGTAGAGGGAGCGTGCGATGCTTGATCACATCAACCTTGGAAACACTTCCGACACATATCGTCAGCTCACCTTTAGCTAGTCTCCGTTTATTCCGTAGCCTTCCGAACCGGTATCTAATACCCTGGTGCGACTAGGAGTACTAGTAAAGTACACATTAACATAATGTATATCCAATATACTTCTATCGACCTTGCCAGCCTTCTCATCTACCAAGTATCAAGGGTAGTACTGCTTCAGTGTCCGTTCCCTCATTACAGAAGCACTTAGTCTCGGGTTTGGGGTCAACCCTGGGTTTCTTCACTGGAGCAGCAACTGATTTTCCGTTTCATGAAGTACCCTTTTATTGCCCTTGCCCTTCTTGAAACTAGTGGTTTCACTAACCATCAACAATTGATGCTCCTTCTTGATTTCTACATTCGTGGTGTCAAACATCGCAAATATTTCAAGGATCATAATATCTATCCCTGATATGTTATAGGTCATCACGAATCTCTAGTAGCTTGGTGGCAATGTCTTTGGAGAAACATCACTATCTCATCTGGAAGATTAACTCCCACTTGATTCAAGTGATTGTTGTACCCAGACAATCTGAGTACAAGCTCAACGATTGAGATCTTCTCCCTTAGTTTGTAGGCTAGAAAACTCGTCGGAGGTCTTATACCTCTTGACGTGGACACGGGCCCAAAATCCCAATTTCAGCCCTCGAAACATCTCATATGTTCCGCGACGTTTCAAAAAACGTCTTTGGTGCCTCAACTCTAAACCGTTTAACTGAACTATCACGTAGTTATCAAAACATGTATGTCCGATGTTACGCAACATCCATGCGACGCTTTGGGGTTCAAAGACATCGAAGCGGTGCATTAAGGACATAAGCTTTCTTCTGTCCGCATAATCGCTACTGTCAACTTTCAACTATATTTTCTATAGGAACTTATCTAAACAGTGGAACTAAAGCGCGAGCTTACGACATAATTTGCAAAGATCTTTTGACTATGTTCAGGATAATTAAGTTCATCTCATGAACTCCCACTCAGATAGACATCCCTCTAGTCATCTAAGTGCTTACATGATCCGAGTCAACTAGGCCGTGTCCGATCATCACGTGAGACAGACTAGTCATCATCGGTGAACATCTTCATGTTGATCGTATCCTCCATACGACTCATGCTCGACCTTTCGGTCTCTTGTGTTCCGAGGCCATGTCTGCGTACATGCTAGGCTCGTCAAGTTAACCTAAGTGTTTGGCGTGTGTAAATCTGGCTTACACCCGTTGTAAGTGAACGTAAGAATCTATCACACCCGATCATCATGTGGTGCTTGAAGCAGCGAACTTTACATAACGGTGCACGATTAGGGGGAACACTTTCTTGAAATTTTAATGAGGGATCATCTTATTTACTACCGTCATTCTAAGCAAATAAGATGTATAAACATGATAAACATCACATGCAATCAAATAGTGACATGATATGGCCAATATCATTTTGCTCCTTTTGATCTCCATCTTCGGGCTCCATGATCATCATCGTCACCGGCATGACACCATGATCTCCATCATCATGATCTCCATCATCGTGTCTCCATGAAGTTGTCTCGCCAACTTATTACTTCTACTACTATGGCTACTGGTTAGCAATAAAGTAAAGTAATTACATGGCGTTGTTCAATGACACGCAGGTCATACAATAAATTAAGACAACTCCTATGGCTCCTGCCGGTTGTCATACTCATCGACATGCAAGTCGTGATTCCTATTACAAGAACATGATCAATCTCATACATCACATATCATTCATCACATTCTTCTTGGCCATATCACATCACATAGCATACCCTGCAAAAACAAGTTAGACGTCCTCTAATTGTTGTTTGCATGTTTTACGTGGCTGCTATGGGTTTCTAGCAAGAACGTTTCTTACCTACGCAAAAAACCACAACGTGATATGCCATTTGCTATTTACCCTTCATAAGGACCCTTTTCACCGAATCCGATCCGACTAAAGTGGGAGAGACTGGCACCCGCTAGCCACCTTATGCAACAAGTGCATGTCTATCGATGGAACCTGTCTCACGTAAGTGTACGTGTAAGGTCGGTCCGGGCCGCTTCATCCCACAATGCCGCCGAATCAAGATTGGACTAGTAACGGTAAGCATATTGAACAAAATCAACGCCCACTACTACTTTGTGTTCTACTCGTACAAAGAATCTACGCAATAGACCTAGCTCATGATGCCACTGTTGGGGAACGTAGCAGAAATTCAAAATTTTCTACGCATCACCAAGATCTATCTATGGAGTAATATAGCAACGAGAGTAAGGAGAGTGCATCTACATACCCTTGTAGATCGCTAAGCGGAAGCGTTAAAAGAACGCGGATGAAGGATTCGTACTCGCAGCGATTCAGATCACGGTTGATTCCGATCTAAGCACCGAACAACGGTGCCTCCGTGTTCAACACACGTACAGCCCGGGGACGTCTCCTCCTTCTTGATCCAGCAAGGGGAGAGGAGAAGTTGAGGAGAACTCTGACAACACGACGGCATGGTGGTGATGGAGCTCGTGGTTCTCGGCAGGCTTCGCCAAGCACTACGGAGGAGGAGGAGGTGTTGGAGGAGGGAGAGGGCTGCGCCAGGGGAAGGTGCGGCTGCCCTCTCTCTCTCTCACTATATATAGGGGAAGGGAGGAGGGGAGGCGCCTAGGGTTCCCTAGGGGAGGCGGCGGCCATAGGGGAAACCCTAGATGGGTTTTGGCGCCCCCACCCCTAGGAAACTTGCCCCCAAGCCGGGAGGGGTGGCTGCCCTAGGGGTGGCGCCCCACCTCTCCAGTTACGTGAGATGGGGTGGGAGGGCGCTCAGCCCTTAGTGGGCTGATGTGCCCTCCCCTTGGCCCATAAGGCCCCCAAAGCTTGTCGGGGCCTCCGAAAGCCCTTTCGGACACGCTGGTCATCACCTGGTACCCCCGGAACAATTCCGGACTCCAATACCCTTCGTCCAATATACCGATCTTCACCTCCGGACCATTCCGGAGCTCCTCGTCATGTCCGGGATCTCATTCGGGACTCTGAACAACCTTAGGTAACCACATACTATTTCCCATAACAACTCTAGCGTCACCGAACCTTAAGTGTGTAGACCCTACGGGTTCGGGAACCATGCAGACATGACCGAGACGTTCTCCGGTCAATAACCAACAGCGGGATCTAGATACCCATGTTGGCTCCCACATGTTCCACGATGATCTCATCGGATGAACCACGATGTCGAGGATTCAATCAATCCCGTATACAATTCCCTTTGTCTAGCGGTATAGTACTTGCCCGAGATTCGATCGTCGGTATGCCGATACCTTGTTCAATCTCGTTACCGGCAAGTATCTTTACTCGTTCCATAACACATCATCCCGTGATCAACCCCTTGGTCACATTGTGTACATTTTGATGATGTCCTACCGAGTGGGCCCAGAGATACCTCTCCGTTTACACGGAGTGACAAATCTCAGTCTCGATTCGTACAACCCAATGTACACTTTCGGAGATACCCGTAGTGCACCTTTATAGCCACCCGATTACGTTGTGACATTTGGTACACCCAAAGCATTCCTCACGGTATCCGGAGTTGCACAATCTCATGGTCTAAGGAAATGATACTTGACATTAGAAAAGCTTTAGCATACGAACTACACGATCTTTGTGCTAGGCTTAGGATTGGGTCTTGTCCATCACACCATTCTCGTAATGATGTGATCCCGTTATCAACGACATCCAATGTCCATGGTCAGGAAACCGTAACCATCTATTGATCAACGAGCTAGTCAATAGAGGCTTACTAGGGACACGGTGTTGTCTATGTATCCACACATATGTATCTGAGTTTCCTATCAATACAATTATAGCATGGATAATAAACGATTATCATGAACAAGGAAATATAATAATAATAATAACTAATTTATTATTGCCTCTAGGGCATATTTCCAACATGTTACACTGACGAATTTGGTTATATGATGAGAGAGGAATATGAAATGTCTATGATGGGAGAATTGAAATTCTTCTTAGGTCTTCAAATTCGTCAACAGCGCAATGGCATATTCATATCTCAGGAGAAGTACCTCAAGGATGTTGTCGGTGTCAAAACCGGCGGATCTCGGGTAGGGGGTCCCGAACTGTGCGTCTAGGCGGATGGTAACAGGAGACAAGGGACATGATGTTTTTACCCAGGTTCGGGCCCTCTCGATGGAGGTAAAACCCTACTCCTGCTTGATTAATATTGATGATATGGGTAGTACAAGAGTATATCTACCACGAGATCAAGGAGTCTAAACCCTAGAAGCTAGCCTATGGTATGATTGTTGTATTGTCCTACGGACTAGAACCCTCTGGTTTATATAGACACCGAAGAGGGATAGGGTTCACAGAGTCAGTTACAATGGTAGGAGATCTACATATCCGTATCGCCAAGCTTGCCTTCCACGCCAAGGAAAGTCCCTTCCGGACACGGGACGAAGTCTTCAATCTTGTATCTTCATAGTCCAGGAGTCCGGCCAAAGGTATAGTCCGGATATCCGGACACCCCCTAATCCAGGACTCCCTCAGTAGGCCCTGAACCAGGCTTCAATGACGACGAGTCCGACGCGCAGATTGTCTTCGACATTGCAAGGCGGGTTCCTCCTCCAAGTACTTCATATAATATTTTGAACACAGGATAATGTCCGGCTCTGCAAAATAAGTTCCACATATTGCCACAGAGAGAATAGTACTTACACAAATCTAATCTGCTGACGTATTCCGTGGCGTGACATCACACCACGACCAAGCCTTTATTCGAATCATTTTTACTATCCCACCTCAGCGCGTTTTGCGAGGCGGTTTCCTTGGCACGTCCTTTCAAAGTAGAGATCGTGTCCCCTTTATTTACGGGATCCTCATCAATACGGACGTGGGTAACCCAATCGTGCCCGTTGGTATGTTTTCTCGATCAAAGGCGAGTCCCAAACGGTTACGGGGAGGGCCCTTGATATTCTACCTCTTATAAAGAGACCAAGGCCTTACCCCTTTCTTTCAATCTCAAACGAGTTCGCCCTTCGCCTCGAGTTCCAACACCCAAGGCTCCAGATTTAGGCGCTTCGGACCTTCGACAATGTCCGGATCCGACCTTCAAGGCCGATGGATGCCCTCCTCCGTCACGGAGGAGGACGTACTAAAGTTGAGAGAGGCCAGGTTCTTGACCGGTGAAATATCGCATAGGCGGCCTGCTCGAGGGCAGGTCATTCCCACTCCCAAGCCTGGTGAGAGCGTAGTGTTCATGTCTCACTTCCTTCGGGGGCTAGGCTTCCCGACGGATCCCTTTGTGAGGGGACTCATGTTTTATTATGGGATGGAATTTCACGACTTAGCTCCGGAGTCCATTCTCCATATTTCCTCATTCATCGTCGTGTGTGAAGCCTTCCTCCGTATTACTCCTCACTTCAGATTATGGCTCAAGACCTTTAAAGTAGAGCGAAGATGATCGAGGGACGGCATGCGGAGTGCGGAGGTGCTGTTATAAGCAAGAACGCTGATGCTCCATGGCCCGAGGGCTCTTTTCAAGAGGAGTCCAGCTTATGGCAATGAGGGTGGTTTTATATCACCGCTCCCAGGGGCACCAAGTGGGTGGCGCCACCTGCCTTTCGCTCGGGTCCTCCATCACAGAAAGAGACATCAGCCTGGTCATGGTGACGCAGGTCATGCTGATCCGCCAAGCCTTGCCCGGTAAACGTCGTCCCCTTCGCCTGTGGGAGTTCAATCCGGAGGGACCGCGAGCTCTCCAACATTTTATGGGCGCGACGCCCGTGGAGATGTACAAATTGTTCTTTGGATCACAAGCAACGTGTCCGGACTTGACCGAGGATGCAGGTTTGAGCTGCAATCGCCCGGATACTCAAGTAAGTAGCCTCGTGCCCGGACTCGTCATCTGTATATTTATCATAAAATTGCCCTTAAAAGAGCTGTCCTTTAAGCAGGGGTGGATAGCGAAAGCAAAGCTAATAAGGTGTCTGGCCCCCTCCCTGAGGCCACGCCGGATCCCGTGCTAGTCAGTATGTTGGAGGTCGTGCCTTCGGAGGAAAGCGAGGGAGGGGACAAAGGAGCCACCGCCTCTTCGAAGGAGGCTGTTCGGAAGGGAGGAATCGAAAAATCCTCTCCTCAGGGGAAGAAGAGGACCGCCTCTGAAGACCTGGAGACCATGGCCTCAAAGCGGGAGAAGAAATCTTTGTCAGAGGGTCCTGCGCCGGAGGATACTTCGGCCGAATTATGCCCTCAAGGGGATCAGCCCTCCACCGAGCCGTAAGTAGAGAGGAGTTTTCTTTTTAAGAAATGAGAGGAATCCTTGCTTTATATCTGAGAAAAGTGACCGAAAATTTACCTTGTAGCTCGGACCTCAGCCCTTCTCAGCAGAGCTCGTCTTCGGGGGATCTTTTTCCGGAGATGATGGAGAGCAGAACGCCTCCCCCTGTCGTACCGCCTTGCGAGGTAGGCGACCCTGAGGTATCGTCGCGGAGGGTCTCTCCGAATCCGGCAGGGCCGGAAGGTAGTCATATGGCCCCCCAAAGCCCTCCGCGTCCGGCCTTCGAAAAAGGCCACGGGACGAGTCCGGCACCGTCCGGTGCATGGTCGGGGGAACTGAAGGATCTGCTAGGGCGAGCATCTATCTCAGAGGAGCACCGTGCATTGATGGGCACGGTGATTGAAAGGATTTCATACGCGGAGAGCGGATTGCACAAGGACGTCAGGAGTTTACTGACAGATTTTGAGGTATGTGAAATAATATACCCTTTTTGACAGTTGCGCATAAATAAGATGCGCCCTGTGTAGATGGTAGCCCCTGAGACTCTGTGCGTTGTCAAAAGTGACGGCACGCAGAGGATCATAATCCCAAGTCTAATGTGCCACCCTCATACGTAGGTGGCGAAGTGTCCGGTGGCCAGCCGGACTGATGAATTTGCCGAGCTAAAGTAGCAACTTGACGTGGCAGATGCCGACATTGCACTTGTCAACAAGCGGCTTGACGAGGCACAAGGTATGTAATTCCTCCAGCGGCATCTGGTAAGAGGAGCTTGATGCCAGTATCTTACAATGTGTGTGCTTGACGCAGATGGTGCCACTGCCATGGAGAATCTTCGGGCGGAACTTGCCCGAGCCAAGGAGCAAGCCAGGAAAAGTGATGCGGCTGCCGGAAAGGCAATTGAAGAGCTGAAAGCCGAACAGGCTGCTCACTGTCGAAGCAAGAAGGAAATGGCTGAGATGGCCGTGAAGCTGAAGAGCGCTGTTGACCGTTGTAAGCTTCTTGAAAAAGAAGATCGGGCGGAACAGACGGACCTGGAGAAGGCTGTTGCGGATGCCAAGGATGCTCGCTCTGCGATGAGAGCTATGAAGGAGGAGCTACGTCAGGCCGGAGATATCGCGGCTGGGAAGCCCTTTATGCTGCGGAGGAAGTTCTGTGATCCTAAACATGCTCCGTTAGACCGGATGTGGAGTACGGCGGACACCTATCTGGATTTGGCAGCGAGTGCTGCAGATGCGGCCGAACACTTCCGAGATCAAGAAGATCGCGAAGTGGAAAAGCTCTTCTGGTCGCAGTTCCATAATCCAGAGCGTCCGCTGTCATTAGCCGATCGTTTGGCCAAATGGGCCGAGCTAAATAGGTTGTCTGGACTCGCCATGAAGTATGTCATGAGTCATCTGGCCGGAGAGGCCAGAGCCGAAAAGTTATTTCAACTTGGTGCAGCAGTTCCTTGGTGCGGTGCTGCATATTAATGCGATGAAGAGGTCAGCGTGCATAGAGGGTGCGCGGATGGCTCTTGCCCGTGTCAAGACATACTGGGTGGAGATGGAGACCACCGCTGTTGCATCCCGAGATTCGGACAAAAGCCGAGTACCTGCCGAGCACTATTTTCAGGAAGTTCTGCAAGGCGCTCATGTAATAGAGACGCAATGCTCGAAGGATACTATGTTCGAATAGCATATATTATTGTAAAACAATGTTCTGATAAATTGTAGAAGATTTTTATACTTGTGCCTTCAAGTATTATAACACCTCCTGTAAGGCGTTATATATATATATATATATATATATATATATATATATATATATATATATATATATATATATATATATATATATATATATATATATATATATATATATATATATGTAACTCGAAAGATGGCGCTGTCGGTTTCAGCCCCACGCAAATAATGCGGGGTGTTCGAAGGCACATTTTCACACTTGATCCAACGTCTTGGTCCTACAAAGGAGGTGATAGCGCAGCGAACTAGGCAATCGGACTATAATGCTTTATCACTTTCACTTAGCCATAGGAGTTTGACAGTGAGGCTACTATATAGCCCCTAGTGGCGCCTGCGCTCGCCCGAACTCGGGGCGCGTATGTGCCTGGCCGATAAACGGCCCTTCGTTAATGCGGAGGAATCCTAGAGATTCCGGTGGGTCATCGAGTGGTTGACCAGTCTCACGCTATATCATGACAGTCAGTTTTCGGCTTTCTCATCGAGGTGCTCGCCTGGCCGAACCGGGGCACAATCGCAGTAGTTCTCCTGGTGCCGCCTTAGCCGATAGGGCGGAACGTAAGGCAGCAAAACGCAGGAGCCGGGCAAACCCAACATTTGACCAAAGACATGATTTGGAGCTGATGCATATAAGGCCAAACTCGCGACGCCGAACACTCCCTAAGGTATTCGGTCTTTATGAGGGCGGGCGGGACAACGCCCTTAGTAATAAGCCCCTAATGTCCAGGTACGCGCAAAATTCTATCGTGGCCACATGCCAAGACGCCAGCCTCCTCCTCGGTTATACCAAGAAACCAGGGGATGTGTATCAACAAGAGACAGTAAAAAAGGTTTACGCAGGGTCTTAATCTGAAAAGAATCCTTGGAACGGGTCCCTGCTGCGTCTGCGCTTTGTGTCTCCGTTGTGCCGTATCACGGGCCAGGCGCAACACGGTGTTCATCTGTAAAAGAGAGGAACTTAGTTGAAGAAAGGTCGTGCCGAACGTAAGTTGTACTAAATAAACAAAGTATAATTCGAAATGAGTAAAATTGAGCTTTATTGTCTCTTTTTTTATATGCACGGATCCCCTAGTACAGGGGTATGCGGCTATTAAGTATTTATCAATTGTATGTTTATGCCGGACTCATCTAGCCGTGTCCGTGGTCTTAACGACCTGTTTAGGTGTTCGGCTGGTGAAGCCGTTTTATTGTGGGGCTGTCAAGGCAGCCACACAGTCTTCCGCGCGGGAGGCGCACTCAATGTTTTCCCTTTAATGAGATGATGCCTCGTGGACCGGGCATCTTAATCGTAAGAGATGCATAATGCGGTAGTGCGTTAAAGCGGGCGAAAGCTTCGCGTCCCAGTAGTGCTTGATAGCTGCTTGAAAATGGGGCGATATGGAAGGTTAGCTTTTTGCGACGGAAGTTGTCGGAGGATCCGAACATAACTTCTAGCCGGAGAGAGCCCATGCAGGGGGCGTCCGGGCCTGGCGTTACTCCTCGAAAGGAAGTGTTGCTATGGTGAATTTTTGTTGGGTCTATCCCCATGTGGCGGATTGTGTCCTGATATAACAGGTTTAGACCACTGCCGCCGTCCATCAAGACATGTGTAAAGTGGAGTCCGTCGATTATTGGATCTAATACCAGGGCAGTCCAACCTGCGTTTCGGATACTTCTAGAGTAATCCTGATGGTCGAAGGTGATCGGTTTTAACAACCATTGACGAGACTCCTTTGGCATAGGCCATATGGAGTGTATCCCTGTTGGCGCCACTCTGTTCGTCACGTGAAGTAAGTTTACTGTTTGGACTTCTTGTGGGAAATCCTTTTGTTTCCTGGTGCTCTGCTTGTGGGGTTTCGTCATCATCCTCACTTGGTGTGTCGAGCCCCTTGTGTTCGGTGTTGAGTTGGCCGGATTGCTTGAAAACCCAACAATCTCTGTGGGTATGGTTCGCAGGCTTCCCGGGAGTACTGTGTATTTGACATATCTTGTCCAAGATCTTGTTTAAGTTGGATAGCTCGTCCCTGTTATCCTTGAGGGGCGGCTTTCTCTGATTCTGCCGCGAGCTTTTGAATCCAGCGTTGACTGCCGTGCTATTTGGGCTGTTTCCCTTATTCCGGCGCTGGTCCTTGTGGCATCGGGGTTTTCCGTTTCCATCCCTAACTTCGGATGTACTTGAGTCACTGGTGCTACATCTTGCCAACCAGCTGTCCTCTCTTGCACAAAAGCGGGTCATCAGGCTTGTTAATGCGGCCATTGTTCTTGGCTTTTCTTGGCCGAGGTGTCTGGCGAGCCATTCGTCTCGAACGCTATGCTTAAAAGCTGCTAGGGCTTCGGCGTCCGGATAGTCGACTATCTGATTCTTTTTAGTAAGAAATATGTTCTAGAATTTCCGAGCTGACTCTCCGGGCTGTTGAGTTATATGACTGAGATCGTTTGCGTCCGGAGGGTGGACATAGGTCCCTTGAAAATTTGCCCGGAAAGCATCCTCGAGCTCTTCCCAACTTCCAATGGTGTTTTCAGGAAGGCCTTTAAGCCAATGCCGGGCTGGCCCTTTGAGCTTGAGGGGTAAGTATTTTATGGCGTGGAGGTCGTCTCCTCTGGCCATGTGTATTTGGAGGATATAGTCCTCAATCCAGACTCCAGGGTCTGTTGTTCCACCATACGCCTCTATGTTTACGGGCTTGAATCCCGCTGCGAATTCATGGTCCAGAACCTCATCGGTTAAACATAGGGGGTGTGCGGCGCCCCTGTATTTGGGTGTGCCGTGATGTTCGGATATCTGTTGTGTTGTATTGCTTATTAGAGCTTGCTTTCTTGGCCCATAGATAGATCTGGCTGGGCCATCTTTTTGATGCGAATCCTTGAGTAGATCGCGTGCCGGCTTGTGTGCGGCGCCGGTTGCCGCTCTATGCTGGCCATGGTGTCGTCTATCCGACCGGGTGGCTTTCTTATTTTTTGATTGCGGGGGCTCTAAGGCCTCCTCGTCAAATTCAGGCAGTAGCTTTCGCTTCGGATAGCTTTTTGTGCGGCGACTGCCGCCGTATTTGTCTACGGTGTTGAGCACTTTGCTCCATCTGATTCTGAGTGCATCTTCCGCAGTTTTGAGCTTCCGCTTCTGCTTTTTCAGGCTACGCGCAGTGGCGACGAGCCTTTTGTGGAGGTTCTTCTGCTCCATGAGCTTATCCGACGTAAGGTCGTCCGGACTGTTGTTTTCGCCGGGGACGGGTTGTTCGGTTTGTTTATCCGAGTTGCCCTGTTCGGACGGTTGTTCGAAGGCATGTTCATCGTCCGCCGGCTCGTCCTGCTCTATGGCTGGGTCTGTATGGCTGCTGTCTCTGTCGAGGCGGGGCTTGGAGCGGCGCTTACGTCGCCACTTTGATTGCTTTTCGAGTGAACGATCCCTCGTTGCATCCCTGTGTTCCTCGTTGTCGCTTCCTTTGGGTGTGTCCACCATGTATACATCATGAGATGAGGTGGTAGTCTAGTGCCTTATAGGCGTTGGTTCATGTTCGTCTCCTACATCGTCGTCCATACCGTCGATGTCTTCAGAGTCGAAGTCGAGCACATCGTTTAAATTATCGACAGTGGCTACGAAGTGGGTGGTGGGTGGGGATCGAATTTCTTCGTCGTCCACATCCCAATCCTTCCGGTCATAGTCCGGCTAGGACTCTCCTGACAAAGAGAGAGACCTGAGTGAATTCAGAATGTCGCCGAAGGGCGAGTGCTGAAAGATGTCTGCGGCGGTGAATTCCATGATCGGCACCCAATCGGATTCGATCGGTAGGGGCACGGAGGGCTCGGAGTTCGGAGAGGAGTCCGACACCTTGGAGTCATGGGCTTCACAGAGGACAAGGCTGGTGTTCGGCTTGATCGCCGTAGAGATTGTAGCCCCGAGGCGGTGTCTAACCACCCATCCTCGATTGGTGTGGTCGGCTCCGAGCTAAGGGTCGAAGCGGACACAGGTGCGGCCTCCAGGGCACTGTTCGGCGGCAGAGCTAGATCATGCCCATCGTGACAGCGCGGCGCGCTCGCCTGTGGCTCAGATCCGTCGAAGATCAAGTCTCCACGGTCGTCCGCCGTGTAGTTTAAACTTCCAAATCTGACCTGATGGCCAGGGGCGTAGCTTTCAATCTGCTCCAGATGGCCAAGCGAATTGGCCCATGATGCAAAAGCCGCCCGAATACGAAGATCTGTCCGGGAGAAAAGTCTCACCCTGGACCGCATCACCGTTGATGATCGGAGGAGCCATCGGGCCTAAAAGTGACGCATACGAGGAACTCTCAATGAAAGCACCAATGTCGGTGTCAAAACCGGCGGATCTCGGGTAGGGGTCCCGAACTATGCGTCTAGGCGGATGGTAACAGGAGACAAGGGACACGATGTTTTACCCAGGTTCGGGCCTCTCGATGGAGGTAAAACCCTACTCCTGCTTGATTAATATTGATGATATGGGTAGTATAAGAGTAGATCTACCACGAGATCAAGGAGGCTAAACCCTAGAAGCTAGCCTATGGTATGATTGTTGTCTTGTCCTACGGACTAAAACCCTCCGGTTTATATAGACACCAGAGAGGGCTAGGGTTACACAGAGTCGGTTACAATGGTAGGATATCTACATATCCGTATCGCCAAGCTTGCCTTCCACGCCAAGGAAAGTCCCTTCTGGACATGGGACGAAGTCTTCAATCTTGTATCTTCATAATCCAGGAGTCCGACCAAAGGTATATTCCGGCTATCCGGACACCCCCTAATCCAGGACTCCCTCAGATGTACTGAGGAAATTCGGCATGCAAGATTGCAAAGGGGTCAAAATTCCAATGCCCACAAATGGCCATCTATGCACTGATGAAAATGGTATTGACTTTGATCAAAAGGTATACCGCTCCATGATTGGTTCTCTATTGTATTTATGTGCATCTAGGCGGATATTATGCTTAGTGTTTGCATGTGTGCCCGATTTCAAGCTACACCGAAGGAATCACACCATAAGGCTGTGAAGCATATTTTTCGATATCTAGCTCACACACCAACACTTGTACTATGGTACCCCAAGGGCTCGGCTTTTGATCTCATTGGATATTCAGACTCTGACTATGCTGGTGATCGTGTGGACTGCAAGTCAACATCTGGCACATGTCATTTCCTTGGACGCTTTGGTCTGTTGGTCCTCGAAGAAAGCAGGCTGCGTTATCCTTTATCTCGCTTTGAAGTGAGTACATTGCCGCTGGTTCTTGCTGTGCTCAATTGCTGTGGATGAAGCAAATTCTCAAGGACTATGGCGTCAACGTGAAGAATGTGCCTCTCTTCTATGACAACGAGAGTGCCATCAAGATTGCTCACAACCTAGTTCAACACTCGAAAACAAAGCACATTTAGATTCGTCATCATTTTCTTCGTGATCATGTGTTGAAGGGTGACATTTCTATTGAGCATGTGAAGACTGAAGAATGGCTAGCCGATATCTTCACAAAGCCCTTAGATGAGAAGAGATTTAGCAAGTTGCGGTGTGAGCAAAATATCTTAGAATCTTCGAATATTCTTTGAAAAGGACACTCATCCTAACACTTTGAAAAATTGATGACTTAGATGTGCAACACATGAAGAAAAGTTTTTATTCAGTCAATGAAGACTAACAATCTAAGTGTGAAGAAATTAACAAAGAATTTGATTCTCAGAGCCCTACGACAATTGTACGCGGTGTCTGAAATCATCATTCTTATACGGTGGGTCACGCCACCACCAAAAGTTGAAAATCTTCAATTTGAGTTTTTCCTCGCTTTTGAAATTCCTCGGTTGTTCATGTTCTTCAACTTTGCATTGTCTTCACTGCTTTCCGCTGCTTTTTTCTTCATTGGCTATATATATATATATATATATATATATATATATATATATATATATATATATATGAGTTAATGTCCTGTACATCATTCACTTATTGCTATTTCTTCAAGTTGCTTTTTCTGCTAAGTGAATATGATTGGACCCTTCCCCCTCTATGCTAAACTCAACTCAATCTATTGACAAATTCTTCATGTGCGTTCTATTTTAAACTCATTCAAAAACTTCACTGTGTCCTTGTCAGCTAAAGAATTTGTGAATGGAACTTTTAACTTATCTTATCTAAATTTTCTGCTTTGCCGCTAAAACCGTTCCGCATCCCACGAAAACACTTATCTATTCTCCCACGATCTCACACGATCTCCACTTCTCAGTACATGGGTGACACATGTCAAGCGAATGAGAAGGGTCAGGGGCACGTTCGTCCAATTTCTTCGGGCGAACAGTTTTTCACCGTGGCTATATATACCCCTCCCCTTCCTCACTTCTCTTTTACTACGCTCGACCTCACGCTAGCTCGAGCTTCTCAAACCCTAGCGCCGCTGCTACTTCATCGTCGCCGGTGAGGAAGATCTTCACTGCCTCGATCTCGTCGCCGTCGTACTCGCGCCAGCTGCGGATTTCTTCACTCCGCCACCGCCGTAGCTGTCTTCCTCAGCCAAGTTAGGGCGTGGAAGATCTGAACTGACGAACTTCACATCTACACCTCTCAGTTCATCGTGTTCTTCGTCCAGGGTAATTAAAAGTTACTTTTACTGCCCTGTTTGATTCAAATGATTACTGCAAAATCTTCAAAGGTGTTTTTCCTCAAATCTTCACACACTAAACACCTCACATGTCATCCGTTCTTGATTCATTTCTCTAAGCTATATTTTTCTTCAAGATTCCTCAATTGTGTGGATTTCTGATCTGTATAACTCTGGAACCTAAGACAAAGAACGCTTAGTGAAATTCTTCAAGACTCATCTGGTCAAATTCCTCAAACTTGTTCTTTTTGAAAAACCTCTGAGAACGCATATGACCTCTCCAAATTCTTCGTAACTATACTCTGTTCACAGGTACTCATGTCAGCTGCTGAATCACTAGGTTCTCATCAACTTAACTCATTTGCAGCGTTCCTCGAAGAAAAGTTGCATACATCTTCAGAGAATTCCATTGTTCAAATTCCTCATCTGAAGAAAATGGTTGATGGAAAGAATCCACAGAAGGGAGGAAAGAGGCCTGAGGTCAACACTGCTTTCGAGATCCCTGATGACATATACGAAGATTATTGCACTCCAGATGAGGCCAAGTTTGGCAAGGAGGACAAAAATCAGCGCAAGGTGTGCATCCAAAGAATTGAGAGGAGATGGGCAAGAGAGTGGAGGGAGTAGAGGTATGTTACTCCCAAATACATGAAGAAATTCGCTCTCAATCCTCCATGCCCAAGACCTCCATTGGCACCTGGCCAAGAAGCAGATCCCACCAGCCTCAAGCGCGGTGAGGATTATCCTGATGAATGGGCCAAGCGCCAGGCCAAGTTGGCCAGACAAGAAAGAGAAGCAGTGAGAAAATTCAACAGAGACTCTGCTGCTGCTGCTACTGCCACTGCTGAGGCCTCTGCTAGCAAGCCAAAGAAGGCCATGGCAAAGAAGCCTGTGTTGGAAATATGCCCTAGAGGCAATAATAAATTAGTTATTATTATATTTCCTTGTTCATGATAATCGTTTATTATCTATGCTATAATTGTATTGATAGGAAACTCAGATACATGTGTGGGTACATAGACAACACCATGTCCCTAGTAAGCCTCTAGTTGAATAGCTCGTTGATCAATAGATGGTTACAGTTTCCTGACCATAGACACTGGATGTCGTTGATAATGGGATCACATCATTAGCAGAATGATGTGATGGACAAGACCCAATCCTAAGCCTAGCACAAAGATCATGTAGTTCGTATGCTAAAGCTTTTCTAATGTCAAGTATCTTTTCCTTAGACCATGAGATTGTGCAACTCCCGGATACCGTAGGGATGCTTTGGGTGTACCAAAGCGTCACAACGTGGCTGGGTGGCTATAAAGGTGCACTACAGGTATCTCCGAAAGTGTCATTGGGTTGGCACGAATCGAGACTGGGATTTGTCACTCCGTGTAAACCGAGAGGTATCTCTGGGCCCACTCGGTAGGACATCATCATAATGTGCACAATGTGACCAAGGGATTGATCACGGGATGATGTGTTATGGAACGAGTAAAGAGACTGTCGGGGAAGCTGATCTGGCCCACGAACACCTATGGGACTGGCGGACCGAGCCCCTTTCGGTTCGGCAGGGGGCGGAGGTCGCACGAAGAGCAGATAGAGGCGGCTAATACGAAGCAGTTTACCCAGCTTCGAGCTCTCCGGAGAGATAACACTCCTACTTGCATGTCCGAGTGTATTGAGTTCTTGCTCAGAGCGCTGAGTGCTACAAAGACACACAAGCTGCTAACGAGACCGGCGTGGGTGTTCTCGGCGAACCTTTCGAACCCCTCCCTACGCTATGCATGGGCCTCCTTTTATATGCTAAAGGGGTCTCCGACAGGTGGCAACGTAGACAAGGGTAAAAATGGAAAAGGAGTGGTTGGTACAGCTACTTGTACAGTGTATCATACCTAACCCTGACGGCAGGGGACAAAGGCATTAAATATCCGTCTACGTCGCCCTAACAGTGCAGAAAGGGACCATCAGGGGCGCCACCGCTTGCCACGATGGCAATCTTGTCAGCGTCGCTTGCCACATCACAAGACCGCTGGCTGCACCTGACCTCTCGCCACGGCGCTGGAAAGGTCTCGAGGCGACACGTTAGTGGATGTCTTTGGAAGCAGTCTGAGTGGTGGCCTGCCGCGGCAAGCGCCTTGCCGCGGTCGTTGTCTTGTCGCGTCCGGAAGCTTGTCGCTCGCCAGGCCTTGCCGGGACGCGTGGCGCGTCGCAGCAAGTTTCTTGAGATGCCTTGGTTGGCCTTCCCGGCAAGCTCCTCTTGCCGGGGCCTTGTCTCCTTGGCTTGAATACTTTGTTCTTGAATGGTTCCAAAGGAACCACGGAGGGCCTTGGCGGTCACCCGGCAAGCCTTGCCGCGGAGGGCTGCAACTGCCCGTGCACAAGTTCGGGATACTAGGGTACCCTACTCTAGTACACCGGCAGAGCCCCGGCCTGGGCCATACGGTGCGGCTGTTGGGCCAGGGCCCAAACAGCACGGCATCGCTGGCCCGGGTTACGCCGTAACTCACCCCGGACCCACCACGCCCTCCACGAACGGCACGCGTCGAATGCGGCATCGTGGGAGAGATCGTGGGTGGTGACGGCCCTCCAGCGACTCCGGGAAGAAATCCCAAAGCAGCTGGCCGAGGAGTCGCGCCAGATCCGCGTGGGAGCTCTTCAAAAGGTGCTGATGAAGGTGGCCTTCCGCAACCCAGGCCTCAACCTCACCAACGTCCTCAAGTCCTTGCCACGGATGCTGATGTGGAAGCGCTCAAGACCCTTGTCGCACCCATCGTGGACAGGGTGAGCGGGATCAAGAGGGTTGAGGGCGATCGCGTAGATTAGGCCGCCCGCTTTCTCTTTTTCTTGCCGCTGCTGGTCATGTTATGAGAATAGTCTATTAGAGCTGCGACAAGCTATCTTGTAATATAACTCTATTTCGGATAGTGATTGCTATGTTATTTCCTTTACTTGATTCCTTCCTTTGTATGTTTTTGCCCTACGCTTTTAGGGAACTTGTCGGTATGAGCACCTTAGCCGGGAGCGCTGAAAAGGGACTTGAAATTTCTTTGGCGATGCCGCTACCGACAAGAAACCTTGTCGCAACTAGTCGCAACTCACTTAAATTGTTGAGCGGACCCCAAACAAAGTAAGGGCGCAACTAGCTACGAGTTGGTTCCTCCGCGCACAGGTTTTCCATACAAAGCACGGTCGTTCGAGGAGAATAACTTAAAAATTTTAAAACTGATTGCTCAAACTTTAGCAACTTAGCTTTTCTGTCGTTTGCTTCCCGGTAAGGCGAAACCTCCTCGAGTGACGCTTGGTTCACACCGTTATCTTCTCCTTTCCCCCCGGCAAACTTGTGTGTGAGGGAACCTTCCTTTCTTTGAGAAAGAGAAAGAAGAAAAAAATAAAGATATGGTGCCTTACGGCTCGTTATTGCTTACTGGGGTTATGTGCTGCACAAAGTGTCAGATAACGCATGCAAATAGACGTAAAAAGCATGAAATTGACAAGATGTGCGGAGCACACTAGCTTTACTTATGCACGGGGTCTGCGCCCGGTTTTGTACAAAGGATTATATGCAACATCGGCAAGACTTGTACAAAAGGTGGTTGCCGGAACAGGTTCCGCAACCGCTTCTGAGTAAAACTTACGAAGATGCTCAATGTTCCGTGAGTTGCTCACGTAATGACATCTTCGGTCTCAAAGCGAACGGCTGAGCCTAGTGACTCGTTTCACCCGGTAAGGGCCTTCCCACTTCAAGGCCAACTTGTTGGAATTCTTGGCGGACTGAACGCGCGAAGAACAAGGTCGCCTTCCTCGAGACTTACGGCACTAACTGCGGCTATGGTAGCGACGCAAAGCTTCTTTGGTATCGAGCAGCTCGTCTGACGGCTTTGAAGACGGTCCTCCTCAAGGAGGCGGTCGTCATCTTGTCGCAATTGCTCTTGCTCAAGCTCATCATAAGCGAGCACTCGAGGTGACCCGTATATGAGTTCCGTGGGGAGAACTGCCTCTGCTCCATAGAATAGAGCGAAAGGTGTCTGGCCAGTGGCTCGATTTGGCGTCGTCCTGATCGACCAAAGAACCACCGGCAGCTCCTCGATCCAGTTCTTTCCGCACTTGTGCAGCCTGTCGAAAGTCCTGGTCTTGAGCCCCCGCATCACATCACCAATTGCCCTATCCGCTTGACCGTAACTTCTCGGATGAGCAAGCGAAGCGGCGAGACCTTGGCGCCAAGATCTTGGGCGTCTTGCATGAAGAGTGCGGCTCGTGAATTGCGTGCCGTTGTCGGTGATGATCCTGTTAGGGATTCGAAATGGCAAACAATCGACCTAAAGAACTTGACTGGCCGTTGTCTTTGTCACCTTCCTCACTGCTTCCACTTCCGGCCACTTTGTGAACTTGTCAATTGCAACGTACAACTACTCAAAGCCCCCGACAGCTCGGGGAAAAGGGCCGAGGATGTCGAGCCCCAGGACGAAAATGGCGGGATAAAGGGATCGTCTGGAGAGCTTGAGCTGGCTGGTGTATCTGCTTGGAATGGGCCGCACGCTTCACACTTGGTTACTTGTGCGATTGCATCTGGAGGCTGTCGACCAAAAGAAACCTTCTTGGGAGCAACTTTGCGGCAAGTGCTCTGGCGCCAATGTGGTGACCACATATGCCTCCATGTATCTCTGCCAACAGCTTTTGTCCGTCTTCGGTGAATACACTTCAATTTCACACCGTTGAGTCTTCTTACATGCAGTGTGTTGTCAACAAACTGGTACATACTTATTTGTCGGGCTACTCTTTCCGCTTCTTCTTGCTCTTCGGAAGTTCTCCTGTCTGAAGGAAGCGGACAATCCGCTGTGCCCATCTTTGGAGCTTGCGGCTCGACAACAAGGACTAAAGGCACATCTGCTGCTGCGGGAACATCTGCTTCCACGACGAGAACCTGCGGCTCAGCCGGAGCTTGACGTTCCCCGGCAAGCTTGCCGGAGCAAAACTTGCCGGGAGCGTCTTCTTCAACGGAACAAACCCTAGGGCTTGCCGGAGCAGACTGCTCCTCAGCACCCTTGGTGTTGATCTTGGGGACCTTCGACGGATGCGTCTTGCCGTCGTACTTCTCTGGTACGTCTGGCTTGAAATTCTTCTTGCTGGGCCACTAGACTTGCCGCAGCTCATGAGTGAACGCAGGGCAACCTATCACAGACGGCAAGTCGCCTGGTTCCCTCGGGCGCATGCATGTCGATAGAGGCCCAGCCGCTGGTCGGATTGGCCTTGGCGCTTCTCTTGGCGCTTCGATGCGAGTTCGAGCGTCTTCTTGCTTGTCGTTCGTGAAGAACTTGGCGCTGATCGCGACGAGCTTGTGGATCTGATGACGCGGTGGAGTCGCCGCCGAGGTGGATCCGGCGAGTCGGCGATCTTGGCCTTCGGGCGGAGAGTGCATGGTGGTTGCACCCCACCGGTTTCGTCGCCACCGGCTCGTGTTTGGCAGTCTGCGCCGCAGAAGCGATGCACTTTCGGCCGCGGAGCGTCGCCGTTGGCAAAGCCGATGAGACTACGAATGGTGGCCTCCATTCATCGACCTTGTCGGCTGTTGGAGGGTAATCCAGAGCAGTTGAGCTCGCCAAAGCTTCTGCTGGAGTGGTGGGTGGCGATGGCGAACGGCGCGAGGAGCGGATATGCTCGGACTTCTAACCGTGTTAGAAGGCGATATCCCGCCCAGCGATCGTGTCTTCGCTTCGCGCCGGCATGTTGGCGTGCATGCTGGTCTTGAGCATCCCGAGATCCACCAGCTCGATCTTGGTCCAACGGCGTATGGCGTTGTGAATACCATGACGCTGCCGGTCCCGCGCCTCTGAGACGGGCGCGGTGCATGTATCGGACGCCGAGGTCTGCGCAGCCTTGTCCTTGGACTTGGCAGCACCGTGGGCTCTGCCGACGTCCATTCTTCGCTGGCGTCTACCCCACCACCCGTTTGCTCCGGTGGTGGTGGGTTCGACAGCGGACGGAACATCTGCCGCCAAGCCTTCTTCTTGGTGGCATGTCGATGAAGATGATGAAGATCTAGCTTCGTGGACGCCGGATCAGGTTCACACAATCTCGACGCCCCCTACCTGGCGCGCCAAGGATGTCGGGGAGGCTGATCTGACCCACGAACACCTATGGGACCGGCGGACCGAGCCCCTTTCGGTTCGGCGGGGGGCGGAGGTCGCACGAAGAGCAGATCGAGGCAAAGCACACGCAGCAGTTTACCCAGCCGAGCTCTCCGAGAGATAAACTCCTACTACTGCATGTCCGAGTGTATTGAGTTCTTGCTCAGAGCGCTGAGTGCTACAAGACACACACAAGCTGCTAACGAGACCCGGCGTGGGTGTTCTCTCGCTTGAACCTTTCGAACCTCCCTACGCTATGCATGGGACTCCTTTTATATGCTAAAGGGTCTCCGGCGGTGGCAACGTAGACAAGGGTAAAAATGGAAAAGGAGTGGTTGGTACAGCTACTTGTACGTTGTATCATACCTAACCTCGACGGCAGGGACAAAGGCATTAAATGCCCGTCACGCCGCCCTAACAAAGGCAAAAAGGGACCGTCGGGCGCGCCACCGCTTGCCACGATGGCAATCTTGTCGGCGCCGCTTGCCAAGCGCACGCTGGCTGCCTGACCTCTCGCCACGCAGCGCCTGGAAAGGTCTCAGGGCGACACGTTAGTGGATGTGCTGGAGCGCAGGTACAGAGTGGTGGCCTGCCGCGGTTGTTGTCTTGTCGCGTCCGGAAGCTTGTCGCTCGCCAGGCCTTGCCGGGACTCGTGGCGCGTCGCGGAAAGTTTCTTGAGATGCCTTGGTTGGCTTTCCCGGCAAGCTCCTCTTGCCGGGGCCTTGTCTCCTTGGCTTGAATACTTTGTTCTTGAATGGTTCCAAAGGAACCACAGAGGGCCTTGGCGGTCCCCCGGCAAGCCTTGCCGCGGAGGGCTGCAACTGCCCGTGCACAAGTTCGGGATACTAGGGTACCCCTACTCTAGTACACCGACAGAGACTTGCCGGTAACGAGATTGAACAAGGTATCAGTATACCGACGATCGAATCTCGGGCAAGTACAATACCGCTAGACAAAGGGAATTGTATACGGGATCGATTGAGTCCTTGACATCGTGGTTCATCCGATGAGATCATCGTGGAACATGTGGGAGCCAACATGGGTATCCAGATCCTGCTGTTGGTTATTGACGGAGAACGTCTCGGTCATGTCGCAGATGGTTCTGAACCGTAGGGTCTACACACTTAAGGTTCGATGGCGACGCTTAGGGTTATAAAGGAAGTTTGTATGTGGTTACCGAATGTTGTTCGAGTCCGGATGAGATCCACGACGTCACGAGGAGTTCCGGAATGGTCCGGAGGTAAAGATTTATATATGAAAAGTTGTTGTTCGGGTTCCGGAAAAAGTTCGGTTTTTTTTTGTATTGTACCGGGAAGCTTCCGGAGGATTCTGGAGGGGTCCGGAGGTCCGGAAAATGTTCCACCATGTCCAATACAGCAACATGGGCTGTAAGGGGGCGCCCTAGCCTTAATGGGCCAGGGGCACCAGCCCCCCCACGGCCCATGCGCATGGGAGAGGGGAAACCCTAAAGGGGAGGGCCTCCACTTGACTTGGGAGGCACTCCTCCCCCTCCTTGGCCGCCCCCTAGATGGGATCTAGGGCTGGCCGCCGCCCCTTGGGGTGGAACCCTAGGTGGGGGCACAGCCCCCCCTCTCCCCCTATATATAGTGGAGGCAAAGGGGCAGCCCAACACACGAAGTTCTTCTCCTGTTGGCGCAGCCCTACCTCTGTTTCTCCTCCTCTCCCGTGGTGCTTGGCGAAGCCCTGTAGGATTGCCATGCTCCTCCACCACCACCACGCCATTGTGCTGCTGCTGGATGGAGTCTTCCTCAACCTCTCCCTCTCTCCTTGCTGGATCAAGGCATGGGAGACGTCATCGGGCTGTACGTGTGTTGAACGCGGAGGTGCCGTCCGTTCGGCACTAGGATCTCCGGTGATTTGGATCACGAGTACGACTCCTTCAACCCCGTTCTCTTGAACGCTTCCGCTTAGCGATCTACAAGGGTATGTAGATGCACTCTCCTTCCCCTCGTTGCTGGTTTCTCCTTAGATAGATCTTGGTGACACGTAGGAAAATTTTGAATTTTTGCTACGTTCCCCAACAGTAGCATCATGAGCTAGGTCTATTGCATAGATTCTATGCACGAGTAGAACACAAGTTGTTGTGTGCGTTGATTTTGTTCAATATGCTTACCGTTACTAGTCCAATCTTGTTTCGACGGTATTGTGGGATGAAGCGGCCCGGACCGACCTTACACGTACACTTACGTGAGACGGGTTCCACCGAAGTGACATGCACTTGTTGCATAAGGTGGCTAGCGGGTGCCAGTCTCTCCCACTTTAGTCGGATCGGATTCGATGAAAAGGGTCCTTATGAAGGGTAAATAGAAATTGGCATATCACGTTGTGGTTTTTGCGTAGGTAAGAAACGTTCTTGCTAGAAACCCATAGCAGCCACGTAAAACATGCAAACAACAATTAGAGGACGTCTAACTTTTTTTTGCAGGGTATGCTATGTGATGTGATATGGCCAAAAGAATGTGATGAATGATATGTGATGTATGAGATTGATCATGTTCTTGTAATAGGAATCACGACTTGCATGTCGATGAGTATGACAACCGGCAGGAGCCATAGGAGTTGTCTTAATTTATTGTATGACCTGCGTGTCATTGAACAACGCCATGTAATTACTTTACTTTATTGCTAAACCGTTAGCCATAGCAGTAGGAGTAATAGTTGGCGAGACAACTTCATGGAGACACGATGATGGAGATCATGATGATGGAGATCATGGTGTCATGCCGGTGACGATGATGATCATGGAGCCCCGAAGATGGAGATCAAAAGGAGCAAAATGATATTGGCCATATCATGTTACTTTTTGATTGCATGTGATGTGTATCATGTTTATGCATCTTATTTGCTTAGAACGACGGTAGTAAATAAGATGATCCCTCATTAAAATTTCAAGAAAGTGTTCCCCCTAACTGTGCACCTGCTATGTAAAGTTCGTCGTTTCGAAGCACCACGTGATGATCGGGTGTGATAGATTCTTATGTTCACATACAACGGGTGTAAGCCAGATTTATACACACGAAACACTTAGGTTAACTTGACGAGCCTAGCATGTACAGACATGGCCTCGGAACACAAGAGACCGAAAGGTCGAGCATGAGTCGTATGGAGGATACGATCAACATTAAGATGTTCACCGATGATGACTAGTCCGTCTCACGTGATGATCGGACACGTCCTAGTTGACTCGGATCATGTAATCACTTAGATGACTAGAGGGATGTCTATCTGAGTGGGAGTTCATGAGATGAACTTAATTATCCTGAACATAGTCAATAGATCTTTGCAAATTATGTCGTAAGCTCGCGTTTTAGTTCCACTGTTTAGATATGTTCCTAGAGAAAATATAGTTGAAAGTTGACAGTAGCGATTATGCGGACAGAAGAAAGCTTATGTCCTTAATGCACCGCTCGGTGTCTTTGAACCCCAAACGTAAATGCATGGATGTTGCGAACATCGGACATACACGCTTTTGATAACTACGTGATAGTTCGGTTAAACGGTTTAGAGTTGAGGCACCAAAGACGTTTCAAACGTCGCAGAACATATGAGATGTTTCGAGGGCTGAAATTGGGATTTCAGGTTTCGTGCTCACGCCAAGAGGTATAAGACCTCCGACGATTTTCTTAGCCTGCAAACTAAGGGAGAAAAGCTCAATCGTTGAGCTTGTGCTCAGATTGTCTGAGTGCAACAATCACTTGAATCGAGTGGGAGTTAATCTTCCAGAGATAGTGATGTTTCTCCAAAGTCATTGCCACCAAGCTGCTAGAGCTTCGTGATGAACTATAACAAATCAGGGATAGATATGATGATCCTTGAGATATTCGTGATGTTTGACACCGCGAAAGTAGGAATCAAGAAGGAGCATCAATTTTTGATGGTTGGTGAAACCACTAGTTTCAAGAAGGGCAAGGGCAAGAAGGGATACTTCATGAAACAGCAAATCAGCTGCTGCTCTAATGAAGAAACCCAAGGTTGAACCCAAACCCGAGACTAAGTGCTTCTGTAATAAGGGGAATAGCCACTGGAGCAGAATTACCCTAGATACTTGGTAGATGAGAAGGCTGGCAAGGTCGATAGAAGTATATTGGATATACATTAAGTTATTGGGTACTTTACTAGTACTCCTAGTAGCACCAGGGTATTAGATACCGGTTCGGTTGCTAAGTGTTAGTAACTCGAAATAAATGGCTGTGGAATAAAAGGAGACTAGCTAAAGGTGAGCTGACGATATGTGTTGGAAGTGTTTCCAGGTTTGATGTGATCAAACATAGCGCGCTCCCTCTACCATCAAGATTAGTATTAAACCAGAATAATTGTCATTTGGTGTTTGCGTGGAGCATAGACATGATTTGATTATGTCTATCGCAATACGGTTATTCATTTAAGGAGAATAATGGTTACTCTATTTATTTGAATAATACCTTCAATGGTATTGCACCTAAAGGAATGGCTTATTGAATCTCGATCATAGTAATACACATTTTCATGCCAAAAGATATAAGATAGTAATGATGGTACCACTTACTTGTGGCACTGCCATGTAAGTCATATTGGTATAAAACGCATGAAGAAGCTCCATGTTGATGGATCTTTGGACTCACTCGTTTTTTGAAAAGTTTGAGACATGTGAACTATGTCTATTGGTGTATACACATGAAGAAACTCCATGCAGATGGATCGTTTGGACTCACTTGATTTTGAATCACTTGAGATATGCAAATCATACCACATGGGCAAGATGACTGAAAAGCCTCGGTTTCAAAGAAGATGGAACAAGATAGCAACTTGTTGGAAGTAACACATTTTGATGTGTGCAGTCCAATGAGTGCTGAGGCATGCAATGAATATCGTTATGTTCTTACTTCACAGATGATTCAAGTAGATGTTGAGTATATTTACTTGATGAAACACAAGTCTGAATTATTGAGTGGTTCAAGTAATTTCAGAGTGAAGTTTAAGATCATTGTGACAAGAGGATAAAATGTCTATGATATGATCATAGAGATGAGTATCTGAGTTCTGAGCTTTGTACGCATAATTAAGACATTGTGGAAATTGTTTCACAATTAATACACTGGAACACCATAGTGTGATGGTGTGTCCGAACATCATAGTTGCACCCTATTGGATATGGTGCGTACCATGATGTCTCTTATCGAATTACCACTATCGTTCATGGGTTAGGCATTAGAGACAACCGCACTCAATTTAATAGGGCACCACGTAATTCCGTTGAGATGACACCGTGAGAACTATGGTTTAGAGAAACCTAAGTTGTCGTTTCTTGAAAGTTTGGGGCTGTGACGCTTATGTGAAAAAGTTTCATCGTGATAAGCTCGAACCCAAAACGGATAAATGCATCTTCATAGGATACCCAAAATGGTAGGGTATACCTCCTAATTCAGATCCGGAAGCAAAAGTGATTGTTTCTAGAAACGGGTCCTTTCTCGAGGAAAAGTTTCTCTCGAAAGAATTGAGTGGGAGGATGGTGGAGACTTGATGAGGTTATTGAACCGTCACTTCAACAAGTGTGTAGCAGGGCACAGGAAGTTGTTCATGTGGTGCCTACACCAATTGAAGTAGAAGCTTATGATAGTGATCATGAAGTTTTGGATCAAGTCACTACCGTACCTTGTAGGGGGACAAGGATGCGTACTACTTCAGAGT
Organism: Aegilops bicornis; assembly: GCA_021605145.1. Lineage (NCBI taxonomy): Eukaryota > Viridiplantae > Streptophyta > Magnoliopsida > Poales > Poaceae > Aegilops > Aegilops bicornis. Next base: position 300,495,372 of record CM038675.1, read on the forward strand.
GGTACAGTAATCCTGTCTTGAAGATCATGTTGCTAGACAACAATGAACCTACGAGCTAAGGGGAAGTGATGGTGGGCTCATATTCCGACAAATGGTTAGAAGCCATGAAATCCGAGATAGGATCCATGTATCAGAACAAAGCATGGACTTTGGTGGACTTGCCCGATGATCGGCAAGCCATTGAGATAAATGGATCTTTAAGAAGATGACGGACGTGGACGGTAATGTCACCGTCTATGAAGCTCGACTTGTGGCGAAGAGTTTTTCACAAGGTCAAGGAGTTGACTACGATGAGATTTTCTCATCCGTAGCGATGCTTAAGTCCGTCGGAATCATGTTAGCATTAGCTGCATTTATGAAATCTGGCGGATGGATGTCAAAACGAGTTTCCTTACCAGTCTTCGTAAGGAAAGGTTGTATGTGATACAATCAGAAAGTTTTTGTCGATCCTAAGGATGCTAAAAGGTATGCTGGCTCCAGCGATCCTTCTAAGGACTGGAGTAAGCATCTCGGAGTTGGAATATACGCTTTGATGAGATGATCAAAGATTTTGCGTTTATACAAAAATTATGAGAAACTTGTATTTCCAAAGAAGTGAGTGGGAGCACTATAGAATTTCTGATGAGTATATGTTGTTAACATATTGTTGATCAAAAATGATGTAGAATTTCTGGAAAGCATAAAGGGTTGCTTGAAAGGAGTTTTTCAAGGAAAAACTGGATTAAGCATCAAGATCTATAAGGATAGATCAAAATGATTAATAATACTTTCAAATGAGCACATACCTTGACATAATCTTGAAGGTGTTCAAGATGGATCAGTCAAAGAAGGAGTTCTTGCCTGAGTTGTAAGGTATGAAGTTAAGACTTAAAGCTCGACCACGGCAGAATAGAGAGAGAAAGGACGAAGGTCGCCCCTATGCCTTAGACGTAGGGCTCTACAAGATGCTATCTTTGTGTACACACTTTTGATGTGTGCCTTGCTACATATCCGCAAGAGGGTACAAATGTGATCAAGGAGTGGATCACCAGATAGCGGTCAAAATTATCCTTAGAGGAATAAGGATATGTTTCTTGATTATGGAGGTGATAAAGAGTTCGGCGTAAAGGGTTACGTCGATGCAAGCCTTAACACCTATCCGAATGACTCTGAGTAGCAAACCGAATACGTATAGTGGAGCAACCACTTGGAATAGCTCCAAGTGGAGCGTGGAAGCAGCATTTACAATATGACCTAGAGATTTGCGAAGTACATACAGATCTGAATGTTGCAGACCCGTTGACTAAAACCTCTCTTACAAGCAAAACATGAACAAACCCCAGAACTCATTGAGTCTTAATCACATGATGATGTGAACTAGTTTAATGACACTAGTAAACTCTTTGGATGTTGGTCACATGGTGATGTGACCTGTGAGTGTTAATCACATGGCGATGTGAACTAGATTATTGACTCTAGTGCAAGTGGGAGACTATTGGAAATATGCCCTAGAGGCAATAATAAATTAGTTATTATTATATTTCCTTGTTCATGATAATCGTTTATTATCCATGCTATAATTGTATTGATAGGAAACTTCGAGATACATGTGTGGGTACATAGACAACACCATGTCCCTAGTAAGCCTCTAGTTGACTAGCTCGTTGATCAATAGATGGTTACAGTTTCCTGACCATGGACATTGGATGTCGTTGATAACGGGATCACATCATTAGTAGAATGATGTGATGGACAAGACCCAATCCTAAGCCTAGCACAAAGATCGTGTAGTTCGTATGCTAAAGCTTTTATAATGTCAAGTATCTTTTCCTTAGACCATAAGATTGTGCAACTCCCGGATACCTTAGGAATGCTTTGGGTGTACCAAACGTCACAACGTAACTGGGTGGCTATAAAGGTGCACTACAGGTATCTTCGAAAGTGTCTGTTGGGTTGGCACGAATCGAGACTGGGATTTGTCACTCCGTGTAAACGGAGAGGTATCTCTGGGCCCACCCGGTAGGACATCATCATAATGTGCACAATGTGACCAAGGGGTTGATCACGGGATGATGTGTTATGGAACGACTGAAGAGACTTGCCGGTAACGAGATTGAACAAGGTATCGGGATACCGACGATCGAATCTCGGGCAAGTACAATACCGCTAGACAAAGGGAATTGTATCACGGGATCGATTGAGTCCTTGACATCGTGGTTCATCCGATGAGATCATCGTGGAACATGTGGGAGCCAACATGGGTATCCAGATCCCGCTGTTGGTTATTGACGGAGAACGTCTCGGTCATGTCTGCATGGTTCCCGAACCCGTAGGGTCTACACACTTAAGGTTCGATGACGCTAGGGTTATAAAGGAAGTTTGTATGTGGTTACTGAATGTTGTTCGGAGTCCCGGATGAGATCCCAGATGTCACGAGGAGTTCTGGAATGGTCCGTGGGTAAACATTTATATATGGAAAGTTGTTGTTTGGGTTCCGGAAAAAGTTCGGTTTTTTTCGGTATTGTACCGGGAAGCTTCCAGAAGGTTCCGGAGGATTCCGGAGGGGTCCGGAGGTCCGGAAAATGTTCCACCACATCCAATACAGCAGCATGGGCTGTAAGGGGGCGCCCTAGCCTTAATGGGCCAGGGGCACCAGCCCCCCCAAGGCCCATGCGCATGGGAGAGGGGAAACCCTAAATGGGAGGGCCTCCACTTGACTTGGGAGGCACTCCTCCCCCCCTTGGCCGCCCCCTAGATGGGATCCAGGGCTGGCCGCTGCCCCTAGGGGTGGAACCCTAGGTTGGGGCGCAGCCCTCCCCCTCTCCCCCTATATATAGTGGAGGTAAAGGGGCAGCCCAACACACGAAGTTCTTCTCCTGTTGGCGCAGCCCTACCTCTCTTTCTCCTCCTCTCCCGTGGTGCTTGGCGAAGCCCTGCAGGATTGCCACGCTCCTTCACCACCACCACGCCGTTGTGCTGCTACTGGATGGAGTCTTCCTCAACCTCTCTCTCTCTCCTTGCTGGATCAAGGCATGGGAGACGTCATCGGGCTGTACGTGTGTTGAACGCGGAGGTGCCGTCCTTTTGGCACTAGGATCTCCGGTGATTTGGATCACGACGAGTACGACTCCTTCAACCCCGTTCTCTTGAACGCTTCCGCTTAGCGATCTACAAGGGTATGTAGATGCACTCTCCTTCCCCTCGTTGCTGGTTTCTCCTTAGATAGATCTTGGTGACACGTAGGAAAATTTTGAATTTCTGCTACGTTCCCCAACAGCCTGCTTATAAGCCAAGTGCTTCATCTTCAATGCCCTCACGGCCAAGTTCCTCAGCAATGCCCTCACGGCCAGAATCTTCAAAGCCCTCACAGCCAACTCCTCATGCTGCTCCCGCTCCAAAGTCCTCAGCTCCTCCGCCAAAGTCCTCAACTGCTCTGATCAAATCCTCTGCACATGTGCACCTTGCCACGTGCCAAAGGACGACAGACATCTCTATTGCCTCAGGAGCTTCTGCTAGTTCCTCAGCCGCACCAAACTCTTCAACGGGACCCTCTCTGCTGAAGACAAAGGCCACCGCTGGACGTGGCTCTCGCCCAAGTCCTCATAAGAAGCAGGTCGCCTTCCAAGTGACGTCTGATGAAGACGAAGCTGATGATGATGAACTTGCATAAATCATAAGAGATAGGCAGGTCAGGGCCGCTAGAGCCAAGGGCACAAATGTGCCTCTTCTTTTAGATCCCAAGTTGATCCTCGATTACATTGATCTCTAGCACAAGGACCCCAACACTCCTATGCCTGATTTCAAGCTGACTCCTGGCCAAAGTCATATGCTGACTGCTTTCATCCAAGAAGAAAAATGGAAATTTGAAAATGCCAGGCAGATCAAGAAAGCGCAGTACAAGAAGGAGCACTTCCTGAAGAAAAACTTGTCTCAATGACAACTGAAGAACTTGTCAACATTCAACCTGAGATCAAAAACCTCAGTGATGAATTCGACGGATACATAGCTGACTGGCTTGGAGCCAAAGTCAGGTTTGTGAAGTTGACTGAGAAGTTCACTTCCAATGTTGCAGCTCCAACGCAACAAGAAAATCCTCAGGCTGAAGCATCTGCTCAGCCGACTGAAGAAAATGCCAGCACCGCTGATGACATGCAGGCTGCTGAAGAAACTCAAAGCACCAGGGCTGGTGACTGCATTCCAGCCGCTGAAGAAATTGCCAGGGCATCCACTAGTGGTGCGCCTGAAGAAAATGAAGAAGTCATGGCAACTGCATCAACCAAATTCCTCTACTCCTCCTGCGCCTACCCCAACTCTGATCCTTCCATCTGCATCAGATGTGAAGAAGACCAAGGCTGTAGAGCATGCAACAGTGAAGAAAAGGAAGGCATCAACTTCATCAGATTCTTCAGCCCCGAAGAAGATGAAGCCATTGACTAGCTCATTGGACAACCCAATTGATGTTGTTCCTATTTCAACCATGCCATCAAAGGACCTTGTTCCTTTTGATGAAGAATATGTGATTCCAAGTGAATCAGATGAAGAGATTCCTTCTGCTGCTTCGTCAGAGCAGTTGGATGAAGAAATTGAAGTGGATGAAATCCCTTCAACACCAATTGTCTCCTCGCCTATGCCTCAGTTCACTGCTGAAGAGGCCGGCGTTGAAGAATTAGAAGAAGAAGAAGATGTGGACATTGGAAGCACTACTCCAGTGATGAATGATGACTTTTGGGAAAGTCAGCACCCCAACTCTCCTCTGTTCACACCACTCCAACAAGTTCCTCAGTCCCCTGTTGCTACTGAAGTACAAATGGGATCTGATGAACCACATGCCACACCATCTGTCCATGAAGAGATTCCAGCCACTAGTGCTGATGAAAATGTAAATGAAGAATTGAAGACACAGGCTATCACTGAAGAAGAAGCTGAAATTACTCACCCTTTGGAACCTGAGATTGCGATTCCTGAGGTGATAATGCAATTGACTAACACTCCTCAGCCCAAGCCAAAGGATCCATTCTCATAGAAGCAGAAATTCAAGGCTGATGACTTCTTCGGCGAGCATGTGTTCTTCACTGACTATAATCCCTATGATTCTGCTTGTCTTAGAAGGAAGCGCTTCTGGACCGCCAGCCAGGCCAATTTCTATTCTTCACTGCTCTTCAACAAGGACAAAGTCTTCGACCACGAGCATATTCCTCATGTGGACATGGAATCACTGCCATGCTTCTCACCTGTCCTCAGTGTGCTTCATGAAGCGGGCCTCCTCAACTTTTGCATAGACATAGTTGATTGAAATGAAGAGCTCATTCTTCAACTGTACGCAACACTGCACATCACAGGAGATGCTGACGATGTGAACTCCTGGGTTTTGGACTGGATGACCGAAAGCACTCACTATAAGGCACCGGCCTTTGAATTACTTCACGCCCTGCCCATCAGTCCTCCACCTGAAGGAGCTCGTTGCCTGTACCAAGAGCCTGAACTGACTGCCCATTATATGCAAGTTCTTATGAAGCCTCTAAAACCTGGTCAAGCCCCAAGGACCAAATTCCTCGTGAGGGAATTGCTCTATGTGCCCAGAACAGTCTATCGCATTCTCACGAAGACTATGAGTCCAATCAAAGGCCACGACTCGAATGATGAAGAAGTCATTGGCATCATGAAGAATCTGCTATTCAACATCATGCATGGCATCCCTGTCAACTATCATGATTTCTCCATGAGGACTCTGGCCAATGTCGCTCTCTCTCTCTCTCTCTCTCTCTCTGTGTTTGAGCTGAAGCCTTATGCTCCTTGGATCATGAGATTCCTCAGAACAAGGTCTTCACTCAACTACAAGGCTAATTTTCAGAATCACCTCAGCTACTTGCCCCCAATCGAAGTCCTCAAGCGGACCTATTCCTCAGCTGATGAAAAGGGCAAGGCACCTGCTTTTATTGATGAAGGTATTCGTCCATTGGATGGTCAGTTTTGCAAAGCTGCATCTTATTCCACCAATGATGACTCTGCCACACATGATTCTGCTGCCAATGCACCCAAGTCTACTCCTCAAGCCACAGCTCCACGAGTGATGACTGACCGTGAGCTGCTCCTTAATCTTCACCAGAAAGTGGATCGAAACCATAAATGGGTTAAGCGTCAGTTTGGTTCTATTCTTCACAACATGACTGCTACACATAACGTAGTGAAGAAAAACCATTACTACCTCCATGAAGTCTTGATCGCACTTTGGGCTATTACATCACATGTATATGGTGAAGAAGATCTCAAGAAAATGGGTCTCAAGGAGGACTTTGACCGGTCTGCACCTCCATAGAAGAAATACAAGAAGGTCAAGGTTCCTTCCTTGGTGGCCAGCTCATATTCCTCATCGCCTGTGAAACCGACGAGCATGAAGACTTGGGCGACAACTGCGGCAGACCCTACTACGACAAGCGACCCTGGCTTGGCGCTCCTCCATCAACTTGATATTCTTCAGGGGCGTTAGTCCTCATTTTCGATCCTTTTGGTCATTCGATGACAAAGGGGGAGAAATTTGAGTTAGTCTTCAAGCGGGTCTACCTATATGGGCGTTTTTTTGCTAAGTTACAACTCTTGTTCTTCTGATGACTTTGCTGGATTGAGTTGTAAACTTAAAATCTATGGGGGCCTGATACTTTTGTTGTGATTTTCTGCATGCTTATTCCTCGTTAATGTTAATGCGCGCATGCTGAATTACATCAGTCACCATATTTCATCATGCATTTAAAATTCTTCATATTTGTAAGTGCATCTAGTGCCCCTTAGTGATTTTGGTGTATTGAAGACTTATAGGTTAAGGGACTAATGTGTTTATGAGTGTACACAGGTCTATAAGTCTATGAGGAGTTTGATATTTACAGAGAAAGTCGACCCCTAAAAATGAAGTTCTTCGACTGAAGACTTTGTATTTCTGAAGACTTTCTGAAGGCTTTGAAAGTGAAGAAATTGGTGCGACCTTGAAGACTTGGTGTTCATTCGAGGAACATGAAGCGTGAAGACTTTTGTTTTCGTAGTTTCATTTTCTCTTTCTTGAGTCATAGGAAACACCGTACTGTTAAAGGGGGTCGAGGAAATACTAAGGAAGAATTTCCATGTGATGCTCAACTCAAAATCCTACACCTACCAATCCCTTCGAGTGAAGCCATTGGAAATCTCATACTGATTCAGTCATATTCTTCAAAGGATGTGAGACGAAGTTCTTCTGGTCTCTGAGAAATTTTTTCTGACTGAGGAGTTAGGAATTCGCCAGTGCGGATTGCCTACACTGTGAGGAACATGATAGCCCCGAGGAATTTGATACTCAAATATCCGACCGTTGCTGTGCTACGCGCCAGCTGTTGGGGAACGTAGTAATTTCAAAAAATTTCCTACGCACACGCAAGATCATGGTGATGTATAGCAACGAGAGGGGAGAGTGTTGTCTACGTACCCTCGTAGACCGAAGCGGAAGCAATCACAACGTAGAGGAAGTAGTCGTACGTTCTCCTCGCGATCCAACCGATCCAAGCGCCGTTACTCCGGCGCCTCAGTTCTTGGCACACGTACAGCTCGGTGGCGCTCCTCGGGCTCCGATCCAGCAAAGCTCCGGGAGAGAGAGTTCCACAAGACGACGGGCGTGGTGACGATCTTGATGTTCTACCGACGAGGGCTTCGCCTAAGCACTGCTACGATTTGACCGAGGTGGAATATGGTGGAGGGGGGCACCGCACACGGCTAAGGAACGATCTCAAGGATCAACTTGTGTGTCCATGGGGTGCCCCCTGCCCCCGTATATAAAGGAGGGAGGGAGGAGGAGGCCGGCCCTAGGAGGGGGCGCGCCATGGGGAGTCCTACTCCCACCGGGAGTAGGATTCACCCTTTCCTAGTCCAACTAGGAGTCCTTCCATGTATTAGGAGTAGGAGACAAGGAAGGGGAAGAGAGAAGGGAAGGAAGGAGGGGATGCGGCCTCCCCTAGTCAATTCGGACTAGGCCATGGGGCGCGGCCTGCCCTAGGCAGCCCCTCTCTTTCCTGCAGGGCCCAATCACGCCCAATACTTCTCTCCGGCGAATTCCCGTAACTCTCCGGTACTCCGAAAAATACCCGAATCATTCGGAACCTTTCCGAACTCCGAATATAGTCGTCCAATATATCGATCTTTACGTCTCGACCATTTCAAGACTCCTCGTCATGTCCCCGATCTCATCCGGGACTCCGAACTCCTTCGGTACATCAAAACTCATAAACTCATAACATAGCATCGCCGAAACCTTGCGTGCGGACCCTACGGTTCGAGAACAATGTAGACATGACCGAGACACGTCTCGGTCAATAACCAATAAGCGGGACCTGGATGCCCATATTGGCTCCTACATATTCTACGAAGATCTTTATCGGTCAGACCGCATAACAACATACGTTGTTCCCTTTGTCATCGGTATGTTACTTGCCCGAGATTCGATCGTCGGTATCCAATACCTAGTTCAATCTCGTTCTTGGCAAGTCTCTTTACTCGTTACGTAATGCATCATTCCGTAACTAACTCATTAGCTACATTGCTTGCAAGGCTTATAGTGATGTGCATTACCGAGAGGGCCCAGAGATACCTCTCCAGGCAATCGGAGTGACAAAACCTAATCTCGAAATACGCCAACCCAACATGTACCTTTGGATACACCTGTAGTACTCCTTTATAATCACCCGATTCGTTGTGACGTTTGGTAGCACCAAAGTGTTCCTCCGTAAACGGAGTTGCATAATCTCATAGTTACGAGGAACATGTATAAGTCATGAAGAAAGCAATAGCAACATACTAAGCGATCAAGTGCTAGGCTAACGGAATGGGTCATGTCAATCAGATCATTCTCCTAATGATGTGATCCCGTTAATCAAATGACAACTCATGTCTATGGTTAGGAAACGTAACCATCTTTGATTAACGAGCTAGTCAAGTAGAGGCATACTAGTGACACTCTGTTTGTCTATGTATTCACACATGTATTATGTTTCCGGTTAATACAATTCTAGCATGAATAATAAACATTTATCATGATATAAGGAAATAAATAATAACTTTATTATTGCCTCTAGGGCATATTTCCTTGATCTCCCACTTGCACTAGAGTCAATAATCTAGATCACATCACCATGTGATTAACATCGATAGTTCACATCATCATGTGATTAACACCCATAGTTCACATCGCCATGTGACCAACACCCAAAGGGTTTACTAGATTCAGTAATCTAATTCACATCGCTATGTGATTAACACCCAAAGAGTACTAAGGTGTGATCATGTTTTGCTTGTGAGAGAATCTTAGTCAACGGGTCTTTCATATTCAGATCCGTTATGTATTTTGCAAGTTTCTATGTCTACACTGCTCGCACGGAGCTACTCTAGCTAATTGCTCCCACTTTCAATATGTATCTAGATCGAGACTTAGAGTCATCCAGATCGGTGTCAAAACTTGCATCGACGTAACCCTTTACGAACCTTTTGTCACTTCCATAATCGAGAAACATATCCTTATTCCACTAAGGATAATTTTGACCGCTGTCCATGATCTACTCCTAGATCACTATTGTACTCCCTTGCCAAACTTCGATTGTAGGGTATACAATAGATCTGGTACACAGCATGGCATACTTTATAGAACCTATGGCCAAGGCATAGGGAATGACTTTCATTCTCTTTCTATCTTCTGCCGTGGTCGGGTTTTGAGTCTTACTCAATCTCACACCTTGTAACACAGGTAAGAACTCTTTCTTTGACTGTTCCATTTTGAACTACTTCAAAATCTTGTCAAGGTATGTATTCATTGAAAAAAACTTATCAAGCGTCTTGATCTATCTCTATAGATCTTGATGCTCAATATGTAAGCAGCTTCACCGAGGTCTTTCTTTGAAAAAACTCCTTTCAAACACTCCTTTATGCTTTGCGAGAATAATTCTACATTATTTCCGATCAACAATATGTCATTCACATATACTTTATCGTAAAGGCTGTAGTGCTCCCACTCACTTTCTTGTAAATACAGGCCTTTACAAAAGTCTGTATAAAATCATATGCTTTGATCAACACATCAAAGCGTATATTCCAACTCCGAGATGCTTGCACCGATCCATTGATGGATCATTTGGAGCTTGCACATTTTGTTAGCTCCTTTAGGATTGACAAAACCTTCGGTTGCATCATATACAACTCTTCTTTAATAAATCCATTAAAGAATGTAGTTTTGACATCCATTTGCCAGATTTCATAAAATGTGGCAATTGCTAACATGATTCGGACAGACTTAAGCATCGCTTCTGATTGAGAAAATCTCATTGTAGTCAACACCTTGAACTTGTCGAAAACCTTTTGTGACAAGTCGAGCTTTGTAGATAGTAACACTACTATCGGTGTCCGTCTTCCTCTTGAAGATCCATTTATTTAACATGGCTTGCTGATCATCGAGCAAGTCAATCAAAGTCCATACTTTGTTCTCATACATGGATCCTATCTCAGATTTCATGGCCTCAAGCCATTTCGCTGAATCTGGGCTCATCATCGCTTCCTCATAGTTCGTAGGTTCATCATGGTCTAGTAACATGACTTCTAGAATAGGATTACCGTACCACTTTGGTGCCGATCTTATTACGGAAGACCTACGAGGTTCGGTAGTAACTTGATCTCGAGGCTTCATGATCATCATCATTAGCTTCCTCATCGATTGGTGTAGGAATCACGAGAACTGATTTACGTGATGAACTACTTTCCAATTCGGGAGAAGGTACAATTACCTTATCAAGCTCTACTTTCCTCCCACTCACTTCTTTCGAGAGAAACTTCTTCTCTAGAAAGGATCCATCTTAGCAACGAATAACTTGCCTTCGGATCTGTGATAGAAGGTGTACCCAATAGTTACCTTTGGGTATTCTATGAAGACGCACCTTCCGATTTGGGTTCGAGCTTATCGGGTTGAAAACTTTTTCGCATAAGCATCACAACTCCAAACTTTAAGAAACGGCGACTTAGGTTTCTTTGTTAAACCATAGTTCTTACGGTGTCATCTCAACGGATTTAGATGGTGCCCTATTAAACGTGAATGCAGTTGTCTCTAATGCATAACCCCAAAACGATATTGGTAAATCGGTAAGAGACATCATAGATCGCACCATATCTAATAAAGTACGGTTACGATGTTCGTACACACCATTACACTATGGTGTTCCAGGTGGCGTGAGTAGTGAAACTATTCCACATTATTTTAATTGAAGACCAAACTCGTAACTCAATTATTCGTCTTTGCGATTAGATCGCAGAAACTTTATTTTCTTGTTACGATGATTTTCCACTTCACTCTGAAATTCTTTGAACCTTTCAACTATTTCGGACTAATGTTTCATCAAGTAGATATACCCAAATCTGCTCAAATCATATTTTGAAGGTCAGAAAATAACTATACATGACAAGAGCATCAACAATCATTGGATAGCATACATAGGTATGTATTATATACAATAAGTCAAGAGCTTGTTCCATTGTTCGGAGAAGCGGAGTTTTAGTCATCTTGCCCAAAGCGGCACGGTTCGCAAGCATCAAATGATTCATAATCAAGTGATTCCAAAAGTCCATCGACATGGAGTTTTCTTCATGCGGTTTACACCATTATGTCCTAAACGGATTTTACACAAATAAGTTGTACTATCATTATTATCTTTGGATCTTTTGGTTTCAATATTATGAATATGTGTATCACTATGATCGAGATCCAATGAATCATTTTCATTGGGTGTGTAACCATATAAGGTTTTATTCATGTAAGCAGAACAACAATTTATTCTCTTACTTAAATGAATAACCGTATTGCAATAAACATGATCAAATCATACTTATGCTCAACACCAAATAACACTTATTTAGGTTCCATACTAATCCCGAAAGTATAGGGAGTGTGCGATGATGGTCATATCAATCTTGGAACTACTTCCAACACTCATCTTCACTTCCCCTTCAACTAGTTTACATTCATTACGCAACTCCGTTTCAAGTTACTACTCTTAGCAACCGAACCAGTATCAAATACCGAGGGTTGCTACGAACACAAGAAAAATACACATCAATAATCTGTATCTCAAATATACCTTTGTTCACTTTGCCATCCTTCTTATCCGCCAAATACTTGGGGTAGTTCCGCTTCTAGTGACCAGTTCCATTGCAGCAAAAAGCACTTAGTCTCAGGCTTAGGTCCGGACTTGGGATTCTTCACTCGAGCAGCAACTTGCTTGCCGTTCTTCTTGAAGTTCCTTCTTCCCTTTGCCCTTTTCCTTGAGACTAGTGGTCTTGTTAATCATCAACACTTGATGCTCTTTCTTGATTTCTACCTTCGTCGATTTCAACATCACGAAGAGCTCGGGAATCGTTTTCGTCATCCCTTGCATACTATAGTTCATCACGAAGTTCTAGTAACTTAGTGTTGGTGACTAGAGAATTCTGTCAATCACTATCTTATCCGGAAGATTAACTCCCACTTGATTCAAGCGATTGAAGTACCGGACAATGCGAGAACATGCTCACTAGTTGAGCGATTCTCTTCCATCTTTTAGCTATAGAACTTGTTGGAGATTTCATATTTCTCAACTCGGGTATTTGCTTGAAATATTAACTTCAATTCCTGGAACATCTCATATGGTCCATGACGTTCGAAACGTCTTTGAAGTCCCGATTCTAAGCTGTTAAGTATGGTGCACTAAACTATCAAGTAGTCATCATATTGAGCTAGCCAAAGCGTTCATAACGTCTACATTTGCTCCTGCAATAGGTCCGTCACCTAGCGGTGCATTAAGGACATAATTCTTCTCAGGCAAGAATGAGGATAAACCTCAGATCACGGATCCAATCCGCATCATTGCTACTAACATTTTTCAATACAATTTTCTCTAGGAACACATATAAAAACATAGGGAAGCAACAACGCGAGCTATTGATCTACAACATAATTTGCAAAATACTACCAGGACTAAGTTCATGATAAATTAAAGTTCAATTAATCATATTACTTAAGAACTCCCACTTAGATAGACATCTCTCTAGTCATCTAAGTGATCACGTGATCCAAATCAACTAAACCATAACCGATCATCACGTGAGATGGAGTAGTTTTCAATGGTGAACATCTTATGTTGATCATATCTACTATATGATTCACGCTCGACCTTTCGGTCTACGTGCTCCGAGGCCATATACGCATATGCTAGGCTCGTCAAGTTTAACTTGAGTATTCGGCGTGTGCAAAACTGGCTTGCACCCGTTGTAGATGGACGAGAGCTTATCACACCCGATCATCACGTGGTGTCCGGGCACGATTTAACTTTGGCAACGGTGCATACTCAGGGGAGAACACTTCTTGATAATTAGTGAGAGATCATCTTAAAATGCTACCGTCAATCAAAGCAAGAATAAGATGTATAATAGATAAACATCATATGCAATCAAAATATGTGACATGATATGGCCATGATCATCTTGCGCCTTTGATCTCCATCTCCAAAGTACTGTCATGATCTCTATCGTCACCTGCACGACACCATGATCTTCATCATCTTGATCTATATCAATGTGTCATCACATGGTTGTCTCGCCAACTATTGCTCTTGCAACTATTGCTATCGCATAGCGATAAAGTAAAGCAATTATTTGGCACTTGCATCTTATGCAACAAAGAGACAACCATAGGGCTTCTGCCAGTTGCGGATAACTTCAACAAAACATGATCATCTTATACAACAACTTATAACTCATCACGTCTTGACCATATCACATCACAACATGCCCTGCAAAAACAAGTTAGACGCCCTCTTCTTTGTTGTTGCAAATTTTACGTGGCTGCTACGGGCTTAGCAAGAACCGTTCTCACCTACGCATCAAAACCACAACGATAGTTTTTCAAATAGACTCCGTTTTAACCTTCGCAAGGACCGGGCGTAGTCACACTTGGTTCAACTAAAGTGAGAGAGACAGACACCCGCCAGCGACCTTTAAGCACGAGTGCTCGTAACGGTGAAACCAGTCTCGCGTAAGCGTACGCGTAATGTCGGTCCGGGCCGCTTCATCTCACAATACCGCTGAACCAAAGTATGACTTGCTGGTAGGGAGTAGTACTTGTATCGCCCACAACTCACTTGTGTTCTACTCGTGCAAAACATCAAACCATAAAAACCTAGGCTCGGATGCCCTTTGTTGGGGAACGTAGTAATTTCAAAAATTTCCTACGCACACGCAAGATCATGGTGATGTATAGCAACGAGAGGGGAGAGTGTTGTCTCACGTACCCTCGTGAGACCGAAGCGGAAGCAATCACAACGTAGAGGAAGTAGTCAGACGTTCTCCTCGCGATCCAACCGATCCAAGCGCCGTTACTCCGGCGCCTCCGAGTTCTTGGCACACGTACAGCTCGGTGACGCTCCTCGGGCTCCGATCCAGCAAAGCTCCGGGGAGAGAGAGTTCCGTCAGCACGACGGCGTGGTGACGATCTTGATGTTCTACCGACGCAGGGCTTCGCCTAAGCACCGCCACGATTTGACCGAGGTGGAATATGGTGGAGGGGGCACCGACACGGCTAAGGAACGATCTCAAGGATCAACTTGTGTGTCCATGGGGTGCCCCCTGCCCCCGTATATAAAGGAGGGAGGGAGGAGGAGGCCGGCCCTAGGAGGGGCGCCATGGGGAGTCCTACTCCCACCGGGAGTAGGATTCACCCTTTCCTAGTCCAACTAGGAGTCCTTCCATGTATTAGGAGTAGGAGACAAGGAAGGGGAAGAGAGAAGGAAGGAAGGAGGGGATGCGGCCCCCCCCCTAGTCCAATTCGGACTAGGCCATGGGGGGGCGCGCGGCCTGCCCTAGGCAGCCCCTCTCTCTTTCCCGCAGGGCCCAATAAGGCCCAATACTTCTCCCGGCGAATTCCCGTAACTCTCCGGTACTCCGAAAAATACCCGAATCATTCGGAACCTTTCCGAACTCGAATATAGTCGTCCAATATATCGATCTTTACGTCCTCGACCATTTCGAGACTCCTCGTCATGTCCCCGATCTCATCCGGGACTCCGAACTCCTTCGGTACATCAAAACTCATAAACTCATAATATAAGCATCATCGAAACCTTAAGCGTGCGGACCCTACGGTTCGAGAACAATGTAGACATGACCGAGACACGTCTCCGGTCAATAACCAATAGCGGGACCTGGATGCCCATATTGGCTCCTACATATTCTACGAAGATCTTTATCGGTCAGACCGCATAACAACATACGTTGTTCCCTTTGTCATCGGTATGTTACTTGCCCGAGATTCGATCGTCGATATCCAATACCTAGTTCAATCTACATCGGCAAGTCTCTTTACTCGTTATGTAATGCATCATTCCGTAACTAACTCATTAGCTACATTGCTTGCAAGGCTTATAGTGATGTGCATTACCGAGAGGGCGGAGATACCTCTCCGACAATCGGAGTGACAAAACCTAATCTCGAAATCGCCAACCCAACATGTACCTTTGGAGACACACTGTAGTACTCCTTTATAATCACCCGATTCACGTTGTGACGTTTGGTAGCACCAAAGTGTTCCTCCAAAGAACGGAGTTGCATAATCTCATAGTTACAGGAACATGTATAAGTCATGAAGAAAGCAATAGCAACATACTAAACGATCAAGTGCTAGGCTAACGGAATGGGTCATGTCAATCACATCATTCTCTAATGATGTGATCCCGTTAATCAAATGACAACTCATGTCTATGGTTAGGAAACGTAACCATCTTTGATTAACGAGCTAGTCAAGTAGAGGCATACTAGTGACACTCTGTTTGTCTATGTATTCACACATGTATTATGTTTCCGGTTAATACAATTCTAGCATGAATAATAAACATTTATCATGATATAAGGAAATAAATAATAACTTTATTATTGCCTCTAGGGCATATTTCCTTCACCAGCTGTCCCAAAATATCTACCCACCTAACGGTCATATCATTGAGGGGCATTTATGTCTTATCATGTCGGGCTGCTCCCTAGGCTATAAATAGCCACCTCCTACAACCACTAGCTGGTTGGCTGCTCCGAGAGAAACTGACACTTGTCATTTGAGAGCATCCCATCCTCCAAGGACTTTGAGCGAAAATCATCGAGTGAGGAAAAACCCAAAGCCAAACACCTACAAACCCAAAGTAATTGAGCATCACTGAAGAGATTGATCCTGTGTGGATCCGACGCTTGTTACCTTTGAAGATTGTGCTTCTTCCAGACGGTTAGGCGTCATGGTCTAGAGCATCCAATAGGGATTGTGGATCGCCGAGTGACCGAGTCTGTGAAGGTTTGGAAGTCACCTGAAGACTTACCACGAGTGATTGGGCGAGGTCTGTGTGACCTTAGCTCAAGGAGAATACGGTGAGGAATGTGTGTCCGGGAATGTGTGTCCTCAGATTTAAATACCTAGCCGCTCCAACCAGGCGTACAACTGAGACAACAGTTGGAACTGGTCTACCAAATCATTGTCTTCACCAAGCTTACTGGTTCTATTTCCTCAACTCTTTCATTTCCTCATAACTGTGTTGTGCGCTTGTTCATATCTGTGTTTGAAGACTTTGACAGAAGACTTTTTAAATTTCCTCAGTTCAATTTCTTCAATCTGTTCGTCTTCATCCTGTGTTATCCTGTGATTACACTTTCTGTACTCTGTGCTTGTCTTCATTTCATCATGATGACCATGCTTGTGTTCTGTTATGTTTACTTTTGAGTACTTATTCTGCTGCTAGTAGTTCTTCACTAGGGAATTTCCTCACCCGCAAATTCCTCAGTGAAGAATTCATAAAAATCGCCTATTCACCCCCCCCTCTAGTCTATATAACGAACTTTCAATTGGTATCAGAGCAAGGTACTCCCTTACTCTGTGTGATTTTGGTTTAACCGCCTGGAGTTTTAGTTATGTCGACCGCAGGTATGATCAAGGTCTCTGCGGGGTGTCCTACCTTTGATGGGATGGACTACCCCTACTGGAAGAATAAGATGCGAATGCATCTTGAGGCAATTGATAACGATCTCTGGTATGTTGTGGAAAATGGTGTTCCCTCAGTCACACCCTCTCTGAGCGCTACTGATGTGAAGAGATTCAAGCAACTCGATTCTCAAGCGAAGAACATTATATGTGGCCATCTGAGCAAAGGGCGGTATGGAAGAGTGGGTGCTTTGGAAACAGCTAAGCTTATCTGGGATAGGCTGTCCAAAGTGAATGAAGGAGTCTCAACTCAACGTGACTCTCGTGTTGACGTTCTTCACAATCTCTTTAACTTCTTCAAGAGACTCGACAATGAAAATGTTCAGCAAACCTTCGATCGCCTCACTGACATCTCAAATGAGCTTCAAGCACTTGGTGCCACTGACATCACCAACCATGAGGTGGTGAAGAAATTGCTAAGATCGCTTGATTCCTCATTTGATACTCTGGCACTGATGATACAAGAACGAGCTGATTACAAGTCACTTGATCCCGCTGATATCCTCGAGATGCTAAATACTCATGAGTTCCAGCTTGCTGAGAAGAGAGATCTCTATGGTTCGAGCTATGGCAGACCACGTGCCCTGAAGACCAAGGCTGTCTCTGAATCTGAAGGTGAAGATTCTGGTAGTAGCCTTGGTGATCCTGAAGAACTGAGCCAAGAGCTAGCACTGCTCGTGAAGAAATTCCAGAGGTTCTCAAGACGTGGTCGCTTTGGAAAATCCTCAAGGAGCATTGATTCCTCATCCAGTGACTACAAGAAGAGGCTATGCCGCAAGTGCAAGAAACCTGGTCACTACATTCAAGATTGTCCTCAGTGGGAAAAGGAATCAAAGAAGAAGAAATACAAGGATTACAGTTCTGATGATGCGAAGAAGAAGAAGAAGAAATCTTTAAGGTCTTCATCATCAAAATCCTCGAAGTCTTCATCTCACAAGAAGAGCAGCTCCAAGAAGGCTCGGGCATTCATTGGCAAGGAAACTGACTCTGAGGCTAAATCTGAGGAACATGAGGAAGAGGAGGCATTTGAGGAGTCCGGGTCTGGTGTGGCGAGCCTAGCCCTCGCTACTGCATTCGTCAGCAAGTCCATCTTCAACTCTGAAGGAAATGGCTTCACCAATAAGGCTGATGAAGACAATGATGACTACGCTCCCACCTATTGTTTCATGGCAAAAGGTGCCAAGGTACTCAAATATACCTCCTCTAAATCTAGTGAGGATGAATCTGATGAAAACCTCAAGCCCAGCTACTCTAAACTTGCTAAGATTGCTGTGAAACAACAAAAGGCTTTTGAAAAGGTTCAAAACATGCTAGACAAAAGTGATGATATGTTGGGTGAAGAAATGGATCGCACTAAAACCTTATTTGAAAATCTTGAGACTTGGTCTAGGTTTGACAACCTTCAAGGTCATCATAACACTCTCTTATCGATCATGAGAAGCTTTCTTATGAATTTCTTCAAAGAAAGCAAGATCTTGAAAAGCTAAGAGTGAGTTATGAAGATCTTCAGAAGGAGCGCGATTCATTACTTGCTCAACAAATCAGTGCTGCTCAGGAAGAATTTGTTCCTCCATGTTTGAAATGCATTGAATGTGAATCTGCTAATTCTTCACATGAATGTTCAAATGCTTCTAATGCTACAAATTCTTCACCTATCTCTGCTATCACTAATTCCTTATCTGAGGACATTGCTAGTATCACTGATGATGCAGGGCTGAAGGAATTAGACATGACAGAGATGTACAAAAGCCTCAAAGGGCATCAGACTCCTTGTGATGTGCTTAAAAAGCAGATCCTCAACAGGAACCCTAGGAAAGAGGGTATTACCTTTGAGAGGAAATTCAGTGCTGATGGTACATATTGGAAGCCTGAGCAGTACCACAAAACCTCATGGGTTGCTGCAAAGGGACCTCCAGTTGATCCATCCAATTTATCTGGCTTTACATGTGAATCCCCTCATTCTTCTGATGAGTCATTTGACTCCAACTATAAACTGTTCAAGAATCAGAATGGTGAAGTATTTGCAAGATATGTTGGCACTAACTGCAGGAACGGTTCCTCTGTGAAGAAAATCTGGGTTCCCAAAAGGTGCCTTGAAAATCTTCAGGTGAATGTCATCATGACACAACTAGTGAAGAATAGGAACCCCAGATCAAATTCTTCATATGGATCCAAATCCTCATACGGATCAAGTTCCTCAAAAGGATCAAAGTCCTCATATGAATATCATCGTGCTAACAACTCTGTTTCGCAGGGAAGAGCTAAGGGCTATGAATATGAGCATTATTCTTCTAACCATTATGTTCATAAGTCCTCAAAGAATTTCTCTGCTTATTCATATGCTTATCCTAACTCCTCTTTGTGAAACGAAATGGACAGGCTTCTATGCCACCTTTCTGGTATGGAGCTCGAAGAGTGATGAACTCTTTGCCACCCCTTCAGATGTGGGTGGTGAAGAAAAAGAACTATACTCTTCTACAGGGTCAGGTCTCTAGACGTGCTCAAACGTTTGAAGAATTTGCTGGAAACCTGGAAAATGCCTGAAAGGACGCAGGCTAATCATGAAGAAATGAACTTTCATTTCTCACATCCTCATACTGCTATATCTGTTTTACTGCTTGATGAAATTGATCTGATGAATTGATGTCATATTCTTCACTAATGAAGTATATGAGTTCGTAAGCTGCACTAATTCATCTGTAGGATGATCAACCCAAAGCCAATGAGTGGGTCCTCGATAGTGGATGTACAAATCACAAGACTGGTGACAAGAATCTATTGATGGATGCTCCCTTATCTCGTTCGCATTTGAAGCATATCATCTTCGCTGACAAAGGCAAAAGTCAGGTATTGGGTCTAGGTAAGATTGCGATCTCAAAGGATCGACACATGGACAAAGTCATGCTTGTCGAGTCCTTAGGATACAACCTCATGTCTGTCTCAATACTTTGCGATCTTGATATGGTTGTTGTCTTTGGCAAGTATCGTTGTGTTGTGATCATGGAAGCTGACAATTCCAAAGTCTTCGAAGGCTTTAGGAGAGGAGACTTGTATATTGTTGATTTCTCTCCAGGACCACAACCAGCCGTGTGCCTACTTGCAAAAGCTTCAGAAGGCTGGTATGGCATCGACGACTTGGTCATGCAGACATGAGGAATTTGCACACGCTTGCGAAGAAGAAGCATGTCATTGGCATTGAGAATGTCAAATTCCTCAAGGATCACTTATGCGGAGCCAGTGAAGCTGGAAACATGACAAAGGCCAAACATCCAGCGAAGACAATCATGACTACCACTCGACCATTTGAGTTGCTTCACATGGATCTCTTCGGTCCTAACCATTATTCTGCAGTTTCAAATGAAGCATCTAAATATGGCTTCATTATTGTTGATGATTATTCTCGCTACACATGGGTACACATTATTACTTACAAACATGAAGTGCAGGAAGTCTTCAAACGATTTTCCTCGAGGGCTTCAACCAACTTTGGTGTGAAGATCAAGCACATCAGAAGTGACAATGGAACTGAGTTCAACAATTCTGGTCTTGATGACTATCTTGATGGACTTGGTATTACTCATGAGTTATCTGCTCCTTATACTCCTCAACAGAATGGCGTCATGGAGCGCAAGAACAGAACTCTTGCAGAGATGGCTCGCACTATGCTTGATGAATACAAAATGCCTCATCGTTTCTGGATTGATGCAATTGATACTGCATGCCACATCATCAACATAGTTTATCTTCACAAATTCTTCAAGAAGACTGCCTATGAACTCCTCACTGACAAGAAACCCAGTGTGAGTTATTTCAAAGTCTTCGGTGCTAAATGCTGGATTAGAGATCCTCATCACAACTCTAAATTTGCACCGAAAGCACATGAGGGTTTTATGCTTGGTTACGGAAAGGACTCGCACACCTACAGAGTCTTCAACAACGTTCATCACAAGGTTGTTGAAATTGTAGATGTGCGGTTCGATGAAACTAATGGCTCGCAAAGAGAGCACCTACCTTCTGTGATAGATGAACCAGCGCCCGAGGAATCTATCAAGTTCAAGGCTACTGAGGATGTCGTTCCTACCGAAGAATCTGCTGAAGAATTCATTCCAGAACGTGAAGAACGCCGAGCTGGTGCACCTGAAGAAAATGGTGCTGAGGAAAATGGTCCTGAAGAAAATGCTGATCAAATTCCTCGACGACAACCCGCTCATCCTCGTGTTGCAAACGAAGTGCAAATTGAGAGAATCACCGATGACATTGAAGCACCATGTCCTCTCACACGCTCAAAAGCTTCACATTTGTCTAACTTTTGTGGGCACTTTGCTTTTGTCTTTATCTCAGAGCCCACTAAGGTAGATGAAGCATTTCTGGAGCCTGAGTGGATTCAAGCTATGCAAGAAGAATTACATCATTTCGAGCTCAACAACATCTGGGAACTGGTCAAACGTCCAGATCCTCGCAAGCACAATATCATTGGCACAAAGTGGATCTACCGCAACAAGCAAGATGAAAATGGCCTTGTGGTGAGGAATAAAACGCGACTTGTAGCTCAAGGCTACACACAAGTTGAAGGAATTGATTTTGATGAAACTTTTGCACTGTTGCTAGACTTGAGGCTATTCGCATATTACTTGCTTATGCTAACCATCATGATATCACTTTATATCAAATGGATGTGAAAAGTGCATTCCTCAATGGTAAGCTTGAGGAAGAAGTATATGTTGCTCAACCCCCAGGTTTTGAAGATCCAAAGCATCCTGACAAAGTGTTCAGACTCAATAAGGCCCTCTATGGCCTCAAGCAGGCCCCTCGGGCGTGGTATGATACTTTGAAGGAATTCCTCATGAAGAAAGGCTTCAAACCCGGTTCACTAGACCCTACTCTTTTCACTAAGTCTTATGATGGTGAACTGTTTGTGTGCCAAATATATGTTGATGATATTATCTTTGCTGTACTGATGTGACGCCCGGGTAATTAAGCTACAGTAATCCCACATTAACGGTGCCACGTCACCCCGGTTACTGTTGATAATATCGCGTTGGATCAAAACCGTTTCAAAATTCAACTTCAAATTAATGTAAACAATAATTTTTTTTCAAAATTTAAAACAAAAATGTTCGGGAGGTGCCATATTTTCCATAAGTAAATATGGTGTAATAAACACAATTTCATAAAATGCCTAGATAACTTAAAACGATTTAAAACAGAAAAGAAAATAAATACAAAGAAAAGAAATTACAAAAAAAAAACAAAAAAAAAAAAGAAACACCCCCACTGGGCTCCAGCCTAGTAGGGCACCGGCCCACCTGGCCCAACCAACCGGCCGGCCCACCCCCGCACCCCATAACCCCCCCCCCCACTCCCCCCACTCGCCCACCGACACCCCCACACTCCCCCGAAATATTTCCCCGCCCCCCTCTCCCCCGATTGGATCAGGATCGAGAGGAGGAGGCCGCCGCCGTACGCTGCCACCTCGTCATCGTTCGCCACCGCCCGGAGCCCACGCCGCCTCGCCGGACCTCCCTTACCGGCCTGCTCCCACTACGCACGTCGTCCCCATCCCCCACCTTGAACCCCGTTGCGTTAGTCCCCACGCTCCCGCGGTGAGGCTCCCTCCTCTCCTTCTCTCCCACCTTGCTCGCTTTCCTGTGAGACCCTTGAGCCTCGGCGCTCAGCGTTCCACCGCCCGCCGCAGCCCTCCCAGCCTTCGCCCGGCTCCACTGCAGCAGCGTCGCGCTCGCCCCAGCCTCGTCCGTCGCGGCCCCGCGTCCTCCGCCCGGGCTTCCTGCCATGGTCCACCTTTCGCCCGCTCAGACCACGACCTCGCCTAAGCGCAGCTCGCCCGCCGCCGTTGGACCCGCCTCCATACCTGGCGCCCGTGACAGCCTCGCCCGGCAGCCTCGCCTCCACGGGCGGCTATCTTGCCCATGAGTTCGCCCGTCGAACACCCGCACCCACATGCCCGATAGCCCGAACCGCTAAGGCCCCCCTGGGCCAATGACATGGGGGCCCCACGCCCCTGGAACTTTTTTAAATAATAATAATAAATATAAATAAATAAATAAATAAATAAATAAATAAAATACTTAATTAATTAATTAATTAATTAAGTTAATTAATCATGTTTAATCAATCTAATTAACTAGTTAGTTTAATTAAACAGTAATTAGATTAGTTAAACCCTAATTAGACTAAACAATCAATGACGAACGGGACCCACCCATCAGTTGACCAGTCAACGCCTCTCTTGACTGCTGGCGCCATGCTGACGTCAGCATGCACTGTTCTGGATAATGTTGGATTAAAATAATTAGATAAGTGCTAAAAATTGATTTAAGTCTTTTAAAATCAATATAAAATAAAACATAGCTCGGATGGAAAAACTTTGTACATGGAAGTTGCTTAGAACGACGAGACAAATCCGGATACGCAGCCCGTTCGTCCACCACGCATCCCTAGCATAGCGAACACGCAACTTTCCCCCTCCTTTTCGTCTGTCCGAAAACGCGAAACACCAGGGATATTTTCCCGGATGTTTGCCCCTTCACCGGTATCACCTCATACCGCGTTAGGGCACACCTAGCACCGCTACTTGTCATGTCATGCATCGTTATGCATCTATTTGCATTGTATTCATTGTTTCTTCCCCCTCTTCTCTCCGGTAGTCTCTGAGGCCGACGCTGCTGGTGCCCAAGACGACTACGGTGTTGTGACCCTCCTTGTCGAGCAACTGGGCAAGCCCCCACGAGGAGTCTGGATTAGGGGTCCTCGCATACGGACTATATACTTTAGCCGGATGATACGTCTCCAACGTATCTATAATTTTTGATTGTTCCATGCTATTATATTATATGTTTTGGATGTTTATGAGCTTTATTTTACACTTCTATATTACTTTTGGGACTAACCTATTGACCTAGAGCCCAGTGCCAGTTCCTGTTTTTCCCTTGTTTCAGTGTTTCGAAGAAAAGGAATATCAAACGAATTAAAGCGGAATGAAACCAACTAGAGAAGTTATTTTTGGAAGGAAAGCAACCGGAAAAACTTGGAGTGCACGTCAGGAAATAAACGAGGGAGCCACGAGGCAGGGGCGCGCCCACCCCCCTAGGGCGCGCCCTCCACCCTCGTGGGCCCCTCGTGGCTCCCCTGACGTACTTCTTCCTCCTATATATATCCAAATACCCTGAAACAATCAGGGAACAGAATAGATCGGGAGTTCCGCCGCCGCAAGCCTCTGTAGCCACCAAAAACCAATCGGGACCTGTTAAGCACCTGCCAGAGGGGGGAACCCTCACCGGTGGCCATCTTCATCATCCGGCGCTCTCCATGACGAGGAGGGAGTAGTTCACCCTCGGGGCTGAGGGTATGTACCAAGAGCTATGTGTTTGATCTCTCTCTCTCTCTCTCTCTCTCTCTCTCGTGTTCTTGATTTGGCACGATCTTGATGTATCGCGAGCTTTGCTATTATAGTTGGATCTTATGATGTTTCTCCCCCTCTACTCTCTTGTAATGGATTGAGTTTTCCCTTTGACGTGAGACTATCTTCTCCCTTTTTTGTCTTGTCCACAACCACCATTCTATTCCACATATAGTGCTATATCCATGGCTCACGCTCATGTATTGCGTGAAGATTGAAAAAGTTTGAGAATGTCAAAAGTATGAAACAATTGCTTGGCTTGTCATCGGGGTTGTGCATGATTTAAATACTTTGTGTGGTGAAGATAGAGCATAGCCAGACTATATGATTTTGTAGGGATAACTTTCTTTGGCCATGTTGTTTTGAGAAGACATGATTGCTTTGTTAGTATGCTTGAAGTATTATTATTTTTATGTCAATATTAAAATTTTGTTTTGAATCTTTCGGATCTGAATATTCATACCACAATCAAGAAGAATTACATTGAAATTATGCCAAGTAGCATTCCACATCAAAAATTCTGTTTTTATCATTTACCCACTCGAGGACGAGCAGGAATTAAGCTTGGGCATGCTGATACATCTCCAACGTATCTATAATTTTTGATTGTTCCATGCTATTATATTATATGTTTTGGATGTTTATGGGCTATATTTTACACTTTTATATTACTTTTGGGACTAACCTATTGACCCAGAGCCCAGTGCCAGTTCCTGTTTTTTCCCTTGTTTCAGCGTTTTGAAGAAAAGGAATATCAAACGGAGTCGAAACAGAATGAAACCAACTAGAGAAGTTATTTTTGGAAGGAAAGCAACCGGAAAAACTTGGAGTGCACGTGAGGAAAGAAACGAGGGAGCCACGAGGCAGGGGGCGCGCCCTCCACCCTCGTGGTCCCCTTGTGGCTCCCCTGACGTACTTCTTCCTCCTATATATATCCATATGCCCTAAAACGACCGGGGAACATAATAGATCGGGAGTTCCGCCGCCGCAAGCCTCTGTAGCCACAAAAAACCAATCGGGACCTTGTTCCGGCACCCTGCCGGAGGGGGGGACCCTCACCGGTGGCGATCTTCATCATCCCGGCACTATCCATGACTAGGAGGGAGTAGTTCACCCTCGGGGCTGAGGGTATGTACCAGTAGCTATGTGATTGATCTCTCTCTCTCTCTCGTGTTCTTGATTTGGCACGATCTTGATGTATCGCGAGCTTTGCTATTATAGTTGGATCTTATGATGTTTCTCCCCCTCTACTCTCTTGTAATGGATTGAGTTTTCCCTTTGAAGTAATCTTATCGAATTGAGTCTTTAATGATTTGAGAACACTTGATGTATGTCTTGCCGTGCGTATCTATGGTGACAATGGGATATCATGTGATTCACTTGATGTATGTTTTGGTGATCAACTTGCGGGTTCCGCCCATGAACTTATGCATAGGGATTGGCACACGTTTTCATCTTGACTCTCCGGTAGAAACTTTGGGGCACTCTTTGAGGTTCTATGTGTTGGTTGAATAGATGAATCTGAGATTGTGTGATGCATATCGTATAATTATACCCACGGATACTTGAGGTGACATTGGAGTATCTAGGTGACATCGGAGTTTTGGTTGATTTGTGTCTTAAGTTGTTATTCTAATACAAACTCTAGGGCTGTTTGTGACACTTATAGGAATAGTCCAACGGATTGATTGGAAAGAATAACTTTGAGGTGGTTTCGTACCCTACCATAATCTCTTCATTTGTTCTCTGCTAATAGTGACTTTGGAGTGACTCTTTGTTGCATGTTGAGGGATAGTTATATGATCCAATTATGTTATTATTGTTGAGAGAACTTGCACTAGTGAAAGTATGAACCCTAGGCCTTGTTTCCTATCATTGCAATACCGTTTACGCTCACTTTTATCATTAGTTACCTTGATGTTTTTATATTTTCAAATTACAAAAACCTATATCTACCATCCATATTGCACTTGTATCACCATCTCTTCGCGAACTAGTGCACCTATACAATTTACCATTGTATTGGGTGTGTTGGGGACACAAGAGACTCTTTGTTATTTGGTTGCAGGGTTGTTTGAGAGAGACCATCTTCAACCTATGCCTCCCACGGATTGATAAACCTTAGGTCATCCACTTGAGGGAAATTTGCTATTGTCCTACAAACCTCTGCACTTGGAGGCCCAACAACGTCTACAAGAAGAAGGTTGTGTAGTAGACATCAAGCTCTTTTATGGCGCCGTTGCCGGGGAGGTTAGTGCTTGAAGGTATATCTTTAGATCTTGCAATCGAATCTTTTAGTTTCTTGTTTTATCACTAGTTTAGTCTATAAAAGAAAACTACAAATAAATGGAATTGAGGGTGCCTCATATGCTTCATCTTTTTAATGTCTTCCGTGAAAATAAGGATTCCGATAATTGTGCTCAATTGCTAGAGGAAGAATGCATTAAAATGTTTGACACTAAATCTTTGAATGATGAGCATGATTGCAATGTTGTTAGTATGAATTCTTTGAACATCCATGATGCTAATGTTATGCAAAGCCACAAGCTTGGGGAAGCTATGTTTGATGAAGATGATATTTTTTGTCCCCCAAGCTTTGATGAGCAAATTTACTATGATGAATGCATGCCTCCTATCTATGATGATTATTGTGATAGCACGTATGCTTTAAAGAATAATGATAACCATGAAACTTGTCATCTTGATCTTAATTCTCAATCATATGGTAGTTATTTTGTTGAGTTTGCTCCCACTACTATTCATGAGAAGAATTTTGCTTATGTGGAGAGTAGTAAATTTTCTATGCTTGTAGATCATGAAAAGAATGCTTTAGGTGCTGGTTATATTGTTTAATTCATTCATGATGCTACTGAAAATTATTATGATGGAGGAACTTATTCTTGTAGTAATTGCAATAATATCAAGTTTCCTCTCTATGTGCTTAAAGTTTTGAAGTTATGCTTGTTTTGCCTTCCTATGCTAGTTGATTATTGTTCCCATAAGTTGTTTGCTCACAAAATCCCTATGCATAGGGAGTGGGTTAGACTTAAATGTGCTAGTCATACTCTTCATGATGCTCTCTTTATGTTTCAATTCTTATCTTTTATGTGAGCATCATTGAAATCATCATGCCTAGCTAGGGGCGTTAAAACGATAGCGCTTGTTGGGAGGCAACCCAATTTTATTTTAGTTTCTTGATTTTTGGTTCTGTTTAGTAATAAATAATCCATCTAGCTTCAGTTTAGATGTGGTTTTATGTTTTAATTAGTGTTTGTGCCAAGTAGAACCTTTGGGAAGACTTGGGTGAAGTCTTTATGATCTTGCTGTAAAAAACAGAAACTTTAGCGCTCACGAGATTAGCTTCAAATTTTTACTGGAGAGTTCTATTTAGTTGATTATTTTTGAAGATGATTACTAGAAAAATTCCTCAGGTCTACCAATTTATTTTAGAATTTTTGGAGTTCCAGAAGTATACGTTTGATACAGATTACTACAGACTGTTCTGTTTTTGACAGATTCTGTTTTCATGTTGCTTGCTTATTTTGATGAATCTATGGCTAGTAAAAGAGTTTATAAACCACATGGAAGTTGGAATATATTAGGTTTATCACCAATATAAATAAAGAATGAGTTCATTACAGTACCTTGAAGTGGTGTTTTGTTTTCTTTCGCTAACGGAGCTTACGAGATTTTCTGTTAAGTTTTGTGTTGTGAAGTTTTCATGTTTTGGGTAAAGATTCGATGGACTATGGAATAAGGAGTGGCAAGAGCCTAAGCTTGGGGATGCCCAAGGCACCCCAAGGTAATATTCAAGGATAACCAAGCGTCTAAGCTTGGGGATGCCCCAGATGGCATCCCCTCTTTCGTCTTCGTTCATCGGTAACTTTACTTGGAGCTATATTTTTATTCACCACATGATATGTGTTTTGCTTGGAGCATCATTTTATTTTATTTTGTTTTGATTCCTGTTTGAATAAAATACCGAGATCTGAAATTATTAAATGGGAGAGTCTTCACATAGTTGCATAATTATTCGACTACTCATTGATCTTCACTTATATCTTTCGGAGTAGTCAGTTTTCTAGTACTTCACTTATATATTTTAGAGCACGGTGGTGGATTTGTTTTATAGAAACTATTGATCTCTCATGCTTCACTTAGATTATTTTGAGAGTCTTAAATAGCATGGTAATTTTCTTAAATAATCCTAATATGCTTGGTATTCAAGATTTGTAAAAACTTTCTTATGAGTGTGTTGAATACTATGAGAAGTTTGATGCTTGATAATTGTTTTGAGATATGAAGATGGTGATATTAGAGTCATGCTAGTTGAGTAGTTTTGAAATTGAGAAATACTTGTGTTAAAGTTTGTGATTCCCGTAGAATGCACGTATGGTGAACCGTTATCTGATGAAGTCGGAGCATGATTTATTTATTGATTGCCTTCCTTATGAGTGGTGGTCGGGGACGAGCGATGGTCTTTTACTACCAATCTATCCCCCTAGGAGCATGCACGTCGTACTTTGTTTCGATAACTTGTAGATTTTTGCAATAAGTATATAAGTTCTTTATGACTAATGTTGAGTCCATGGATTATACGCACCCTTCTTCCTTCCACCATTGCTAGCCTCTATAATACCGCACACTTTTCGCCGGTATCATACACCTACCATATACCTTCCTCAAAACAGCCACCATACCTACCTATCATGGCATTTCCATAGCCATTCCGAGATATATTGCCATGCAAATTTCCACTGTTCCGTTTATTATGACACGCTCCATCATTATCATATTGCTTTGCATGATCATGTAGTTGACATCGTATTTGTGGCAAAGCTACCGTTCATAATTCCTTCATACATGTCACTCATGAGTCATTGCACATCCCGGTACACCGCCAGAGGCATTCTTATAGAGTCATATTTTGTTCTAAGTATCGAGTTGTAATTGTTGAGTTGTAAGTAAATAAAAGTGTGATGATCATCACTATTAGAGCATTGTCCCAGTGAGGAAAGGATGATGGAGATTATGATTCCCCCACAAGTCGGGATGAGACTCCGGACTACAAAAAAAAGAGAGAGAGAAAAAGAGGCCATAAAAAAGATAGAAAATTCCCAAATAAAAAAATAAAAATAAAAAAATGAGAGAAAAATAGAGAAGGGACAATGCTACTATCCTTTTACCACACTTGTGCTTCAAAGTAGCACAATGATCTTCATGATAGAGAGTCTCCTATGTTGTCACTTTCATATACTAGTGGGAATTTTTCATTATAGAACTTGGCTTGTATATTCCAATGATGGGCTTCCTCAAAATGCCCTAGGTCTTCATGAGCAAGCGAGTTGGATGCACACCCACTTAGTTTCTTTTGTTGAGATTTCATACACTTATAGCTCTAGTGCATCCGTTGCATGGCAATCCCTACTCACTCACATTGATATCTATTGATGGGCATCTCCATAGCCCGTTGATACGCCTAGTTGATGTGAGACTATCTTCTCCTTTTTGTCTTCTCCACAACCACCATTCTATTCCACATATAGTGCTATATCCATGGCTCATGCTCATGTATTGCGTGAAGATTGAAAAAGTTTGAGAATGTCAAAAGTATGAAACAATTGCTTGGCTTGTCATCAGGGTTGTGCATGATTTAAATACTTTGTGTGGTGAAGATAGAGCATAGCTAGACTATATGGTTTTGTAGGGATAACTTTCTTTGGCCATGTTGTTTTGAGAAGACATGATTGCTTTGTTAGTATGCTTGAAGTATTATTATTTTTATGTCAATATTAAACTTTTGTTTTGAATCTTTTGGATCTGAATATTCATACCACAATCAAGAAGAATTACATTGAAATTATGCCAAGTAGCATTCCACATCAAAAACTCTGTTTTTATCATTTACCTACTCGAGGACGAGCAGGAATTAAGCTTGGGGATGCTGATACGTCTCCAACGTATCTATAATTTTTGATTGTTCCATGCTATTATATTATATGTTTTGGATGTTTATGGGCTTTATTTTACACTTTTATATTACTTTTGGGACTAACCTATTGACCCAGTGCCAGTTTCTGTTTTTCCCTTGTTTCAGTGTTTCGAAGAAAAGGAATATCAAACGGAGTCGAAACGGAATGAAACCAACTAGAGAAGTTATTTTTGGAAGGAAAGCAACCGGAAAAACTTGGAGTGCATGTGAGGAAAGAAATGAGGGAGCCACGAGGCAGGGGGCGCGCCCTCCACCCTCGTGGTCCCCTCGTGGCTCCCCTGACGTACTTCTTCCTCCTATATATATCCATATACCCTAAAACGACCGGGGAACAGAATAGATCGGGAGTTCCACCGCCGCAAGCCTCTGTAGCCACCAAAAACCAATCGGGGCCCTGTTCCGGCACCCTGCCGGAGGGGGGAACCCTCACCGGTGGCCATCTTCATCATCCCGGCACTCTCCATGACTAGGAGGTAGTAGATCACCCTCGGGGCTGAGGGTATGTAACAGTAGCTATGTGCTTGATCTCTCTCTCTCTCTCTCGTGTTCTTGATTTGGAACGATCTTGATGTATCGCAAGCTTTGCTATTATAGTTGGATCTTATGATGTTTCTCCCCCTCTACTCTCTTGTAATGGATTGAGTTTTCCCTTTGAAGTAATCTTATCGAATTGAGTCTTTAATGATTTGAGAACACTTGATGTATGTCTTGCCGTGCGTATCTGTGGTGACAATGGGATATCATGTGATTCACTTGATGTATGTTTTGGTGATCAACTTGCGGGTTCCGCCCATGAACTTATGCATAGGGATTGGCACACGTTTTCATCTTGACTCTCCGGTAGAAACTTTGGGGCACTCTTTGAGGTTCTATGTGTTGGTTGAATAGATGAATCTGAGATTGTGTGATGCATATCGTATAATTATACCCACGGATACTTGAGGTGACATTGGAGTATCTAGGTGACATTAGGGTTTCGGTTGATTTGTGTCTTAAGTTGTTATTCTAATACGAACTCTAGGTTGTTTGTGACACTTATAGGAATAGCCCAACGGATTGATTGGAAAGAATAACTTTGAGGTGGTTTCGTACCCTACCATAATCTCTTCATTTGTTCTCCGCTAATAGTGACTTTGGAGTGACTCTTTGTTGCATGTTGAGGGATAGTTATATGATCCAATTATGTTATTATTGTTGAGAGAACTTGCACTAGTGAAAGTATGAACCCTAGGCCTTGTTTCCTATCATTGCAATACCGTTTACGCTCACTTTTATCATTAGTTACCTTGCTGTTTTTATATTTTCAAATTACAAAAACCTATATCTACCATCCATATTGCACTTGTATCACCATCTCTTCGCGAACTAGTGCACCTATACAATTTACCATTGTATTGGGTGTGTTGGGGACACAAGAGACTCTTTGTTATTTGGTTGCGGGGTTGTTTGAGAGAGACCATCTTCAACCTACGCCTCCCACGGATTGATAAACCTTAGGTCATCCACTTGAGGGAAATTTTCTACTGTCCTACAAACCTCTGCACTTGGAGGCCCAACAACGACTACAAGAAGAAGGTTGTGTAGTAGACATCACCGGACTGTTGGACTATGAAGATACAAGATTGAAGACTTCGTCCCGTGTCCGGATGGGACTCTCCTTGGCGTGGAAGGCAAGCTTGGCAATACGGATATGTAGATGTCATCCCTTGTAACCGACTCTGTGTAACGCTAGCCCCCTCCGGTGTCTATATAAACCGGAGGGTTTATAGTCCGTAGGACAACAACAATCATACCATAGGCTAGCTTCTAGGGTTTAGCCTCTACGATCTCGTGGTAGATCAACTCTTGTAATACTCAAAGCATTAAGATCAATCAAGCAGGAAGTAGGGTATTACCTCCATCGAGAGGGCCCGAACCTGGGTAAACATCATGTCCCCCGCCTCCTGTTACCATCTGCCTTAGATGCACAGTTCGGGACCCCCTACCCGAGATCCGCCGGTTTTGACACCGACACCCCCCCCCCTTGATCACCAGATATCGCCTATTCTTCTCTCTATGCTTGCATTAGAGAAGTGTAGCATGTTACTGCTTTCCGTTAATCCTATTCAGATACATTGCCTGTCATTGTTGCTACAATTGTTACCCTTATCTGCTATCCAATTTCTTAGTGAAAGGGCAACTATCCCTAGGTGGTTTTGGTAATTCCTAACAACATATAGCTCATTGAGCTAATACTATTTCAAGATTAATATTTCAGGAAAGCTCAATGATTGGCATGGCATGGATGAGAAAAGTGGACCCCTCAAAATGCTAAGGACAAAGGATTGGCTCAAGCTCAAAGCTCAAGACTCTACATTTTCTATTTTAGTGATCCAAGATCGCATTGAGTCTATAGGAAAAGCCAATACTATCAAGGAGGGATGAGGTGTTGCTTAATGAGGCTCTTGCTCAAAATGCTTAGTGATATGCTCCAAAGCCCTCAACTAATTTCTCACATCCACATATGACCTAAACCAAAAGTCAAACTCGGCCCCACCGATTCTTTCTATCCGGCGCCACCGAGTTAATATGTCATAGCCACTGCCACAAACCCTAGGCAAATCGGTCTCACTGATAGGGATCTCGGTCTCACCGAGATGGGATTGTAATCTCTCTGTTTCCCTTCGTAACGTTTCGGTCCCACCGAGATGAGCGATCGGTCCCACCGAGATTGCAATGTAAACTCTCTGTTTCCCCTTCGTAACATTTCGGTCTCACCGAGTTGAGCAAATCGGTCCCACCGAGTTTACCTGACCAACTCTCTGGTTAGCTTATTACCAAAATCGGTCACACCGAGTTTCTGTAATCGGTCTCACCAGATTACGTTATGCC
Organism: Aegilops bicornis; assembly: GCA_021605145.1. Taxonomy (NCBI): domain Eukaryota; kingdom Viridiplantae; phylum Streptophyta; class Magnoliopsida; order Poales; family Poaceae; genus Aegilops; species Aegilops bicornis. Next base: position 300,528,669 of record CM038675.1, read on the forward strand.
CTAACCCTAACCATATCGGTCCTACCGAGTTGCGTGTTGATCCCACCGAAAATCCTAACCGTCACTAGATTTGCTGAATCGGTCCGACCGAGTTTATCAATTCGGTCCCACCGAGTTTGGCAAGTTGTGTGTAACGGTTAGATTTTGTGTGGAGGCTATAAATACCCTCCACCTCCTCTTCATTCGTGGAGAGAGCCATCGAAACGAACCTACACTTCCAACATACATTTTCTGAGAGAGAACCACCTACAATTGTGTTGAGGCCAAGATATTCCATTCCTACAATATGAATCTTGATCTCTAGCCTTCCCCAAGTTGCTTTCCACTCAAATCTTCTTTCCACCAAATCCATATCCTGTGAGAGAGAGTTGAGTGTTGGGGGGACTATCATTTGAAGCACAAGAGCAAGGAGTTCATCATTAACACACCATTTGTTACTTCTTGGAGAGTGGTGTCTCCTAGATTGGCTAGGTGTCACTTGGGAGCCTCCGACAAGATTGTGGAGTTGGACCAAGGAGTTTGTAAGGGCAAGGAGATCGCCTACCACTAGTGAGGCAAGTCCTTCGTGGGCGACGACCATGGTGGGATAGACAAGGTTGCTTCTTCATGGACCCTTCATGGGTGGAGCCCTCCATGGACTCGCGCAACCGTTACCCTTCGTGGGTTGAAGTCTCCATCAACGTGGATGTACGATAGCACCACCTATCCGAACCACGACAAAAACATCCGTGTCTCCAATTGCGTTTGAATCCTCCAAACCCTTCCCTTTACATTCCGCTGCTCATATACTCTTTGCATGCTTGCTTGAGTTGTGTTAAGATTGCTTGACTTGTCCAAAGTTGCTAAAATCTGCCAAGAACTAAAATTGGGAAAAGGCTAGATTTTTATTTGGTCAAGTAGTCTAATCACCCCCCTCTAGACATACTTTCGATCCTACAAGTGGTATCAGAGCCTTGATCACCAGATATCGCCTATTGCACATGTGATTCTCGGTCAGACCGAGAGTTGAGTGTTGGGGAGACTATCATTTGAAGCACAAGAGCAGGGAGTTCATCATCAACACACTATTTGTTACTTCTTGGAGAGTGGTGTCTCCTAGATTGGCTAGGTGCCACTTGGGAGCCTCCGACAATATTGTGGAGTTGAACCAAGGAGTTTGTAAGGGCAAGGAGATCGCCTACTTCGTGAAGATCTACCGCTTGTGAGGCAAGTCCTTCGTGGGTGACGACCATGGTGGGATAGATAAGGTTGCTTCTTCATGGACCCTTCATGGGTGGAGCCCTCCGTGGACTCACAAGAACTGCTACCCTTCGTGGGTTGAAGTCTCCATCAAGGTGGATGTAGGATAGCACCACCTATCGAAACCACGACAAAAACATCCATGTCTCCAATTGCCTTTGAATCCTCCAAACCCTTCCCTTTGCATTCTTGCAAGTTGCATTTTACTTTCCGCTGCTCATATACTCTTTGCATGCTTGCTTGAATTGTGTTAAGATTGCTTGACTTGTCCAAAGTTGCTAAAATCTGCCAAGAACTAAAATTGGGAAAATGCTAGATTTTTATTTGGTCAAGTAGTCTAATCACCCCCCCTCTAGACATACTTTTGATCCTACACTTAGTATAGGATGCTAGTGTTCCATCAGTGGCCCTACACTCTTGTCCGTCTGCCATGCTATACTACTGGGTCGTGGTCACTTCGGGAGATGATCACGGGCATATGTTATATACTTTATACTGTTACATTAATTATGATACTGTTCGAACATGGGGGCTGAAGGGGCAGGTGGCTCCATCCCGGTAGAGGTGGGCCTGGGTTCCCGACGGCCCCCGACTGTTGCTTTGTGGCGGAGCGACAGGGCAGGTTGAGACCACCTAGGAGAGAGGTGGGCCTGGCCCTGGTCGGCATTCGCGGATACTTAACACGCTTAACGAGATCTTGGTATTTGATCTGAGTCGGCCACCGGCCTATACGCACTAACCAACTACAGGAGCAGATTATGGGCACTGACGTCGTGGTATCAGAAGCCTTCGTGGACGTCGGCCGAGCGGCGCGCACTAGATTGGAACGTAAGCCCGCTCTTGTATTAAGGGGCTAGTTACGCTTCGTCGCCCATAGCGTGCCGGTGTGCGATGGGCGATGGGCCTGCACTGCGCGCATAGGATTTAGGACGGTGTCTTGACCTCTGTTGTGCCTAGGTGGGGATGCGACGTGTTGATCTTCCGAGGCGGGCATGAACCAGAAAGTGTGTCCGCCAAATGGGATCGAAAGCGTGTTGGGTAATGTGGTGCACCCTGCAGGAAGTTTATCTATTGAATAGCCGTGATCTTGATAACAGGATGACTTGGAGTTGTACCTTGACCTTATGACAACTAGAACTGGATACTTAATAAAACACACCCTTCCAAGTGCCAGATATAACCCGGTGATCGCTCTCTAACAGGGCAACGAGGCGGGGATCGCTGGGTAGGATTAAGCTATGCGATGCTACTTGGTGAACTTACCATCTACTCTCTTCTACATGCTGCAAGATGGAGGTGGCCAGAAGCGTAGTCTTTGACAGGACTAGCTATCCCCCTCTTATTCTGGCATTCTGCAGTTAAGTCCATCGATATTTTCTCTTTACACATATACCCATGCATATGTAGTGTAGATCCTTGCTTGCGAGTACTTTGGATGAGTACTCACGGTTTCTTTCTCCCTCTTTTCCTCCGTTTCCCTTCTACCTGGTTGTCGCAACCAGATGCTAGAGCCCAGGAGCCAGACGCCATTGTCGGTGACGACTCCTACTACACCGGAGGTGCCTACTACTACGTTCAGGCCGCTGATGACAACCAAGAGTAGTTTAGGAGGATCCCAGGCAGGAGGCCTGCGCCTCTTTTGATCTGTATCCCAGTTTGTGCTAGCCTTCTTAAGGCAAAATTGTTTACTTATGTCTGTACTCAAATATTGTTGCTTCCGCTGACTTGTCTATGATCGAGCACTTGTATTTGAGCCCTCGAGGCCCCTGGCTTGTATTATGATGCTTGTATGACTTATTTATGTTTTTAGAGTTGTGTTGTGATATCTTCCCATGAGTCCACAGTCTTGATCGTACTGCGTTTGCATGCATGATTAGTGTACGATTGAATCGGGGGTGTCACAAGTTGGTATCAGAGCCGACTGCCTGTAGGAATCCCCTTCCACACTCCTTGGTCAAAGTTGAGTCTAGTCATTGAAAAACTTTTACTTACATGGCTGTGTGGCTTACAGGCCCATGTCGCCATTGGGTGGTATTAGGATCTTTTAATCCTCGATCTTTACTCTGGGACTCTGATCTCTCTTCTATTCAGGTTTAAATGATTTTGCTAACTCTAACTCTAGGTTCTCGTAATTACTTTCTCCCGGAGAGCCCGTCACTCCAGATGATTAGTTGGCGAACCGTAGGGTTCCAAAGATACTCTCCAATGTTCTTCCGAGAACTTGTGCTCATCGGGTTTGCAACCCTACCACTAAGACATCCCTATGGATAGCTACTTATACTTGCCACCCTTACCTTCATTCTCGATTACTCTTGTTACTACAAGATACCCTGAACTACTTCCCGCTATTCTGAGAATCCTTCGTGCTTGCTGCCTTGCAGCACTTTTCTGCAGGATTACACCGACGCATAAATTCTCACACTTATCGAGGATTTCTTCATTCCTAGTTGTTTTTGTGTTTCACTAAATTCTTCAGGATACTATTCGGTTTTCTGAAAATCCTTAGGAGCCTATTGCTCCTGAATTCCTTGCCTTCCGGTACTATGGTTAATTCCATATTTCTAGCAATCTCCATTGACATCCGTTGTCACTATCATTTCAATCCCCTTGATTCATTATTTTGCGAATGCTCGTAATCCTCAATCAGATCATAGAATTCATCCTTCCGCCTGAGATGTCATTTTAAACATGAGTTGGTTCTCGACCAATCAAATTTCCATTGATTGTACCCCTAAGACTGTTCAACTCATCCATTCTTAATCAGAGCATCTGCTTCTGATCCTTCATTCTGGAAATCATAATTCCTTTGTTATCTAAGCATCGAATTATTCAGATGTTCTATAATCAGATGCCTTTGCATTGTTTCTTTATCTGATTGTGTGCCGATGCTCACATCAGCTCTGCTATGGGCCGTCAGATCCTTTGTTGGATTATTATTCGACAGTGTCCTTCATATTTTACTGCCTTGTGAATCCTCCCTGATACATAATGCCTTTGGTAATTTGTATCCTCTCCTTTGGTCAAACATGCTCTGCTTCCGAGCTTGAGCTATTTACCCCTGAAGTTTGTGGTATATGTTTCTAAGAAGCCCCGATGGGTTGAGCCTATGCCTTCCGTAATTTGTGTGAACCCGAGAGTTTTCACGAGTCTTACTCTTCTGGTATTTTTCCAGATAAAATTTCAACACTACAACTTCATCAAACGCGAGAAGTGAATGAAAGGTTATGCATTGGAGAAGTGGGAGTCGACCTTGGACTTTGTGTTCATGCCCATGTAAACGATGTAGATCCTATCATGGAAACTCCTTGTAATAATAATTGCCCCCTTGATATAATATCATCTCGTGACTGTGAATTGGAATTGATCCCTTTGCAATCATGGTTCCGACCAAATTTTCTCCTTGATGCCATTTCTTAGACAAGTTAAATCACTTGTCTTCTGCTGATCGATACATCTCCACAACCTCTATTTTGATCTTCCTTACTTCGAGTATTGCCTCCGGTATCTCGAGAATATCAAAGCACTGTGTTGCTTCCTATGAGTCTTCATCTAGTATTGCTTCTCACCGTTTTCAAATTTCCCCGGGTTCTGAGTGTCAGATTTCGGGTTCCGGCAGACCCTTGAGTTAGAACTCTGGGGTGCACGCGGAGATCCAACCCTCCACCGTCTCGTACCTCGCCGAATCGCAGGAACCTAAACTACTCGCAAGAACAGCACAAGAGACACGAGATTTATACTAGTTCGGGCCACCGCTAGGTGTAATACCCTACTCTAGTTTGTGGTGTGGTGGATTGCCTCTGGGGTGATGAAGAATAAGACAGGGAAGAACAGCCTCGCGAGGGTCTGTTCTTGGTGGGTGTGATGAACTGCTAAGTGGTATCCCGTCGCTCTAGCTTGAGGATCGGGTCTCTCTCTCTCTCTCTCTCTCTCTAGATTCCAAGTGCCGGATCCGCCTCTATCCGATCGTCCCTCCTACTATGGTGGCTAGCTCTACTTATATAGACAAAGGCCCTGGGCCTCTTCCCAAATATTGAGCGGGAAGGGCGCCAACAATTGGCCATTTTGAAGGGGAACAACGGGTACACTTATCATGACTAAAGTCGGTCCTCGCCTGCCAAAGGCTCGGGTGATGACGCCTGCTTGGGCTCCACGATGACTCCCTTCCAGCCGTTGGGGCTGGTCTTGGTCTTGTTGCACCGAAACGGATGCCTTTGCTTGATGCTCTTGCTGCGCTTGCTCCCTTTGCACCAAAGAGGAAAGGAGGACGCTGGCTGGGCGCCCGATCGGGCGCCCTTGGTCGTCATGGCTTGCGTCACGGGCACCTCGCGAGGTACCCCGCCTTGAACTCTCCGCCTCCTCGTGAGCCCGGCTGACGAGGCCGTGCTGAGGAAGCTCTGGTAGTCCGCCTCATGAGGCTTCAGCCCCTCGCGAGGGTCTTGAGTTCGTTGGTGAAGATGGGCTGTCCTGGGCCTCCTTTGAGCCACGTCGCAGGCCGCAGGCAAGTCTGGGGACCCACGTTCCCTGCAACGCCGACAGAGCCCCCGGGCCTGGCGCCCGAACTTGGCCGAGCAGAGAGGAGAAAGGGCAAGGGCGAAGCATCGGGCCCTAACAGCCCAGGCTTGGGCGACACGTGGCGGTTGATTGGACGTGGTGCACTTTGTTCCCCATGCCTCCTTATTTCGTGCCTTGCTAGGCGGACACGCTGCACACATCTGTTCCCCTCCGCTGCCAGCGCTCCGGTCCTTCCCCTCTCGAACTCCGACTTCCAATTCCAATCAATCGAATCTCTCCCCCCTTTCGATCGCCCTGGCTGCGATGAAGAAGGGGAAAGGGAAGAAACATGTGCCTTCGCCTCGCTCGCCGCCGTCGGCGGCCTCCGCTGTCGACCCGTCAATCATACTCAATCTAGAGGGCTTGGGCAAGGTCAGTTCGGCTCTGGCTACCTCCTTCAACGAATGCGGGAGGATGACGGCTTGGCCAAGGCCCCACTTCTCCGCCGACAGGATAGTCACCGAGGTCCCAGATTTCGCCGACGCCTCGTGGGCGGGGCTGGTTCCCCCCTTCTCTGATTTCTTCAACGCCGTGCTTTCCCACTATCAGATCCACATGATGCACCTGGGTCCTAAGTCCATTACTCTCCTCTCGGTCTTCGCCTTCGTTTGTGAGGCAATGATGGGCATCCTTCCCTCGGTTGCCTTGCTGCGCCACTTCTTCTCTCTGCGCCTTGTCGACCCCACTCAATGCTCGGCGTGCGTGAGCTTCGTTGCCGCGCCCGAGACGGCTGCCTCGGGGATCGACTTCAGCCTGCCTCCGCCCGCGGCTGAATTCCGCGAGAGGTGGTTGTACGTGGATGTGGGGGTGCCCAGCCCCTGCTGTCGGAGCCGACCTCGCATGCTGTCCCCAACTCAGGCTGGGGCCAAGAGACGCTTTCGAGCCCCCGGCTCATCTTCGTCTGGCGCCGCTTCGCATTCCTGAGGTCGCTTGCTGTGACAGCGCCCAAGGTGGTGAAGGAGTTCCTGATGCGCCGCATTGCTCCTCTCCAACACCATTCCCACCGGATGTGGGCCTTGGCCGGACTGGTGACCGTATGAGGCTCCAGGAAGAAGACCCGACGCTCAAGCGCTAAGGAAAGTGCTCCTGGTCCTGACTGGCGACCCTAACCCCGGTGGCATCCGGCATGAGGGGGCCTTGCTGTACCTCTGCCGGAATAGGGGTGATTTGGTGAACCAGATGCCTATCTTTGATGAATGGGGGCTGCCCCACTGGTCTCCAGGGGCCTCGCGAGAATCCAGTGGTGGTGACAGCCCTTCCAGTCGGCCAAGGCGGCTCCTCCTCAAGTGGCGGAGCAGGGAGGCACGAGCAGCCAGAGGTCAAGGGACCCCACGGGTGGCGACGCAGGCGATGCTCGTGAGGGGCGGCTCCGAGGCTCATGCGCTGGCTGAGAGCGGCAGCGGCCGCAGCGGCGCCCGCGGATGGAGCCCCGAGGCCCCTACTGCTTCTCTTGGTGAGGCGACTAGCGGTAGCGTCAGTGACGCCTGACGCAAGTCACCTTGATGCTTCTCCCTCGCCGCAGGCTGATCCCTGCGCTCAAATCTTGGGCCGCTTCCGCGTGAACTTCGAGGCCCTCCGGAAGAGAAGGGAGGCCCTGGGCGATGATTACCCTTGTCGCCTGCTGAAGCGCAGGAAGTACTTCGCTACCAATGAGTAAGCCTTCTCCTTCTCCAGCTCCTGATTCTTCTGCTGCTTGTACTGATCCTTGCCCTGCAGGCCCCTTCCTGCCGAGCTCATGGAGACGGGTGAGAAGCCGTCCTCCCCGGCTTCGCCCCCTCCCCAGTCCTCGAGTGCTTCAAGCAGTGGAGCTCTTGTGGTGAGGGCGACCGGGGAGGTGAGCCATCCCGAGGCGCGTCGTGGCCCTGCGCGCCTCGCGATCCTTCCTCGCGAGCCTTCCCGAGGCATAGCTAGCCTGCCGTGGGCTTCTCGCTGGTCGTGGACGGTGATTGGCCGAGGCGCTTCCTGCGCCTCGTCTGCAGGATGGGCTGGCTCGGCCGGGCTTGGCGCGGCGCCCGGCCGTCACGCAAGTGCCAGCCCCAGCCCCTGCCGGAGGGGGAGTGTTTATTCGTGGCTCGGCGCCACTTTGGGCGGTTGATGGTGTGGAGGACGTGCGCGAGCACGCCGGGAGCGTCGCGCCCGCCAAGAGATTTCTTCAAGGGCGGCCGACGCGTGAGCCTTCTTGGTGAAGAGCTTGTCGACGAAGACGCGCCTTGAGGCCGAGGGCTGCGCTGGCGCAGAGAGGCGCGAGCTGGAGGGCGCTGCCGCCCTTGCACGCCGCCAGCGCGCTCTTGATGATGAAGAGGCCAAGGCGTTGCTGGCAGCCTCTCGGGAGGCCTGCTCTCGGGCCGTCGAGGAGGCCCGGGCAGCTAACAGGCGGCGAGAGGCGGCGGAGGAGCGGGCACGGGAACTCCTGGCCCGGTGTCACTCGTTGGAGGAGCAAGTGGAGCTGCGCGAGGCAGCCCTTGCATCGATGAAGGTGGCCTCTGGCGACTCGGCGGAGCTCCAGAAGCGTGAGGAGGCGCTGACGCTTGAAGTCGCCGAACGAGCAGCGGAGTCTGGCGCTTGGAGACGAGGGAGCGCTTGGCGACGCGGGCAGAGGATGAGGTTGCAGCACGGGAAGCCCGCGTCATGGAGGAGGTCGGACGCCGAGTGGCGGCGGCACGCTCGAACCTCGAGCGCGAGTTTGAGGAGCGGTTGGGGTTGATCAAGGCCGAGGCTGAGGGCAGGACTGCTGCCTTGAGGGCCAAACTGGAGGAGGCGACACGGCGGGCCGATGCTCTTCGGGCCGCCCTCGAGGTGGCGCAGAGGGAGTCCACCACCTCTCAGGCCAAGGCGCTCCTTCTTCGCCAACGGGTGGAGGAGGTCGAGGCCGTAAAAATAGCGCCGAACGCGGACGAGATGCGTCGCGGCGAATCTGGAACATGAGCATGGTCTCATGCTCGCCACGCCCGGAAAGAGCTAACGCAGCCTTGGATAATATCTGCGAGGCGGCAGAGGCGCGCCGCACGCGTTAACTACGCCCGGCAACCTTGAGTTCTTCATCGACGTGGTGGCGCGGCCGGAGGCACGGTCGGTCGGGGCCGACAGGTTGGTGGAGGAGAGGAGCCGCTGCGCTGCTTGGGCGCGCCTTCTCTCGTGTCTTGACCATCTTCGTGACATGGACCCTCACTTGATTTTGACGCAGCCATCGCGATTCCTCAGGCTGTCCGGGCGACTGGCGACCGGGTGGAAGACAACATGGATGCCCTCGTCCGGGCCTTCGCCGGACGGCGAGGCGTGGTCGTGGCCGCCCGATGAGGGCGGCGTGGTGAACGCCCAGATGCCGCCGACGATCACGCAGACAGCGATGGCGAGGCCATGACGCCAAAGAACGGCTCGGGAGGTGCTCTGAGCATGCATTGGGGATTTGTCCGACCGATCATGTATTGTCCTTGTTCCATTACCTGCATGAATAGAACTCAGGTTTTGGCACGATGGAGGTGAGAGCATTTTGGGAGGAGCCCCTCATGTAAAACTTGTGTTCTTCAGATTAGCTGGTGTTGCATCGCCCATACGCCTGCGCCAAGTGGTTAGCTAAGTGGGCGCTAGTTGGATGGTTTACCTTTGTTTACGTCTGAGCCCGAGATAGCTGTGGGAGGCTGAGGCGATCTGAGTGTCTCTTGATCGAATCCGTGGGACCTGCAGTAAAAACCCTCCCGGAGAGGACGCGCGGCGACATTTGGGCTGCGCGCGAGCTTGGCCTGGCCCGGCTCTCGAGGGGCTCGCGAGGGGAGGTAGCTGAGGCGGAGTTGTAACCGAAACGCGAGAGATTTGCTCGAACGAGACTAAGCACCCCTTCCCCAAATACGCACAAATCTTCGAGCTCAAATTCAACTTAAATCCAACAGGGAAAACGACACGGAGGGAAAACCAATGAAAGCGAAAAAGGCCGTGTCCGCACCTAGTCTAGTCTTGGACATCTTCTCACCAGCGGAGCTAAGTGCTGCCATCGGGCGTGGGAGGGAGCCCGGGGCTGAGGCCGGCACCCTGAGACTCGAGGCGTGTACATCCCCACTCATTATTACGTGAGAGTTTCACGGGGCGGCGAGCTTCACAGGCACTGGGCCTTCTTCACAGGTACCGGCCTTTCTTCATATCGCCAGACGAGGGCCCCATCTTGCGCCACACTCTAGTGCCACCGACGACCAGGAAACGGGACGCCGCCGGTGGGGTAGAGCGGTCGCCAGCCAGTTCCCCAACGACCACGGGTCCTCCGCTTGAGGCAGGCCTGAGGCACCTCCCAGCAGAGGGCCTACCTCCCGAGAACGCCTTGCTCAACGCCGCGGTGGTGATGTCGGATCTCTGCCCTCTCGGCAGCCCCTGCGCCCCCTCCCGAGGGGTAGGAGGCTGAGGAGCGGGCAGCCGCCGTCGTGGCGACCTGTACCTCCTGCGACCCATGGTTAGCGTATGTTTGCTCTTGAGGAAGTAGCGGTACCGATAATCGTCGCCCCGGGCGTGACCGGTGGGACCATCTCGAGACTCCTGGAAGAGCTGGCTTCGGGCGCCTCATCCCCCAGATTGGGCTGAGGAGCGAGTCTTGTTCTCCCTCATGCGGTGCCCTTGGTCCATCATGTGGGGCACGTATTCTTCCGGCGCCGTCATCCCATAGGCCACGCCAGTAGGCCGAGCATGCCTTGCTGCTCACTGCTTGATGCGCCGCCGTGGGGTGGTGGCGCGCGGTCCACCAGGGCCGTGAGTTGCGTCGAGTCCTTCTTCTCCAGCGGGCCGGGCGGGGCAACCCGCCACCGCCCGGCGCCGACAGCCGGCCGGTGGAGTAGCTTTGGAGCCCAGCGGGCCCGCGTGGAGCCCCCTGCGGGCCGCCCTCGGCCTGAGGTGGGAGTTGGGTGCGAAGGGTGAGCCCCGAGGCGCGGTTGGGAGCTCCGCCACTCGCTCCAAGTGACATGTCGCGGCCGCTCTCCGAGCTGCACCGCGGCGGCTCTCGGGCCACTGTGGAGCGGCCCTCGAGTTCGCCTGCTCCCGGCGGGTGTACGGTGATGTGGTCGTGGCGTGGTTGGAGGCTCTTGCTGCTGACCGTGCCTGCCGCGGTGTGAGAGCCGTCGAAGCCTGTCCGCATCGCCCGCAGCCCGCACCGCCCTGCGGACCGCGAGCTGCCTGGGGCATGGGGTCGCCCTAGGCGAGCGGCTCTGCGTGGGCGGGCCACGCCGCCCAAGGATCTGGGTTGCCAGGCAGTGGCGGTCATGGCGATGGCGATGCAATGGGACACGAGGTGGCAGAAAGGCGGATTCGGCGCACACCTACTGGGCGCGCCAAATGTCGATTTCGGGTTCAGCGGACCCTTGAGGTTCGAACTACGGGGTGCGCGGAGATCCAACCTCCACCGTCTCGTACCTCGCCGAATCGCAGGAACCTAAACTACTCGCAAGAACAGCACAAGAGACACGAGATTTATACTAGTTCGGGCCACCGTTGTGGTGTAATACCCTACTCTAGTTTGTGGTGTGGTGGATTGCCTCTGGGGCTGATGAAGAACAGTACAGGGAAGAACAGCCTTGCGAGGGTCTGTTCTTGGTGGGTGTGATGAACTGCTAAGTGGTATCCCGTCGCTCTAGCTTGAGGATCGGGTCTCTCTCTCTCCCTCTCTCTCTCTCTCTCTGGATTCCAAGTGCCGGATCCGCCTCTATCCGATCGTCCCTCCTACTATGGTGGCTAGCTCTACTTATATAGACGAAGGCCCTGGGCCTCTTCCCAAATATTGAGCGGGAAGGGCGCCAACAATTGGCCATTTTGAAGGGGAACAACGGGTACACTTATCCTGACTAAAGTTGGTCCTCGTCTGCCAAAGGCTCTGGTGATGACGCCTGCTTGGGCTCCACGATGACTCCTTCCGGCCGTTGGGGCTGGTCTTGGTCTTGTTACATCAAACGGATGCCTTTGCTTGATGCTCTTGCTGCGCTTGCTCCCTTTGCACCAAAGAGGAAAGGAGGACGCGGCTGGCTGGGCGCCATGGCGCCCTTGGTCGTCATGGCTTGCGTCACGGGCACCTCGCGAGGTACCCTGCCTTGAACTCTCCGCCTCCTCGTGAGCCGGCCTGACGAGGCCGTGCCTGAGGAAGCTCCTGGTAGTCCGCCCTGCGAGGCTTGGCCCCTCGCGAGGGTCTTGAGTTTGCGTTGGTGAAGATGGGATGTCCTGGGCCTCCTTTGAGCCACGTCGCAGGCCGCAGGCAGGCAAGTCTGGGGACCCCCGTTCCCAGAACGCCGACACTGAGTTATTAGTCGCTCGAGACCACCCATAATGAATTGATTCCGCACTCCGATTCAATAACTCTAAGTAATTCCCATTGCTTACATGTTTAATAATACTTCAAGTCATTGCTAGCTTGATCGGCTATACCATTAATGTACTAAATTTTAACTGTGCTACCTGGTCCTTCTTCCCAGAGCACAATTTTCAACGATGAGCTAATCTTGCATCGATCTTCCTCGTCATATCAATCCTCCTTGATCAGCAAACTTGATTCCAAGTTTGTGTCGTACTCGTGGTTCCAATAACCTTTCGCTTCATCATTCCTTTGACTTGATGTCATCGCTGATGGATTACATCTTCATGAAATCTCTCAACAATTGTGTCGTGATCATCATCAACATTCTGAGCTCTTCCAGGATATCAATCGAATTCGTGATGAGAAATACCATCCTTGCCCTCGATGTTTTTTGTTATCAACAACAACATTCTCGCATTCCCTCCGGCACAAAACTTGGTCATGTTTTGTGTAGTTTCCTTTCTATCCAACTTATATTATGATTCTATCTTGGAGTATTACCATCTGTTATGTCTAGAATGTTGAGGGAATTACCTCAACTATTAATGCTTTATATAGTAATACTTTTCACCATCACCAATCTTTCTTGGTCCCCATGTTGGTTCTAACCGGGATACCAACAGGTGAACGGTATTGTTTGGATTCTGTACTTCTAGCAACCCTATTGCTTTGAAGTTAATGGTCGGCCGTTCATTCTTAGACTATTGATTATTGAATCACCATTCCGACGTTGGTCGTGCAACCCAGCCCATATCTCGGGTGCACCTTTCAACCAATGTTTAATTGTGTATGTTTTCCTCAAGCATACATCATTATACCATTTGATCTAACAAATGTTATCTCCTTGTTCACATAACTGTGGAAATCCATCTTTTGTTAATCTCGTTGAATTGTCGCTGATTCCATTAGCCACCTCCTCATCCTCTCGTTGGTTTATCGATGAACTCTTGTTTTGGAACTCGCTTCCATAGTTCATTTCTCGAGAATTTTACAATGTCATCTCGTCAATTTGTATTGCACCTTTTCCTCTCAGGCATCCTGAGTCTGAGGTAGTTTGACACCAATCAGATCTAAATCTCAGTCAGATATGATGGTTGGGACATATTTCCAAGAGTTATAACATTGGTCATTATATGACCTAGTAAGGTGATGTCATGCCTAGTACACCTGGCCGGAGGACCTAATGTTACCGTTTCCTTTTTAGCAAGGTTATCCATTCTTCCATGAGGAAATTGTAAGACTTATTCTATGAGTTTTCCTAATGGATCATTTGTGTATCCTAAGTCTGATCTTTACCTGATGACCATGTCAATGCTATCTCGAAGCATGTTTGTGGTACTCCGATTTTCAATAAAAACATTTGAAGCACAATGCTAAATTTTCTTTATCAATTATCCAAACACTGTTGTATGGGTAATGTCATGAAATTTCTCTCCCCTACCTAAGGAGTTTTCTACATAATATCCTGTCATGGATATCATGCTCTGCTTGTCCTTAGGAAGGATATACCCCTGTAATATGTGTTTAAACACATTTTTCCTTTCCATTGTTTTGTTTAACCTGATGATCACATTTTCCTTTCCATTGGTTTGTTTGACCTTTCTTGTGATCTATATGATCTAAGCAGTAATATTCTCCTGCTTAGGTAAACACCTCGGTTTACAACTCTATCAGTGTGACCCTGTTACTATTGCTGACGACATCCTGGTAACCTCCCGATGGACGAGAACTTTGCCTATTGGTCCGCCTCGTTCAAAGAGCAGGGAAATGGTTCTCTTCGTCCCTCGCCCTTGGTACCAACGTTGTTGCCAACATAACTGACAGGCTATCCTCTGCCATGCCTTGCTACCATGACCGTGCAATATGTCGGCGTCCTTCCTACTTTTGAACCACATGGTGGGCCCATAACCCACAGTTCCACAGGATCGAAACCTGACTCTCCTGTAACCCCGGTTTCCAAGGTTATTCCTCGCGCTTGACTCTATATGCATCCACAGGTCACCTTCCTAGAGATGACCTATTCTAGTATCAGACGCAATATTTATTCGCGTTGCCACAAACCCTTTCATCTTACGGCTAGGCATTGAGCGATTGCCTGGCTGCTTGAAACTTCTTATTGTACCTTCGAACTTTACTCTCGATGTGTTTTATTTGTTCAACTCGAGAGGTACTCGTATGATCATTCATGGGTTAATCCCAGATTATTACCCTTATAGCATTCTGCCGTTGCCAATCTGCCCCGTTACCTATTCGTAAGAACGATGGAACCCCCGAAGAAAGGATGAAGACTTCATAATGATGACCTGAAGCAGTGGAATGAAGACATCAATGTAATGGATTGACCTCTTCGAGAAAAGCAACCAAGACCGAGGAGATCCGTTAGAATTTCGTAACCAGACTTTCCCCCCTTACTCCATCTCTTAAAATCTCGGGACATGATTTCTTGTAGTAGAGGAGAATTGTGACGCCCGGGTAATTAAGCTACAGTAATCCCCGTTAGCGGTGCCACGTCACCCAGATTACTGTTGATAATATCGCGTTGGATCAAAACCGTTTCAAAATTCAATTTCAAATTAATGTCAACAATAAAAAAATTTCAAAATTTAAAACAAAAATGTTCGGGAGGTGCCATATTTTGCATAAGTAAATATGGTGTAATAAACACAATTTTATAAAATGCCTAGATAACTTCAAATGATTTAAAATAGAAAAGAAAATAAATAAAAAGAAAACAAATTACAAAATAATAATAATAAACAAAATAAAAATTAAAAGGAAACACCCCCCACTGGGCTCCGGCCCACCTGGCCCAACCAACCGGCCGGCCCACCCCCGCACCCCATAACCCCCCCCCCCACTCCCCCACTCGCCCACCGACACCCCCACACTCCCCTGAAATATCTCCCCCCTCTCTCCCCTGATTGGACCGGGATCGAGAGCAGGAGGCCGTCGCCATACGCCGCCGCCTCGTCATCGTTCGCCACGGCCCGGAGCCCATGCCGCCTCGCCGGACCTCCCTCACCGGCCTGCTCCCACTACGCACGTCGTCCCCACCCCCAACTCGAACCCCGTTGCCTTAGTCCCCATGCTCCCGCGGTGAGGCTCCCTCCTCTCCTTCTCTCCCATGTGCGCTCGCTCGCACGAGACCATGCCCGAGCCTCCAGCGCTCAGCGCTCCGCCGCCCGCACCACGGTCCCTCCAGCTCGCCGCTCCCTGCCGCCGCGCTCCGCCCAGCCTCGTCCGTCGCGGCCCGCGTCCTCCGCCCCGGGCTTCCTCATGATCCCCTCGCCCGCTCGGCAGCCTCGCCTAAGCCTTGACCGCTCGCCCGCCCGCCCGTTGGACCCGCCTCCGCCCCGCCGCGCCTGGCAGCCTCGCCTCCACGCCCGGGCGGGCTACGCTGCCCCCGGGTTCGCCCCGTCGGACACCCGCACCCACATGCCCGATAGCCCGAACCGCTAAGGCCCCCCTGGGCCAATGACATGGGGGCCCCACGCCCCTGGAATGTTTTTCTAATAATAATAATAATGATAATAATTATTATAAATAAATAATAATTAAAATACTTGATTAATTAATTAATTAAGTTAATTAATCCTGTTTAATCAATCTAATTAACTAGTTAGTTTAATTAAACAGTAATTAGATCAGTTAAACCCTAATTAGACTAAACAGTGAATGACGAACGGGACCCACACGTTAGTTGACCAGTCAACGCCTCTGTTGACTGCTGACGTCAGCGTGCACTGTTCTGGATAATCTTGGATTAAAGTAATTAAATAAATGCTAAAAATGATTTAAATCTTTTAAAATCAATATAAATAAAACAAAGCTCGGATGGAAAAACTTTGTACATGAAAGTTGCTCAGAACGATGAGAAGAATCTGGATACGCAGCCTGTTCGTCCACCGCACATCCCTAGCATAGCGAACACGCAACTTTCCCTCTCCTTTTCGTATGTTCGAAAACGCGAAACACCGGGGATATTTTCCCGGATGTTTCCCCCTTCACCGGTATCACCTCATATCGCGTTAGGGCACACCTAGCACCGCTACTTGTCATGTCATGCATTGTTATGCATCTGTTTGCATTGTATTCATTGTTTCTTCCCCCTCTTCTCTCTGGTAGACTACGAGACTGACGCAGCTGCTGGTGCCCAGTACGACTACTGTGTTGACGACCCCTCCTTGCCAGAGCAACCAGGCAAGCCCCTCCCCCCCCCCTTGATCACCAGATATCGCCTATTCTTCTCTCTATGCTTGCATTAGAGAAGTGTAGCATGTTACTGCTTTCTGTTAATCATATTCTGATGCATAGCCTGCCACTGTTGCTACAGTTGTTACCCTTACCTGCTATCATACTGTTTAGTATAGGATGCTAGTGTTCCATCAGTGGCCCTACACTCTTGTCCGTCTGCCATGCTATACTACTGGGTCATGGTCACTTCGGGAGGTGATCACGGGCATATGCTATATACTTTATACAGTTACATTATTTATGATACTGTTCGGAGATGGGGGCTGAAGGGGCAGGTGGCTCCATCCCGGTAGAGGTAGGCATGGGTTCCCGATGGCCCCGACTGTTACTTTGTGGCGGAGCGACAGGGCAGGTCGAGACCACCTAGGAGAGAGGTGGGCCTGGCCCTGGTCGGCATTCATGGTAACACGCTTAACGAGATCTTGGTATTTGATCTCGAGTTCCGCCACCGCCTATACACACTAAACAACTACTGGGAACAGCTTATGGGCACTCAACGTCGTGGTATCGACCGAAGCCTTCATGATGTCGGCGGCGGCGCGCTACCGGATTGGAACGTAAGCCTGCTCTTGTATTAAGGGGGCTAGTTCTGCTTCCGGCCGCCCACGCAACGTGCAGGTGTGCAATGGGCGATGGGCCCAGTCCCCTGCGCATAGGATTTAGACCGGCATGCTGACCTCTCTGTTGTGCCTGGGTGGGGTTGCGACGTGTTGATCTTCCGAGGCCGGGCATGACCCAGGAAAGTGTGTCCGGCCAAATGGGATTGAGCGTGTTGGGTAATGGGGTGCACCCCTGCAGGGAAGTTTATCTATTCGAATAGCCGTGATCTTTGGTAACACGACGACTTGGAGTTGTACCTTGACCTTATGACAACTAGAACTAGATACTTAATAAAACACACCCTTCAAAGTGCCAGATATAACCCGGTGATCGCTCTCTAACAGGGCAACGAGGAGGGGATCGCCGGGTAGGATTATGCTATGCGATGCTACTTGGTGAACTTACCATCTACTCTCTTCTACATGCTGCAAGATGGAGGTGGCCAAAAGCGTAGTCTTCGACAGGACTAGCTATCCCCCTCTTATTCTGGCATTCTGCAGTTCAGTCCATCGATATAGCCTCTTTACACATATACCCATGCATATGTAGTGTAGATCCTTGCTTGCGTGTACTTTGGATGAGTACTCACGGTTGCTTTCTCCCTCTTTTCCCCCTTTCCCTTCTACCTGGTTGCCGCAACCAGATGCTGGGGCCCATGAGCCAGACGCCATCATCGACGACGACTCCTACTACCCCGGAGGTGCCTATTACTACGTTCAGGCCGCTGACGACGACCAGGAGTAGTTGAGAAGGATCCCAGGCAGGAGGCATGCGCCTCTTTTGATCTGTATCCCAGTTTGTGCTAGCCTTCTTAAGGCAAACTTGTTTACTTATGTCGATACTCAGATATTGTTGCTTCCGCTGACTCGTCTATGATCGAGCACTTGTATTCGAGCCCTCGAGGCCCCTGGCTTGTATTATGATGCCTGTCAAACGTCCAGATCCTCGCAAGCACAATATCATTGGCACAAAGTGGATCTACCGCAACAAGCAAGATGAAAATGGCCTTGTGGTGAGGAATAAGGCACGGCTTGTAGCTCAAGGCTACACACAGGTTGAAGGAATTGATTTCGATGGAACTTTTGCACCTGTTGCTAGAATTGAGGCAATTCGCATATTACTTGCTTATGCTAACCATCATGATATCACTTTATATCAAATGGATGTGAAAAGTGCATTCCTCAATGGTAAGCTTGAGGAAGAAGTATATGTTGCTCAACCCCCAGGTTTTGAAGATCCAAAGCATCCTGGCAAAGTCTTCAGACTCAATAAAGCCCTCTATGGCCTCAAGCAGGCCCCTCGGGCGTGGTATGATACTTTGAAGGAATTCCTCATGAAGAAAGACTTCAAACCCGGTTCACTCGACCCTACTCTTTTCACTAAGTCTTATGATGGTGAACTGTTTGTGTGCCAAATATATGTTGATGATATTATCTTTGGCTGTACTGACCAACGTTATAGTGATGAATTTTCCTATATGATGAGTGAAGAATATCAAATGTATATGATGGGAGAATTGAAATTCTTCTTAGGTCTTCAAATTCACAACAACGCAATGGCATATTCATATCTCGGAGAAATACCTCAAGGATGTCTTGAGGAAATTCGGCATGCAAGATTGTAAAGGCGTCAAAATTCCTATGCCCACAAATGGCCATCTATGCAATCGATGAAAATGGTATTGACTTGATCATAAGGTATACCGCTCCATGATTGGTTCTTTATTGTACTTATGTGCATCTAGGCCAAATATAATGCTTAGTGTTTGCATGTGTGCCCGATTTCAAGCTACACCGAAGGAATCACACCATAAGGTTGTGAAGCATATTCTTCGATATCTAGATCACACACCAACACTTAGATTATGGTACCCCAAGGGCTAGGCTTTTGATCTCATTGGATATTCAGACTCTGACTATGCGGTGATCGTGTGGACCGCAAGTCAACATCTGGTACATGTCATTTCCTCGGACGATCTTTGGTCTGTTGGTCCTCGAAGAAAGCGTAACTGTATCACTTTGTCATCACTTTGAAGCTGAGTACATTGCTGCTGGTTCTTGTTGTGCTCAATTGATGTGGATGAAGCAAACTCTCAAGGACTCTGGCCAATGTTGCAATGTCACCATTTGAGTTGAAACCTTATGCTCCGTGGATTATGAGATTCATCGGAACAAGGTCTTCACTCAACTACAAAGCTGATTTTTAGAATCACCTCAGCTACTTGCCCCCGATTGAAGTCCTCAAACGGACATATTCCTCAGCTGATGAATAGGGCAAGGCTGCTGTTGTTATTGATGAAGGCATTCGTCCATTGGATGGTCAATTTTGCAAGGGTGCATCCTACTCCACCAATGACGACTCTGCCACCCATGACTCTGCCGCCAACGCACCCAAGAAAAATCCTCAAGGCACAGCTCCCAGGGTGATGACTGATCGTGAGCTTCTCCTCCTCACTGACAAGAAACCCAATGTGAGTTTTTTCAAAGTCTTGATTGCTAAATGCTAGATTAGAGATCCTCGTCACAACTCTAAATTTGCACCGAAAGCACATGAGGGTTTTATGCTTGGTTACGGAAAGGTCTCACACACCCTCTGAGAGTCTTCAACAACATTCTTCACAAGGTTGTTGAAACTGTATATGTCTTGATTCGATGAAACTAATGGATCGCAAAGAGAGCACCTACCTTACATGATAGATGAACCAGCGCTGAGGAATCTATCAAGCTCAAGGCTCTTGAGGATTTCGTTCCTACCAAGAATTTGTCAAGAATTCATTCGAACGTGAAGAACACCGAGCTGGTGCACTTTTGAAGAAAATGGTGCTAAGGAAAATGGTCTGAAGAAAATGCTGATCAAATTCCTCGGCGACAACCCGCTCATCCTCGCGTCGCAAACGAAGTGCAAATTGAGAGAATCATCGATGACATTGAAGCACCAGGTCCTCTCACACGCTCAAAAGCTTCACATTTGTCTAACTTTTGTGGGCACTTTGCTTTTGTCTCTATCTCAGAGCCCACTAAGGTAGATGAAGCATTTCTGGAGCCTGAGTGGATTCAAGCTATGCAAGAAGAATTACATCAGTTCGAGCTCAACAACATCTGGGAACTGGTCAAACGTCCAGATCCTCGCAAGCACAATATCATTGACACAAAGTGGATCTACCACAACAAGCTAGATGAAAATGGCCTTGTGGTGAGGAATAATGCACGGCTTGTAGCTCAAGGCTACACACAAGTTGAAGGAATTGATTTCGATGAAACTTTTGCACATGTTGCTAGACTTGAGGCAATTCGCATATTACTTGCTTATGCTAACCATCATGATATCACTTTATATCAAATGGATGTAAAAAGTGCATTCCTCAATGGTAAGTTTGAGGAAGAAGTATATGTTGCTCAACCCCCAGGTTTTGAAGATCCAAAGCATCCTTGCAAAGTCTTCAGACTCAATAAGGCCCTCTATGGCCTCAAGCAGGCCCCTCGGGCGTGGCATGATACTTTGAAGGAATTCCTGATGAAGAAAGGTTTCAAACCCGGTTCACTCGACCCTACTCTTTTCACTAAGTCTTATGACGGTGAACTGTTTGTGTGACAAATATATGTTGATGATATTATCTTTGGTTGTACTGACCAACGTTATAGTGATGAATTTGCCTATATGATGAGTGAAGAATATCAAATGTCTATGATGGGAGAATTGAAATTCTTCTTAGGTCTTCAAATTAAATCAGCGCAATGGCATATTCATATCTCAGGAGAAATACCTCAGGCATGTACTGACGAAATTCGGCATGCAAGATTGTAAAGGCGTCAAAATTCCTATGCCCACAAATGGCCATCTTTCCACTGATGAAAATGGTATTGACTTTGATCATAAGGTATACCCCTCCATGATTGGTTCTTTATTGTACTTATGTGCATCTAGGCCAGATATAATGCTTAGTGTTTGCATGTGTGCCCGATTTCAAGCTACACCGAAGGAATCACACCATAAGGTCGTGAAGCATATTCTTCGATATCTAGATCACACACCAACACTTGGATTATGGTAACCCCGGACTCGACTTTTGATCTCAGACTACGACTATCTTTGGTGATCGTGTGGACCGCAAGTCAACAACTGGTACATGTCATTTCCTCGGACGATCTTTGGTCCGTTGGTCCTTGAAGAAACAGAGCTGCGTATCATGGTCTCTGCTGGCCCGAGTACATTGTTGCTGGTTCTTGCTGTGCTCAATTGCTGTGGATGAAGCAAACTCTCAAGGACTACGGCGTCAACGTGAAGAATGTGCATCTCTACTGTGACAATGAGAGTGCCATCAAGATTGCTCACAACCCAGTTCATCACTCGAAGACAAAGCATATTCAGATTCATCACCACTTTCTTCGTGATGATGTGTTGAAGGGCGACATTTCTATTGAGCATGTGAAGACTGAAGAACAACTAGTCGATATCTTCACAAAGCCATTGGATGAGAAGAGATTTAGCAAGTTGCGGTATTAGCTAAATATGTTAGAATCTTCGAATGTTCTTTGAAAAGGACACTCATCCTAACACTTATGCAAAATTGATGACTTAGATGTGCAACACATGAAGAAACGTTTTTCTTCAATAAATGAAGACTAACACTCTAAGTGTGAAGAAATTAACGAAGAATTTGATTCTCAGAACCCTACGACAATTATACGTGGTGTCTAAAATCATCATTCTTATACGGTGGGTCACGCCACCACCAAAAGTTGAAAATCTTCAATTTGAGTTTTTCCTCAGTTTTGAAATTCCTCAGTTGTTCAATTTTCTTCAACTTTGCATTGTCTTCACTGTTTCCATCGTTTTTCTTCATTGGCTATATATATATATATATATATATATATATATATATATATATATATATATATATATATATATGAGTTTATCTCCTCTACAACATTCACTGGCTAATTCTTCAAGTTGGTTTTTCTGCTAAGTGAATGTGATCGGACCCTTCCCCCTCTATGCTATACTCAACCCAATCTATTCACAAATTCTTCATGTGCGTTCTATTTGAAACTCGTTCAAAATCTTCACTGTGTCCTTGTCAGCTGAAGAATTTGCGAAAGGAACTTTTAACTTATTTTATCCAAAATTTTCGGTTTTGCCGCTCAAACTGTTCCGAATCCCAAAAAAACTCTTATCTATTCACCCACGATCTCCACTTCTCAGTACGTGGGTGACACATGTCAAGCGAATGAGAAGGGTTAGGGGCACGTTCGTCCAATTTCTTTGGGCGAACAGTTTTTCACCGTGGCTATAAATACCCCTCGCCTTCCTCACTTCTGTTTTACTCCGCTCGACCTCACTCCCGCTCGAGCTTCTCAAACCCTAGCGCCGCCGCTACTTCATCGTTGCCGGTGAGGAAGAGCTTCACTGCGTCGACCTCGTCACCGTCGAACTCGCGCCAGCCGCGGATTTCTTCACTCTGCCGCCGCCATAGTTGTCTTCCTCAGCCGAGTTAGGGCGTGGAAGATTTGAACTGACGAACTTCACATCTCCACTTCCCAGTTCGTCATGTTCTTCGTCCAGGGTAATTAAAAGTTACTTTTACTGCCCTCTTTGATTCAAATGATTTCTACAAAATCTTCAAAGGTGTTTATTCTTCAAATCCTTCACACACAAAACACCTTACATGTCATCTGTTCTTGATACGTTTCTCTAAGCAACAATTTTTCTTCAAGATTCCTCAATTGTGTGGATCTTCGATCTATACAACTCTGGAACCTAAGACAAAGAACACTTAGTGAAATTCTTCAAGACTCATCTGGTCAAATTCCTCAAACTTGTTCTTTCTGAAAAACCTTCTGAGAACGCATATGACCTCTCCAAATTCCTCGCAACTATACTCTCTTCACGTGTACTCATGTCCGCTGCTGAATCATTAGGTTCTCATCAACTTAACTCATTTGCAACGTTCCTCGAAAAAATGTTGCATACATCTTAAGAGAATTCCATTGTTCAAATTCCTCAGCCTGAAGAACCTGAGATTGCGATTCCTGAGGTTGTGATGCAACTGAGTGACACTCCTCAACCCAAGCCAAAGGATCCATTCTCAAGGAAGCAAAAATTCAAGACTAATGATTTCTTTGGTGAGCATGTATTCTTCACAGATTACAACCCCTATGACTCTGCTCGCATTAGGAAGAGGCGTTTCTGGACTGCCAGCCAGGAAAATTTCTATTCCTCAGTGCTGTTTAACAAAGGCAAAGTCTTCGATCATGAGCACATTCCTCACGTGGATATGGAATCTCTGCCATGCTTCACACCAGTCCTCATTGTTCTTCACGACGCTGGACTGTTAAACTTCTGCACTGACATCTGTGATTGGAATGAAGAACTCATTCTTCAATTTTATGCAACGTTGCACATCACCGGAGACTCTGAAGATGTGAATTCATGGGTGCTGGACTGGATGACTGAAAACACTCACTACAAGGCACCAGCTACTGAATTGCTTCGTGCTTTACCTCTCAGTCCTCCCCTTGAAGCTGCTCGTTGCATGTACCGAGTGCTTGAGCTTACAGATCACTATATGCAAGTGCTGATGAAGCCATTGAAGCCAGGTCAGGCCACAAGAACCAAATTCCTCGTAAAGGAATTGCTATATGTGCCTCGGACTGTCTATCACATTCTGACGAAGACATTGAGTCCTATCAAGGGCCACGACTCGAATGAAGAAGAAGTCGTTGGCATCATGAAGAATCTGTTTTTCAATATCATTCATGGCGTTCTCGTCAACTTCCATGATTTCTTCATGAGGACTCTGGCCAATGTTGCAATGTCACCATTTGAGTTGAAACCTTATGCTCCGTGGATTATGAGATTCATCGGAACAAGGTCTTCACTCAACTACAAAGCTGATTTTTAGAATCACCTCAGCTACTTGCCCCCGATTGAAGTCCTCAAACGGACATATTCCTCAGCTGATGAATAGGGCAAGGCTGCTGTTGTTATTGATGAAGGCATTCGTCCATTGGATGGTCAATTTTGCAAGGGTGCATCCTACTCCACCAATGACGACTCTGCCACCCATGACTCTGCCGCCAACGCACCCAAGAAAAATCCTCAAGGCACAGCCTCCTGTGGTGATGGTGATCGTGAGCTTCTCCTCCTCACTGACAAGAAACCCAATGTGAGTTTTTTCAAAGTCTTCGGTGCTAAATGCTAGATTAGAGATCCTCGTCACAACTCTAAATTTGCACCGAAAGCACATGAGGGTTTTATGCTTGGTTACGGAAAGGTCTCACACACCTACAGAGTCTTCAACAACATTCTTCACAAGGTTGTTGAAACTGTATATGTGCGGTTCGATGAAACTAATGGATCGCAAAGAGAGCACCTACCTTCTGTGATAGATGAACCAGCGCCTGAGGAATCTATCAAGCTCAAGGCTACTGAGGATTTCGTTCCTACCGAAGAATTTGCTGAAGAATTCATTCCAGAACGTGAAGAACACCGAGCTGGTGCACCTGAAGAAAATGGTGCTAAGGAAAATGGTCCTGAAGAAAATGCTGATCAAATTCCTCGACGACAACCCGCTCATCCTCGCGTTGCAAACGAAGTGCAAATTGAGAGAATCATCGATGACATTGAAGCACCAGGTCCTCTCACACGCTCAAAAGCTTCACATTTGTCTAACTTTTGTGGGCACTTTGCTTTTGTCTCTATCTCAGAGCCCACTAAGGTAGATGAAGCATTTACGAGCCCGAGTGGATTCAAGCTATGCAAGAAGAATTACATCAGTTCGAGCTCAACAACATCTGGGAACTGGTCAAACGTCCAGATCCTCGCAAGCACAATATCATTGACACAAAGTGGATCTACCACAACAAGCTAGATGAAAATGGCCTTGTGGTGAGGAATAATGCACGGCTTGTAGCTCAAGGCTACACACAAGTTGAAGGAATTGATTTCGATGAAACTTTTGCACATGTTGCTAGACTTGAGGCAATTCGCAGATATTACTTGCTTATGCTAACCATCATGATATCACTTTATATCAAATGGATGTAAAAAGTGCATTCCTCAATGGTAAGTTTGAGGAAGAAGTATATGTTGCTCAACCCCCAGGTTTTGAAGATCCAAAGCATCCTTGCAAAGTCTTCAGACTCAATAAGGCCCTCTATGGCCTCAAGCAGGCCCCCAAGCGTGGCATGATACTTTGAAGGAATTCTCGATGAAGAAAGGTTTCAAACCCGGTTCACTCGACCCTACTCTTTTCACTAAGTCTTATGACGGTGAACTGTTTGTGTGACAAATATATGTTGATGATATTATCTTTGGTTGTACTGACCAACGTTATAGTGATGAATTTGCCTATATGATGAGTGAAGAATATCAAATGTCTATGATTGGAGAATTGAAATTATTCTTAGGTCGTCTAATTCACAACAGCGCAATGGCATATTCATATCTCAGAGAAATACCTCGGGCATGTCTTGTGAAATTCGCATGCAAGATTGTAAAGGCGTCAAAATTCCTATGCCCACAAATGGCCATCTTTCCAATCGATGAAAATGGTATTGACTTTGATCATAAGGTATACCCCTCCATGATTGGTTCTTTATTGTACTTATGTGCATCTAGGCCAGATATAATGCTTAGTGTTTGCATGTGTGCCCGATTTCAAGCTACACCGAAGGAATCACACCATAAGGCTGTGAAGCATATTCTTCGATATCTAGATCACACACCAACACTTGGATTATGGTAACCCCCGGACTCGACTTTTGATCTCAGACTCTGACTATGCTGGTGATCGTGTGGACCGCAAGTCAACAACTGGTACATGTCATTTCCTCGGACGATCTTTGGTCTGTTGGTCCTTGAAGAAACAGAACTGCGTATCATGGTCTACTGCTGAAACTGAGTACATTGTTGCTGGTTCTTGCTGTGCTCAATTGCTGTGGATGAAGCAAACTCTCAAGGACTACGGCGTCAACGTGAAGAATGTGCATCTCTACTGTGACAATGAGAGTGCCATCAAGATTGCTCACAACCCAGTTCAGCACTCGAAGACAAAGCACATTCAGATTCGTCATTACTTTCTTCGTGATCATGTGTTGAAGGGCGACATTTCTATTGAGCATATCAAGACTGAAGAACAACTAGCCGATATCTTCACAAAGCCCTTGGATGAGAAGAGATTTAGCAAGTTGTGGTGTGAGCTAAATATCTTAGAATCTTCGAATGTTCTTTGAAAAGGACACTCATCCTAACACTTATGCAAAATTGATGACTTAGGTGTGCAACATATGAAGAAATGTTTTTATTCAATCAATGAAGAATAACACTCTAAGTGTGAATAAATTAACAAAGAATTTGATTCTCAGAACCCTACGACAATTGTACGCGGTGTCTGAAATCATCATTCTTATACGGTGGGTCACGCCACCACCAAAAGTTGAAAATCTTCAATTTGAGTTTTTCCTCAGTTTTGAAATTCCTCAGTTGTTCAATTTTCTTCAACTTTGCATTGTCTTCACTGTTTCCGTCGTTTTTCTTCATTGGCTATATATATATATGAGTTCATGTCCTCTACAACATTCACTTATGGCTAATTTTTCAAGTTGGTTTTTCTGCTAAGTGAATGTAATCGGACCCTTCCCCCTCTATGCTATACTCAACCCAATCTATTCACAAATTCTTCATGTGTGTTCTAATTGAAACTTGTTCAAAATCTTCACTGTGTCCTTGTCACCTGAAGAATTTGTGAAGGGGTACTTTTAACTTATCTTATCCAAAATTTTCGGTTTTGCCGCTCAAACTGTTCCGAATCCCACGAAAACTCTTATCTATTCACCCACACACACGATCTCCACTTCTCAGTACGTGGGTGACACATGTCAAGCGAATGAGAAGGGTCAGGGGCACGTTCGTCCAATTTCTTCGGGCGAACAATTTTTCACCGTGGCTATAAATACCCCTCCCCTTCCTCACTTCTCTTTTACTCCGCTCGACCTCACTCCCGCTCGAGCTTCTCAAACCCTAGCGCCACTGCTACTTCATCATCGCCGGTGAGGAAGAGCTTCACTGCCTCGACCTCGTCGTAAATGCGTACTCACGACGGCATGGATTTCTTCACTCCGCCACCGCCAGAAGTTGTCTTCCTCACCGAGTTAGGGCGTGGAAGATCTGAATCGATTTAACTTCACATCTCCACTTCCCAGTTCGTCGTGTTCTTTGTCCAGGGTAATTAAAAGTTACTTTTACTGCCCTCTTTGATTCAAATGATTTCTACAAAATCTTCAAAGGTTTTTATTCTTCAAATTCTTCACACACAAAACACCTTACATGTCATCTGTTCTTGATACGTTTCTCTAAGCAACAATTTTTCTTCAAGATTCCTCAATTGTGTGGATCTTCGATCTATACAACTCTGGAACCTAAGACAAAGAACACTTAGTGAAATTCTTCAAGACTCATCTGGTCAAATCCTCAAACTTGTTCTTTCTGAGAAACCTTCTGAGAACGCATATGACCTCTCCAAATTCCTCGCAACTATACTCTGTTCACATGTACTCATGTCTGCTGTTGAATCACTAGGTTATCATTAACTTAACTCATTTGCAGCGTTCCTCGAAGAAAAGTTGCATACATCTTCAGAGAATTCCATTGTTCAAATTCCTCGGCCTGAAGAACCTGAGATTGCGATTCCTGAGGTTGTGATGCAACTGACTGACACTCCTCAACCCAAGCCAAAGGATCCATTCTCAAGGAAGCAAAAATTCAAGACTAATGATTTCTTTGGCGAGCATGTATTCTTCATATATTACAACCCCTATGACTCTGCTCTCATTAGGAAGAGGCGTTTCTGGACTGCCAGCCAGGCAAATTTCTATTCCTCAATGTTGTTTAACAAAGACAAAGTCTTCGATCATGAGCACATTCCTCACGTGGATATGGAATCTCTGTCGTGCTTCACACCAGTCCTCAGTGTTCTTCACGACGCTGGACTGTTAAACTTCTGACCGACATCTCGTGGATTGGAATGAAGAACTCATTCTTCAATTTTATGCAACGCTGCACATCACCGGAGACTCTGAAGATGTGAATTCATGGGTGCTGGACTGGATGACTGAAAACACTCAATACAAGGCACCAGCTACTGAATTGCTTTGTGCTTTACCTCTCAGTCCTCCCCTTGAAGCTGCTCGTTGCATGTACCAAGAGCCTGAGCTTACAGATCATTATATGCAAGTGCTGATGAAGCCATTGAAGCCAGGTCAGGCCACAAGAACCAAATTCCTCATGAAGGAATTGCTATATGTGCCTCGGACTGTCTATCGCATTCTGACGAAGACATTGAGTCCTATCAAGGGCCACGACTCGAATGAAGAAGAAGTCGTTGGCATCATGACGAATCTGCTTTTCAATATCATTCATGGCGTTCCCGTCAACTTCCATGATTTCTTCATGAGGACTCTGGCCAATGTTGCAATGTCACCATTTGAGTTGAAACCTTATGCTCCATGGATTATGAGATTCATCAGAACAAGGTCTTCACTCAACTACAAAGCTGATTTTCAGAATCACCTCAGCTACTTACCCCTGATTGAAGTCCTCAAACAGACATATTCCTCAGCTGATGACAAGGGCAAGGCTGTTGCTGTTATTGATGAAGGCATTCGTCCATTGGATGGTCAATTCCGCAAGGCTGCATCCTACTCCACCAATGACGACTCTCCCACCCATGACTCTGCCGCCAACGCACCCAAGAAAAATCCTCAAGGCACAGCTCCCAGGGTGATGACTGATCGTGAGCTTCTCCTCCTCACTGACAAGAAACCCAATGTGAGTTTTTTCAAAGTCTTCGGTGCTAAATGCTAGATTAGAGATCCTCGTCACAACTCTAAATTTGCACCGAAAGCACATGAGGGTTTTATGCTTGGTTACGGAAAGGACTCGCACACCTACAGAGTCTTCAACGACGTTCTTCACAAGGTTGTTGAAACTTTAGATGTGTGGTTCGATGAAACTAATGGCTCACAAAGAGAGCACCTACCTTCTGTGATAGATGAACCAGCGCCTGAGGAATCTATCAAGCTCAAGGCTACTGAGGATGTCGTTCCTACCGAAGAATCTGCTGAAGAATTCATTCCAGAACGTGAAGAACACCGAGCTGGTGCACATCAAGAAAATGGTGCTGAGGAAAATGGTCCTAAAGAAAATGCTGATCAAATTCCTCGACGACAACCCGCACATCCTCGCGTCGCAAACGAAGTGCAAATTGAGAGAATCATCAATGACATTGAAGCACCAGGTCCTCTCACATGCTCAAAAGCTTCACATTTGTCTAACTTTTGTGGGCACTTTGCTTTTGTCTCTATCTCAGAGCCCACTAAGGTAGATGAAGCATTTCTGGAGCCTGAGTGGATTCAAGCTATGCAAGAAGAATTACATCAGTTCGAGCTCAACAACATCTGGGAACTGGTCAAACGTCCAAATCCTCGCAAGCACAATATCATTGGCACAAAGTGGATCTACCGCAACAAGCAAGATGAAAATGGCCTTGTGGTGAGGAATAAGGCACGGCTTGTAGCTCAAGGCTACACACAGGTTGAAGGAATTGATTTCAATGAAACTTTTGCACCTGTTGCTAGACTTGAGGCTATTCAGATATTACTTGCCTATGCTAACCATCATGATATCACTTTATATCAAATGGATGTGAAAAGTGCATTCCTCAATGGTAAGCTTGAGGAAGAAGTATATGTTGCTCAACCCCTAGGTTTTGAAGATCCAAAGCATCCTGACAAAGTCTTCAGACTCAATAAGGCCCTCTATGGCCTCAAGCAGGCCCCTCGGGCGTGGTATGATACTTTGAAGGAATTCCTCATGAAGAAAGGCTTCAAACCCGGTTCACTCGACCCTCCTCTTTTCACTAAGTCTTATGATGGTGAACTGTTTGTGTGCCAAATATATGTTGATGATATTATCTTTGGTCAGCATCGACCAACGTTATAGTGATGAATTTGCCTATATGATGAGTGAAGAATATCAAATGTCTATGATGGGAGAATTGAAATTCTTCTTAGGTCTTCAAATTCGTCAATGGCGCAATGGCATATTCATATCTTCAGAGAAATACCTCAAGTATGTACTGAGGAAATTCGGCATGCAAGATTGTAAAGGCGTCAAAATTCCTATGCCCACAAATGGCCATCTATGCACTGATGAAAATGGTATTGACTTTGATCATAAGGTATACCGCTCCATGATTGGTTCTTTATTGTACTTATGTGCATCTAGGCCAGATATAATGCTTAGTGTTTGCATGTGTGCCCGATTTCAAGCTACACCAAAGGAATCGCACCATAAGGCTGTGAAGCATATTCTTTGATATCTAGATCACACACCAACACTTGGATTATGTGATATCTATTCTTTGATATTCTTGTGATCTCATTGGATATTCAGACTCTGACTGTGCTGGTGATCGTGTGGACCGCAAGTCAACATATGGTACATGTCATTTCCTCGGACGATCTTTGGTCTGTTGGTCCTTGAAGAAACAAAACTGCGTATCACTGTCTACTGCTGAAGCTGAGTACATTGCTGTTGGTTCTTGTTGTGCTCAATTGTTGTGGATGAAGCAAACTCTCAAGGACTACGGCGTCAACGTGAAGAATGTGCCTCACTACTGTGACAATGAGAGTGCCATCAAGATTGCTCACAACCCAGTTCAACACTCGAAGACAAAGCACATTCAGATTCGTCATCACTTTCTTCGTGGTCATGTGTTGAAGGGCGACATTTCTATTGAGCATGTGAAGACCGAAGAACAACTAGCCGATATCTTCACAAAGCCCTTCGATGAGAAGAGATTTCCAAGTTGAGGAGTTTGTTCTAACTGAGAAGTTAGGAATTCGCCAGTGCGGATTGCCTACACAGTGAGGAACATGATAGCCCCGAGGAATTTGATACTTAAATATCCGACCGTTGCTGTGCTACGCGCTAGCTGTCCCAAAATGTCTACCCACCTAACGGTCATATCATTGAAGGGCATTTATGTCTTATCATGTCGGGCTGCTCCCTAGGCTATAAATAGCCACCCCCTACAACCACTAGCTGGTTGGCTGCTCCGAGAGAAACTGACACTTGTCATTTGAGAGCATCCCATCCTCCGAGGACTTTGAGCGAAAATCATCGAGTGAGGAAAAACCCAAACCCAAACACCTACAAACCCAAAGTGATTGAGCATCACTGAAGAGATTGATCCTGCGTGGATCCGACGCTTGTTACCTTTGAAGGTTGTGCTTCTTCCATACGATTAGGCGTCATGGTCTAGAGCATCCAAGAGGAATTGTGGATCGCCGAGTGACCGAGTCTGTGAAGGTTCAGAAGTCACCTGAAGACTTACCACCAGTGATTGGGCGAGGTATGTGTGACCTTAGCTCAAGGACAATACAGTGAGGACTGTGTGTCCGGGACTGTGTGTCCTCAGGTTTAAATACCTAGCCACTCCAACTAGACGTACAACTGAGACAGCAGATGGAACTGGTCTACCAATTCATTGTCTTCACCAAGCTTACTGGTTCTATTTCCTCAGCTCTTTCATTTCCTCATAATTGTGTTGTGCCCTTGTTCATATCTGTGTTTGAAGACTTTGACTGAAGACTTTCTAAATTTCCTCAGTTCAATTTCTTCAGTCTGTTCGTCTTCATCCTGTGTTATCCTGTGATTACGCTTTCTGTACTCTGTGCCTGTCTTCATTTCATCATGATGACCATGCTTGTGTTCTGTTATGTTTACTTTTGAGTACTTATTCCGCTGCTAGTAGTTCTTCGCTAAGGAATTTCCTCACCCGCAAATTCCTCAGTGAAGAATTCAAAAAAAATGCCTATTCACCCCCCTCTAGTCGATATAACGCACTTTCAATATTATATGTCAAATGCGTGTATGAATTACAAGATATAGGGGGAGATCTCCATGATTCTACTCTTCAAGTGTGCATTGCTTCAAAAGCAAATTCCTCACTATGCACATCTTCAGGGGGAGTTCTTCTATATCTTGCAATCAAATTCCTCAATATCAGCATTTACACTTCATATGTTTATCCTCGTTGAAAACTTAACCTATATTGTCATCAATCACCAAAAGGGGAGATTGTAAGTGCGTCTAGTGCCCTTAGTGATTTTGGTGTATTGAAGACTTATAGGTTAAGGGACTAATATGTTTATGAGTGTAGACAGGTCTATAAGTCTATGAGGAGTTTGATATTTACAGAGAAAGTTGACCCCTAAAAATGAAGTTCTTCAACTGAAGACTTTGGATTTCTGAAGACTTTGAAAGTGAAGAAATTGGTGTGACCTTGAAGACTTGGTATTCATTTGAGGAACATGGAGCGTGAAGACTTTTGTTTTCGTAGTTTCATTTTCTCTTTCTTGAGTCATAGGAAACACCGTACTGTTAAAGGGGGTCGAGGAAATACTAAGAATTTTTTTCCAAGTGATGCTCAACTCAAAATCTTACACCTACCAATCCCTTCGAGTGAAGCCATTAGAAATCTCTTACAGTTCAGTCAATTTCTTCAGTGACAGAGACGAAGTTCTTCTGGTCTCTGAGGAATTTGTTCTGACTGAGGAGTTAGGAACTCGCCAGTGCGGATTGCCTACACAGTGAGGAACATGATAGCCCTGAGGAATTTGATACTCAAATTTCCGACCGTTGCTGTGCTACGCGTCAGCTGTCCCAAAATATCAACCCACCTAACGGTCATTGTCGGTGTCAAAACCGGCGGATCTCGGGTAGGGGGTCCCGAACTGTGCGTCTAGGCGGATGGTAACAGGAGACAAGGGACACGATGTTTTTACCTAGGTTCGGGCCCTCTCGATGGAGGTAATACCCTACCCCGCTTGATTAATATTGATGATATGGGTAGTACAAGAGTAGATCTACCACGAGATCAAGGAGGCTAAACCCTAGAAGCTAGCCTATGGTATGATTGTTGTTCGTCCTACGGACTAAAACCCTCCGGTTTATATAGACACCGGATAGGTTAGGGTCACACAAAGTCGGTTACAATGGTAGGAGATCTACATATCCGTATCGCCAAGCTTGCCTTCCACGCCAAGGAAAGTCCCATCCGGACACGGGACGAAGTCTTCAATCTTGTATCTTCATAGTCTTGGAGTCCGGCCGTGACGATGGTTCGGCTATCCGGACACCCCCTAGTCCAGGACTCCCTCAGTAGCCCCTGAACCAGGCTTCAATGACGACAAGTCCGGCGCATTGATTGTCTTAGGCATTGCGTGGCGGGTTCCTCCTCCGAATACTTCATAGAAGGTTTTGAACACAAGGATAGTGTCCGGCTCTGCAAAACAAGTTCCACATACCACCGTAGAGAGAATAACTTTTTGCACAGATCTGCTGACGTATTCCGCGGCGTGACATCACACCACGGCCAGGCCTTTATATGAATCATTTTTTACTGTTCCACCTCAGCGCGTTTAGCGAGGCGGTTTCCCTGGCATGCCTTATCAAAGCATAGATCATGCCCCCTTATTCCGGGATTATCATCAATACGGACGTGGGTAACCCAACCGTGCCCGTTGGCACGCCTCCTCTATCAAAGGCGAGTCCTAATCGACCATGGGGTGGGCTCTTGGTATTCAACCTCTTTATAATGAGACCAAGGCCCTCTTCTTTTTACACCCTCCATCGAGTTCGCCTCGTGCTTCGAGTTCTAACACCCAAAGCTTCAGATTTAGGCGCTTCGGACCTTCGACGATGTCCGGCTCCGACCAAAGACGGGCCGATGGATGTCTTCCTCCGTCATAGAAGAAGATGTGCTAAAGCTGCGAGACGCCATGTATCTAACTGGCGAGATCTCGCATAGGCTGCCTGCTCCAGGGCAGGTCATTCCCACTCCCGAGCCCGGCGAGAACGTGGTGTTCGTGTCTCACTTCCTTCGGGGTTTAGGCTTCCCGACGGATCCCTTTGTGCTTGGGGCTCATGTTTTACTATGGGCTGGATTTCCATGACTTGAATCCGAGTCCATCCTCCATATCTCGTCATTCATTGTCATATGTGAGGCCTTCATCAATATTTCCCCTCACTTTGGATTGTGGCTCAAGACCTTCAAGGTGGAGCCAAAGTTGATCGAGGGGCAGCAAGCAGAGTTTGGAGGGGCGGTCATAAGCAAATGTGCTGATGTCTGCGTGGCCCGAGGGCTCTTTCAAGAGGAGCTTGGTTTGTGGCAACGAGGGTGGTTTTATATCACCGCTGGGGGCACCAAATGGGTGGCGCCCCGCCTTCCGCCAGGTCCACCACAGCCGGTGGCGTCATGGGTCAACAAGGGGCTCGACTGGGGCCGTCCCAAGGACGTCCCTTTGTTGCAGGGGCCGTATTCGAGACCTCCAAGAAAGAGAGATCGATCTGGTTGCGATGGCACAGGTTATGTTGATCCGGCGTATACATCGTGCAAACGTCGCCCCCTCCGCCTGTGGGAATTTAATCCGGAGGGACCACGAGCTCTCCAAAATTTCATGGGTACGACGCCCATGGAGATGTATAAACTGTTCTTCGGATCACAAGAGAAGTGTCCGGATCTGATGAGGACGCAGGACTAAGCTGCAATCGCCCAGATACTCAAGTAAGTAGTCCTGTAACCGGACAGGTTGGTCATTCATTTATCATATGTATGCCCTTTAAAGGAGCCGTTTCTTGAACAGGAGTGGATAGCCAAGGCAAAGTTAATAAGGTGTCCGGCTCCCCTCCCAGAGACCACGCCGGATCCCATGCTGGCCAAGATGTTGAAGGCCGCGCCTTTTAAAGAAGGCGAGGGGAGCGGGGAAGCAACTGCCTCCACGAAGGAGGCCTTTGAGGAGGGAGGGATCAAAGTCCCACCCTCCAAGGAGAGAAGAGGACCGCCGAAGATCTGGAGGTCAAGGCCTCAAAGAGAGGAAAGAAATCTTCGTCAGAGAGTCCGCGCTGGGAAGTACCCCAGCCAGACTGCTTTCCCCAAGGGGATCAGCCCTCCAAATGAGCCGTAAGTAAAAAGGAAGGGTTTTAAGTAAGGAACATCCCTGTATTTATTTCTGAAGATAACCGAAATTGTACCTTGTAGTTCGGATCTCAGCCCTTCTCAGCAGAGCTCGTCTTCGGGGGATCTTCTTCCGGAGATGATGGAGAGCAAAACACCTCCACCTGTCGCACCCTCATGCGAGGCGGACGACCCTGAGGTGTCGTCGCGGAAGGTTCCCCCAAGTCCGGCGGGGCCGGAAGGTCCGGCGCCAAGTGGTGTGCGGTCGGAGGAGCTGAAGGATCAGAGGATCACCATGTGCTAATGGGTACGGTGATTGAAAGAATTGCATCCGCGGAAAGCGGATTGCATGAAGCCATCAGAAGCTTACTGACGGGGTTCGAGGTACGCAAAAATAATGTACCTTCTGACAGTTATGCATATAGAATGCGCCCTGTATAGATAGTAGCCCCTGAGACTCGGTATGTTGTCAAAATTGACAGCGTGCGAGGATCAAAATCTCGATTATAACATATCGCCGCTCCTAAATAGGTGGCGGGCGTCCGATGGCACAGCCCGACTGATTAATATGCCGAACTAAAGAGGCAACTTGACGAGGCGGATGCGGACATCGCTACCGGTCAATAAACGGTTTGACGAGTCACAAGGTATGCGACTTCACGCGGACACACGGTAAGGGAGCTTGACGCCCATGCCTTACTACGTGTATGCTTAATGCAGATGGTGCCATGTTGTGGAGGAGCTACGGCGGAACTCGCCGAGCGAAAGAGCAAGCCAGAAATAGTAGTGCGGTTGCTTTAAAGGCGTCAAGAGCTAGAAGTTTAACGGGCTGCTCATCGCCAAGAAAGAGGAAATGGCCGAGATGGCCAGAAAGTTGAAGAATATTACCGACCGCTGCGAGGTTCTTGAAAAGGAACGTCAAGCGGAGCAAGAGGGCCTGAAAAAGGCCACCGCCGAATCCAAGGATGCCCGTTCCGCTTTGAGAGTTGCCAAGAAGGAGCTGAGTCAGGCCGAGGCTATTACGGCTGGAAAACCGTTTCTGCTACGGAGGAAATATACGGATCCAAAGTATGCTCGGTTGGACAAGTTGTGGAGTTCGGAGGATGCTTATCTGGACCTAGCGGCGAAGGCCAAGTGACGCGATTGAGCACTTCCGAGGCCAGAAGGGGCATAGAAGGGAAGAGCTATATTGGTCGCAATTCCATAGTCCGGAGCGTCCTCTTCCGTTGACCGATCGGTTGGCCGAATGGGCCGAGCTGAATCGATTATCCGGACTTGCCATGAAGCATGTCATGACTCATTTGTGGCCAGGCGGACCCCAGTTGAAGAGTTATTTTGGCTTAGTGCAGCAGTTCCTTGATGCGGTATCGTGTATCAAAGCAATGAAGCGGTCGGCGTGCATTGAGGGAGCGCGGATGGCTCTGGCCCGTGTCAAGACATACTGGGCGGAGATGAAGGCCACCGATGTTGCGTCCAAAAATTCGGACAGAAGCCGAGTACCTGCGGAGCACTATTTTGAGGAGGTCCTGCAGGGCGCTCGTTTAATAGAGACGCAGTGCTCGAAGGATATTATGTTTAAATGACATGTATGATTTGTGAAAACAATGTTTCAATAGAATATAAGAGCTTTTTATACTTGTGCGTTCAAGTAGTAAACTACTCCCTATGCGGCCGTTTATGTATATGTATATATAACCTGAAAGATGGCAGTCCTTGGCTTCAGCCCCCACGCACATAGTGCGGGGGTGTTTGCAAAGAAGGCGCTTTTTCACACTTAATCCAACGTCTTCGTCCTGTTAAGGAGGTGGTAGCATAGCAAACTAGGAAACCGGACTATGATGCTTTATCACTTTCACTTAGCCATAGGAGTTCGAGGGTGGGGATACTATATAGCCCCTGGGGGCACTGCACTCTCCAATTCAAGTGCGTATGTGCTGATCAAAACCGGTCCTTCGTTAATGCGGAGGAATTCTAAACATTCCGGTGAGTCATCGAGTGGTTGACCAGTCTCTCGCTATATCATGACAGTCAGTTTTCGGCTTTCTCTACTGAGGTGCTCGCCCGGCTGAACCGGGGCACAATCGCAGTAGTTCTCCTGGTGCCGCGTTAGCCGATAAAATGGAACATAAGGCAGCAAAACACAGGAGCCGGGCAAACCCAACATTTGACCAAAGACATGATTCGGAGCTGATGCATATAAGGCCTAACTCGAGACGCCGAATACTCCCTAAGGTATTCGGTCTTTATAATAACAGTGAATAATGCCCTAAGCCCTGGTGTCCGTGCACGCACAAAAATTCGTGCGGCCAATGCCAAAACGCCAGCCTCCTCCTCGGTTATAGTAAGAAACCGGGGATGTATATCAACAAGAGACAGTAAGAAAGGTTTACGCAGGGTCTTAATCAAAAAGAATCCTTGCAACGGGTCCCTCTTGCACGCCTCATACTGTGTCTCCGTTGTGCCGTATCCTGGATGGGTGTAGCACGTTGTTCATCTGTAAAAGAGAGCAACTTAGTTTAAAAGAAAAAGGATCATGCAAAAGATGTACTTTATATTAAATAAACAGAGTACGATTCGAAGAAGTGAAGAAAATTGAGCTTTATTGTCTCTTGTTATACATGCATGTAGCCCCTTGTATGGGGTATGCCGCTAGTAGGCGCCGGACTCGTCTAGCCGTGTCCGGAGTTTGAATGACCTATTCAGGTTCTTTGACTAGCGGAGCCGGATATGTGTGGGGTTGTCAAGGCAGTCCCACGTTCTTCCGCGTTTCGAGTAACACTTAATACTTCCTTTTAATGAGATGATGTCGCGTGGACCGGGCATTTTAAGTGTTAGAGATGCATAATGCGGTATTGCGTTAAAGCGGGCGAAAGCTTCGCGTCCCAATAGTGCTTGATGGCTACTTTTAAATGGGGTGACATGGAAAACAAACTTTTCGCGCCGGAAGTTGTCGGGTGAGCCGAACACAACTTCTAGCATTAGGGAGCCCGTACAATGGGCATATGGGCCTGGCATTACCCCTTTAAAGGAGGTGTTGCTATGGCGAATTTTGGTTGGGTCTATCCCCATCCTGCGGATTGTGTCCTGATATATCAGGTTTATGTCATCGCCACCATCCATGAGGACTTGTGTAAATTGGAATCCGTCAATTATGGGATCCAATATCAAGGCAGTCCATCCTGCGTTACGAATACTTTCGGAATAATCGATGGTCGAAGGTGATTGGTTTTGACAACCAGTGTTGGTACTCCGCTAGGGTAGTTTGTGCGGCGCATTTTAGCGGGCGCCGCCTGCTTTTTTCCCTTTGATCACGTGAAGTGAGTTTACTGTTTTAACCTCTTGTGGGAAATTCTTTTGTTTTCCGGGCTCGCTTGTGGTGCTCGTCATCATCTTCACTTGGTGTGTCGAGCCCTTGTGTTCGTGTTGAGTCTGCACGGACTGTTTGAAGACCCAACAATCTCTGTGGGTATGGTTTGCGTGCCTCCCGGGAGTACTGTGGATTTGACATATCTTGTCCAGGATTTTGTTTAAGTTGGATAGCTCATCGCTATTGTCCTTAAGGGGCAGTTTTTTGTTGTTCTGCCGTGAGCTTTTGAATCCGGCGTTGACTGTCGCGCTCTTTGGACCGTTCCCTTTAATCCGGCGCTGGTCCTTGTTGCGCCGTGGTTTCCCATTTCCATCCCTGACTTCGGATGTACTTGGGTCGCTGGTGCTGCATCTTGCTAGCCAGCTATCCTCTCCCGCGCAAAAGCGGGTCATGAGGCTTGTTAATGCGGCCATGGTTCTCGGCTTTTCTTGGCCGAGGTGTCTGGCGAGCCATTCGTCTCGGACGTTGTGTTTGAAGGTTGCTAATGCTTCGGCGTCCGGACGGTCGACTATTTGGTTGTTTTTAGTAAGGAACATGTTCCAGAATTTCCGGGCTGACTCTCCGGGCTGTTGAGTTATGTGACTTAGATAAATACGCATCCGGATGGCGGACATAGGTCCCCTGAAAATTTGCCCGAAACGCATCCTCGAGCTCTTCCCAGCTTCCAATAGTATTTTCGGAGAGGCTTTTAAGCCAATGTCGAGCTGGCCCTTTGAGTTTGAGGGGTAAGTATTTTATGGCGTGGAGATCATCTCCTCTAGCCATGTGTATGTGGAGGATGTAATCCTCAATCCAGACTCCAGGGTCTGTTGTTCCGTCGTATGCCTCTATGTTTATGGGTTTGAATCCCGCTGGGAATTCATGATCCAGCACCTCATCGGTGAAACATAGGGGATGTGCGGCGCCCCTGTATTTGGGTGTGCCATGATGTTCGGATATTTGGCGTGTTGCCTTGCTTTGAAGATCTTGCTTTCTTGGCCCATAGATGGACCTAACTGGGCCATCCTTTTGATGTGAATCCTTATGCGGATCGCATATCGGCTTGTGTGCGGCACCATTTGCCGCTCTCTTTTTGCCGTGGGGTCGTCCATCCGACCGGGTGGCCTTCTTACTTTTTGATTGTGGGGGATCTAAGGCCTCCTCGTCGAATTCGGGCAGTAGGTTTCTTTTTGGGTAGCTCTTTGTTCGGCGACTGTCGCCGTATTTGTCTGCGGTGTTGAATACTTTGCTCCATCTGATCCTGAGTGCATCTTCATCGCTGTTTTGAGCTTCCGCTTGCTTTTTCAGGCTACTGTAGCGGGCGGCGAGCCTTTTCTGGAGGTTATTTTGCTCCAACAGTTTGTCCGGCGTGAGATCGTCCGGACTGTTGTCTTCGCCGGGGACGGGTTGTTTATCCAAGTTGTCTTGTTCGGACGATTGCTCGATAGCTTGTTCGTCGTCCACCGGTTCGCCCTACTCTATGGCTGGGTCTTTGTTGAGGCGGGACTTGGTTCGGCGTTTACGTTGCCATTTTGACTGCTTTTCGAGGGATTTATCCTTCGTAGCGTCCCATTGTTCCTCGTCTTCATTTCCTTTAGGTGTATCCACCATGTATACATCATGGGATGAGGTGGTTGTCCAGCATCCTATAGGCGCTGGTTCATGGTTGTCTCCTACATCTTCGTCCCATACCGTCGATGTCTTCGTAGTCGAAATCGAGCACGTCGTGTAAACTTTTCGATAGTGGCTCTGAAGTGGGTGGTGGGTGGGCGTTGAATTTCTTCGTCGTCCGCATCCCAACCTTCTGACCGTAGTCCGCCATGGCTCTCCGGATAAAGAGAGACTTTAGTGAATTCAGGATGTCGCCAAAGGGCGAGTGCTGAAAGATGTCTGCGGCAGTGAACTCCATGACCGGCGCCCGATCGGATTCGATTGGCAGGGGCGCGGAGGGTTCGGAGTCCGGAGAGGAGTCCGGCACCTGGGAGTCACGGTCTTCGCAAAGGACAGGGATTATGTTCGGCTTAATCGCCGTAAAGATTTCAGCCTCCGAGGTGGCGTCCAACCAACCATCCTCGATCGGCGAGATCGGCTCCGAATCAATGTTCGGAGCAGACACTAGTGTGGCCTCCAGGACACTGTTCGGCGGCAGAGTTAGGTCATGCCCATCGAGACAAAGGCGTGGCGCTTGGCGTGGCTCGGATCCGTCGAAGATCAAGTCTCCGCGGATGTCGGCCGTATAATTCAAGCTTCCAAATCTGACTGATGGCTGGGGCGTGACTTTCGTTACGCTCTAGATGGCTGCGAATTGGCCCGCAGCAGCAAAGCCGCCGAATACGAAGATCTGTCCGGGAGAAAAGTCTCACCCTGGACCGTGTCCTTGTTGATGATCGAAGGAGCCATCGGGCCTATCGGTGACGCATACGCAGGAACTCTCAATGAAAGCACCAATGTCGGTGTCAAAACCGCGGACCTCGGGTAGGGAGTCCCGTCTTTGCGCGTCTAGGCGGATGGTAACAGGAGACAAGGGACACGATGTTTTTACCCAGGTTCGGGCCCTCTCGATGGAGGTAAAACCCTACTCTCGCTTGATTAATATTGATGATATGGGTAGTACAAGAGTAGATCTACCACAAGATCAAGGAGGCTAAACCCTAGAAGCTAGCCTATGGTATGCTTGTTGTTCGTCCCACGGACTAAAACCCTCCGGTTTATATAGACACCGGATAGGTTAGGGTTACACAGAGTCGGTTACAATGGTAGGAGATCTACATATCCGTATCGCCAAGCTTGCCTTCCACGCCAAGGAAAGTCCCATCCGGACACGGGATGAAGTCTTCAATCTTGTATCTTCATAGTCTTGGAGTCCGGCCGTGATGATAGTTCGGCTATCCGGACACCCCCTAGTCCAGTACTCCCTCAGTCATACTATTGAAGGGCATTTATGTCTTATCATGTCGAGCTGCTCCCTAGGCTATAAATAGCCGCCCCCCTACAACCACTAGCTGGTTGGCTGCTCCGAGAGAAACTGACACTTTTCATTTGAGAGCATCCCATCCTCCGAGCACTTTGAGCGAAAATCATCGAGTGAGGAAAACCCAAACCCAAACACCAACAAACCCAAAGTGATTGAGCATCACTGAAGAGATTGATCCTGCATGGATCTGATGCTTGTTACCTTTGAAGACTGTGCCTCTTCCAGACGGTTAGGCGTCATGGTCTAGAGCATCCAAAGAGGAATTGTGGATCGCCGAGTGACCTAGTCTGTGAAGGTTTGGAAGTCACCTGAAGACTTACCACGAGTGACTGGGCGAGGTCTGTGTGACCTTAGCTCAAGGAGAATACAGTGAGGACTGTGTGCCCGGGACTATGTGTCCTCAGGTTTAAATACCTAGACGCTCCAATCAAACGTACAACTGAGACAGCAATTGGAACTGGTCTACCAAATCATTGTCTTCACCAAGCTTACTGGTTCTATTTCCTCAACTCTTTCATTTCCTCTTAACTGTGTTGTGCACTTGTTCATATCTGTGTTTGAAGACTTTGACTGAAGACTTTATCAATTTCCTCGGTTCAATTTCTTCAATCTGTTTGTCTTCATCCTGTGTTATCCTTTGTTTACTCTTTCTTTACTCTGTGCATGTGTTCATTTCATCATGATGACCATGCTTGTGTTCTATTATGCTTATTTCTGAGTACTTATTCCGCTGCAAGTAGTTCTTCGCTAAGGAATTTCCTCACCTGCAAATTCCTCAGTGAAGAATTCATAAAAATCGCCTATTCACCCCCCTCTAGTCGATATAACGCACTTTCACATTATCTAATGATGTGATCTCGTTCACCAAATGACAACACATGTTTATGGTCAGGAAACTTAACCATATTTGATTAACGAGCTAGTCAAGTAGAGGCCTACTAGGGACACTATGTTTTGTCTATGTATTCACACATGTATAAGTTTCCGGTTAATACAATTCTAGCATGAATAATAAACATTTATCATGATATAAGGAAATATAAATAACAACTTTATTATTGCCTCTAGGGCATATTTCCTTCAATGTCCCACTTGCACTAGAGTCAATAATCTAGATTACATAGTAATGATTCTAACACCCATGGAGTCTTGGTGCTGATCATGTTTTGCTCGTGGAAGAGGCTTAGTCAACGGGTCTGCAACATTCAGATCCGTATGTGTCTTGCACATTTCTATGTCTCCCTTCTTGACTTGATCGCGGATGGAATTGAAGCATCTCTTGATATGTTTCGTTCTTTTGTGAAATCTGGATTCCTTCGCTAAGGCAATTGCTCCAGTATTGTCACAAAAGATTTTCATTGGACCCGATGCACTAGGTATTACACCTAGATCGGATATGAACTCCTTCATCCAGACTCCTTCATTTGCTGCTTCCGAAGCAGCTATGTACTCCGCTTCACACGTAGATACCGCCATGATGCTCTGCTTGGAACTGCACCAACTTACAGCTCCACCATTCAATATAAATACGTCTCCGGTTTGTGACTAGAGTCATCCGGATCAGTGTCAAAGCTTGCATCGAAGTAACCATTTACAACAAGCTCTTTGTCACCTCCATAAACAAGAAACATATCCTTAGTCCTTTTCAGGTATTTCAGGATGTTCTTGACCGCTGTCTAGTGATCCACTCCTGGATTACTTTGGTACCTTCATGCTAAACTTATAGCAAGGCACACATCAGGTCAGGTACGCAGCATTGCATACATGATAGAACCTATGGCTGAGGCATAGGGAATGACTTTCATTTTCTCTCTATCTTCTGCAGTGGTCGGGCATTGAGTCTGACTCAATTTCACACCTTGTAACACAGGCAAGAACCCTTTCTTTGACTAATCCATTTTGAACTTCTTCAAAACTTTATCAAGGTATATGCTTTGTGAAAGTCCAATTAAGCGTCTTGATCTATCTCTATAGATCTTGATGCCCAATATATATGTAGCTTCACCGAGGTCTTTCATTAAAAAATTCTTATTCAAGTATCCTTTTATGCTATCCAGAAATTATGTATTATGTCCAATCAACAATATGTCATCCACATATAATATCAAAAATGCTACAGAGCTCCCACTCACTTTCTTGTAAATACAGGCTTCTCCAAAAGTCTGTATAAAACCATATGCTTTGA
This sequence comes from Aegilops bicornis, assembly GCA_021605145.1. Taxonomy (NCBI): domain Eukaryota; kingdom Viridiplantae; phylum Streptophyta; class Magnoliopsida; order Poales; family Poaceae; genus Aegilops; species Aegilops bicornis. The sequence goes on from CM038675.1 coordinate 300,572,156, forward strand.
TCACACTATCAAAGCATATATTCCAACTTCTGATTCTTGCACCAGTCCATAAATGGATCACTGGAGCTTGCACACTTTGTTAGCACCTTGAGGATCGACAAAACCTTACGTTGCATCATATACAACTCTTCTTTAAGAAATCCATTAAGGAATGCAGTTTTGACATCCATTTGCCAAATTTCATAATCATAAAATGCGGCAATTGCTAACATTATTCGGACAGACTTAAGCATCACTACAGGTGAGAAGGTCTCATCGTAGTCAACTCCTTGAACTTGTCGAAAACCTTTCGCAACAAGTCGAGCTTTGTAGACAGTAAGATTACTGTTAGTGTTAGTCTTCTTCTTGAAGATTCATTTATTCTCTATGGCTTGTCGATCATCGGGAAAGTCAACCAAAGTCCATACTTTGTTCTCATACATGGATCCCATCTCAAATTTCATGGCCTCAAGCCATTCGCGGAATCTGGGCTCATCATCGCTTCCTCATAGTTTGTAGGTTCGTCATGGTCTAGTAACATGATTTTCAGAACAGGATTACCGTACCACTCTGGTGCAGACCATACTCTGGTTGACCTACGAGGTTTGGTAGTAACTTGATCTGAAGTTTCATGATCATCAGCATTAAATTCCTCACTAATTGGTGTAGGCATCACTGGAATTGATTTATGTGATGAACTACTTTCCAATTCGGGAGAAGGTACAACTACCTCATCAAGTTCTACTTTCCTCCCACTCACTTCTTTCGAGAGAAACTCCTTCTCTATAAAGGATACATTCTTAGCAACGAATATCGTGCCTTTGGATCTGTGATAGAAGGTGTACCCAACAGTTTCCTTTGGGTATCCTATGAAGACACATTTCTCCGATTTGGATTCGAGCTTATCAGGTTGAAACTTTTTCACATAAGCATCTGATACATCTCCAACGTATCTATAATTTTTGATTGCTCCATGCTATTATATATTTTGTTTTGGATGTTTAATGGGCTTATTTATACACTTTTATATTATTTTTGGGACTGCTACCTCTTGAGCACTGCATTGGTTTTCCCTTGAAGAGGAAAGGGTGATGCAGCAAAGTAGCGTAAGTATTTCCCTTAGTTGTTGAGAACCAAGGTATCAATACAGTAGGAGGCTACGTGCGAGTCCCTCGCACCTACACAAAACTAATAAATCCTCGCAACCAACGCGATAAGGGGTTGTCAATCCCTACACGGTCACTTACGAGAGTGAGATATGATAGGATAATATTTTTGGTATTTTTGTGATAAAGATGCAAAGTAAAGAAATTAAAATAAAAACGGCACAAGAAATAGCTTGTTGTCGGGAGAGTAATATGATGGAAAATAGACCCGAGGGCCATAGGTTTCACTAGTGGCTTCTCTCAAGAGCATAAGTATTCTACGGTGGGTGAACAAATTACTGTTGAGAAATTGACAGAATTGAGCATAGTTATGAGAATATCTAGGTATGATCATGTATATAGGCATCACGTACGAAACAAGTAGACCGACTCATGCCTGCATCTACTATTATTACTCCACTCATCGACCGCTATCCAGCATGCGTCTAGAGTATTAAGTTCATAAAAACAGAGTAACGCCTTAAGCAAGATGACATGATGTAGAGGGATAAATTCATGCAATATGATAAAAACCCTATCTTGTTATCCTTGATGGCAACAATACAATACGTGCCTTGTTGCCCCTGCTGTCACTGGGAAAGGACACCGCAAGATTGAACCCAAAGCTAAGCACTTCTACCATTGCAAGAGAGATCAATCTAGTAGGCCAAACCAAACTGATAATTCAAAGAGACTTGCAAAGCTAACCAATCATACATAAAAGAATTCAGAGAAGATTCAAATATTGTTCATAGATAATCTTGATCATAAACCCACAATTCATCAGTCTCAACAAACATACCGCAAAAAGAAGATTACATCGAATAGATCTCCACGAGAGAGGGGGAGAACATTGTATTGAGATCCAAAAAGAGAGAAGAAGCCATCTAGCTAATAAATATGGACCCGAAGGTCTAAAGTAAACTACTCACACTTCATCAGAGAGGCTATGGTTTTGATGTAGAAGCCCTCCGTGATCGATTCCCCTTTCGGCGGAGCTCCGGAACAGGCCCCAAGATGGGATCTCGTGGGTACAGAAGGTTGCGGCGGTGGAATTAGGTTTTTGGCTCAGCCTCTGATCGTTTGGGGGTACGTAGGTATATATAGGAGGAAGGAGTACGTCGGTGGAGCAACAGGGGGCCCACGAGGGTGGAGGGCACGCCCTGGGGGGTAGGCGCGCCCCCCTACCTCGTGGGCTCCTCCTTTGTTTCTTGACGTAGGGTCCAAGTCTCCTAGATCTTGTTCATTCTGAAAATCACGTTCTGAAGGTTTCATTCCGTTTGGACTCCGTTTGATATTCCTTTTCTGTGAAACTTTGAAATAGGCAAAAAAACAGCAATTCTGGGCTGGGCCTCCGGTTAATAGGTTAGTCCCAAAAATAATATAAAAGTGAATAATAAAGCCCAATAATGTCCAAAACAGTAGATAATATAGCATGGAGCAATCAAAAATTATAGATACGTTGGAGACGTATGAGGGACTAACCTACTAACCCAAGGCCTAGTGCAAATTGCTGCTTTCAGTGTTTCGTAGAAAAGGAATATCAAACGGAGTCCAAACGGAATGAAATCTTCGGGAGAGTTATTTTTGGAACAAACGTGATCTAGATGACTTGGAGTGGACGTCAAGCAATCACGAGGAGGCCACGAGGCAGGGGGCGCACCTACCCCCTTTGGGCGCGCCCTCCACCCCTCGTGGGCCCCTCGTGGCTCCACCGACCTACTTCTTCCTCCTATATATACCTACGTACCCCGAAACCATCGAGGAGCACCACAAAAACCTAATTCCACCGCCGCAACCTTCTGTACCCGTGAGATCCCATCTTGGGGCCTTTTTCCAAGGCCTCACGGAGGGGGCATCGATCACAGAGGGCTTCTACATCAACACCATAGCCTCTCCGATGATGTGTGAGTAGTTTACCACAGACCTTCGGGTCCATAGTTATTAGCTAGATGGCTTATTCTCTCTTTGGATCTCAATACAAAGTTCTCCTAGATCTTCTTGGAGATCTATTTGATGTAACTCTTTTATGTGTGTTTGTGGAGATCCGATGAATTATGGGTTTATGATCAAGATTATCTATGAACAATATTTGAATCTTCTCTGAATTCTTTTATGTATGATTGGTTATCTTTGCAAGTCTCTTCAAATTATCTGCTTGGTTTGGCCTACTAGATTGATCTTTCTTGCAATGGGAGAAGTGCTTAGCTTTGGGTTCAATCATGCGGTGCTCGATCCCAAAGGATGAGGGGAAACCACACGTATTGTATTGTTGCCATCGAGGATAAAAAGATGGGGTTTATATCATATTGCATGAGTTTATCCCTCTACATCATGTCATCTTACCTAATGCGTTACTCTGTTCTTATGAACTTAATACTCTAGATACATGCTGGATAGCGATCGATGTGTGGAGTAATAGTAGTAGATGCAGGTGAGTCGGTCTACTTGTCACGGACGTGATGCCTATATACATGATCATGCCTAGATATTCTCATAATTATGCACTTTTCTATCAATTGCTCAACAGTAATTTGTTCACCCACCGTAATACTTATGCTATCTTGAGAGAAGCCACTAGTGAAACCTATGGCCCCCGGGTCTATTTTCCATCATATTAATCTCCCGTCAACGAGCTATTTCTATCTTTGTTTATTTTGCTTTCTTTACTTTTAGTCTTTATCATAAAAATACCAAAAATATTATCTTATCATCTCTATCAGATCTCACTTTTGCAAGTGGCTGTGAAGGGATTGAGAACCCCTTTATCGTGTTTGTTCCAAGGTTCTTATTTGTTTGTGTAGGTACGAGGGACTTGCGTGTGGCCTCCTACTTGATTGATACCTTGGTTCTCAAAAACTGAGGGAAATACTTACGCTACTTTGCTGCATCACCCTTTCCTCTTCAAGGGAAAACCAACGTAGTGCTCAAGAGGTAGCAGCATCGCAGCCCCAAACTTTAAGAAATGACAGCTTAGGTTTATTGCCAAACCACAGTTCATGTGGTGTCATCTCAACGGATTTAGATGGTGCCCTATTTAACATGAATGCAACCGTCTCTAAAGCATAACCCCAAAACGATAGTGGTAAATTGGTAAGAGACATCATAGATCGCACCATATCTAATTAAGTACGGTTATGATGTTCGGACACACCATTACGCTATGGTGTTCCGGGTGGTGTGAGTTGCGAAACTATTCCACATTGTTTTAAATGAAGAGCAAACTCATAACTCAAATATTCACCTCCACAATCAGATCGTAGAAACTTTATTTTCTTGTTATGATGATTTTCCACTTCACTCTGAAATTCTTTGAACTTTTCAAATGTTTCAGACTTATGTTTCATTAAGTAGATATACCCATATCTGCTCAAATTATCTATGAAGGTCAGAAAATAACGATATCCGCCGCGAGCCTCAACACTCATGGGACCGCATACATCAGTATGTATTATTTCCAATAAGTCAGTGGCTCGCTCCATTATTCCGGAGAACGGAGTCTTAGTCATCTTGCCCATGAGGCATGGTTCGCAAGCATCAAGTGATTCATAATCAAGTGATTCCAAAAGCCCATCAGCATGTAGCTTCTTCATGCGCTTTACACCAATATGACCTAAATGATAGTGCCACAAATAAGTTGCACTATCATTATTAACTTTGCATATTTTGGCTTCAATTTTATAAATATGTGTATCACTACGATCGAGATTCAACAAAAATAGACCACTCATCAAGGGTGTATGACCATAAAAGATATTACTCATATAAATAGAACAACCATTATTCTCTGATTTAAATGAATAACTGTCTCGCATCAAACAAGATCCACATATAATTTTCATGCTCAATGTTGGCACCAAATAATAATTTTTCAGGTCTAAAACTAATCCCGAGGGTAGATGTAGAGGTAGTGTGCCGAAGGCGATCACATCGACCTTGGAACCATTTCTGACGCGCATCATCACCTCGTCCTTAGCCAATCTTCATTTAATCCGTAGCCCCTATTTCGAGTTGCAAATATGAGCAACATAACCGGTATCAAATACCCAGGTGCTACTACGAGCATTAGTAAGGTACACATCAATAACATGTATATCAAATATACCTTTCACTTTGCCATCCTTCTTATCCGCCAAATACTTGGGGCAGCTCCGCTTCCAGTGACCAGTCCCTTTGCAGTAGAGAAGCACTTTCGGTTTAGGAGCTTAGGTTCAGACTTGGGCTTCTTCCCGGGAGTAGCAACTTGCTTGCTATTCTTCTTGAAGTTCCCCTTCTTCCCTTTGCCCTTTTTCTTGAAACTAGTGGTCTTGTTAACCATCAACACTTGATGCTCCTTCTTGATTTCTACCTCCGCAGCCTTTAGCATCGCAAAGAGCTCGGGAATTGTCTTTTCCATCCCTTGCATGTTATAGTTCATCACGAAGACTTTATAGCTTGGTGGCAGTGATTGAAGAACTCTGTCAATGACACTATCATTAGGAAGATTAACTCCCAGTTGAGTCAAGTGGTTATGGTACCCAGACATTCTGAGTATGTGTTCACTGACAGAACTATTCTCCTCCATCTTGTAGCTATAGAACTTGTTGGAGAATTCATATCTCCCAACTCGGGCATTTGCTTGAAATATTAACTTCAACTCCTGGAACATCTCATATGCTCCATGACGTTCAAAATGTCTTTGAAGTCCCGATTCTAAGCCGTAAAGCATGGCACACTGAACTATCAAGTAGTCATCAGCTTTAGTTTGCTAGACGTTCATAACGTCCGGAGTTGCTCCTGCAGCGGGCCTTGCACCTAGCGGTGCTTCCAGGACGTAATTCTTTTGTGCAGCAATGAGGATGATCCTCAAGTTATGGTACCAGTCTGTGTAGTTGCTACCATCATCTTTCAACTTAGCTTTCTCTAGGAACGCATTAAAATTCAAGGGAACGGTAGCACGGGCCATTGATCTACAACAACATAGATATGCAAAAACTATCAGGACTAAGTTCATGATAAATTAAAATTCAATTAATCATATTACTTAAGAACTCCCACTTAGATAGACATCCCTCTAGTCATCTAGATGATCACGTGATCCATATCAACTAAACCATGTCCAATCATCACGTGAGATGGAGTAGTTTTCAATGGTGAACATCTCTATGTTGATCATATCTACTATATGATTCATGTTCGACCCTTCGGTCTCAGCGTTTCGAGGCCATATCTGCATATGATAGGCTCGTCAAGTTTAACCCGAGTATTTTGCACGTGCAAAATTGGCTTGCACCCGTTGTATGTGAACGTAGAGCTTATCACACCCGATCAACATACTCAGGGAGAACACTTATACCTTGGATCACGGCGAGTACGACTCCATCATCCACGTTCTAGTGAACGCTTCCGCACACGATCTACAAGTGGTATGTAGATGCAATCACTCTCCCATGACTCATTGCTAGATGAACTCATAGATGGATCTTGGTGAAACCGTAGAAAAAAATTTAATTTTCTGCAACATTCCCCAACAGTGGCATCATGAGCTAGGTCTATGCGTAGTTCTCTATTGCACGAGTAGAACACAATTTGTTGTGGGCATAGATGTTGTCAACTTTCTTGCCGCTACTAGTCTTATATTGCTTCAGCGGTATTGTGGGATGAAGCGGCCCGGACCGACCTTACGTACGCTTACGTGAGACTGGTTCCACCGACCGACATGCACTAGTTGCATAAGGTGGCTAGCGGGTGTCTGTCTCTCCCACTTTAGTTGGAGCAGATTCGATGAAAAGGGTCCTTATGAAGGGTAAATAGAAGTTGACAAATCACGTTGTGGCTTTCACGTAGGTAAGAAAACGTTCTTGCTAGAACCCTATTGCAGCCACGTAAAACTTGCAACAACAATTAGAGGACGTCTAACTTGTTTTTGCAGCAAGTGTTTTGTGATATGATATGGCCAAAGTTGTGATGAATGATGAATGATATATGTGATGTATGAGATCATGTTCTTATAATAGGAATCACGACTTGCATGTCGATGAGTATGACAACCGGCAGGGAATATAGGAGTTGTCTTTATTTTTTGTATGACCTGCGTGTCATTGAAGAACGCCATGTAAATTACTTTACTTTATTGCTAAGCGTTAGCCATAGAAGTAGAAGTAGTCGTTGGCGTGAAAACTTCATGAAGACACGATGATGGAGATCATGATGATGGAGATCATGGTGTCATGCGGTGACAAGATGATCATGGAGCCGAAGATGAAGATCAAAGGAGCTATATGATATTGGCCATATCTCGTCACTACTATATAATTGCATGTGATGTTTATTATGTTTATGCATCTTGTTTACTTAGAACAGCGGTAGTAAATAAGATGATCCTCATAACAATTTCAAGAAAGTGTTCTCCCTAAGCGTGCATCGTTGCTAAAGTTCGTCGTTTCGAAGCACCACGTGATGATCGGGTGTGATAGATTCTTATGTTCACATACAACGGGTGTAAGCCAGATTTACACACGCAGAACACTTAGGTTAACTTGACGAGCCTAGCATGTACAGATATGGCCTCGAACACAAGAGACCGAAGGTCGAGCATGAGTCGTATAGTAGATACGATCAACATGAAGATGTTCACCGATGATGACTAGTCTGTCTCACGTGATGATCGGACACGGCCTAGTTGACTCGGATCATGTAATCACTTAGATGACTAGAGGGATGTCTATCTAAGTGGGAGTTCATGAGATGAATTTAATTATCCTGAACATAGTCAAAAGATCTTTGCAAATTATGTCGTAAGCTCGCGCTTTAGTTCTACTGTTTAGATATGTTCCTAGAGAAAATATAGTTGAAAGTTGATGATGAGCGATTATGCGGAAGAGAAAGCTTATGTCCTTAATGCACCGCTTCGGTGTCTTTGAACCCCAAAGCGTCGTTTGTGGATGTTACGAACATCGGACATACACGTTTTGATAACTACGTGATAGTTCGGTTAAGCGGTTTAGAGTTGAGGCACTAAAGGCGTTTTTGAAGCGTCGCGGAACATATGAGATGTTTCGAGGGCTGAAATTGGGATTTCAGGCTCGTGCCCACGCCAAGAGGTATAAGACCTCCGACGATTTTCTTAGCCTGTAAACTAAGGGAGAAAAGCTCAATCGTTGAGCTTGTGCTCAGATTGTCCGAGTGCAACAATCACTTGAATCGAGTGGGAGTTGATCTTCCGGATGAGATAGTGATGTTTCTCCAAAGTCATTGCCACCAAGCTACTAGAGCTTCGTGATGAACTATAACATATCGAGGATAGATATGATGATCCTTGAAGTGTTCGCGATGTTTGACACCCCGAAAGTAGAAGTCAAATAGGAGCATCAATTGTTGATGGTTGGTAAAACCACTAGTTTCAAGAAGGGAAAGGGCAACAAGGGATACTTCATGAAATGGCAAAACAGTTGCTGCTCTAGTGAAGAAACCCAAGGTTGAACCCAAACCCGAGACTAAGTGCTTATGTAATGAGAGGAACGGACACTGAAGCGGAACCACCCTAGATACTTGGTAGATGAGAAGGTTGGCAAGGTCGATAGAAGTATATTGGATATACATTATGTTAATGTGTACTTTACTAGTACTCCTAGTAGCACTAGGGTATTAGATACCGGTTCGGTTGCTAAGTGTTAGTAACTCGAAACAAAAGCTACGGAATAAACGGAGACTAGCTAAAGGTGAGTGACGATACGTGTTGGAAGTGTTTCCAAGGTTGATGTGATCAAGCATCGCGCTCCCTCTACCATCGAGATTGAGTTAAACCTAAAATTGTTATTTGGTGTTTGCGTTGAGCATAGACATGATTGGATTATGTCTGCAATAACACGGTTATCCATTTAGGGAGAATAATGGTTACTCCGTTAATTTGAATAATGCCTTCAATGGTCTAGCACCTAAAAGGAATGGTTTATTGAATCTCGATCGTAGTGATACACATTTTCATGCCAAAAGATATAAGATAGTAATGATGGTACCACGTACTTGTGGCAATCGCCATGTAGGTCATATTGGTATAAAACGCATGAAGAAGCTCCATGTTGATGGATCTTTGGACTCACTCGTTTTGAAAAGTTTGAGACATGCAAACCATGTCTATTGGTGTATACGCATGAAGAAACTCCATGCAGATGGATCATTTGGACTCACTTGATTTTGAATCACTTGAGATATGAAAATCATACCACATGGGCAAGATGACTGAAAAACCTCGGTTTCAGTAAGATGGAACAAGGTAGCAACCTGTTGGAAGTAACACATTTTGATGTGTGCAGTCCAATGAGTCTTTGAGGCATGCGGTGAATATCGTTATGTTAGACTTCACGGATGATTCGAGTAGATGTTGAGTATATTTACTTGATGAAACACAAAGTCTGAATTATTGAATGGTTCAAGTAATTTCAGAGTGAAGTTAAAGATCATTGTGACAAGAGGATAAAATGTCTATGATATGATCATAGAGATGAGTATCTGAGATTCTGAGCTTTGGCACCCAATTAAGACACTGTGGAAATTGTTTCACAATTAATACCGCCTGGAACACCATAGTGTGATGGTGTCTCCGAACATCATAGTTGCACCCTGTTGGATATGGTGCGTACCATGATGTCTCTTATCGAATTACCACTATCGTTCATGGGTTAGGCATTAGAGACAACCGCACTCACTTTAATAGGGCACCACGTAATTCCGTTGAGACGGCACTGTTTGAACTATGGTTTGGAGAAACCTAGGTTGTCGTTTCTTAAAAGTTTGGGGCTGCGACGCTTATGTGAAAAAGTTTCATCGTGATAAGCTCGAACCCAAAACGGATAAATACATCTTCATAGGATACCCAAAACAGTTGGGTATACCTCCTAATTCAGATCCGAAAGCAATAGGGATTGTTTCTAGAAACGGGTCCTTTCTCGAGGAAAAGTTTCTCTCGAAAGAATTAAGTGGGAGGATGGTGGAGACTTGATGAGGTTATTGAACCATCACTTCAACTAGTGTGTAGCAGGACACGTGAAGTTGTTCTGTGGCACCTACACCAATTGAAGTAGAAGCTTATGATAGTGATCATGAAACTTGGATCAAGTCACTACCGAACCTCGTGGGGACGACAAGGACGCGTCTTTGCTTGAGTGGTACGGTGATCCTGTCATGAATGTCATGTTGCTAGACAACAATGAACCTACGAGCTATGGAGAACCAATGGTGGGCCCATATTCCAACAAATGGTTAGAAGCCATGAAATCCGAGATAGGATCCATGTATCAGAACAAAGCATGGACTTTGGTGGACTTGCCCGTTGATCCGCAAGCCATTGAGATAAATGGATCTTTAAGAAGAAGACGGACGTGGACGGTAATGTCACCGTCTATGAAGCTTGACTTGTGGCAAAGAGTTTTTCACAAGTTCAAGGAGTTGACTACGATGAGATTTTCTCATCTGTAGCGATGCTTAAGTCCGTCGGAATCATGTTAGCATTAGCTGCATTTATGAAATCAGGCAGATGGATGTCAAAACGATTTTCCTTACCAGTTTTGTAAGGAAAGGTTGTATGTGATACAATCAGAAAGTTTTTGTCGGTCCTAAGGATGCTAAAAGTTATGCTGGCTCCAGCGATCCTTCTTAGGACTGGAGTAAGCATCTCGGAGTTGGAATGTGCGCTTTGATAAGATGATCAAAGATTTTGGGTTTATACAAAGTTTGTGAGAAACTTGTATTTCCAAAGAAGTGAGTGGGAGCACTATAGAATTTCTGATGAGTATATGTTGTTGACATATTGTTGATCGTAAATGATGTAGAATTTCTGGAAAGCATATAGGGTTGTTTGAAAAGTGTTTTCAATAAAACCTGGATTAGGCTACTTGAACATTGAGCATCAAGATCTATGAGGATAGATCAAAACGCTTAATGGTACTTTCAAATGAGCATATACCTTGACATGATCTTGAAGGTGTTCAAGATGGATCAGTCAAAGAAGGAGTTCTTGCCTGAGATGTAAGGTATGAAGTTAAGACTTAAAGCTCGACCACGGCAGAAAAGAGAGAAAGGACGAAGGTCGTCCCCTATGCTTTAGACATAGGCTCTATAGTATGCTATGTTGTGTACCGCACCGGAAGTGTGCCTTGCCATGAGTCAGTCAAGGGTACAAGAATGATCCAGAATAGGGATCATTGGACAGCGGTCAAAATTGTCCTTGGAGTAAATAAGGACATGTTTCTTGATTATGGAGGTGATAAAGGGTTTTGGCGTAAAGGGTTACGTCGATGCAAGCTTTAACACCTATCCGAGTGACTCGAGTAGCAAACCGGATACGTATAGTGGAGCAACCATTTGGAATAGCTTCAAGTGGAACGTGGAAGCAGCATTTACAATATGACATAAAGAATTGCAAAGTACATACGGATCTGAATCTGCGGACTCCATTGACTAAAACTTCTCTCACAAGGAAAACATGATCAAACCCGTAACTCATTGAGTCTTAATCACATGGTGATGTGAACTAGTTTAGCGACACTAGTAAACTCTTTGGATGTTGGTCACATGGCGATGTGACCTATCGATGTTAATCACATGGCGATGTGAACTAGATTATTGACTCTAGTGCAAGTGGGAGACTGTTGGAAATATGCCCTAGAGGCAATAATAAATTAGTTATTATTATATTTCCTTGTTCATGATAATCGTTTAGTATCCATGCTATAATTGTATTGATAGGAAACTCAGATACATGTGTGGGTACATAGACAACACCATGTCCCTAGTAAGCCTCTAGTTAACTAGCTCGTTTATCAATATATGGTCATGGTTTCCTTACCATGGACATTGGATGTCATTGATAACGGGGTCACATCATTGGCAGAATGATGTGATGGACAAGACCCAATCCTAAGCCTAGCACAAAGATCGTGTAGTTCGTATGCTAAAGCTTTTCTAATGTCAAGTATCTTTTCCTTAGACCATGAGATTGTGCAACTCCCGGATACCGTAGGAATGCTTTGGGTGTACCAAACGTCCTGGCAATCGGGTGGCTATAAAGGTGCATTACAGGTATCTCCGAAAGTGTCTCATTGGGTTGTACGAATCGAGACTGGGATTTGTCACTCTGTGTAAACGGAGAGGTATCTCTGGGCCCACTCGGTAGGACATCATCATAATGTGCACAATGTGATTAAGGGGTTGATCACGGGATGATGTGTTACGGAACGAGTAAAGAGTCTTGCCGGTAACGAGATTGAACAAAGGTATCGGGATACCGACGATCGAATCTCGGGCAAGTACAATGCCGCTAGACAAAGGGAATTGTATACGGGATCGATTGAGTCCTTGACATTGTGGTTCATCCGATGAGATCATCGTGGAACATGTGGGAGCCAACATGGGTATCCAGATCCCGCTGTTGGTTATTGACCAGAGAACGTCTCGGTCATGTCTACATGTCTCCCGAACCCGTAGGGTCTACACACTTACGGTTCGGTGGACGCTAGGGTTGTATGAATATGAGTATGCAGCAAACCGAATGTTGTTCGAGTCCGGATGAGATCCCGGACGTCACGAGGAGTTCCGGAATGGTCCGGAGGTAAAGATTTATATATAGGAATTGTTGTTTTGGTCGCCGGAAAAGTTTCGCACTTTATCGGTATTGTACCGGGAGTGCCGAAAGGGGTCTGGGGGTCCACCGGGGGGCCACATGGGCTGGTGGGGTGCGCCTTGGCCTATATGGGCCAAGGGCACCAGCCCCAAGAGGCCCATGCGCCAAGGAGACTTGGGGAGGAGAGTCCTAAGAGGGAAGGCACCTCAGGGGTGCCTTGGGGAGGATGGACTCCTCCCCTCTTGGCCGCACCCTTCCTTGGAGGAAGGGGCAAGGCTGCGCCTCCCCCTCTCTTGCACCTATATAAAGGGAGGGAGGGAGGGGTGGCCGCACCTCAAGCCCTTGGCGCCTCCCTTCCTGCTACACCTCCTCCTCCTCCTCCCGTAGTCGCTAGCGAAGCCTGGGAGTTCTGCTGCATCCACCACCACGCCGTCGTCTGCTTTGGATCATCATCAACCTCTCCTTCCCCTTGCTGGATCAAGAAGGAGGAGACGTCATCCGCCTCCGTACATGTGTTGAACGCGGAGGTGCTGTCCGTTCGGCACTAGGATCATCGGTGATTTGAATCACGACAAGTACGACTCCATCAACCCCTGCTCACTTGAACGCTTGCACGCGATCTACAAGTGGTATGTAGATGCAATCACTCTCCCATGACTCGTTGCTAGATGAACTCATAGATGGATCTTGGTGAAACCGTAGAAAAAAATTTAATTTTCTGCAACGTTCCCCAACACCTACCTAGAGGGGGCGCGCCAAGGGGGGAGTCCTAGTAGGATTCGCCCCCCCCCCTTCCTTTCTTCACCAGAGGGAAAAGGAAGGAGAGGGAGAGGGAAATGGGGGCGCCGCCCCCTCCCCTAGTCCAATACGGACTGCCATGGGGGGGCGTCCACCCCTTGCGTTCCTCCTCTCTCTCCACTAAGGCCCATGTAGGCCCATTAATTCCCCCGGGGGGTTCCGGTAACCCCTCGGTACTCCAGTAAAATACCCAAAACCACTCGAAACCATTCCAATGTCCGAATACTAACTTCCAATCACTACAAAAAAAGACACATCCATGACATTTTGGGCCGAACGAATTTTTTCCCGTCATACATATGACACTTCTATGACGATAATTGTGACAAAACCCGGTATCATCATAGATGTGGTGGGCTCCTACTTCTATGACAAAAAATCATGACAGAAAATGGGCTTTTTGTCCTGGGCGGGCCGGAGACGCAGCTGCATGACATTCTTTGGGCCGTCCATGACGGAAAAAACCATGGTAGAAGCGAGGGCAAGGAAAATTTCGGTGAGTTCCCGGTTACGGTGGGAGGTCAGGGGCCGAGTGATGCGTGTTTATCTCGTACACGACGCTGCTGCGTGTGCGAGGCGTTGGCTCTAATCGAACCCGAAGCGAGGCGTTGGGCTCTAATCGAACCCGGCGATTGCAGTTACGCTACGTTATCTTGAACCAGAGCGATCGATCGATGGCTGTTAATCGAACCCGATCGAGCGATTCCTTCGCCATCGCGCTGCTAATCAAGCCGATAGATGCCGCCTCTGGGATGAGCCAGTGGCGTTGCTATGGGGTTTGGATGAACAAAGTGAGCGGTGGTGTTGCCTCTGGATGAACAGGACCCGTGGTGTGGTGGAGGGCTGGATGAACAGAGAAGCGGTGGAGGGGTGCCCGTGGAGGGGTGGTTGAACAGGACCCCGTGGTGTGGAGGGCTGGATGAACAGTAGACGGTGGAGGGGTGGTTGAACAGTAGCCGGTGGAGTAGCGTGCGGTGGAGGTAGGATGAACAGGAGCCCGTCGAGGCTGGAGGAGGTCGACGGTAGCCCGTGGAGGCTGGAGGAGGTCGACGGTGGAGATGAGCAGTATCCCGTGGAGTCTCGTTTTGCGGTACGCCACACCCCTCCCGATGAACAGGACCCCCGTTTCGACCGTAGCGCTCCAACACAAGTTAGTTTCGTCCGTTTTGCGGTACGCCACACCCCTCCCGATCAACAGGACCCCCGCTTCGACCGTAGGAGGTCCGTTTCGTCCGTTTTGCGGTACGCCACACCCCTCCCGATCAACAAGACCCCCGTTTCGACCGTAGGAGGTCCGTTTCCTCCGTTTTGTGGTATGCCACACCCCTCCCGATCAACAGGACCCCGTTCCGAACGTAGGAGGTCCGTTTCCTCCGATGTGCGGTACGCCAGGCCACGTTTCCATCGCATGTTCCGTCCAAGACCTCCCGATGAACACGACCACGCATTCCATTCCGACCCAGCTGGTTAGCTCCCACTTGTTCCGTTGCCTCCCGATGAACACGACGCATTCCATTGCCTTCCCATGAACACGACGCATTCCATTGCCTCCCCATGAACACGACGACGACGCTGTTTCTCCGTTCCGACCCAGCCATGTACACGAGCCCTGGCTTTACGTCTGCGCGAGTAGGCGTTCGAGACCCCGCCCGTATGTACACATACGTGGTCGTATTTTCTTTCTTGCACCACGGCACGACGTGCGTGTACATGCTACGCGGCGCCTCTACTACGACGTCTGGCGCCTCTACTACGACGCGTGCGCGCCTCTACATCCACCGCATATATGTACGTACATGTTCGCGACCGTAATGACAACGCCACGACGCTTGACCAGGTGGGTCCCCACCGCCGAGCACTTCCTTGCTGCGAAGATGTAGCCAGTGGGTCCCAGTGATCGAGGCGAATCGTTTTTGGCGGATGCACTTCCTTGCGTGCGAAGATGTAGTGGTGGGTCCCGGTATCGAGGCAAACATTTTTTTTGTGAAATACGGTGGCCCGTCCGGTGGGTCCCCGCTGTCAGGTGGAGGAATAATTATTTTGCACGTAATAAGGAGGCACTTCCTTGCTGCGGCCGTGGACCCAGCTGTCAGCCTCTCCATGTACAGTCCACGTCCGATGGAAGCCGTTCCTTGACCATGTTGACCACGTCGCGCCGAGAGCACCAGGGTGGTGGACGATGGCGAGGCCTAGGAAGGGGACAACATGGAGCCGGGGAAGACGCGGCAGTGGATGCCCATGCGTAGAGGAGTACGAGGGTTCACTGGTTCGCTGCAGTGTGAGGCTGCCGTCGCCGCAGAATAACAGGGGGTGTGGGTGAGTAGAGGGATGGCCTGGCCAGCGGTGGGAGTAGTAGGGGCGGTGAGGCCTCCGCCGCATCATAGCCGACCACGGAGGCGAGGAGCACGAGGCACGACCGGCGCTGGTTTGGGCGTGGAGCAAGAAGACCAGAGGTTGAAGAAGCACTACGGCCGTTGGATGGACATCGTACGATCACTAGAGCTAGAATCGTGCATATTGACTAAGTTGACAAAGCCCTCCGTCCCCGTCAACTTAGTAGGCCCACAAGTCAGCCTGCCACTATACTTGGTCCCAGCTAACAGGGGGAGTATTCATTTTTTTGGTGCTTAATAAGGAGGCACTTCCTTGCGTGCGAAGATATAGCTGGTGGGTCCGAGCTGTCAGCAGCGGTAACGTTTTTTTCATGAAATACAGGGGCCCTTTCGGTGGGTCCATGATGTCAGGTGGAGGAATCATTATTTTGCGCGTAATAAGGAGGCAGTTCCTTGTGTGCGGCCGTGGACCCAACTGTCGGCCTCTCCACGTACAGTCAACTTCAGATGCATGTCGGTCGTTGACCATGTTGACCAGGCCGCGCCGAGAGCACCACGGCGGTGGACGACGGCGAGGCCTAGGAAGGGAACAACACAGAGGCAGGGAAGACCCGGCAGTTGTTTCCCACGCGGAGGGGAGTACGATTGTACGAGGGTTTACTGGTCCGTGTGTCGTCACCGGAGAATAACATCAGGTGTGGGTGAGTAGAGGGATGGCTAGGCCAGCGATGGGAGTACGATGGGGCGGTGAGGCCTGCAAGGGCCTGACATGGCAGCGAGGAGGAGGGCGAGCAGTCCACTTGGCGCTTGTTTGAGCGGCCGAGCGAGAAGAGCAGAGATTGAAGAAGCCTGACGGTCGTTCGATGGAGATCCAATAGTCACCGCTTGTGTGTCAACCTTTTTTTAGGAAAGCCTCAAATCTGTGAAAAATAAAGATACAACCCATCTGCCATTATTTCTAATAATTTACAGCCCATTTGCTAATTCTTAAGGTTTTTTTTCGAGCCTATATTCTTTTTGTTAGCATTACAGCCCATATTGTGGCCACGGTTAAAAAATTATACGAAATTTTGTATATTTCGGTGCGGTCCGAACTGTTTTTAATCCCGAAATTTCGACTCACATTCAAACTGATTTTAAAAATAAATGTATATCAATATAAAATCCAACAAATTCTCCATGCATAAAAATTAATGTAATTTAAAATCTCGAAATGAAAAAAGATATTTGAAACTAATTGCCGGTTTGATGTGTTTTAAAAATGTACAACCCATTTCTCGTTACTGATAGGCCATTTTCTCGGCCAGCCGAATGAAGCTCTCCTCGTCTTGAAAGATTTGCAGCCCAACAGGCCTGACAAAACGACTTACTTGGCAAATCAAAAAAAAATGGGCTGTGGCCGTGGACCCGGTATCGACCTCTCCACGTCTGATACTCTTCCGATGGAAGTCGGTTGTTGACCATATTGACCACGCCACCGAGAGCACCAAGGAGGTGGACGACGGCGAGGCCTAGGAAGGGACGACGTGGAGCCGGGAAGACGCGATGGATGCCCACGTGGAGAGGAGTACGAGGGTTCACTGGTTCGGCTGCAGCATGAGGTTGCCGTCGCCGCAGAATAACAGGGGGTGTGGGTGAGTAGAGGGATACCCTGGGCCAGCGGTGGGAGTAGTAAGGGGCGGTGAGGCCTCCGCGGCATCACAGCCGGCCACGAGAGGCAAGAGCACGCGGCACGACCGACGCTGCTTTGGGCGGCTGGAGCAAGAATACCAGAGGTTGAAGAAGCACTATGGTCGTTGGATGGACATCGTACGGTCACTGGAGCTAGAATCATTCATATTGACTAAGTTGACAAAGCCTTCCGTCCTCGTCAACTTAGTAGGCCCACAAGTCAGCCACCCACTATGGTGGGTCCCAGCTAGTAGGGGGTATTCATTTTTTTGGTGCGTAATAAGAAGGCACTTCCTTGCGTGCGAAGATATAGCTGGTGGGTCCGACCTGTCAGCGGGGGAACGTTTTTTTCGCGAAATACGAAGCCCTTCCCACGCATAAAGCGCACGACAAGGCGTAATCACGAGGAAATTTTCTTGCGTGCGACCATGGACCTCGTGGGTCCCAGCCGTCGAGCTCTCCACGACAGTCCTCTTCCGATGACTCTCAGATGTCGATTGACCACGCCACGCCGAAAGCGCACCGAGGCGGTGGACGACGGCGCAGGCCCAGCATCGAACGACCCGGAGATGGGGAAGACGCGGCAGTGGAGTCGTAGATGGAGAGGAGTGGGAAACTTGACTGGTTCGGTGCGGGGTGGGCCTACACTCGGCAGAGAATAACAGGAGGTGCGGAGTGGAGGGATGGCCTGGCCGTAGGCGGGGTAGCGTTTCACTAAGGAGCGCAAAACAACGCCGCTGGACGCCAAAGGCTGGAGCAAAGTGTTCCGGCAGCGCTGGGGGAAGAAGACGAGAGATTGAAGAAGAATGTCGGCCGTTGGATGTAAATCCAACGCCTTCTTAGGCTTCGACCTACTGGCCCACATGTCAGCCAATCCATTTGTTTTTTAGTCCATTTGGTGGGCTTCGTGAAACAATGATGTAGCATCTATGCAGCCCGTTTAAATCCCATTTGCATTTTTCTCAAAATCCGCGGACTTGCTGGGCTGGGTGAAAATATCATGTTGGCTAGATGGAGAAATGTTATAAAAACATAAACACATGATTGCACGTCAGTAAAATCATTGCAAGCTTATGTACGCAATCACTAGGAGTTAACTTGCCAAGTTATATATAAACAATTATTATTATTATTTCGTAAGAACTTTCAACTTACGAAATAAAATATCATTTTAATTTGATGAGTTAATAGTACGTGGGGTATTTTTATTTTTTAGGCTAGACGTGGGGACAGCTTGAGTTGGTTCTAGGGAAAGTAATCGGGAGAAAACTCAGTTTACATCGAAAAAGAAAGTGGGAGAAAATTCAGAGACCTGCTGGGTCCACGAGGAGGGAATATGTTGGGAGGAAGGAGATTCAAAGCACGGCAGCCGAAAGTGAACTAGTTTTTTTACGGACAAGTGAACTAGTTTACATACATAAGCAAATAGCCACTAAAAAAGCAATCAGGTTAATGGGTTCTTAAAAGAAATATTTCGGGCAAACCAGATAATTACGACACATAGGCTAATGCATGAAACACTCAGATGATAAAGGTGCTTATAAATAGATAAAGTACAACATCTAGACCTTCCTGGCACGCTTGATCATGACGCTGCGGCTGTCCGTGTACTTGTCGGTTACGGGAAGCAGACACGCCTTCATGTCCAAGATCTGCATGTACATGTCGTAGCATGGGTATGCGTCCTTGGCCGCGTAGCTTATGTAGGCTAGATTCAGAGGTATCTCCCACGTGTTCAGGTCGTCTTCTTTCATGTTGGCGTATCAGGGGTCGATGATGGTCTCAGCGAGGTCAACCACAGAGTCCTTCTCCGCCCGTTCTTTCGATGATCTTGTATTGCTTACGGATGTCGACAAGCTTGTTGCACCAGATGGCCGAATCGTCGCGTTCTTCCTTCTCTCCACCGTAGCGAAGGTGCAGTCGGCCCTGCCGATGAAACGGGCGAATGCTCCAGAACCTGGTGCAGCCATAGGACTGAGGCGAGGCAGAGCTTCATCGAGTCCGTATCGTTGGTGTACATCACATTCAACTTGGTGCAGCCATAGGACTAAACGGCGAACTCAAAGGGGAACTCCTTGTTGAAGTCCAAATCCAGCAGGCTCACCCCTCAGATCGCCATTGGAGTCTCTTCGAGTGAACGAGTGTGTAGGCGGCGGCAGCAGTTCGTTTTTCAGCTCTTGGGAACCGGATTCAACAAAGAAGTCGAGTGTGTACAGTGACAACGATTCTTGTTAGGGAACGCTATGGAAAATTAAAATTTTTCCTACGGTTTCACCAAGATCCATCTATGAGTTCATCTAAGCAACGAGTCATGGGAGAGAGATTGCATCTACATACCACTTGTAGATCGTGTGCGGAAGCGTTCACTAGAACGTGGATGATGGAGTCGTACTCGCCGTGATCCAAATCACCGATGACCGAGTGCCGAACGGAAGGCACCTCCGCGTTCAACACACGTACAGAGTGGGTGACGTCTCCTCCTTCTTGATCCAGCAAGGGGGAAGGAGAGGTTGAGGAAGATGGCTCAAAGCAGTGACGACGACGTGGTGGTGGTGGAGCAAGAAGATCTCGGCAGGGCTTCGCCAAGCTCGTGACGGAGGAGGAAGAGGTGTAGCAGGGGGAGGAGGCGCTGAACTTCAGTGCGGCTGCCCCTCCCTCCCTTTATATAGGCCCCTGTGGGGGCGCCGCCTGGAGACCCCATCTCCCAAGGGGCGGCGGCCAAGGGGGTGGAGTGCCCCCAAGGCAAGTGGGCGCCCCCACCCTAGGGTTTCAAACCCTAGGCGCAGTGGGGCAGAGGGGGCGCACCAGCCCACTATGGGCTGGTTCCCTCCCACTTCAGCCCATGGGGCCCTCCGGGATGGGTGGCCCCACCCGGTGGACCCCTCGACCCTTCCGTGGTCCGTACAATACACGGTGACAGAAACTTTCCCGATGGCCGAAACAATATTTCCTATATATAATTCTTTACCTCCGGACCATTCCGGAACTCCTCGTGACATCCGGGATCTCATCCGGGACTCCGAACAGCATTCGGTTTACTGCATACTCATATTCATACAACCCTAGCGTCACCAAACCTTAAGTGTGTAGACCCTACGGGTTCGGGAGACACGTAGACATGACCGAGACGGCTCTCGGGCAATAACCAACAGCGGGATCTGGATACCCATGTTGGCTCCACATGCTCCTCGATGATCTCATCGGATGAACCACGATGTCGAGGATTCAAACAACCCCGTGATACAATTCCCTTTGTCAATCGGTATGTTACTTGCCCGAGATTCGATCGTCGGTATCCCAATACCTCGCTCAATCTCAAGTTACGCAAGTCACTTTACTCATGTCGTAATGCATGATCCTGTGACGGACACTCGGTCACTTTGAGCTCATTATGATGATGCACTACCGAGTGGGCCCGGTGATACCTCTCCGTAACACGGAGTGACAAATCCTGATCTCGATCCGTGGTCAACCCAATGCAGACACTTTCGGAGATACACCAGTAGTGCACCTTTATAGTCACCCGATTGCCAGTGACGCTTTGGTACACCCAAAGCACTCCTGCGGTATCCGGGAGTTACACGATCTCATGGTCTAAGGAAGAGATACTTGACATTGGAAAAGCTCTAGCAAAACGAACTACACGATCTTGTGCTATGCTTAGGATTGGGTCTTGTCCATCAAATCATTCTCCTAATGATGTGATCCCGTTATCATTGACATCCAATGTCCATAGTCAGGAAACCATGACTATCTATTGATCAACGAGCTAGTCAACTAGAGGCTCACTAGGGACATATTGTGGTCTATCTATTCACACGTGTATTACAATTTCTGGATAATACAATTATAGCATGAATAAAAGACAATTATCATGAACAAGGAAATATAATAATAATCCTTTTATTATTGCCTCTAGGGCATATTTCCAATAAGGGATGACGCTCATCTCTTCTTTATCTTTTGCCGTGGTCGGGCATTGAGCTGAGCTCAATCTCACACCTTGCAGTACAGGCAAGAACCCTTTCTTGGACTGATCCATTTTGAACTTCTTCAAAATCTTATCAAGGTATGTGCTTTGTGAAAGACCTATGAGGCGTCTCGATCTATCTCTATAGATCTTGATGCCTAATATATAAGCAGCTTCTCCAAGGTCCTTCATTGAAAAACTTTTATTCAAGTAGGCCTTAATGCTGTCCAAGAGTTCTATATCGCTTTCCCATCAAAAGTATGTCATCTACATACAATATGAGAAATGCTTCTGAGCTCCCACTCACTTTCTTGTAAACGCAGGCTTCTCCATAAGTCTGCATAAACCCAAACGCTTTGATCATCTCATCAAAGCGAATGTTCCAACTCGAGATGCTTGCACCAGCCCATAAATGGATCATTGGAGCTTGCATACTTTGTTAGCATTCTCAGGATCGACAAAACCTTCCGGCTGCATCATATACAGCTCTTCCTTAAGATAACCATTAAGGAATGCTGTTTTGACGTCCATCTGCCATATCTCATAATCATAGTATGCGGCAATTGCTAACATGATTCGGACGGACTTAAGCTTCGCTACGGGAGAGAAAGTCTCATCGTAGTCAATCCCTTGAACTTGCCGATAACCCTTAGCGACAATTCGAGCTTTATAGATGGTGACATTACCATCCGCCGTCTTCTTCTTAAAGATCCATTTATTTTACGCCGTCGCCGATCATCGGGCAAGTCTGTCAAAGTCCATACTTTGTTTTCATGCATGGATCCTATCTCGGATTGCATGGCTTCAAGCCATTTGTTGGAATCTGGGCCCGCCATCGCTTCTTCATAGTTCAAGGTTCACCGTTGTCTAACAACATGATTTCCGTGACAGGGTTGCCGTACACACTGGGTGCGGAACGTGTCCTAGTGGACCTCTGAAGTTCAAGAGCAACTTGATCCGAAGTACCTTGATCATCATCATTAATTTCCTCTCAGTTGGTGTAGGCACCACAGGAACATTTTCCCTGAGCTGCACTACTTTACGGTTCAAGAGGTAGTACTTCATCGAAGTTCTACTTTCCTCCCACTTACTCCTTTCGAGAGAAACTCTTTTTCCAGAAAGGATCCGTTCTTGGCAACAAAGATCTTGCCTTCGGATCTAAGGTAGAAGGTATACCCAATGGTTTCCTTAGGGTATCCTATGAAGACGCATTTTTCCAATTTGGGTTCGAGCTTTTCATGTTGAAGTTTCTTGACATAAGCATCGCATCCCCAAACTTTTAGAAAGCAGCGACTTAGGTTTCTTCCCAAACCATAATTCATACGGTGTCGTCTCAACGGACTTAGACGGTGCCCTATTTAAAGTGAATGTAGCTGTCTCTAGAGCGTATCCCCAAAATGATAGCGGTAGACCGGTAAGAGACATCATAGATCGCACCATATCCAATAGAGTGCGACACGACGTTCGGACACACCGTTCTACCGAGGTGTTCGAGCAGCATGAGTTGTGAAAGCGATTCCACATTTCCTTAAGTGTGTACCAAATTCGTGACTTAAATATTCTCCACGATCCGATCGATCATAAGAATTTTATCTTTCGGTCATGTTGATTCTCTACCTCATTCTGAAATTCCTTGAACTTTTCAAAGGTCTCAGACTTGTGTTTCATCAAGTAGACATACCCATATCTACTTAAGTCGTTCGTGAGAGTGAGAACATAACGAGATCCTCCGCGAGCCTCACCGCTCATTGGACCGCACACATCGGTATGTATGATTTCCAATAAGTTGGTTGCTCGCTCCATTGTTCCGGAGAACGGAGTCTTGGTCATTTTGCCCATAAGGCATGGTTCACATGTGTCAAATGATTCATAATCGAGAGACTCTAAAAGTCCATCAGAATGGAGCTTCTTCATGCGCTTGACACCAATGTGACCAAGGCGGCAGTGCCACAAGTATGTGGGACTATCGTTATCAACTTTACATCTTTTGGTATTCACACTATGAATATGTGTAATATTACGTTCGAGATTCATTAAGAATAAACCATTGACAATCGGAGCATGACCATAAAACATATCTCTCATATAAATAGAGCAACCATTATTCTCGGATTTAAATGAGTAGCCATCTCGCATTAAACGAGATCCTGATACAATGTTCATGCTCAAACTTGGCACCAAATAACAATTATTGAGGTTTAAAACTAATCCCGTAGGTAAATGTAGAGGTAGCGTGTCGACGGGCGATCACATCGACCTTGGAACCATTCCCGACGCGCATCGTCACACCTCGCCCTTCGCCGATCTCCGTTTATTCCATGGCTCCTGCTGTGAGTTACAAATATGAGCAATGGCACCGTATCAAATACCTGTGAGTTACTACGAGTAATCGGTAAGGTACACATCAATTACATGTATATCAAATATACCTTTAGTGTTGCCCGGCCTTCTTGTCCGCTAAGTATTTGGGGCAGTTCCGCTTCAAAGGTGGCCCTTCCCTTTGCAATAAAAGCACTTTGTCTCGTGCTTGGGTCCATTCTTTGACTTCTTCCGGCAACTTGCTTTACCGGGCGGCAACATCCTTGCCGCCCTTCTTGAAGTTCTTCTTACCCTTGCCCTTCTTGAACTTAGTGGTTTTATTGACCATCAACACTTGATGTTCTTTCTTGATTTCAACCTCTCACGACTTCAAAGATTGAGAATACTTCAGGAATGGTCTTCACCATCCCTGCATATTGTAGTTCATCACAAAGCTCTTGTAGCTTGGTGGGAGCGTGAAGGATTCTGTCACAATGACCGCTTCGTCGGGAGGTTTATGTCCACTGGGACAAAGCGGTTGTGCAACCCGGACATTTTGAGTATGTGCTCACCGATGTAACTGTTTTCCTCCATCTTACAACTATAGAACTTGTCGGAGACTTCATATCTCTCGACGGGCATGAGCTTGGAAAACTAGTTTCAGCTCCTCGAACATCTCATATGCTCCGTGTTGCTCAAAACGCTTTTGGAGCCCCGGTTCTAAGTCGTAAAGCATGCCGCATCGAACGAGGGAGTAATCATCAAGACGAGACTGCCAAGCATTCATAATGTCTTGGTTCTGCAGGACGGTGCATCACCTAGCGGTCCTTCTAGGACATATTGTTTCTGGCAGCTATGAGGATGATCCTCAGGTTAGGACCCAGTCCGTATAGTTGCTGCCATCATCTTTCAGCTTTGGTTTTCTCTAGGAATGCGTTGAAGTTCATGTTGACATGAGCGTTGGCCATTTGATCTACAAGACATATTTGCAAAGGTTTTAGACTAAGTTCATGATAATTAAGTTCATCTAATCAAATTATTTTAATGAACTCCCACTTTCAGATTAGACATCCCTCTAGTCATCTAAGTGTTACACGATCCGAGTCGACTAGGCCGTGTCCGATCATCACGTGAGACGGACTAGTCATCGCCGGTGAACATCTTCATGTTGATCGTATCTTCCATACGACTCGTGTTCGACCTTTCGGTCTCCGTGTTCCGAGGCCATGTCTGTACATGCTAGGCTCGTCAAGTTAACCCTAAGTGTTTTGCATGTGTAAAACTGCCTTACACCCGTTGTATGTGAACGTAAGGATCTATCACACCCGATCATCACATGGTGCTTCGAAATGACGAACTTTAGCAACGGTGCACAGTTAGGGGAGAACACTTCTTGATATTGTTCTAAGGGATCATCTTATTTACTACCGTCGTTCTAAGTAAACAAGATGCATAAACATAATAAACATCACATGCAATTATATAGTAGTGACATGATATGGCCAATATCATATAGCTCCATTGATCTCCATCTTCGGGGCTCCATGATCATCTTGTCACCGGCATGACACCATGATCTCCATCATCGTGTCTTCATGAAGTTGTCACGCCAACGACTACTTCTACTTCTATGGCTAACGCGTTTAGCAATAAAGTAAAGTAATTTACATGGCGTTCTTCAATGACACGCAGGTCATACAAAAATAAAGACAACTCCTATGGCTCCTGCCGGTTGTCATACTCATCGACATGCAAGTCGTGATTCCTATTACAAGAACATGATCTCATACATCACAATATGTCATTCATCATTCATTACAACTTCTGGCCATATCACATCACAAAACACTTGCTGCAAAAACAAGTTAGACGTCCTCTAATTGTTGTTGCAAGTTTTACGTGGCTGCAATAGGGTTCTAGCAAGAACGCTTTTCTTACCTACGTGAAAGCCACAACGTGATTTGTCAACTTCTATTTACCCTTCATAAGGACCCTTTTCATCGAATCCGCTCCAACTAAAGTGGGAGAGACAGACACCCTTGACCACCTTATGCAACTAGTGCATGTCACCGGTGGAACCGGTCTCACGTAAGCGTACGTGTAAGGTTGGTTCGGGCCGCTTCATCCCACAATACCGCTGAAGCAAGATAAGACTAGTAGCGGCAAGCAAGTTGACAAGATCTACGCCCACAACAAAATTGTGTTCTACTCGTGCAATAGAGAACTACGCATAGACCTAGCTCGATGCCTTTGTTGGGGAAACGCTATGCGGAAAATTAAGATTTTTCCTACGGTTTCACCAAGATCCATCTATGAGTTCATCTAAGCAACGAGTCATGGGAGAGAGATTGCATCTACATACCACTTGTAGATCGGCGTGCGGAAGCGTTCACTAGAACGTGGATGATGGAGTCGTACTCGCCGTGATCCAAATCACCGATGACCGAGTGCCGAACGGACGGCACCTCCGCTGCTCAACACACACGCATGCAGTGGGTGACGTCTCCTCCTTCTTGATCCAGCAAGGGGGAAGGAGAGGTTGAGGAAGATGGCTCGGCAAAGACGACGGCGTGGTGGTGGTGGAGCAAGAAGATTCGGCAGGCTTCGCCAAGCTTCGTGACGGAGGAGGAAGAGGTAGCAGGGGAGGAGGCGCTGTAACTTGGTGCGGCTGCCCCTCCCTCCCTTTATATAGGACCTGGGGCGCTGCCCTTGGAGATCCCATCTCCCAAGGGGGCGGCGGCCAAGGGGGCCGGAGTGCCTCAAGGCAAGTGGGCTCTCACCCTAGGGTTTCAACCCTAGGCGCAGGGTGGGCCAGAAGCACCAGCCCACTATGGGCTGGTTCCTCCCCACTTCAGCCCATGGGCCCTCCGGGATGGGTGGCCCCACCGATGGACCTCGGGACCCTTCCGGTGGTCCCAGACAATACCGGTGACCTCAAACTTTCCCGATGGTCAAACAATACTTCCTATATATAATTCTTTACCTCCGGACCATTCCGGAACTCCTCATGACGTCCGGATCTCATCCGGGACTCCGAACAACATTCGGTTTACTGCATACTCATATTCATACAACCCTAGCGCCATTGAACCTTAAGTCTGTAGACCCTACGGGTTCGGGAGACACGTAGACATGACCGAGACGGCTCTCGGGCAATAACCAACAGCGGGATCTGGATACCCATGTTGGCTCCCACATGCTCCTCGATAATCTCATCGGATGAACCACGATGTCGAGGATTCAAACAACCCCGTATACAATTCCCTTTGTCAATCGGTATGTTACTTGCCCGAGATTCGATCGCCGGTATCCCAATACCTCGCTCAATCTCGTTATCGGCAAGTCACTTTACTGCATCTGTAATGCATGATCCCATGACCAGACACTTGGTCACTTTGAGCTCATTATGATGATGCACTACCGAGTGGGCCTAGTTACCTCTCCGTAATACGGAGTGACAAATCCCAGTCTCGATCCGTGTCAACCCAACAGACACTTTCGGAGATACCTGTAGTGCACCTTTATAGTCACCCAGTTACGTTGTGACGTTTGGTACACCCAAAGCACTCCTACGGTATCCGGGAGTTACACAATCTCATGGTCTAAGGAAGAGATACTTGACATTGGAAAAGCTCTAGCAAAACGAACTACATGATCTTGTGCTATGCTTAGGATTGGGTCTTGTCCATCAAATCATTCTCCTAATGATGTGATCCCGTTATCATTGACATCCAATGTCCATAGTCAGGAAACCATGACTATCTATTGATCAACGAGCTAGTCAACTAGAGGCTCACTAGGGACATATTGTGGTCTATTTATTCACACGTGTATTACGATTTACGGATAATACAATTATAGCATGAATACAAGACAATTATCATGAACAAGGAAATATAATAATAATCCTTTTATTATTGCCTCTAGGGCATATTTCCAACGATTACTTACCCTCCCTCGTCTGCTGTAACGCCCGCGGAAGATGCACCTCGGCCACACGCCGGTTCACGGCGAATTACGTATTGGTAATCTTGTAATAACAAGAGTTAGTGGTCACTTTACTTAAATTTAATTAGCTTTAATATAAATTTATACTTAAAACAAGCAATGCATTCGCTCGTTCTATCAGTGCCACAGGATCAACATGCACAACAATTAGAATTATTATTCTCAGGACGCACACGATCAACACATTTGTCGCACTTTCACAAAGATAATACTACCAAGTTTGAACTGTTTGTTATGGTTGTTGTCTTCTGCATCATCATGCCGTGTTTCCCAACTTGCAAGATTCAGAACCAACAAATAAGATCCAAATAATAAGTACAACAAAGATGCCTACACATCTCATTGATTCCCAGCTTGCAAGATTCGTAACCAACAAATAATATCCAAATTATTTGTACAACAAAGATGCATACACATCTGATTGATTCCCTGGTTGCTAGATTCAGTAACCAACAAATAAGATTCAAATAATAAGTACAACAAAGATGCCTACACATCTCATCGATTCCTAGCTTGCAAGATTCAGAACCAACCCATTAGAGCCTTTTGATAAAGTGAATATCGGGATTAAATCCATCTTGGCTAGCCATGTCATACAATTGAAGAACTTGGCGAATGCTCTTGACCGTCACAACATCCGTAGTTGAGTATTCCTGTTTGCACAGCATGTTTGCACAACACAAACAAGGAGACAGGAGAGCATGATTTCGCTTTAATAGCGGCCTCCTTGAACTCAACCTCGAGCTCTGCTTGGATGAGGTCTGCCTGGACTTCCATGATTCAATTCATGCGCCTTTTTTTGCAGTTCACCTAAAATGAAGCAAAGATTGCATCATTCAGCTAGCAAGAAGTACTTGCTCTCGTGAGCTGGCAAGTTCTTCTTTAGTAGTTGCACTAAAATTGAGGAACATTAAGGTTGGTTGTCCGGCTCATGTAAGGTGCAACTATAATTTTCTTATCCTTTTGTGCAGTTCCACTAAAATAAAGTGCCATTGTGGTGACAGTGACGGCTCCATCTTGCAAAGGCTAATAAAATGTTGCACGAGATTACCAGCAGAACTTGACGGAGATTTTGGAAACTCCAATCACCATTTTGTGCAGTTCCACCAAAATTGAGAGATGTTGCCCACGTGACATTTTAGTTGAACTGCACAAGACACTCATTCAAAAAAAAGTGTTTTGTGCAGTTCACCAAAAGGTCACAATAGCAACAAGGTGAAATGGATATCCCTATACGCACAAAAAGATAGAAAGTAAGCGATTCTTGGTCAATAAAAATATACGAAACATATACAAAATAAAAAGAAGCATCTTAATTATGTTCATGGCAATCATGCAAGGACAGTAGAAATTTTAAAACGTCGGCAATGCTTCATGTTACCAGAAGCATTACGATCAACAATGATATTCCTCAAATATGGGATTACTTTAATGGTGGCATTGCTTGTTTACCAGACACAGTAAATCAATAGCAGCTAAAGAGTTGGTTTAAGGGCATGGGACCGTGGGGACACCAGGACATCAGCAGCGTAAAGGAGCAACTTACTTATCATACTGGGGAAAACAGCAGGAGTGCCATTTGTAACACAGTTTAATTGCATCTTATCACTGGAGGCATTAGATAAACAATAACACTGGTTAGACATCTCCCTAAGGTAACAGTGTGATCGCTTCATTTTACATGCGCCCTTACATTAACAACAGCAAAAGGTTGGTATAAGGACATGCGACGGTGAGACGATCGGCACAATGTACCTACAAGGAGGCATAAAGTGGTGATGCCGAGTTTGTTCATGCTATGTGAGGGCAGCAAACCTAATCCTGGAGACCTTGTACTATGTGAGGGCAGCAAATCTAATCCTGGAGACCTTTTACTATGTGAGGGCAGCAAATCTAATCCTGAAGACCTTTTAGTATGTGAGGGCAACAAATCTAATCCTGGACATACTCTGTTGACTTGTCCACCAGCCGCCACTTTCTATCCTTTTTCCAACCAATAATAGATCTGTTCCTTATCCAGTTTGTACTGTGTTTTCTCATTATTTCCCTTTTCAACCAAGAGACCGGTTGGGTATCCGGTCTCTACTACTTTCACCATATTATTTCCTCTTTGAATCAAGTCCTAAATTCAGGCTACAACTTTCCCCCTTTCTTCGTTGTTTGAACAAAGCCGTAGATTCGAATGCATGAAGTAGCTTTACCTCTAATAATACTAAAAATTTAGGTGGCTTTGGAAGAGCTGATGGGAGTAGAAAAAGATGCACATGCAGACACGTGGGGCAGTAGAGCAAGGTCGCTTTCGAAGAACTTATACATGAGGGTCGCCGGGATGTCGGCGGCGGCAGGTCGGATCTCATGGACAATACGGGTAGGGAGGAAGAAGGGTCGGAGGACCTCCCGAGCCGGCGTTGTGTCGGAGAAGGCAACACGGCAGGCAGAGGATCGGGCCCCTCCGGCAGCTGTGGGTTTCCTCCCTCGGCGGCGATGACAGCGTGAACGATGCACCTTTTAGTTCTCTACACACACCGGCCGAAGAGATCCGGCCGGATCTGTGACCAGCGGTGAGCAGAGAGAAAATGCCGCTACCGCTGTCTTGTTTATATTTGGAGAGGACGAGAGAATGAAGAGAGCAACCCTAATAAAGCAAGCGCTCAGGCCCCTACATCCATATATAGTGGAGTGATTATCTTTTTTCTCTCCACAACAAGCGTTTCAATTTGTGTACGTGGCATTAAAGAAAAGAAACTCTCTATTTAAGGTGACTACTGTATGACTCCTACTTACTACTAGTAGTACTACAGTATTGTTCACTTGTGCTCCCCGCCCCTCCATTCATCGAACAACCCCACGGGTGAATAAACATATAGTAAGTACTGTATCTACTATGTCTAAATAGGAGCCCTCCACTACTTGATTTTCCTGCGTTCTTATGCATCCACGTCACCTTAAATCATTCCAGCCGTTTGATTGACCATATGTGGCTCTGATCTGCAGTCCCACACGGCAAAATTGACAAATTTGACCTATGGACGAAATCAAATCACAGAATGAACTGCCCGTGAAACTATTTCACGCGGCTGACCTTTTTGTGTGACGCCCGACATGAAGGCGCCACATTATACTGTGCAACGCCTCGCAGATAGGCGCTACACGCCTGGACAGTGTCGCACCCGTGTGATCCGAAAATTACTAAGTCAGTGTGCAACGCCTAGCTTCTAGGCGTTGCACTAGTGGCTGCTTCATTTTGTAGTGCAACCATTAGTGTAGCGCCTGAGAGCTAGGCGCCACACTATCTGATCTGACGCCTAGCTCGTAGGCTCGCACAATGACTTAGCAATTTTAGGCGATGCGAGGTGCAGCGGCTGGCGAGTAGCGCCTATCTATGAGGCATTGCACAATGTAGTGTGGCGCCTTCGTGTCGGGGTCACATAAAAAGGTTAGCCGCGTGAAATAGTTTCACGGGTAATTCATTCTGTAATTTAATTTCATCTACAGGTCAAATTTGTCAAATTTGCCGCCCCACGCTACGTTCCTGACGGACATCTTCTCCATCGTCTGTCCCGTCCCATCGCTGTCGCTTCCGCCCCCACGACCGAACCTCTCCCAGCCACAAATGCTGCCGCAAGAGCATATGAAATCATAGCATTCATCACCCCAATTAACTACTTCTCCCTCCATTACCGAAAACTGAGCGGTCGCTGCCTTCGCGTTAGAAAACCTGGCTGCTACCGTCTTCGATCCCGCACGACCGCCAAGATATCCTCTCCTCCGACGCCACTCTGGGAATTGGGATGCGGGCCAACCGCGGATCCGTCACCGCCACCAGATCATCATGGAAATCATGGCGAATCGACCTGTGTGCGGTGTTGCTCGACATGCCCGCCACTTCACCTCTCCTCCAATGTCTCTCTCGAGTGTGGGAGCCGCTGGGCTGCCGTTTAGTTGCCGAACCCGAAATCGCAGATCCTCGATCAAGGCACAACCATTGAGGATTCTACCGCCGTTGCTCAAGACAGCGAGGGCCTCGCCCGAGCCAGTTTAAATGGGCTGCCCGGTGGAATCAATGCTTGTGCTTCCGACGAATTTGACAACGGCGGCAAGCATCCGCAACCACAGCCTATGTGTCCAGACGTGGCGTTGAATCGGTCAATTCCGCATCGGCCCCTTCACTGATCTACATGCTGCCATCTGTCGATTTGCTTGCTAAAGGCGTGACCTTCTATTGTTGTGCGCAGGATGACAAGATCGTCACATTCCGTGAAATCAATCCATCAGCGTTCAGGTACCGGTCTCTGCAGTTTGTTCCTTCGGTGCAATCTCGCTATCGTTGGTTTAGATGTGGTATTATTATACGTCACTGACTTGGTAGTTCTTTTGTTCATTACATTTCCGTGCAACAGTTGGCCAGCATCACGAGAATTTGTGTTTACATTCTTCTGTATGGTCAGTATTTGGGATTGAGTGATGCTATACATATTTGTTTCCGATTTTTGTATGACAGTTAAAGTCTGCGCTCCATCGATTCCTTTGGATGGTGCGGGACAAAGGCACATCATTGTACCGGAGTGAAATAGCACGAACTGAACCTAGCATCATCTGATCGCAAAATGTTGACCAAAGGGCATGCCAATGTCGTATCTTACCATCTGTGCCTCTGCGCCGCACAGCTCCGACACTATCCGTCCAGGCTAATAACAGTTCGTGCTTCACACGGGCTTCGCGAAGGAGAGCTCTCGCGAAGAGGCTCTTTCACTCTGGACATAATATAGTGGATTTCTTTTAGATTATACAATGCAATTTTGACCTTTTTTCCATTTGTCTCACACAAGTGTTTGATTGCTAATTGATGGCTATTCTTATGCTTTTTCAGCAATAGTATTGATGTGGAATGACATGATGTCTACCAAGGTTTGCCAAAATTTTCAAGCAGGCCATGTTATATACTTACTCCGTGTTAACCTCCCTGCCGGCCCGGCTCCACCTGACGGCCCGGCCCCAGCTACCAACGAGGCCAGGACCCTGCCTAGCCGCATGCGTCGCGGCAACCCACGCTACTGTGGCCCGGAGTGGCTCAACCGGCCCGGTCCATCTGCTTCCACTACTTAAGCTGCCCTGCCTCTCCGTTCCCCTCATCCAGTGGATCACGAACGGCGGCGGCGGCAAGAACCCTAGATACCTCCGATCTCTATTCATGTAATCAAGCCTGTATCTCCACTAAATCGCTACTGAGTGACTATAGATCGACTCCCCCCTTGCTTGTCCCTAACATCTGGTATCAGTCGCCACAACACCTCCACTCTTCCGCCCGATCTGGATCATCTCATAGAAACTCGAGGGATCCGCCACGGTCGTTTCCTCGTCGAAGCCATGGATCCGTCGGCGAAGGCCTACCTCAACAAACTCACTGCAATGATGGAGGCCAACACCGCGGCCCTCACCGCGGTCACTGTCCGCGTCGACGATCTCGTCGCGTGGCGGCCGGATCTGGAGCGCCGCGTCTCCGAGCTAGGCGACGCGGTCACCGCTCTCCAACAGGCGAGCCCGCTCCCCTCCACCGACACCAACGGGAGCGCGCCACCCCTTCCCACTGCGGCGCCACCGCCCGTGCTGCCCACCGATAGTGTGGGCCTGGCGGGAGGCGATGAGGACGCCCCTCAAGGGTCTAAGGACCACGGCGATTTCCATCTGCATCGGGGGAGGCCGGCGGTGTCGTTCCAGATGCCGCCGCCCCTCCCGGCCAACGGTCAGATCGAAATCCTACCTTCTCCTTTTGCGCACGCTAGTCAGATGCTTGCGGGTTTGGGACAAGCCCATCCTTCCATCTCGTTCCCACAATTCACGGGCGAGAACACGAACATGTGGAAAACGATGTGCGAGCAATATTTTTCTATGTTTGGCATTCACAAAACCTTCTGGGTTCCTATGGCCGCCCTCAACTTCTCTGGGGCCGCGGCCATTTGGTTACAGTCAGTCCAAAAGAAACTCAATAGCTTCGATTGGGAAACCTTCTCTGCTCTGTTAACTACACGATTTGGTCGCGATAGACATCAATTGCTCATTCGGCAGTTTTATACCATTAAACAAACATCCATCAGAGCTGATTTTATCGAACGATTTGAGTTGATCATTAACCATTTGAGTTCTTACTCGGACTCTATTCACCCATTTTACTTCCTCACCCGTTTTGTGGAAGGATTGCGGGCGGACATCCGAGCGGTGGTCATGGTGCAGCGACCACCCGATCTGACACGGCACATGCTTTGGTGCTACTTCAGGAGGAGGTGGCCGACAACGCAGCGGATGCGCTTCGCCCGCACCGACGCCGCCGCCAGACGCGCCACCGAAGCTCACCGTTCCGCTTCCTTCCGCTTCTTCCGCCGCACGTGCGACACCACCAGCTCCTGCAGCGGATCGCCATGCATGATACGACGCGCCAGACGAGCCGACTCAACCAAGCTCAAGGCTCTGCGCGACTACCGCAGAGCGCGTGGGCTGTGCTTCAAGTGCGGCGAGCGGTGGGGACCCGACCACACCTGCCCAACGTCGGTCCAGCTCCACGTCGTCGAGGAACTTCTGGAACTCTTCGGCATCGATGCTACATCCATACCACAGCAACCGGAAACCACTCAGGATGAGGTGGTCGTGGCCATCTCCAAGCCGGCCCTGACGGGGGGCGTATCGACCAAGGCGTTCCAATTACGAGCGTGGATCCAGGGGCATGAGGTCCTGATGCTCGTGGACTCCGGCAGCACCACGTCCTTCATCAATGAGCGCCTGGCGGCGACCATCCAAGGAGTCCAACCCCTCCCGGCGTGCATACCAGTGCGCGTCGCCCGATGGGGGCACTACGCACCTTTCTGCCCGGTGTGCCACGGTGCCAATGGTGCACAGGGGCACCGATTCACGGCGAATATGAAGGTCTTTGGCGCTCGGGACGTACGACGCAATCTTGGGCATGGATTGGCTCGAAGAACACAGCCCCATGACCGTGGATTGGCGCGCGAAACTCATCGAAATTCCGTCGACCGCGGGACCAATTCGTCTCCAAGGGCACAAGGCTTCTTCCTCAACTTGCTCCGTCATCAATGCGCTCCAACTTCAACAACTCTGAAACACGAATGCCATCACGCACATGGCGCTGATCTATCTGACGACCGGTGAGGACAGCAACAACATCACTTCGGAGATTCAAGCTGTTTTGGAGGAATTCTCGGATGTATTCAAAGAACCCGGAAAGGGTTGCCGCCTCGCCGATTTGTGATCACAAGATTCCTCTCATACCAGGAGCCCAGCCGGTGAATATCCGGACCCTACCGCACAAACGGAGCACAAGAAGGAGATCGATGCGCGGTGGAGGAGCTCCTCCGCAAGGGCATTATACGTAAAAGCAGCAGTCCTTACGTTCGCCGACCATCCTCGTCAAGAAG
This sequence comes from Aegilops bicornis, assembly GCA_021605145.1. Taxonomy (NCBI): domain Eukaryota; kingdom Viridiplantae; phylum Streptophyta; class Magnoliopsida; order Poales; family Poaceae; genus Aegilops; species Aegilops bicornis. The sequence continues at coordinate 300,607,384 of CM038675.1, forward strand.
AAAGACGGAACTTGGAGGCTCAGACGACTACAGACATCTCAATGCCATCACTTACATCACCAAGTATCCCGTGCCTATCATCGAAGAATCTGTTGGGCCGAGCTGCACGGTGCAGCTTGGTTCTCCAAACTGGACCTGCGCTCAGGCTACCACCAGATCCGTTTGGCAGAAGGGGAAGAGTACAAGACCGCATTCCAGACACATTCAGGCCACTACGAGTTCTTGGTGGTTTCTTTTGGGCTAGCGGGTGGACCGGCCACATTCAACGGAGCTCTGACAACCACTCTGAAACCAGTCGATCGCAAGTGTGTGCTCCTCTTCTTCGACGACATCCTCGTGTTCAGCAAGACTCTGAGAGACCACATCAACCACCTGCGACAAGTGTTGCAGCTCTTACGCCGGGATCAATGGCACGTGAAGATGTCCAAGTGCGAGTTCGGCCAGCACAGCCTATCATACCTGGGACATGTCATCAGCAACCAGGGAGTGTCCACAGAACCAACCAAGATACAAGCAGTATCCAACTGGACGACCCCAACTGATGTCAAGGCAGTCCGCAGTTTCTTGGGGCTAGCCTGGTACTACCGAAGATTCGTCAAGAACTTTGGAATCATAGCCCGGATGCTATTCAACCTTCTGAAGAAAGGAGCATCGTTCGTTTGGACATCAGCCACAGACACAGCATTCCATCTCCTCAAGCAGCACCTGATCGAGGCGCCAGTGCTGGCACTACCCAACTTCGCCAAACCATTCGTGATCGAGACTGACGCATGCGACAAGGGGATCGGGGCGATCCTGCAACAGGAGGGCCACCCTATCGCTTATATGAGCAAAGCCTTGAGTCCCCGGTACCAAGGACTCTCAACCTACGAGAAGGAATACTTGGCAGTGATTGTGGCCGTAGACCAGTGGCGTCCCTACCTCCAGCATGCCGAATTCACCATCCTGACTGATCAACGCAGCTTGACACACCTGACAAAGCAGAGGCTATCAACACCATGGCAACAAAGAGCCTTTACGAAACTGCTGGGACTCCGTTACGTCATCAAGTACAAGAAAGGAGCCGAGAACACGGCAGCAGATGCTTTGTCAAGGACGAAGGCAACTGAAATTCTGCACACCATCAGCATGTGCCAACCTGCGTGGCTTGAAGACATTGTCAACAGCTACAACACCAACCCACAGGCGCAAAGACTCTTGGAGCAGTTGGCTGTTCGGGAGGATCCAAAAGGGCGATTTCGATTCTGTAACGGATTACTCCGTTTACGTGGGCGCTTATCAGCTAGGAGGAACCACAGCGATGCAGCAGCACATCATCTCAGCTTTCCACGACAGCCCGATGGGGGGCCACTCCGGATTCCCAGTGACCTATCGCCGTATCCGCAGGCTGTTTGCCTGGCCCAAGATGAAGGCACATGTGCAGCAGTATGTGCGGTGTTGCCAAGTGTGTCAGCAGGCCAAGCCAGACCGCGCGGCGTCGCCGGGGCTGCTAATGCCACTGCCGATCCCCAGAGAATCGTGGGATCTCATCACCATGGACTTCGTGGACGGATTGCCACAATCGGGTCAGCACAACTGCTTGCTAGTGGTGGTCGACAAGAGGACTCGGTTTGCTCATTTTCTTCCCCTGGCGCACCCTTATACAACATCTAAAGTGGCTAACATCTACATGCAACAACTATACAAGCTGCACGGTTTCCCTGGAGCTATCGTATCTGACCGCGACCCAGTTTTCACCAGCCACTTTTGGCAGGAGATGTTTAAGAATGCAGTGCGGAATTGCGCATGAGCACAATGAACCATCCGCATGACCGACGGCCAAACCGAGAGAGTCAACCAATGCATTGAGGCGCACCTCCGCTTGCCGTTCAAGCTTGCCCGGCGGAGTTTTTGGGTACCTACGGCGCGATTACGGTACAACTCCTCTCACCACTCCGCCATCGGAATGACGCCATTCAAAGCCATGTTTGGAAGAGAGCCAAGGCACTGGGGAATAACTGCATCTACATCATCGTCTGTACCGGCGCTGCAAACCTGGCTTGAAGAACGAGAAGTTATGCAAGATCTCATCCAACAGCAACTCCACCGCGCGCGCCAGATCATGCAGGACCAGGCGAACAAGAAGTGCTCCTTTCGCCAGTTCCAGGTTGGCGATCAAGTCTTCCTCAAATTGCAGCCCTACATCCAAACTTCAGTGGCTCCTCGGGCAAACCACAAGCTCAGTTACAAGTACTACGGCCCGTTCAAGATCATCGGCAAGGTCAATGATGTCGCCTACAAACTGCAACTTCCTCCTCATGCAACAGTACACCCAGTCTTCCACGTTTCGCATCTTCGGCAAGCTCTGCTACCAGGCACCACCGCATCCACAACTCTACCGTCAGAAGCAGGCGACACGGCGATCCCGATCAAGATCCTCCAAACAAGATGGCGCAAGAAGAACGAGACCATGATCGAGCAAGTCCAAGTCCAATGGTCGACAGGCGCGTCACTCGACACCACCTGGGAGGACAAGCAGGCGCTTCAAGCTCGTTTCCCTCATGCGGAGGCTTGGGGACAAGCCTCGTCTCAAGGAGGAGGGGATGTTAACCTCCCTGCCGGCCCGGCTCCACCTGACGGCCCGGCCCCAGCTACCAACGAGGCCAGGACCCGGCCCAGCCGCACGCGTCGCGGCAACCTATGCTACTGTGGCCCGGAGTGGCTCAACCGGCCCGGTCCATCTGCTTCCACTACTTAAGCTGCCCTGCCTCTCCGTTCCCCTCATCCAGTGGATCACGAACGGCGGCGGCGGCAAGAACCCTAGATACCTCCGATCTCCATTCATGTAATCAAGCTTGTATCTCCACTAAATCGCTACTGAGTGACTATAGATCGACTCCCCCCCCCTTGCTTGTCCCTAACACTCCGTAAATTAAACTGCAAAAACATCTTATATTATGGTACATAGGTAGTATGTAGCAATGATTTATTTCTTCTTGCAACTGGGTAAGATTTATTTTGGTGGCAGGCTGAATTTTGTTCCTCCTTAACTAAGACTTTCTTTTTACCATATTTTTGCAGGTTATGCTGCTTATAATCGCTGAGGTGCAGTTCCATTTTCTTCAAATTTGGAACTCTGTTTTTTCCAACTGCCATTAGTATAAATAAAAGCTTGCAAGTTGGTCCATCGAACAAGTTGTTGTACCCAGTAGGTCATTATATAACAGGTAAAATGTTAAGCCATCAATTGAGACGTGTTTGCAGAGTTTATGATAGTTATTGTAGAAGCTGTGCGATCGAACAAGTTGGTCCATCGAACAAGTTGTTGTACCCAGTAGGTCATTATTGGCAAAAGGCACCCTGTTCTTCCTTTCGTGGTTTTTTGTACACGTATTTATCTCTAGCAAAATGTGACACCTCTTTTTGTTGTTTATCCTATAAGAACCAACTCTAGAAGCTGAGGCCAGTGCTTTGAATTTTAAAGAGTTGTTTATGTGGCAAAGGTCGCCCATTCACTATTGTGAGATCCATTAAGCGAGGGACCTTTTCCACGGATTTCTTGGTCATGCTTTACGCACATTAAGTGTTCAATGCAATTGGTCGATATGCTTTCAGATCTGGTCATGCTTCACAACTGAACTTCAGCTGCTTTTTACTACTGTTATAATCCTTCCATATATTATACATGATTGCTCTTAATAAGTCATTTCCTCTTTTTTTTCGTAATGCGTAGTTGCAAACTTAAAGTTGAATTTTTTTTGGGTAATGCGGGTCCAAATTAATTGTGGTGGTTGTGTCTCAGTTCCAAGTTTTTACCTGAACTTTTCCTTCTTTCTATAGATAATAGAAACAATTTACATTGATGACGATGATTTTTCATATGGAGTGCTTGGGATCATGGCAAAGTGTAACATTGAGGCACACATTGAGGCACATTTTATTAAGTATTTGACCATTTATTTTACCAGATGCTTAGTGTAATTTCCTTTGTATATTCCAGACATATGAACATGCAGCTAGCAAATGTTTTTCTTCATATTTTTTCTATGTTAGTCAATATTCCATAAAAGACTAGCTTTACTTCCATATGTATCTATGCATTCCTTTCCCGCAGCAACGCGCGGGGTATCACCTAGTTTATATAGAACGAACAAGCTGAACTATTTTCGCGTAGTTAAAAGTTGAGGGCGGGGCTTTTCCCGGGCAGTACGCGCGGCAGTTTTCGGGTAGGCGTTTTGACAAAGAGGCAAGGAGGGTGAGCGAGTGGGGCTGTGCGATTTGATGGCATTCTGCTTTGGAAAGACTTGTGATATGACCACTCACTATAGTCATGAATTCTTGGCGCTCCGACCGGGTGATGCCCCTTCCGTTCGCGCTCTAATCTGGTGCATGACACGTCGACCGGATCTTTGGCTCTCCGTATGTCGGAGTAGTAAGAAGGAGCAAAGAATGATGCGGTATATACTAGTACTATACTACTCCCTCCGTTCCTAAATATAAGTCTTTGGAGAGATTTCACTATGGACCACATACGGAGAAAAATGAGTGAATCTACACATAAAATGCATCTATATACATTCGTATGTGGTCCACGGTGAAATATCTACGAAGACTTATATTTAGGAACGGAGGGAGTACTACTCAGGTCGGAGGAGTGCGAACCACGGCAGCCCAGTGAACCAGCAGTGTGAACCACGGTAGCCCAGTGAACCAGCAGTAGAAAACAATGTGGTGATATGGCCATAAAAAAGAATGTGCCACGGTCCACACTGTAGCATGTACAGTAACACTCATTGTTTGGATCCCTGAGTTAGAGCTAGTTTGGGTTGAAATAGCCTCAAATTATCGAAACAAGAGGGGTTAGTTTGAGCTAGTTTGCTCTAACCCAGCTAAAAAAACTAGCTCGGTGGAGAGGTTCTAATTGGGTTAGTTATCCTCGGGCCCACTAAAAGAGAACTAAAAAAATCTCCCCTGCCCGCACCAGATCGCTTCCCCCCCTCTCGCACGACTCCTCTTTGTTCCCCATAAGGCCGCTCGCCCTCTCTCTCCTTCGGCCGCCCTCTCCTTCCGGCTTCCGCTGCCCTACTCCGGCCGCCCTCTTCCTTCAGCCTTCGAAGGTCACCCCGCTCTCCCTTCACCAGTCGTTTTTCTCCCTCGTCATGCTTGGCGGCGGCAAGATCTACCGGGGAGGTCGCGAGAGGGGTGAGTTTGTTTGTTCCTTCTACATCTCACGGCCATATCATTGATCTTGCTTGCTCTAGCGCTAATTCTGATTTGGAAAAGTAGATCTGATCAAGCTTGGTATAGATTTGTGGTGCACGCATGGAATTGTTTGATGCTTTGCTTGAGGAGGTAATAAATCTTTCTAGAGGCCCAAAGATTCAGGCCACCTTTCTAGGTATTTCAATTTCAGGGCTTGCATTATTTCTAGAGGCCCAAAGATTCAGTTCACCTTTCTAGGTATTTCAATTTCAGTGCTTGCATTATTTCTAGAGGCCCAAAGATTCAGTTCACCTTTCTAGGTATTTCAGTTTCAGGCTTGCATTATTTCTAGAGGCCCAAAGATTCAGTTCACCTTTCTAGGTATTTCACTTTCAGGCTTGCATTATTTCTAGAGGCCCAAAGATTCAGCTTTACCTTTCTAGGTATTTCAGTTTGAGCTTGCATTATTTCTAGAGGCCCAAAGATTGAGTTCACCTTTCTAGGTATTTTAGTTCTGAGCTTGCATTATTTCTAGAGGCCCAAAGATTAAGTTCGATCGTGACAAGCGGCCTTGCTACCCATGCCGGTGTCGACCTCAACTTCATAAGGGCGGGCGTCGGAGGGGGTCCCGGGGCTTGGGCTCTACAGAGCCTTCATCTAGAGCGACGATGGCGAGCTCCTCCCTCGGTGCGTGAGGGGCTCCGGGCTCCCTCCCTATCGTGAATGACTTACGTGATGAGTTAGCTCATTCTTTGTTTCATGAAGTGTTTTTTATTTTGTGAAGCTTGATTGACGACTTGTATGTTTAAGTGGGATATCTCATTTGTATGGACAAAGTAAAAATTATCATGTTTTGCATGCTTGATTTGTATAGATGGTTCGTTTATGTCAATTGTGAGCGGGAGGAGGCCACAGAAGAGCCGGCCACACCAAGAGGGTGCTTGGATCCAAGAGACTTATTTTAGTCTGACTAAAAATAGTCTCTTTAGGAGGCTAAAGTCCAAGCACCCCTGACTAAAGAGGGACTAAAACTAGTCTTGAGACTAAAAAAATTTAGTCAGGGGTACCCCTACTAAAATGTGGATTAGTCCTCTCTCTCCTTATTTAACTCCTCTCCTTTAACACTGGCGAGTTCTGGATTGGAGGGTTTGGAGGATAATAAATGCTCATTAACTTGATTTTAGTCTCTTTAGTATTTGGATCCAAGCATGGGTGAGGCTAGCAAGTTTTAGTCCCACTACTTTTAGTCATGGAACTAAAACGTATCCAAGCACCCTCCAAATCCGGCAGGAAATAAGGTCCAAAGTAGTCAAATGATTGAGATAGAGCATTTATTGTCAATCTAACCCTGCCATCCATACACCTCTTTGGTTTAGAGTTAGTTCAGGGTTAGGATCTAACTCTAACCTCTAACTGAGTTAGAGTTCTCCTCGTCTCGGTTCATCGCCATCATACTTTCCCCATTCATGTGTTTTCAGTATCCTGCGAATCAAAGAGGCCCTTTTTTGCGGGAAAAATCAAAGAGGCCCTTAGACTGGTTTCGGTCCGGTCATTTTTTATAAACGTGTTATGTCCAAAATTTAATGAACGTGCTCCGGTTTCCATGAAAATAATCCGGTTTCATGTAGTAATTCATTCATTTATTTATTCTTCCGCGGGGGGTTTGCATGTAATTCGTGAGGTCTGAAATGTAATGTACCTCGGCATATGCTCCGAGTCGTGCATGCACTACGACCCAGATGCTCTATGTCCCACATGTCGGCGAATGGGAGCACGTGGAAATAGCCTAGGAGTACATATAGGAGGATAAATGCGTGAAATAATATGTACTATGAAGCGTAGCCACGGTTCGAAAAGGAGACCTAAAGTTATGACAGCTATAGGTCGCACGCACCCAACTAGTGGTACTAAACATACGACTAATTTTTTCCTAAAAAAAGAGGCACGAGTGCTCAGTACTCATATTCTATAAACACGAGTCCCATCTGACAACAGCGTCAGGTGCTACTGACTAGCTCTCCTCCTCGTTTCTCTCTTCTAATTCTAAACTTCGGCCGACGCCTTGGTGGGCGGGTGGGTTTGCTCAGCGGCCCCCACCTCACGGTGAAAATGTTACTGTTGGAATAAAATGACATATACTCCCTCCGTTCATAAATATAAGCCTTTTTAGATACTATTTCAAATGGAATACAACATACAGATGTATGTAGACATAGAGTGTAGATTCACTCATTTTGCTCCGTATGTAGTAGTCACTTGCTGGAATCTTTAGAAAGACTTATATTTGGGGACGGAGGGAGTACTATACTAATAAAACATTAAGGCCACGAGGCGATGCAGGGCTGGTTACAGGAGGCAAGAAGAAGAGATGCATCCATCAACGACGTCCACCTCCTCGACTAAGGGCGCCGGCCCACCGAATGGCGCCTAAGTAGCAGCGGCTTTCGTGGACAGGTCGACGTGCTTCTGAACAATGGCGTCCAAAGATTCCGGCCCGGAAGAAGGCCAACGTCTTTCTGTCCTCGCTTGCCTTGTAGTGGCCTATGTAGATGATTTCCTCGTAGATGTGGATGTGCAGGTCGATGGTTTCTTGCATGGCGGTAGCTGTGGCGGCCTTGGCCTCGAGGTGCACATTCTTCGTCGTGACCTCCGGCACTGCAGAACCACCGTGGCTTGAAAGAGTTCGTCGCCATGGAGGCCGATGAGGTGGAATGTAATGAGGAGCACAGGCACGCGAGTGGAAGCGACGGCAAGGTCGTCCGCGTGCTTCTTGACGGCGATGAACTTGCGGATGGAGTTGACCATCATGTCGTCCATGCGAGAGGCGAAGCCGGCGCCGGCGAGGGCTACGATGCCTGCGGTCGCCAGCATCGTCTGGAAACGCTGCAGGGTGCGGGGCCGCAGGCCGGTGCCTTGGATGATTTGGCACAGCCGACTACCGCTCGCGTCTATCGCCTCCATAGGTGCTTGTGGCTTCTGGTCACTTGGTCTTGGATTGGAGTGAGCAGTGCTGCGTAGAGACTTGGGAGTAGATGGATTAGAGTGGTGGGCGCCTTTATTATATGAGAGTCCAAACTCTGTTGCATTCACATCGTGCTGGCTCTATTCTGCTTCTCCAATTAATTCCCTCTGCATGTAATTGAGGATGCATCATTGACCGTTCAATGTCTCGAGAACCGCTACCCTCTCCCTCCTTGGCATTCAAGCACCTATGGACCCGTCCACGACAAGGTGCCTATGGTGACTTCGTAAATTTCAAGATGATAGTGTCGTGCGTGTGTGCGTTCATAGAGGTGAGTGTATGCGCGTGTATATGAGCGCTGCGTGCATCTTGTGTAAAAACGTAAATGCGTGTCAAAAAGAGACTAGTCGGTATACTCAATATTGTGCACCTCGGAGAGGAAAATGATAGAACTAAATGCGTATTTATTTACGGTGCAGATTCACTCATTTTGCACCATATGTACTCCATCTCGGTGTAGTCTAGTCACTTGTTGAAATCTCTAGAAGGGCAAATACTCCTTTACGGTTTACGGGGCTATACTAGCAAGTAGTTATGCGTACTAGTACAATAGTGGGCTCACATAGCAATTTTGTCTCATGCAAGAGCACGGCTATATGCGTGCTCCAATGTTACGCAACTTCAACGTTCGGTTTGCGCTTGGCTCTTCGCCTCTTCGAGAAGGCGAACAATGATGTTACTACTATCGCTTCTACAAAGGTCGAATCCTTTGTTGCATGTCCTTCCACCGCGAAAGGGACGGATAGCTTGTTGTAGAAATACTACTAAGCAAAGCCTGTCCTCGTTTGCGAGCAACAGCCTTACATGGGTGAGGGAGAAGGCGTGTAGTAAAATCAAGCTTCTCCTCGTTATGCGAGTTGACGCGACACATCATAGCACCGGCCCCACATGCTTGCCTCTAAACTTGGCTGAAAAGACCATGATGTAAAATATATTTGCTGCAACCTCTAACATTTACCCACCACAAATTAAAATATATGTGGCTGTATGCATCGTTCTGATGCAGAGGCCGAGGAGTCCCACCTTTTCGAAAAAAAAAACAAATTAAAATATATATTCCTGTCTTGACCGGATGAGCGTGCAAACTACAATCACCGAGGTGTCGGTAGGGCGTAAGACTATTTTAATTTTTCTTAAAAAACTTCGAGGCGACCACATAGCATGGAGCCGACCCCAGCGATTTTAAGCTTACAGCACGGTACACGCTATCCTAGACTACTCTACACATGAAACTGCCACACGGCGTCTGCAGGCTGCGCTTGGCTCTTCGCCTCTTCGGAAGTCGACCAATGATGGAGTACTATCAGACCGGAGGAGTACTACAAAGACGCTTCCGCCATCGACACCGATTGAACTGTTGCATGTCCACCGCGTGCGGGGAGGGAGAGCGTTTAGCTTAAAGCTTCTCCTAGTCTTGCCAGCCATCACGCTCATGGGCGAGGAGGGACGCTCCTGCCTTTGCGTGTATGATAGGTGGGCCCGACAGTGTGTGGCCAACTTGTCATACAGCCAAAGGCAGAGTGCGATTAAGTCCGCGAGGGAGAGGATAATCAAACTTCTCGTTGATGTACGAGTTGACGCGACACATCAAAGCACGCACTCGATATATTTCAATAATTTGCGTTTACCGATGCATTAATTACAACGCATGCATGCATGCCGTGACTCTCCTTTTGATACTTGCATGTGTTGATTTAATGCACCTTGAAGTAGTATAAAATATGTGACGGTAAAGCTTTGTAATACCCCGGCCCAAGTCGAGAGATGGTTGTGCACGAGGAGGGTGAGATCATGCAGACCGAACAGGACCCGACGATGGAGCTCTCTAAGGTCTCGATGTACCTCACCGTGCTCCACTGCCCCTTGTGCCTCCACCCCTTGACACCTCCAGTGTATGAGGTCCGAATACACCTCGTCCGTTCGGCTGATTGAGCAAGGTGCAGGTTTCTTGATTGATGTGTTGTTCGATTGATTTCTGCAGTGCAAGGGAGGGCACCTGGCCTGCGCGGACTACCGCGTCGGCGCCGGAACCAGCGGCGGGCAGTGCGGCGAAGCGGCGGTGGCTTCGACGTGCGGAACACGGCGGTGGACTCCGATCTTTCGTCAGTGAGGGTGGAGTGCCCGCACGAAGGCTGTGGGCTCTACGTCACTTACCACAAGCTCGCCGATCACCACAGCGTGTGTCCGCTCGCGCCCTGCAAATGCCCCGTGCCCGTCTGCAGCTACGAAGGCCGCCACGGCGCTACCACCACATCAGCACCGCGCATCCCATGTCCGTGCACGGGATCCAAGACGGCAGCAGGTGCTCACCGCAAGTGCCACTGTCGGAGCCATGGCTCTTGCTGTTCGCGGAGGAGGATCGCCGCACGTTTTTCTTGGTCGGTGGCGTGCTCGACATCGGCGCGCCTATCGCCATGTCGGTCGTTTGCATCAGAGCGGGGGCGTCCCCAATGCCGCACTACGTGGCCAAGCTGTGGGCGAACGGCCCGCCAGGGGAGCCCAAAGGCACGAACGACGCCGTCAAGGTGGAAATGGAGGTGACAAGCAGCAAGGATCCTGGCGACGTCGACGTGCAGGAGCTGACCTTCTTGACAGTTCCGCCCAAGCTGCTGGCCGGGGCTCAGCTAGTGTCCCTTCACATTCAGATTGACAAGCTCACGTTCTAATGTTTCTACCGTGCCTTCTCTTTATCTTAGTAATATGCTAATATAGGGATTACCTTGGTCTACTTTAGCTTAAGAAATGATGGGTTTTGGTGGCGATGCAGCAATTACTTCGACATCAGATCAGTAATTTCCAACGATCGAGCGAATATTTTGTGTACATTGGATATAAAGTTCCTTTGGGTAAGAAGTACTACTTGTCATCAAAATGGATAAGAGGAGATGTATGTAGACGTATTTTAGTTCTAGATACGTCCCTTTTATCCATTTTGATGACAAGCACTCCTCCGTTCCACAATACATGCCTTCCATTTGTCAAAATATAGATGTATCTAGACATGTTTTAGTATATAGGTACGTCCATGATAGAGCCAATCGGATGGTTGAGAACACTACAATTAAGTAGCTTCTGAGATGCGTGTGTGACTCCCGGATCACGAGAGGCCGGGGGTCATCATCCTCCTTTTCGAGAAAAAACAGACGTGTGTGTGAGAGGACGAGTGCGTGCGTGCACCTCTTCTCTTCCTGTATAACGTACTACTAAACTCAGAGTACAAGTTTTTGAGCTTCGAAACTAGAACCGTCAATAAATTTTGAGCTTGCGTCTCATCACATTCCAAATTACTCCACGCTATATTGAATTGCAAACCTGTTCACACCGATCACAACCTAAACGGTTTCCCACTTAGGAGCGTATTAGTACCATGCTATATTGAATTGCAAACTTGTTCACACCGATCACAACCTAAACGGTTTCCCACTTAGGAGTGTATTAGTACTCGGTTATAAATATTAGTATGCCAAGATGACTGCACATTCCTCCTCAACTCCTCATCCACAAAAATAAGCAAGTCATTCAACATCCTTCCCTTGCGTCTGCCATGGCCAGCGTGAGTTCTGGGTCGAGAGATTGCCACCAAGGAGAGGCGAGCATGGAAGCGGAAGCACGAGAGATGTCCCGCCTCGCTGCGAGAGCAGCCGACATGTCCCGCCGCGCGGAAGTAGCAGCACAGAGGTCCCTCCGCGCCGTCGATGCAGCAGACTGGTCCGACCGCGCCGCGGAAGCAGCAGAGATATCCCGCCGCTCCACGAATGCAGCAGAGATGTCCCGCCGCGACGCGGCGGCCTGGGAAAATTACTCGCGGGCAGGCGACGACTGTTACAGGCGCATGCATGTGATCGTCCATAGCCAGATGGATCAGATCTCCGGCTGGGCGAGGTTGTAGGACGACATGAAAGCCTCGTTTGAACAGGCTACCGGCATCATCCGGCAACTAAGGGAGGGCAATGAGAGGCTCCGGGCCGAGCGCGACCTGCTGAGGGAGAAGATCGTCCGAAGTGCAGACCAGCAGGAGGAGACCAGTGCCTTGTGGAAGAGGACCGGCGTCATCGTCAAGAAACTTATGGACGAGAATGACATGCTCGCAAACGAGCGCCAAAGGCTGGTGGAGGAATCCGTGGATGTTCTCAAGCAGCGTCTTGATGACACGAAAGAGCTCATCGCCCGCTCATGCGGAGACTAGTTCCCGACTGCTCGCAAAGAATGCATCAAGAAAGTAGAGATCGTGAGCGGATCCTTGTCTTCCTTCTTCTTTTGCCCTTGTGTATTTCGGGCGTAGCCGCATGTGGCTTTTAATTATCTTTCTAATTATGTAAGACAATTAATCGTCCTTATCTTTCGTGAAAGATCAATGTTCTTGTTGGAATGAAGAAAACTCTTGTTGTGGCGACCACAGCGTTGTTGTTCTTCTAGTTCTTTGTTGGGCTTCCTTTAGTTTCCTGGTTTCTTTTGATGTAATAATCGGTTTAGGATGTGGATTGTGTCGTCGGTTGTGAAATGTTGGGTTCTAGCGCGGATGTTTGGCCTTCGTTGGCCTCTTGGGATGTTGTGATTTCAATCTGGTAGCTTTTAGTCCTTCGTGTTAGGTTTGGAGTTGTCTTGAACTTCTTGTGAATTGTGGTGGTTTTCGATAATGAAAATCGGAAGGGCAAGCCCTTCTTTGATATAAAAATTAATCGTCCTTATATATTCATCGGTCTTGCTATAAGTCGCATGATAGATGCTATATAGGTCCGTCGGATCTTACATCAAGATCCGTGCTTTCAGATTTTCTTTTTCTCTCTTAAATCTCGGTCGAGTGAGACATAGCCACGCCATTAAGCAGAGGCTCGGGCGCCATTAAGGGAGACCTTGGGAGAGAGGTGGGCCGGATGGAGGTCAAAGGGCTCTCCTCTCGATAAGCACGCCAGGGTCCGATCGCACGCCTCTCGTACTCAAATAGCTACCACCTGCACGCGCCTCCTAGCTAATAAAAATGGGAGCGTGGCGGCACGTAAATGGTACTAGTAAGTAGAATGCCCATGGTTTCAATAATACTTGTGTTTCCGATTGTAACGTGACAACACTTGTTCCAAAATGACTTTGTTGATTGTTAATGTGTGCGCCTTCGCAAATCGGACTGCAAATTTACCACAACATGTTGGTGCCATGTCATGGCACCAAGCCAAGTTTCATTATTTTCATGCGTGTTTTGGATTTACAGGAATTAAAAAACTAAGTTTCTCAATGTTTCCAACCCAGCCACGACGCCCAGAATTTTGAATTTCATTCCCATTTCTTGCACGGAACCTAGAAATTTACCCGAGGACACACATGTGATTTTTCAACCAACTTTGGTGCCTTTGGAACATGTGCTTGTATTTCAAATTTGAATTATGCACACAAGGGTGACACGTTCCTCCGGAACCACGAGCCTTCTTGAGAGAAGCTACGATTTGCAAGAAGCTTATACCCAAATTTGTTCCTATTCGGCCAATTCTTTTTTACCACGGCATGGTACTACCATGACATGACACCATGCCAAGTTTCATGATTTTAAAACCAAGTTTATCAATGTTCTCGACCGAGCCACGATGCCCAGATGTTTGAATTTTATTCTCATTTTTTGCATGGGGCCTACTCCCTCCTTCCATCTATATAGGGCCTAATGTGTTTTTCAAGACAACCTTTGACTATTGACAAGATTAATAGCACATGAGATGTATACTATGAAAATTATATTATTGGAAGCTCCTTTGACATACAAATTTGAAGGTATGCTTTGTGTAAGTTGCATGTCATATATTATTGCTCTAACGTTTGGTCAAAGTTAGCCTCGAAAAATGCATTAGGACCTATATAGATGGAAGGAGGGAGTAGAAATTCACCCGAGGACACAAATGTGATTTTTCAACCAACTTTGGTGCAAGGAAAGAACCGCTAGGATGCGTGCTACAAAAGATGCCTTTATTAAAGCGTGTTCTTCCAATTCCTATGAAAATCAAGATGAAGATCTACAAGTTATTGATGTGTCCCTTATCAAATCTTTGTTTTGCAATATGAATCTTGATGAAACTGAATATGATCTTCCTTTACCTAGAAGGCGTTCCAAAAATTCAGAGTATTTATATCTTGATGATGAAATTGATGAAAGTGGGATTGAAAGAAATAAAAATCTAGATGTTGCTAAACCCACTATATTGGATTTCAAGGAATTTAATTATGAAAGTTGCTCTTTAATTGATTGTATTTCCTTGTTGTAATCCGTGCTAAATTCTCCTCATGCTTATAGCCAAAAGAAAGCCTTTACCGAACATATTGTTGATGCCTTGATGCAATCTTTTGAAGAAAAAATTGAGTTGAAAGTCTCTATCCCTAGAAAACTCTATGATGAGTGGGAACCTACTATTAAAATTAAAATTAAAGATCATGAGTTTTATGCTTTGTGTGACTTGGGTGCTAGTGTTTCTACTATCCCTAAAACCTTGTGTGATTTGCTTGACTTTCGTGATTTTGATGATTGCTCTCTAAACTTGCATCTTGCGGGTTCCACTATTAAGAAACCTATGGGAAGAATTAATGATGTTATTATTGTTGCAAATAGGAATTATGTGCCCTTAGATTTCATCGTTCTTGATATAGATTGCAATCCTTCTTGCCCTATTATTCTTGGTAGACCTTTCCTTAGAACGGTTGGTGCGATTATTGATGAAGGAAGGGAATATTAGATTTAAATTTCCATTAAAAAGGGCATGGAACACTTTCCTAGAAATAAAATAAGATTGCCATATGAAACTATCATGAGAGCCACTTATGGATTGCCTACCAAAGATGGCAATACCTAGATCTATCCTCGCTTTTATGCCTAGCCAGGGGCGTTAAACGATAGCGCTTGTTGGGAGGAAACCCAATTTTATTTTTAGTTTTTTGTGTGTTTTTATTCTGTTTAGGAATAAATAACCCATCTACCTTCTGTTTGGATGTGGTTTTGTGTTTTAATTAGTGTTTGTGCCAAGTTAGACCTATTGGATCTTCTTGGATGATAGTTATCTGATCTTGCTGTAATTTCCAGAAACTTTGCGTTCAGTGCCCGAATTGTTAAAAATCATCAGAACGTGATAAAATACTGACTACAATTTCTGCTGATCAATAAACAAATTGTCTAGGTCTTCTAATTTTGGTAGAATTTTTTGGGTTCCACAAGTTCGCATTAGTTACAGATTACTACAGACTATTCTGTTTTTGACAGATTCTGTTTTGCGTGTGTTGTTTGCTTATTTTGATGAATCTATGGCTAGTAAGATAGTTTATAATCCATAGATAAGTTGGAATACAGTAGGTTTAACACCAATATAAATAAATAATGAGTTCATTACAGTACCTTGAAGTGGTTTTTTGTTTTCTTTCTCTAACGGAGCTCACGAGATTTCTATTGAGTTTTGTGTTGTGAAGTTTTCAAGTTTTGGGTGAATTATTTTGATGGATTATGGAACAAGGAGTGGCAAGAGCCTACGCTTGGGGATGCCTATGCATACCCCAAGATAATCCAAGGACACTAAAAAGTCAAAGCTTGGGGATGCCCTGGAAGGCATCCCCTCTTTCGTCTACTTCGATCGGTAATTTACTTGGAGCTATATTTTTATTCACCAACATGATATGTGTTTTGCTTGGAGCGTCTTGTATTATTTGTGTCTTTGTTTGTTAGTGTGCCACAATCATCCTTGCTGTACACACCTTTTGAGAGAGCCATACATGAATTAGAATTTGATAGAATACTCTATGTGCTTCACTTATATCTTTTGAGCTATGTAGTTTTGCTCTATGTGCTTCACTTATATCTTTTGAGCGTTACAATTTTGCTCTATGTGCTTCACTTAGATCTTTTAGAGCACGGTGGTGGATTGTTTTAAAGAAACTATAGATCTCTCATGCTTCACTTAAATTATTTTGAGAGTCTTAATAGCATGGTAAATTGCTTAATAATAATATGCTTGGTGTTCATGATTTGTGAAACTTTCTTTTGAGTGCGTTGAATACTAAGAAAAGATTGAGGCTTGATAATTGTTTTGAGATATGAAGATGGTAATATTAGAGATATGCTAGTTGAGTAGTTGTGAATTTGAAAAATTCTTGTGTTGAAGTTTGTGATTCCGGTAGCATGCACGTATGGTGAACCGTTATGTGATGAGTCGGAGCATAATTTATTTATTGATTGTCTTCCTTATGAGTGGCGGTCGGGGACGAGTGATGGTCTTTTCCTACCAATCTATCCCCCTAGGAGCATGCGCGTAATACTTTGCTTTGATAACTTCTAGATTTTTGCAATAAGTATATGAGTTCTTTATGACTAATGTTGAGTCCATGGATTATATGCACTTTTTCCCAACCTTCCACCATTGCTAGCCTCTCTAATACCGCGCACTTTTCGCCGGTATCATACACCCACCATATACCTTCCTCAAAACAGCCACCATACCTACCTATCATGGCATTTCCATAGCCATTCCGAGATATATTGCCATGCAACTTTCCACCGTTCCGTTTATTATGACACGCTCCATCATTGTCATATTGCTAGCATGATCATGTAGTTGACATCGTATTTGTGGCAAAGCCACCGTTCATAATTCTTTCATACATGTCACTCTTGATTCATTGCATATCCCTGTACACCACCGGAGGCATTCATATAGAGTCATAATTGTTCTAAGGACTGAGTTGTAATTGTTGAGTTGTAAGAAAAATAAAAGTGTGATGATCATCAATTTTTAGAGCATTGTCCCAAGTGAGGAAAGAATGATGGAGACTATGATTCCCCCATAAGTCGGGATGAGACTCCGGACCAAAAATAAAATAAAATAAAATAAGAGGCCATAAAAAAAGTGAGAAAAGGCCCAAATAAAAAAATGAGAGAAAAAGAGAGAAGGGACAATGTTACTATCCTTTTACCACACTTGTGCTTCAAAGTAGCACCAAGATCTTCATGATAGAGAGTCTCTCATTTTATCACTTTCATATACTTGAATTTTTCATTATAGAACTTGGCTTGTATATTCCAATGATGGGCTTCCTCAAAATTGCCCTAGGTCTTCGTGAGCAAGCGAGTTGGATGCACACCCACTTAGTTTCTTTTGATGAGCTTTCATATACTTATAGCTCCAGTGCATCCGTTGCATGGCAATCCCTACTCACTCACATTGATATCTATTGATGGGCATCTCCATAGCCCGTTGATACGCCTAGTTGATGTGAGACTATCTATCCCTCCTTTTGTCTTCTCCACAACCACCACTCTATTCCATACAAGTGCTATATCCATGGCTCACGCTCATGTATTGCGTGAAGGTCGAAAAAGTTTTGAAAATGTTAAAGTATGAAACAATTTCTTGGCTTGTCATCGGGGTTGTGCATGATTTAAATACTTTGTGTGGTGAAGATAGAGCATAGCCAGACTATATGATTTTTTAGGGATAACTTTCTTTGGCCATGTTATTTTGAGAAGACATAATTGCTTTATTAGTATGCTTGAAGTATTATTATTTTTTATGTCAATATGAACTTTTGTCTTGAATCTTTCGAATATGAATATTCATACCACAATTAAGAAGATTTGCATTGAAATTATGCCAAGTAGCACTCCGCATAAAAAAATCTCTTTTTATCATTTACCTACTCGAGGACGAGCAGGAATTAAGCTTGGGGATGCGTCGATACGTCTCCAACGTATCTATAATTTTGATTGCTCCATGCTATATTATCTCTTGTTTTGGACTATGTTGGGCTTTATTTTCGACTTTTATATTAGTTTTGGGACTAACCTATTAACCGGAGGCCCAGCCCGTAATTGCTTTTTTTGCCTATTTCGGTGTTTGAAGAAGCAGAATATCAAACGGAGTCCAAGCGGAATAAACCTTTACGAACGTGATTTTCTCACCGAATATGACCCAGGAGACTTGGACCCTACGCCAAGGAACATCGGAGGCGGTCACGAGGGTGGGGGGCGCGCCCACCCCCCTAGGGCGCGCCCCTACCTCGTGGGCCCCTCGGTGCTCCACCGACGTACTTCTTCCTCCTATATATACCCATTACCCCCAAGCGAGCGGAATCACGGAGCCAAAACCTAATTCCACCGCCGCAACTTTACGTATCCACGAGATCCCATCTTGGGGCCTGTTGCAGAGCTCACGGAGAGGGCCGTCATCACGGAGGGCTTCTACATCATAATAGCCTCTCCGATGAAGTGTGAGTAGTTTACCTCAGACCTTCGGGTCCATAGTTATTAGCTAGATGGCTTCTTCTCTCCTTTTGGATCTCAATATAATGTTCTCCCCCTCTCTTGTGGAGATCTATTCGATGTAATCTTCTTTTTGCGGTGTGTTTGTTGAGATCGATGAATTGTGGGTTTATGATCAAGTCTATCTATGAATAATATTTGAATCTTCTCTGAATTCTTTTATGTATGATTGGTTATCTTTGCAAGTCTCTTCGAATTATCCATTTGGTTTGGCCAACTAGATTGGTAGTTCTTGCTATGGGAGAAGTGCTTAGCTTTGGGTTCGATCTTGCGGTGTCCTTTCCCAGTGACAGAAGGGGCAGCAAGGCACGTATTGTATCGTTGCCATCGAGCATAACAAGTTGGGGTTTATTTCATATTGCATGAATTTATCTCTCTACATCATGTCATCTTGCTTAAGGCGTTACTCTGTTTTAACTTAATACTCTAGATGCATCTTTGGATAGCGATCGATGAGTGGAGTAATAGTAGTAGATGCAGAATCGTTTGGTCTACTTGTCTCGGACGTGATGCCTATATACATGATCATACCTAGATATTCTCATAACTATGCTCAATTACATCACAATTGCTCAACAGTAATTTGTTCACCCACCGTAGAATACTTATGCTCTCGAGAGAAGCCACTAGTGAAACCCTCTGACCCCGGTCTATTCTCATCATATCAATCTCCATCACTTTAATCTTGCTTTGCTTTTTTACTTTGCCTTTTACTTTTTACTTTGCATCTCTATATCAAAAATACCAAAAATATTATCTATCATCTCTATCAGATCTCACTCTCGTAAGTGACCATGAAGGGAACAACCCCTAATCGCGTTGGTTGCGAGGAGCTCTTTGTGTTGTGTAGGTACGAGGGACTTGCGCGTGGCCTCCTACTGGATTGATACCTTGGTTCTCAAAAACTGAGGGAAATACTTACGCTACTCTGCTGCATCATCCTTTCCTCTTCGGGGAAATCCAACGCAAGCTCAAGAGGTAGCAGTGGCACGTTCCCTCTCAGAACCACGAGCCTTCTTGAGAGAAGCTTCGGTTTGCAAGAAGCTTATACCAAAATCTGTTCCTATTCGGCCAATTTTTTTACCACAACATGGTAGTACTATGACATGATATCCATGCCAAGTTTCATGATTTTCAGACGTGTTTTGGATTTACAAGAATTTTAAAACCAAGTTTCTCACTGTTCTCGGCCGAGCCACGATGCCCAGATGTTTTAATTTTATTCTCATTTCTTGCATGGGACCTAGAAATACACCCGAGGACAAAAATGTGATTTTTCAACCAACTTTGGTGCACGAGAGCATGTGTTGTAGTTCAAATTTGATGTATGCACATTAAATGACCAGAAACTCAATTAATGTATAAAAAACGACAAACGAACCCGGAATAATTCCAAAATTTAACAGGGCACTACTGTAGTTCTATGTTGCCTTTGTTAAGAAACTCAAGGGGGGGCAGCGTATATCGTTTCACACTCAAAGATGGCACGTTCCTCTTAGAACCACGAGCTTCCAAATCGGCCCATTTTTACCACAACATGTTAGTGCCATGACATGATACCATGCCAAGTTTCATGATTTCCAAAGTAGTTTTGGATTTACATGAATTTAAAATCAAAGTTTCTCGATGTTCTCGGCGAGTCATGAAGCCCGGATGTTTGAATTTCATTCTCATTTCTTCCATGGGACCTAGAAATTCAACCAAGGACACACATGTGATTTTCAACCCACTTTGGTGCCTTTGGAGCATGTGCATGCAATTCATATTTAGATTATGCACATTAAAAGTCCGAAACTCAATTAATGTATAAAAGGCCAAATGAACCCGAAATAATTCCAAAATTTAACAGGGCACTCATATAGTTCTATGTTGCCTCTGTAAATAAAATCAGGGGGGAGGTAGCGTATATCGTTTCGCACACAAAGGTGACACGTTCCCTCTCGGAACCACGAGGCTTGTTGAGAGAATCTCCGGTTTTGCAAGAGGCTTATACCAAAACTTGTCCCAATTCAGCCAAAAATTATACGTATGAAAACAGGGTTTAGATTATCCCAAACATCTCGCTACCTAGACCAATAATGTACTATGATTTGAATTCAACATAAAATGGATACAAATATTTGAATTGGAGAGTGTATGGTACATGCAGTTCATAGTAAAATTTGATTACTGCTATATGTATGTTTTCTGTTATCAAGATAATATTTAAATTATTGTATAACTTGACAACAATCGTATTCAAATAAGGAAAATTGATTCAAATTTAGTCCATATGGTAGACGATTTATATATATGTTCACATGGTGGAGTAAAATGTTCATATATGATGGAAGATCAAAATGTACGACTACATCAATTATAAACCACAAGGTCACCTAACGATATATTCGAATACAACATAACGTGGATTCAAAAATTGAAATTCGAGATCATGGCATCTGTAATCATATAAAAAGGGACATTACTCTTTCTTTGGTGGGAATTGATTTGTTTTTTGTTGTTGTTGAGGGAAGTGCGAATCGATTTGGTCTTGTCTTGAGGTAATCTTGTTCTCCCAATTTTTTTTACATTTTTCTTGTAGTTTTTTCAATGGCATTCATAGCAATATAGTAAAAGGGGACATGACTCTCTTGTGTCTTGTATGAATTGTTTTTTTACACGTTAAGTTTGTTCTGCCGAACAAGGAATCCACACCTTGTTATCCCGAAATTTTCAAGCTCGAGTATCTTTTGATTCACCTGCTTTGAAACTCCTGCTTCTTCAACCCGCGCCGCACATTGTTATCCTGAAATTTGGACGCGCGCGAGAACTCCCTCCTCATCCAAAATCGCTCCCGCAGCCCAGACACACGAAATCCCCTTCTACCCCTCAGCCGGAAATGAAGCTCCACGTCGCGGTGTCAAAACTGGTGGGGGTACGCTGGTAACTTACCCTACATTTCGGACAAGCGCGTCCCTAAGCTTGGCTCCCCCCTCCCCCTTCGCCCCCCCCCCATTCGTACACCGAGGCCGCCAAAACCCGCGAAACCCCACGCTCCTCCGTCGGTGTCACGCCCAAGATGCGACCCTATCCTAAAGGAACTCGAAGGTCCCACCAAGGATAGAAGCGCATCTTGAAGACGCTTTTGCAAGGTGGATATCATTACATCAACATTACATAATAGATGGGGATACATACATAACGCACAAATGCCACAAGAATACATCAACATCATATACAAGATCAACATCCGACTATGGATGAAACATAAACAAGCTCAAACGACATCCACCACTGCTAGCCCAGTGCCGACTGGAACCTATCCCCGATCGAAGAAGAAGCGGAAGAAGAACTCCAAAACAGTAAACATCGCTCTCGCGTCATGATCATCGCATAAAACCACTGCACCAAGAATCGGTGGTGTAGTAATCTGTGAGCCACGAGGACTCAGCAATCCCATTACCATGGGTAACAAGACTAGCAAAGCTTAATGGGAAAGGAAGGGGTAAAGTGGTGGGGTTGGAGCAGCGACTAAGCATATATGGTGGCTAACATACGCAAATGAGAGCGAGAAGAGAAACAAAGGAACGGTCGTCAACTAGTAATGATCAAGAAGTGATCCTGAACTCCTACTTACGTCAGACATAACCCAAGAACCGTGTTCTCCTCTCGATCAACCCGAAAAGAGACACTCACGCAGTTACGCACGGTTGGTGTATTTTAGAAGAGTTTACTTCAAGTTTACTACAACCGGATATTAACAAATTCCCATCTGCCACATAACGCGGGCACGACTTTCGAAAGTTCAAACCTGCAGGGTGTCCCAACTTAGCCCATGATAAGCTCTCGCGATCAACGAAGGATATTCCTTCTCCCGGGAAGACCCGATCAGTCTCGGAATCCGGCTACAAGACATATCTACGTCAATAAAACAAGACCAGCAAAGCCGCCAGATGTTCCGACAAATCTTGATAGGAGCTGCACATATCTCGGTCTCAGGGCACACCGGATTGTCCAAACTTCCGATAGGCGAACCCAGAGTTGCCCCTGGTGGCCACCGGCGGCTGACGGTTTGGACCAGCACTCACGACGAGCACTGGCCCGGGGGGGGGGGGTAAAATAAAGATGACCCTTGAGAGCGCGACTCCCAAGGGAAAAAGGGCTAGGTGAGGCAAATGTAAAATCAAGGTTGGGCCTTCTTTGGAGGAGTCTTATTCAAAGCGAACTGTCAAGGGGGTCCCATAAATCACCCAACCGCGTTAGGGACGCAAAATCCGGGAACATAATACCGATATGACGAAACTAGGGCGGCAAGAGTGGAACAAAACACCAGGCATAAGGCCGAGCCTTCCACCCTTTACCAAGTATATAGATGCATTAATAATATAAGAGATATTGTGATATCCCAACATAAACATAATCCAACATGGAGCAATCTTCATCTTCACCTGCAACTAGCAACGCTATAAGAGGGCTGAGCAAAGCGGTAACATAGCCAAACAACGGTTTGCATAGGAAAGGTGTCAAAGGTTAGAGGCTGACATCGCAAATTGTGAGGCTTGAGCAGCAAGTGATAGGTAGCGTAGCATAGCGAAAGAACGAAGCAACTAGCATAGCAATGATAGTAATGAGATCCAGGGTAGCGGTCATCTTGCCTGAAATCCCGCAAGGAAGAAGAACAAGTCCATGAAGAAGGCGAACAGATGAAGCCGAACCAAGCGTAGACGAACGAATCCTCACGATCGCAACGAAACGGGAACTATTGAGAGAAGCACACAACATGGTAAACACACCACACATGAACAAGACATGATGCACAATCAAGCATGATGCATGACAAGGCTACATGAAGCTACTCATGGCAAGAGATGATGCAAACAAGAGCAACACATCAAGACAAGTTTAAATGAGGCCTAAACAACATAGAACAATTAGGTAAGTCCTCATATGAAAATGTCGAAATTGGTCCAGATCATAATAAACCTTATGTTAAAGTTGTTAAACAGCAAGATAATATGAACAACGATGATCTAAAATAAATACTAGTAAAGTTGCATATAAAGATCATTAGATTCGAGACTCGACCTAGAAGATATGAGCAAAACAAGATAAGCATGACATTGATGCAAAATGCATACAAACATCAAGCAAACACCTCAAAACATGGATGCAACATGATAAGATGAAACTACATGCAAAATCAAGCAAGTTTCATATAGACCACACTCAAAACGGAGCAACGGTTCAACACATACACATAATACAAGTCATGACAACAATCTGCCCAAAACAGCAACTAGGCATATTGCAAGCATCAAAAAAACAATACACAGCATCTTAACATTATAACAAAAGGCATGGACGTTATTTACAGGTAAAGCATGACAAAACATGAACACTGAGCTATCTCCAGAAATCACTAGAACATGCTAAAACACACATGGCAAGATTGCATATAATAACAGTTTCAGACTTTAGCAGAAATAACATCAGGTTGCAATGCTTAGAGCTATTAAACATCATGTTACAGGAACTTATCATGGCAAAAAAAAGGCATGGCATGATACTACTAAATTCATAGGACAAGAGTCCCTTACTGACCATGAGCCAAAAAGGATCAGAAAATATGATGGCACCCATGTAAACATGGCAAGTTATATGACAGATTCAAACATGGCAGGAACAACAATAAGTAGGCATGTTGGTGAGCTTGAACCACTCACCACAGAGTAATACATGGCATGGCAAGGCAACCAACAGTAAGAAGACATGTTTATGAAGCTAAGAATGGCAAGAGAAAGTTCATAGGGTACATGGATCACTAGCAAAGCTAATGGCAAAACTGAACTTAAAGTTAACAGGTTGACAGAAACATTATTTAGCAATTTGAGAGCAAGATTACAACAAGTTACAGCAGACTATAATTGCAACAAAGGGCATGGATTGATAGAGAAAGACATGTATAACAAAACATCCTTAGTGAACATCTCCATATTATGCACAGAATGACTTGTAGCAGCAGGTTTACATAGCATCATAATATAACAGAATCAGCCTAGCAAAACAGCAACAGCAAGTACCCTACTTAACAAGCTTGATGCACTCACTATAGGACTCACAAAAAATACATGGATTGCACCTATGTGAAGATGGAATGACATAGTACAAAACACATGTAGACATCAACCTCATAGGATGCACACATCAAATGCAACAAAAAAGACAAATCATCAAGTTATAACAGTTTCAGCAGGTTAACATCATATAGCACTCTTGCATCGATGATTCAGGCATCAATATGAACTCAAATGAACATGATTCAATGGAATGAAATGATGTACTCGTCGAGGCGAACAACTTGACATATTACACGCACAAAATGGAGCTACGTATGCAGAGATACGGCATGACGAACTTGGCATGATAATGTGCAAAATCTGGGACTTGGAAGAATTTAGACCTCCGAAAACTGGACGACGCGGATCGGGACGGAGGTATCTGTGGCGGAGACGCTGCTTGGTTCCGGACGGGTGGATCTCATCCCACCCGTCCGGATCTGGGACGGGCGACACGGCGGCGACCGCGATCGGGCGGCGAAGCGGGCAGCCCGGCGAGGGGCCGGTACATGGGGAGCGGCTCGGGTGGTGGCGCGGGTCGAGGCGGAGTGGAGCGAGGAGGCGGAAGGCGCCGGCGGAGGGACCCGACGGGCTCGCGGCCGGGCCGGAGGGGTGCGGGCGGCGGGTTCCCGCAGACGGCGGCACGGCAGACGGCGAGGCGAGGCACGGTCATGGCGGCAGGCTGGGTTCGAGGCCCGGCGGATCGCGATGGGCCGAGCGGGCCCGTGGTGGAGACGGCGGCGGGGAGCTGACGTGGCAGCGTGTGAGAGGCCGGGGCGGCGGCGCGGGTTTTTGTCCGGCCGGACCGGACGTGTCCGGGGGCGCGGGGTGGAAGAAGGCCAGGGTTCATCTGCGCGAAAATTCCGGGAGGGACACACATTTATAGGTAGAGGGAGGTAGGAGAGTCCAAATGAGGAGCGGTTTTCGCCCACACGATCGTGATCGAACGACCGAGAGCATGGAAGAGACTTAGATGGGTTTTGGGCCACTTTGGAAGGGGTGTTGGGCTGCACACAAAAGAGGCCTTTACGGTTCCCCGGTTAACCGTTGGAGCACCAAACGACCTCCAAATGGCACGAAACTTGACAGGCGGTCTACCGGTGATATACCAAGGCCGCTTGACTCGGTCCATTCTGAGACCGTTTAACACCCGCACACAAAAAGAGGTAAAAGGGGGCGCCGGGGGACATAGGAGTACCGGATTGGAAAACGGACAACCGGGAAAATGCTCGGATGCATGAAACGAACATGTATGCAAATGTGATGCACATGATGACATGATATGAAATGCAGATGATGACATGGCAAAGTGCAACACGCAAGCACATGACATGGCAAGGACGGCAATTAACTGAAGGACACCTGGCGCATCGAATCTGGGGCGTTACAGTCGGCCTCCCGACCGCCGCCCAGCCGGAGACTCTTCCCCGACTACGTCGTCCACCACAACAGCTCGTCGTCCCTCATCCACCGCATCGGATGAGGATTCGTTGTCGATCTCGTCATCCCGCCGGATCAGCCGCCCCGTCCTCCACTTCCAAGGAGCTGCCCCGACGTTCGCCTCGTCTATCGCGCCACCTCAATCCCCACAGCACCGTCTTGACCTGCCCCATCGGAACCGCATCACCCTCACCAATTCCTCCGATGAAGCCGAGGCCAACTCGGCGCCACCAAGGAGGTTCTGCACTCACCGCTGCATTTTATCTTTTATTCGATCTCACGGGGCTGTTGGTGCTCGATACCGAGCAGACATGGCGTGTCTCCATCGACATCGCCATCGCCGGCCACATCATCCACGGCGTCTCTCCCCCATGTCGTTGCTTCCTCGTGGCGACTTCCCTATGACACTAGTTGCGGCTGCTCAGGCTCTCTCTCATGCAGCTCTGTTCTTCTTTGTCGGTCGCTGCTTTGCTGCTCTGCTTTCATTCATCTGCTGCTCTTCTCTTGCTCTCGCTTGCTTGGTCTTTCTTCTTTGCCACGACCTCCGGCGACTCTGAGGAGTTCTTTGCTTTAGCACTTTTCGCTCAGGTACTCTTTGCCGACTTGCTCTCTACTAGTGTGTTCCTGCTCGGCGTCTGCTGATTTAGATCATCGCTTCTTCGCTACTAGTGCTCGAACGCCCTAAACATCTATTGCAATGATGCATTACTAGTTCAATCAGTTTCGATAGTAAAATTCAGTTTCTCTTGTGAAGTTCATTTTCTTGATTAAGTTCAGAGTGAACAGATTTACAAAGATCTCGTCGGAGCGGCCGTGGCGCGGCCGATGCGCTTTTACATCTAGCACTTTTTGGAGATGTATTTTACATCATCTATTGCAGATGATATTAGGGTCCCACTTCAGATTAACGTTGTTCCGTCTTGTCATGCTTCACCTCGTCGCCGTACACCTTAGCGGAGCTGCTCCAGAACCGTCCATCACAAGTGGAGCGGTACCCTCGGCGCCGCTTCCAGAGGCCTCGGATCTTCTTCCCGCCTCCGACAGTACACCAAAGATCATCACCATCCTCCACGTCCAACCCAATGATCCGAGGTCCACAAGGCTATGCCAAAGAGGTTGTACACTCGTCGCATCACTTTGTTTCTCCATTCCTCTGTTCTTCCAATTCATGTGAGCCAAACACAGGTTGTTGAAATCCTATGTTTCCAAATGCTCTGTTTTGCACGTGCATTCCTATCCTATTCTGTGTTTTTCCTGTCCTGCGTTTATAGAATCCTCCAATTCTAAGGAGCCCTTACAGATTTACTTCATTTTCAGATAGGCGCCAAAGAAAACTTCTGTGTGTTATGTCCTGCTCTGCCGTGCCGTCATCCACCCAACTTTGAGGTGCACCATCGATGAAGCGTTCACTGCAAAGAGATCCCCCTGCAGACTTCCTTTCGCCGCCTCAGATCATCTTCCCCGTTGCCGGCAGCCACGCCAACTGCATTAGCATCATCGACTGAGCAGATGAACCTAAGGACTACACAGTTCCGGAAGAGAGGTCGCAGTCTTTCGTGCTTGCTTACGTTATACATTGGTTATTATTACCTGCTACTTTATCGTTCAATCTTGAGTTTTGAATTTCCCATGGGTCTCATATCGAGCCAGCAACGAATAGTATCTGTCTACTATCTGGTTCATCTGGGGTCTTCTATGTGGTCATGTTGGGTGGGCAACAAACAATAGATGATCCATTGTCTATCTTTATAAACTGAAGCTATAATCTACCTGCTATCATTAGTTTTGGATCCATCCACTCGTTTGCTACCATCAGTCTTGATTTTTGCATGCACCCCTTAGGCCTTACAAAATCTAACTTTTTTTTATTATGCATGTCAGATATTGTACACAATCGTACTGAACATGTAGAGAAGAGAAGACCGTTGCGTGCGAATATAATGTCATGCAGACGCCGCTCCATGGTGGGCGAAGTGGCCCCCTCCTGCATTTCCAGATTGTATTCCAAAGGAAGATAACTGCTCGGATGGAGATTCAGAAGGAGCCGACCACGCCTGTTTACCACCTGAGGTGTTTGCTCTAACCTGGCATGCTGATGTTGGTCATATCATGCATATGACGCCTTGCATTGCTTACATTATACATCTTATATGTCATCAGCTTAGTTTAAATTTGCTTTGTGTGAATGCCACCTGTTTGGTTTCTATATCATACTCCCAACATTCTTAAATATTTGTCTTTTTAGAGATTTCAACAAGTGACTACATACGGAACAAAATGAGTGAATCTACACTCTAAAATATGTCTATATACATCCGTATGTGGTAGTCCATTTGAAATATCTAAATAGATAAATATTTAGGAACGAAGGGAGTATATGGGAATTATGCAATGCCATCTTCTTTAGCCAGGCATCATATACGTGAATCATGCAATGCCATCCTGTTTAGCCAGTCATCGTATATGTGAATTGTATCGTGCCATATTTTTTCCATAATGTATTCCATTTGTCAACAATGTTTATACATTCATCTACTCTTCCTGTGCATCAGCCATTTGAGTCGGTCATGGGAAAAACTCCGAGGTGAAAACAAGGTCTTCTAAGTAGTCGGTGCTACACGTCGATGCAGATTTCTTCTTTGATTCTGAGATAGCTCCTCAGAGGAGGATTCAGAGAGAGATGACCAGTCGTATTCCCCCACGAGGTGCATGCTCTAACTTGGCTGGGTTATATTGCTCATATCATGCATATGGTGTCTTGCATTGCCATGCCATCTGCTTAGATTAGACATGCTTTGTGTGAATGCCTCTTGTTTGCTTTCTATATCAGATATGTGAATTATGCAATGCCATGCTTTTCAGCCAGTTATCATATATGTGAATTATGCACCGCCATGGAGCCAGGCATGATATAATTGACATAATTGATATATCCGTATGTGAATTATTTCATCCCAACCTATTTTAGAAAGACATCATATAGTTTTGTCATGTCATCCTATTTAGGTACTCATCATATGTTGAATTATGCCATTATATCCTGTTAAGTTATCCATCATATATCTAAAACTATGTCATGCTATCCTGTTTAGTTAGGCATCATATATGTGAAATTGTGTCATCTTGTCTGTTTGGTTAGACAACATATATGTGAATTACCACATCATCTATCATATAATGTACATGACGTTCAATTTCTTTTCTTGTTTATCAGCCATTTGAATTGGAGAGGGTGATGGCAGTATCTAAGGGAGCAAAAACCCGTTCTTCACAAAAGACAGTGCTACCCGTCGATGCAGATAGAACCATGGTTGTACTGGCCCACAAACTAGCCCCACCACACATAATCGAGACTCTTCCAGATTGCACACTTACATCGTTGGGCAGAGAACCAGCTACAACCCATCTAACCGCAACCCCAACGGATAGTAACCCACTTATAGTTGACAAAGCACCATGTCCACCATAGAGTACCCCCACACGAGCAGTTTGTAAAGCTACTGCAGTGCCCAAAGCACGAAGACCACCACGGCTAACCCAAACTCCACGTTTAAAGCAGAAGAGCAACTGTTCTCAAGTCAGATTCCCTAGCTATGGTCCATACTCCTTTGTTGTTGCATCACTGTATTTACTCATACCAACTACTTTTGAATTTGAAGGATCCAATTGAAACTCCAATGGCGCAACAGGTATCTTTTAAACCTATTTCTTTAACTGGATTGCTGTTCTAACTTCTTGCTCTATGTTGATTTCAGTTTAAGTTGTATAAACAGTTATGTTCTCATGTGATGCACATTACAAGTGCTGCCAATGATGTGTAGTTTCTCACACTTATATTCTGTCTATCTTTGTTGTGTCTTAAAAATATATGAGTTGAACTGTGTCTCTATCTTGATTAGGGAACATAAACTAGAATTATATGGACAATCTGATGACCATAGTACATAGATATATGTTTGTTTCATGTTGTTATCCTGCCCACCTTACTCTTGAACGGTTTACCAAAATGAGTTTCAGATACTACAAGCTAAACTGTGATGTATGCTTGTTTCTCTTGTAGTATGCAAGCAGAATATTGGAGAAGAGCACCCCACTATGCAATGGTAGAGAAAGTAATGCAGATAAGGTTCAAGATAGTGAGACAACCTGTTGGTCTCCAATAAAGGTGATAAAATGATCTTGTAGGCGGTGAGAAAACCCCACGATCCTGCGTTGATGTAGTGTTCGAAAGTTCTTGGCGATCACCGGCACAAGCTCTTCGAACTTCATTGCTGAATCACTCCGGCTTCTTCGGTCTTAGCTACAAGCTGAAAGGCATCGGTCAATTTGTCTTTGCGGCAAGAATCAAGGACCGAGGAAGTCCTCGCAGAATTCAGATGCGTACTTTCTTGTGCAACAAAGCTATTTGGAGGATTTAAGCGCCAAACAAGAGAAAGTTAATAAGCTTGCTAAGCATCTTGCCAAAGATTATGGGTACCAGGATATTATTTCTTGAACTCTTCAAGTGGTTTGATTACGGACTTGTTTTGTTGCGGCGTTTATATGTCGCTTTGTTCCCTATATTTGCCTTTGGTGGCGAAATTTGATGCCCAAAGTGGATGTAATATGTGTAATAGCCGTGATAGCCTAGCATAAGTTGCTTGCTTATTTATTTCCTTGTTGTATTGTTTATTTGTTTGCTTGTAGTCGGTGCAGTTCTTTTTCGCGGTTTGCTAGTGGCTGCAATAACCTTTTTTAAACTAGGCCACAATAACCATGGGCTAATATTTCTTTGTAGTGACCTTTGGGCCTCCTACGGCCGTAGAAAGCGATGGGCCTTCTACGGGTCAGAAACAGTAGGCCTTCTACGGTAGTAGAAACAATGGGCCTTCTACGGGCCGTATCATCAATGGGCCTTATACGGGTCAGTATGATCGACACAAACATGGGCCAATAACAAAGTCGCATTATGGCCGTAAGCGGGCTAGAGTTGGAATCGTCCGTTCATGGGCCGACCATAACGGGCCATCGTTAATAGGCCGTGTTGATGACGCTATGAAAAGCATTAGCGTATTAACGGTCCACAAACGGGCCGACTGTAACCACAGGCTGAATTTGGCCCACAAGCAGAAAATGACAGTAACGGGCCGTAAGTAAATGAATGCTGGAAATGAGCCCAAGAATAAATGGGCTCTGAGAAGGCCGAAAGATAACATGGGCCGGAAACGGACCAACGGAATAACGTGTTGGAAATATGCCCTAGAGGCAATTATAAATTAGTTATTATTATTATATTTCCTTGTTCATGATAATCGTTTATTATCCATGCTAGAATTGTATTGATAGGAAACTCAGATACATGTGTGGATACATAGACAACACCATGTCCCTAGTAGGCCTCTAGTTGACTAGCTCGTTGATCAATAGATGGTTACGGTATCCTGACCATGGACATTGGATGTCGTTGATAACAGGATCACTGAAGGAAATATGCCCTAGAGGCAATAATAAAGTTATTATTTATTTCTTTATATCATGATAAATGTTTATTATTCATGCTAGAATTGTATTAACCGGAAACATAATACATGTGTGAATACATAGACAAACAGAGTGTCACTAGTATGCCTCTACTTGACTAGCTCGTTAATCAAAGATGGTTATGTTTCCTAACCATAGACATGAGTTGTCATTTGATTAACGGGATCACATCATTAGGAGAATGATCTCGATTGACATGACCCATTCCGTTAGCCTAGCACTTGATCGTTTAGTATGTTGCTACCGCTTTCTTCATGACTTATACATGTTCCTATAACTATGAGATTATGCAACTCCGTTTACGGAGGAACACTTTGGGTACTACCAAACGTCACAACGTAATCGGGTGATTATAAAGGAGTACTACGGTGTCTCCAAAGGTACTTGTTGGGTTGGCGTATTTCGAGATTAGGTTTTGT
This sequence comes from Aegilops bicornis, assembly GCA_021605145.1. NCBI lineage: Eukaryota > Viridiplantae > Streptophyta > Magnoliopsida > Poales > Poaceae > Aegilops > Aegilops bicornis. The sequence goes on from CM038675.1 coordinate 300,639,337, forward strand.
CACTCCGATTGTCGGAGAGGTATCTCTAGGCCTTCTCGGTAATACACATCACATAAGCCTTGCAAGCATTGCAACTAATGAGTTAGTTGTGAGATGATGTATTACGGAACGAGTAAAGAGACTTGCCAAGATGTGAGATTGAACTAGGTATAGGATACCGACGATCGAATCTCAGGCAAGTAACATACCGATGACAAAGGGAACAACGTATGTTGATAAGCGGTCTGACCGATAAAGATCTTCGTAGAATATGTAGTAACAAATATGGGCATCCAGGTCCCGCTTATTGGTTATTGACCGGAGATGTGTCTCGGTCATGTCTACATTGTTCTCGAACCGTAGGGTCCGCACGCTTAAGGTTTCGATGACGGTTATATTATGAGTTTGTGTATTTTGATGTACCGAAGGTTGTTCGAGTCCGGATATGATCACGGACATGACGAGGAGTCTCGAAATGGTCGAGACATAAAGATTAATATATTGGACGGATATATTTGGACAGGAAAGGTTAGGAGAAGTTTGGAGCTCCGGAGGTTACTGGAACCCCCGGAGGTATATGGGCCTTATTGGGCCCATGTAGGAAGAAGGAGAAGGAACAAGGGAGGCGCGCTTCAAGCCCAATCCGACTGGGGAGGGGGCCGCCCCTTTCCTTTCTCCTTCCCCTCTTCCTATTTCTACTACTAGTACTATTTCCTAAATACTAGTACTCCTTCCTTCCTCCAAGTAAGATAAGGAAGAGGAAACCTACTTGGAGTAGGTTTCCCCTCCTTGGTGCGCCTCCCCCCTTGGGCGGCCACCTCCTCCTCCCTCCTTTATATACTGGGAGGGGGCACCTAGAACACACAAGTTGATCCTTGAGATCGTTCCTTAGCCGTGTGCGGTGCCCCCTCCACCATATTCCACCTCAGTCATATCGTAGCGGTGCTTAGGTGAAGCCTACTGACGGTGAAACATCAAGATCGTCACCACGCCGTCGTCGACGTGAACTCCCCTCCGGAGCTTTCTTTGGATCGGAGCCCGAGGAGCGTCATCGAGTGAACGTGTGCCAAGAACTCGGAGGCGCCGGAGTAACGGCTGGGATCGGCCGGATCGCGAGGAGAACGTCTGACTACTTCCTCTACATCATCATCGACTCGGAGGTGCCGAGTAACGGACCTTTGGGATCGGCAGGATCGCGAGGAGAACGCACGACTACTTCCTCTACGTTGTGATCGCTTCCGCTTACGGTCTACGAGGGTACGTAGACAACACTCTCCCCTCTCGTTGCTATGCCATCACCATGGTCCTGTGTGTGCGTAGGAATTTTTTTGAAATTACTGCGTTCCCCAACAATCACATCATTAGGAGAATGATGTGATGGACAAGACACAATCCTAAGCCTAACACAAGATCGTGTAGTTCATATGCTAAAACTTTTCTAATGTCAAGTATCATTTCCTTAGACCATGAGATTGTGCAACTCCCGGATACCGTAGGAATGCTTTGGGTGTACCAAACGTCACAACGTAACTGGGTGGCTATAAAGGTGCACTACGGGTATCTCCGAAAGTGTTTGTTGGGTAGGCACGAATCGAGAATGGGTTTGTCACTCTGTGTAACGGAGAGGTATCTCTGGGCCCACTCGGTAGGACATCATCATAATGTGCACAATGTGACCAAGGAGTTGATCAAGGGATGATGTGTTACAGAACGAGTAAAGAGACTTGCCGGTAACGAGATTGAACAAGGTATCGGGATACCGACAATCGAATCTCGGGCAAGTATCATACCAGTAGACAAAGGGAATTGTATACGGGATTGATTGAATCCTTGACATCGTGGTTCATCCGATGAGATCATCGTGGAACATGTGGGAGACAACATGGGTATCCAGATCCCGCTGTTGGTTATTGACCAGAGAGATGTCTCGATCATGTCTGCATGATTCCCGAGCCCGTAGGGTCTACACACTTAAGGTTCGATGACGCTAGGATTATAGGGAAGGTATGTACGTGGTTACTGAATGTTGTTCGGAGTCCCGGATGAGATCTCGGACGTCACGAGGATTTCTGGAATGGTCCGGAGGTGAAGATTGATATATTGGACGAAGGGTTTTGGAGTCCGAAAGTGTTCTAGAGGTACCGGGTGATGACCAGCATGACCGAAAGGTATTTCGGGAGCCCCGGCAAGTGTTGGGGGGCTTCATGGGCCAAGGGAAGGGGGCAAACCAGCCCACTAAGGGGCTGTGCGCCCCCTCACCTAATCCCACGTGACCAGGGGGTTTGGGGCGCCCCACCTAGGGTTCCCACCTCCTGGCTTGGGAGCCAAGTCACCCAAAGGGGAGATTCCATCTGCCCTAGCCGCCCCCCCTAGGGGAAACCCTAGGGCGCCTCCCCTCCCCCTTTCTCCTATATATAGTGGAGGTTTTGGGGCTGCCCAACGCACGAGTCTCTCTCTCTCAAGGCACAGCCCTACCTCTCTCCCTCCTCGTCTCTCGTAGTGTTTGGCGAAGCCTTGCTGGAGTACCGTGCTCCTCCACCACCACCACGCCGTCGTGGTGCTGCTGGACGGAGTCTTCCCCAACCTCTCCCTCTCTCCTTGCTGGATCAAGGCATGGGAGACGTCACCGGGCTGCACGTGTGTTGAACGCGGAGGCGCCGTTGTTCGGCGCTTAGATCGGAATCGACCGCGATCTGAATCACTACGAGTACGACTACCTCATCCGCGTTCTTGCAACGCTTCCGCTTAGCGATCTACAAGGGTATGTAGATGCACTCCCCTTCCCCTCGTTGCTAGATTACTCCATAGATTGATCTTGGTGATGCGTAGAAAATTTTAAATTTCTGCTACGATCCCCAACATAACGAGCCGTTAATGGGTATAAAGTGATACAATGTTCATTACGGGCCAGTTTCACCACGGGCCGTTAATGGGTGTAAAGTGATACACTGTTCATTACGGGCCAGTTTCACCACGGGCCAGTAATAGGCCAAGAGTTACATAGGGCCTCATATGGGCGAAGACGCGTCATGGGCCATACATGGGCGAAGTGAAAACGGGTGGAATCATATTGGATGGCCCAGATGACGCTCTTGGGCTAATTCAGATAGGGCGAACGGGCCTTGGGTTAGCGGTACGTAAATGGGCTATATGCGAACAGCCGTTAACGAGCTTTCCATGGGCTAGCCCGCCACCTTTTGACCAAGTCAAACGGTCGGCCTTTTCACGAGAATGGGCCTCTGTTGGGCGTGCCACGTGTCGACGTATCATAGGCGTATACATCCAATGAGTGGATGACATCTATCCCAACGATGAGCCGACACGTGTTTCCTCCGACCAATGATGATTTTACACGTGGAAAATCCCCATTGGTCGGGGCTGTTAACGGGTTATCGGATCCAAAACCCGACCCGATAGCTTAACGGCGTTCCGTTACGGTGGATGCCACGTGTCGGTCACCCTTGACGAAAGCACTTCTGTGACACGTGATTTATCATCATGGAAGTCCACACTTCTTTGATGATAGTTTTGGTAATGTCATGGAACACTTCTACGACAGGACAGGTATGACTATCTTGATTCTGTCATAAAATCGTCATGGATGTACATGCATGACAAAAAACGCGACCTACTGTGACAAACACGTATCATCACGGAAGTGTATTTTTTTGTAGTGAATATATGAATCTTTACCTCTCGACCATTTCGAGACTCCTCGTCATGCCGTGATCTCATTTGGGACTCCGAACAAACTTCGGTCACCAAAACACATAACTCATAATACAAATTGTCATCGAACGTTAAGCGTGCAGACCCTACGGGTTCGAGAACTATGTAGACATGACCGAGACACATCTCCGGTCAATAACCAATAGCGGAACCTAGATGCTCATATTGGTTCCTATATATTCTACGAAGATCTTTATCGGTCAAACCGCAATAACAACATACGTTATTCCCTTTGTCATCGGTATGTTACTTGCCTGAGATTCGATCGTCGGTATCATCGTACCTAGTTCATTCTCGTTACCGGCAAGTCTCTTTACTCGTTCCGTAATGCATCATCACGTAACTAACTCATTAGTCACATTGCCTACAAGGCTTATAGTGATGTGCATTACCGAGAGGGCCCAGAGATACCTCTCCGATACTCGGAGTGACAAATCCTAATCTCGATCTATGCCAACCCAACAAACACCTTCGGAGACACCTGTAGAGCATCTTTATAATCACCCAGTTACGTTGTGACATTTGATAGCACACAAGGTGTTCCTCCGGTACCCAGGAGTTGCATAATCTCATAGTTAGAGGAATATGTATAAGTCATGAAAAAAGCACTAGCAATAAAACTTAACGATCATTATGCTAAGCTAACGGATGGGTCTTGTCCATCACATCATTCTCTAATTATGTGATCCCATTCATCAAATGACAACACATGTCTATGGTCAAGAAACTTAACCATCTTTGATTAACGAGCTAGTCAAGTAGAGGCATACTAGGGACACTATGTTTTGTCTATGTATTCACACATGTACAAAGTTTTCGGTTAATAAAATTCTAGCATGAATAATAAACACTTATCATGATATAAGGAAATATAAATAACAACTTTATTATTGCCACTAGGGCATATTTCCTTCAACATGCAAATCTAAGAGTATAGCAGCGGAATGTAAAACATTGCATATGAAGGTAAAGGGAAGGGTTTGGAGAAGGCAAACGCAATGTAGACACGGAGATTTTTGGTGTAGTTCCGATAGGTGATGCTATCGTACGTCCACGTTGATGGATACTTCAACCCACGAAGGGTAACAGCTGCGCAAGTCCACGGAGGGCTCCACCCACAAAGGGTCCATGAAGAAGCAACCTTGTCTATCCCACCATGTCCATCACCCACGAAGGACTTGCCTCACTCGGGCAGATCTTCACGAAGTAGGTGATCTCCTTGCCCTTACAAACTTCTTGGTTCAACTCCACATCTTGACGGATGCTCCCAAACGACACATAACCAATCTAGGAGACACCACTCTCCAAAAGGTAATAGATGGTGTGTTGATGATGAACTCCTTGCTCTTGTGCTCCAAATGATAGTCTCCCCAACACTCAACTCTCTCTCTCTCCCTCTCAGATTTGGCTATGGTGAAAAGATGATTTGGGTGGAAAACAACTTGGGGAAGACTAGAAATCAAGGTTCTTGTGGTAGAATTGGAATATCTTGATCTCAACACATGAGTAGGTGGTTCTCTCTCAGAAGATGTATTTTGGAAGTGTAGGCACGTTCTGATGACTCTCTCACATATGGAGAAGGGGGTGGAGGGGTGTATATAGCCTCCACACAAAATCCAACCGTTACACACATTTAACTCATCTTGGTGGGACCGAATGGTTAAACTCGGTGGCACCGACCTGTTAAAAATTATGAACGTTAGGAATCTCGATGGGACCGACTGGAACAACTCGGTGGCGCTGATTGCATCAACTCGGTGAGACCGAAGTGAAGCAATAAGGCAACACATAATCTGTCAAGCCAACTCGGTGAGACCGGTTGCATAATTCGGTGAGACTGAAATAGATGCAACAAGTCACAGAGCGTTGGCAAGGCCATCTCGGTGAGACCGAGACCCGTGTCGGTGAGACCGAATTGCTAAGGTTTCTGGCTGTGGCTATGTCATATGAGCTTGGTGGCTCCGAATAGAATGAATCGGTGGGGCCGAGTTGAGTTTAGGTTTTTGACTTATTTGGATGGAGAAAGTGGCTGAGGGTTTTGGAGCAATATCACTAAGAATTTGAGCAAGCAAGCCATTAAGCAACATCTCATCCCCTTTTAATAGTATTGGTTTTCCTATGGACTCAATGTGATCTTGGATCACTAAAATAAAGAAGAAGAGTCTTGAGCTTTTGCCAATATTTGTCCTTAGCATTTTTAGGGGTCCACATCTCTAGTCCATGCCATGCCATTTATTGAACTTTTTGAAATATTTATCTTGAATGGATATTAATTCAATGAACTATATGTTGTTACAAATTACCAAAATCACCCGGGGATTAGTTGCACTTTTAGTTGCTACCGGTTGCGAGCATGTTTGGCGGAAGCCATAAATCACACGGTGATTAGCACCAATTTTGGCAGAAGGTTGCTAAACTATATTATTTTTCTTAAGTTAAGTCAATAGAAACGGACATTTGAGGCATACGTTGGATGGCCGGCTTCCGTATCCGTGTGCGGACACGGACTAGTCCACGGACAAATATCGTGTCCATTTTAGGGGTTCGCGTTGGAGATGCCCTTCGAACTATATATTTTAGCACGATAGAAATAGTGAATTCCATTATTTTACCCCTAGTTTCATGTTTGTGAGATAAATTAACCCATTTTAGCAAAAAGTTTTCCACGTTTTTACCTAATCTAAGCAAACTTGTGGCACAACTTACCTCATTCATTTTGTCGTTTCGCATTGCCACATGGTAGGCGGTTAGCCCCCCCTTTTATGATTTGCTCTTGCCGTCCCGATCTCCTTCTTCCCTGCGGTGCCGGCGTCATCGGCTTATACATCTAGGTTATCCTTTTCCACCATGGCCCGCTGCTCCGTCGACAACCTCTCGCCCGCCCGGTTCGAGCCCTTTCGCGCCTACCTCTATCATCGATGGTTCAACCCATAGTTTAAAAAACTGGATCGGTGATCGAACCTGTGATGCCGCCGGTTCAGATTTTTTCCAGTCGAACCGCCGGTTCACCGGTTCATTTACTGTTTTAAGCCATAAATTATGTTAAAAAAAGGTCAAATACAAAAAAGTTATATTATTTGACAGCTATAAGTTGGATGGGCGAGTTGGTACTGGGCCATATTGGTGATCTCAGCCTAGGTTCCTTGCGATCGAGGATTGAAGGCCAACGGAGACAATTATTTTTTCTCTTTCCCAGCGATGCTATTGTGTGCTCCCTGCTCAACCGGTTTTGTTTTTTCCTTCTGGTTTGAGTGAAAAAAAATGTCCGGTTCAACCGGTTTTGTTTGTCCATTTGCAGCAAAGTCTTATTAGCTTATAAAACCGCTGAGGCCTTGGGTTCCGGTCTTTTCCGGTCCGACCGGTGGTCCGGTTTAGTTTTTAAAACTATGGATCAACCTCGCGTGGCGAAGGCGGTGAAGAAATTTTTTGGGAAAATAAATTCCTAAACACTTCGTTGAAAAGTACACGAATTTTGCAAGAGCAAAATCGGGGGAATTCCAGCATTTTCACACTGCAATGCGAATGAAAAATAGGAAGATCCTTTGGACTAAAAAAACAGGAAGACTTCAAGTCTTCAACCAACTTGAGTTATTTTTTAAAGAGAAGAAAAATTTCCTGTTTTCACTCTGGAACGCGAAAGAAAAAAACCTTTGGACTATAGAAATAGGAAAGACTTTTTTGAGGGTGAAATAGGAAAGACTTCAAGTCTTCGACCAACCTAAATTTCGAAATTTTTGAAAGGAAAGAAAAAACCGTTCCCTGTGTTTTCTCGTGTGTGAACGAAAAAAAAAGTTCCCAACCACCCATACGCACACAGAAAAAAAATCTCCCACGTGTCCTGGCCTTATCGGGTCCACAACAGCCTACTCCTCCCCAGGCCCGCCGAGCCACCGCGCCGCAGCACGACTCCTCCCTCCCCCTCCCCATCTCCTCGGGCTGAACGCCCCTCGCCGCCGGCGATCGGAGCAGCGCCCGCGCATCCTTCAGGCGCCGGCGGCGTCCTTCGGCGGACATGGGGACGCGCCACCTCATCACCGGCAATACCAGCTGTCCCACGGACGAGGCGTCCTCATCCAACAACCCCCTCGCTGCCTTCGCCAACAAAGTCTTCGGTCAGTCCCACAAAGCGGAGGTAAAACCTAGCCCCGTCGTTTTGTCCTCTCGGCTTACCCTCTGTTGCTGCGGTGATGGTTGGACCTGGATGAATTGGCGTTCTTTAGGTTCTTTGTGCCCATATGCTACTTCCGTTGTTCATCTGTGCCCGTATCCCATGCGCCAGTCTAGGTCTAGATGCGCTGAATATGGTTCATTCGTGGGTTGGTCTGCCGCATGTCTCTGATTGCTTGGTGTATTGGTTTAGACTGACTTGACGGGCCAAGGCTATTACTGGTTCAAGGTTCTGTATCTGTTCCCTTTTACCTTATTACTCTTAAACCATGTTCCTAAAGGACGTTCTTCCTGAAGTGCTATGCGAGATACTCGAGTCAGTGTTTTGTAAATTTTAAGCCACCAATTAGTTCGCCGATTGAAGTAATCTGTGAATTATTTTATCTGAAGATGTCTGATTGACCTACTTACTTTGAAATTACTACTAGTCATGAGGTATATGCGAAGACATATTTTTTTGTCTCCTACCAGTTTCCATATTCTATTAGAATATGTGTTGTGTGGATTGAATTGGAAATGTGAGATGGTTAACAACTTAACATCGAAATTGACAAATTGTAGCTGAACTCCAAGAAAACATTTTGTTATAACGTTTTCTTTGTGCAGTCACTAAAGGGACTTCCTGGAGTCTCAGTTAATGTTCCAACTACGTCTGATTATAGCACAACTCCACTGTCTACTGTCCCTGGCTCTGAGAATGAGTTCAAGCAAGATCAACGACCATTTGCACGGGTAATGGTGATTCTCCAAAACTGTCTTTTTGTGTCCCGTTTGGCCACTCCTAACTGTTGTTGAGCACTTGCAGGGTGCCGACTTCATGCGTGGGGGTCCTGCTAATGATTGGGTTGAATCTTTTCGCCCTCCGGGGCATTCTGCATTTGGAGGGCCAGAAGCAAACTTTGCAGAGTTTGAGCAAATTTATAACAATGCAGGCCCTACCTTGGGACCGGCCTTGGATGGTAGATTTCTGTGTCTTAGAATTTTTGTGTACTGTGAATGCTTGTCTATTAACCTCACATTGCAATGACTCCTAACTTCTGTTCCAGGTCCATACAAAGGGTCTTATCTGGTGTTCTGCATTCTTTTCTTTCAAGTGGCCGAGCTGGTGTGCCATTTCAACCTGTCCCAGTACCAGCTCTTGGTTTGTCCGAAGCCGACAAACAATGTATACGTGATCGCAGCTGCATAATGGCACGCCATATTTTGGCCGATCAACCTGAAGAATATATACAAGCACAGGTTAACTTTTCTTACATTTGTGACTGGAATTGCCATTGACCATACAACTTTGCTCACAACACTTATTTCTGTCCTTTCTCCATTAGCTTAGCTCAGTAGTTTCCTGTTGACTTGCTTGACGTTCTAAGTTCCATGTGCTGCCTATGTTTCGTTGATGAATGTTTACTAGAAGAACATTCATGAATGTAACACTTTTATCCGTATATCAGGTGAATACACTGCTGCATTCTCTTGATATTGACAATAGTCATCGAATGAAAAATCCCCTGCATGGGCCGTACCCAGAGATGGAGGAGTACTGGAATCAGTCCCAAAGTGCTTTGAGATCTGGCCCAATGCACAATGCTGCAAATAATTGGATTAGTGAGTTCGGCAAGCAAAACAATAACCCTGAGGGTTGGATCACTGAGTTTGGCAAGCAGAATAATAACCCTGAGGGTTGGGCACACTCTTTTGAGCAGCAATATGGTCCCAATGGATGGGCCTCTGAGTTTGAACAGGTCAGAGCCTTCTAAATGCCTGCTTGACATTTTCACAACCATCAATTGCGAAGCATGTTTTTTCATTGTTTATACTTACCATATGAGCAGACAACGCATCCTAGAGCCAAGTTCAGCCATGCTGAAGATACTGTTTAGCTTCTAGGCCAGTATAACTATGTTGCAATTGGTACCGTTTTATCTGGATAATCTGATTGCCCAATAGATGATGATATCTGGCTATCTGTGTATCCAAATGCAATTCTGGATTTTATTTGTATCTGCACCATGCGCTGCAATATTCTTGAGTTTGTTCTGTTTCTGCTGGAATTTTCTCGTAAACATTAGAAAATTATGTTTTCCATTTCCGTGAGTAAATACATAATATCCAACAGGAAACACAATCCAATAAGAAAGTTTGTTTGAGAAGGATATGTGTGTTTGGTTTGGTATGCCATTACCCAGTTGTAATCTGATAGTTTCCCTACCCTATCCATTGAGCGAGATATTATGGTATCTATGAGTAGGGCTGGAATTCGAGCCGATTCGAGCCAGCTCGGCTCGACTCGCTAAAGCTCGCTTCCTTAACGAGCAAGCTCGACTCGACTCATTATTATAACGAGTTCAAATCCAAGATTGACTCGACTCGTATAACTCGTGAGCTGGCTCGTTTAGCTTGTTAAGCTCGTTAAGGATACAAACATAAAACCTTGCGAATAAGATAAAAATGAACATTGTTTGTCAACATTGTACATGTTTAATATGTATATTTTAAATTCACAAGTAATCGTTTTTTTTTCATATTCGTAGTGCAGCTGGGCCTTGTGTTGTGTGCCTAGGATGCAGGGTGCTTAGCTGATCTCTTCTATCGAGCCTAACGAGTTACACGAGTACTCGTGAGATTGACTCGTTTAACTTGGTCTATAAACGATCTTAAACTAAAGCTCGGCTCGACTCGTTATTCTTCGAGTTCGGGCCGATTCGAGACGAGCCACGAGTTACTCGTTTAGCTCATGAGCTTCGAGCTTTTTTTCCAGCCCTATCTATGAGTAATTGTATGCTGTATTTAGAAATATAGTTTAAGACATTCTTTGTATATGTATGTGTGTGTATTTTAGACAGTCTTATGTAAACATAGAATTCTTACTTTTACTAAATGTAGTTATTCTAGAACATGAGGTGATAAAGGATCACATCCTTTCAATATATCTCTTAAATATTAACTAGTTTTAGTTGGCTTATAAAGTAAAAAAAAAATAAAGCCTTGTAATTTGTATGGAAATCTGCATACTCGTCATAATTTAGTTTCCTTCTGCACGAGCATGTTCATTTGTGGGATACATGGCTTAAATTATGCTATGTACTTTATGTTATCTCAGCATCAGTCTCAGATGGCCATGGGTCAGATGGGAGGAGCGAACATGGCAAATCTCGCAGCTATGCAGCAATCCCGTATGCTTGCAGAAACATTATCAAGTAACAATGACCCAAAGTTCCAGGTATTTATGATGGCCTGGTTGTACATGTAACTCTATTTTGCTTGCACCCACTACAGTGAAAATTTGCTTGAACAACAATTCATCATAATTTATTTTTCTTCTTCATAAGGAAATATCCTACTCATGTTATCTCTGCGATTGATGTGATTGCATTTGCATCTTGATATGTTAGGCTAAATCTTAATGTTCTAGATTAGGTCCAACAGGCCTAAAGTATCTCAATGAATCCTCCAAAAGTCAGATCAAACCTCCTAAATAGGATCTTGCTTTCCAAACTGATAGAGAAGAACCTCTATTGGATAGGCAGAAATGAACTAACATATTGTGAATGAGTGTTGTATTGTTTCTTCTTATTGGCGTACGACACACTATTGATATATCGTGTTATACCGCACACGTGTCCAATGTTTCTGTTTTTGTCAAAAACACTATTTTTCAGTGGCAATTGGGGTGATATGAAATCCTATTTATTTAGTATATATGTTCTGCCAGATATTCTGCGGATACCGCCTATTACATTTCATGGTTCAAACACAAATTTTGTGGATGTTGGATCATGACGACTCTTTCTTAAGCCTGTATCTTTCACCAGTAATAATATTGTTTATTTACATTAAGTTAATCAACTGTATTGCTTGCAACCTTATATTATACTCCGTAAAGAAATATAAGAGCGTTTAGATCACTAAATGATCTAAACGCTCTTATATTTCTTTACGGAGGGAGTACTATATATAGGATCATCATTATGATCGTCCTGTCTTAAGCACCTGATGACACTTTCTTTTTCCTTTTTGGAAGAATTCTAAATTCTTCCAGTTTGTTTCAAAGATGAGCCGTGGTGAACTTATTATAGAAGATAACCAAGTAAAACAAGGTTCAGCATCCCAATCCAATGGCTGGGCTGATGAATTTCAAACACAGCATAATGCTAATGCTAATTCTTGGGCAGATCAGTTTGTGCATGAAGAGGTAATACCAGAGAGCTGGATGCATTTAAATGATTGTATGGTGTGCTAAACGGGGTTTAGTTTTCACCTGAGAGCTGGATGTGTGTAAATTAATGCATTCCATGGTCAAACGGGGTTCTAGTTTTTCCAGGCAATGTAAAAAAAGGAACAGTGGTGTAATAATGGTATCATCATTTAGCAACACTAGATGATGCCCCAAGCATTGCTACAGGAATCTTGTTAGATTATGCATAAATAGTTGCTTAAAAAACATATAAAACTAATGGAAAGAAAATGTAAGCTTAAAAAGGTGAAAAACATGAAGCATATAAAAAGAGAATAAAGAATGAATTCCAGTTAACAGAATATCATTTCTAACAAAAAATGTGAAGGATGAAATACGTCGGTATGCTGCAATCGCCCAAAACATATACTGTCAATATAAAATCCAATGAAAAATAACTTATAACTAACATGCACAAATTGATGATGTGGCAGCCCTGCATGCATAGAGTAATGCGAAAAACATGTAATTTATGACTTGCATGGCAGGACTTGCTCATGTGGCATGCTTGCATGTGTAGGAAAAATAGGTAGTGGGCTGAGCTATTTAGGAATAGTACATTGATGTCCCTTCTTTCACACTTACATCTGCTGGGCACTGATAATTTTGCCTCACTAATACTTGTTCTACAGCTTTCACAAGGGGCCGATAATTGGGTTAGTGAGTTCTCTAGTGAACAGAATCAGAGTGGGCTCAAAGAGAAGTGGGTCGATGAGTTCTCCAAATTGAATATGGATGATTGGGCAGAGGAGTTCAGTGGAGGAGCTTTTGGTGAGAGCTCTGCTGATCCGTGGGCAGATGAGTAAGTACAAGTCTCTTGTTTCTGTGTCTTTGCTAATAGTATTAAGGTTGAGCCAACCTCTGTTGCTTCTTTCTTGATATGTTATCTGACCAATTTCTGTGTCAGATTACTAAAAGAACCTAGAGCTTGGTTAATATTCATTGAGAAGTCATTTGTTTTTACCATTGGTTGGTTATGTTCTGATTTACAGAAGCCCCTTATGCATAGCAATTGCAGCTTACCATTAACTATCATTGTACATTGTTTGTAGGTTTCAGAACCAACTGTCAGCTTCCAAAAGTTCTGGCGCTTCTCGAGGGGTTTATGTTTTTCTGAGATTAACCCATATTTTGGTCATCCTAATCCAATGCAGGAAGGGCAGGAGCTCTTTCGGAAGGGCCTCTTAAGTGAAGCTGCTCTTGCTCTGGAGGCTGAAGTTTTAAAGAACCCTGATAATGCTGAAGGTTGGAGGTTGCTTGGAGTAACACATGCTGAAAATGATGATGACCAGCAGGTAATTGTGCCCCTCGTTAATTTTAGATGCTGTGATGTTCTGATGTTCATATGGCGAGTTAGGGATGAAAAATGGAGCGGAAACAGCCAGAATTGAGTGATGTCACATTTGTTTTCATATTTTTTTAGTGGGAGCAGAAACAAATACAGATACCCTGGGCAGGAGGTATGGAGCGTATACGGCACATTCGCTGGAGCAAAAAGAACCCTTGAACTATCCAGGCGTGGCGCGTAGGCATCAGAGAGGTTTACCGGCGTAGAAGGGTGGAAAGTGGCGGTGAAAAATTTGAAATATCCGATATCCATATTCGAGAAAACCCCCTATATTGCAAGTCAATATTGGCATCCGAACTAAAATGAAAATGGATATGGAAAATATCTGGATTCTTTTTACAAATACAAATGTTGTATGGGATTTTGAAACAAATGTGGATATGGAACTGGATATATCCGTATCCGAAAAAAAACATGTTAGCCAATTTAAGCAATTCTAGCCCTATATGCTAAGTACTCCCTCCGTTTCTTTTTAGTCTGCATATAAAATTTGTCTAAATTCAAACTTTGTAAAGTTTGACTAACTATATAAGAAAAAATATCAATATTCACAATATGAAATCAATATCATTAGATGCATCATGAAATTAATTTTCATACTATAGAACTTTTGTATTGTAAATGTTGATATTTTTAAGATAAATTTGGTCAAACTTTACGTAGTTTGACTTCAAACAAATTTTATACGCAGAGTAAAAAGAAACGGAGGGATTATCCAACATAAGAGCATCTCCAATACGTGCCCTAAAATAGTGCAGGATCACTTTTTACATCACGAGGGGCCAAAAACGCTGATCCAATAGGTGCCATATATATGCAAAAAGTTTTACTCCAAATATACAAGACCTACACCAAGTGTTGCAAATTTTGCAACACCAGGGGGGCCACTTGGGACCACACAATTTTGGTGTTGTAGAAAAGCACTGGGAAGGAGGTTTTTGGTGTTGTAGAAAGCACTTTTAGGTGTTGCAAATTTTGCTCCAACCATAATTTGGTGCCTTATTATAGGGCACCTATTGGAGATACTCTAAAAGCCTAAAAAGTCGTCGAATCTTACTTACTTTTTGTATGATCCAATTTAGAAACTATTATGCATTATAGTAGTATGTATTAGGTTTCACGCACCAACCAGTTGCTCCAAAAATCCAAACTGATGGAGAAGGTTGGGCATTCCACATATACCAATACCCCCACTCGTGTGCAGTCTTTATCAGTCTTGCTGCGTGCCTCAAACATGGAAGGGAGCGAGCAGCAATTGTAGAAAACAATCACACTAGCCAGGACTCGAACTCGAGACCTCTGTCTCTGATAGCATACCATGCTTCATGCACCAACCAGTTTCTCCAAAAGTCGAACTGATGGAGAAGGTTGGGCATTCCCCATATACTTCAACAGTGTTTCTCCGTCTACTGGTCTGTCATTGATTTATTGTATGGTGCGAGTCGATTATCTTAGGTCATATAATTGTTTACTTATTTCTTTTACCTAATATATGCCACTAAATTATAAGATATTTGTATCGGTTCTGAATTGAGAAAACATCCGGTCCATATCCATATTCGAGTAACATCCGCTCCGTACTCATATTCAGCATTCATATTTGTTTTTGAAATATGAAAACGGAAGTGGGAAGGGTACTATCCAATCCGTTTCCACCCCTATTGGCATAAGGCATCGACGTCAACCGAGGAGGGCAGTGGCCCTGCGACAGATGATGGTGGTGGAGGCGCTCTGGTTGCATGGCACCGCAGCAAAGATGGATGGGTGGCAGCGTGTGGGCTCGGGATGATTGGATGGCGCCATGGCGGCGTGCTCGCCTGCTCTGTCCTTTGTCAATTAGGGACAGGGGATTAGGTTAAGGTTGTATTTGCATTCCGGTTGGCCCACACATTGCATGTGTGCTGTTCACTGTTGCCCGCTGGATTAGCCCACACACAGCCATGCTAATAACGGAAATTTCCGTATTTATGGAAACAGATATTTCGTTTTCGTGGCTGTTCTGCCGAAAAATGTTGTACCGTTTTTGTTTCACTTTCTGCCTAAGAAATTCTGTCGTGCAAGATTTCCATTTTCACATTTTTTTTCCGTTTCCGTTTTTCTGTGGACCAGACACAAAGATTCCGCTCCGTTTTCATCCCTATACCAAGTATTATAATACTCCCTCCAGAATGGTTCACATCATTAGTCACGAGAATTAGCATATTGCTTTGGCCTTTCAGACTAGATAAAACAATGTTCCTTGATAATGATCTAAACTCGGTCATGAACAAACATGATGCATCCAATACATCCATACTGGTCTACCATAGTGACAATAATCCGTTCAACATATGCCAAACATGTACTCCCTGTCGGTCATGAACAAACATGATGCATCCAATACATCCATACTGTACTCCCTGTTAGAGGGAGTACATGTTTGGCATATGTTCAACAGATTATTGTCACTATGGTAGTCCAGTATGGATGTATTGAATGCATCATGTTTGTTCATGACCGAGTTTAGATCATCTTCAAGGAATATTGTTTTATCTAGTCTGAAAGGCCAAAGCAATATGCTAATTCTCGTGACTAATGATGTGAACCATTCTCTAATGTAGTTTACCTCACAAGAATTAGATATTCATATATACAAAACAAATAAAAAATGTTAGTTCTAAGAATCTTGGGATCTATGGGATGGGCTCCATGCTTCTTCTTTGCTAAAAGAGTCTGCTATTATTAACTTATTTCCTTGCTTCCAGGCCATAGCTGCAATGCTGCGTGCCCAGGAGGCCAATCCTACCAACTTGGAAGTTCTTCTTGCTCTTGGTGTCAGTCACACAAACGGTGAGTGTTATTTATGTGAGCATTTCAGTGACCTGCTTAATCTGCTGGAGTTGCTCTTATAAGAAATGAAGTGGTAGAAGGTAGGATTGGAAATTAACAGGTATCTGCATTGTGCAAGCTAGTTTCAATTGTAAAAACTAAGCCATCCTCCAGGTTTTTCAATTTTCATTTACAGTTGGAAAAACTTCCCAATGCTCCAAGCCTCCTCCTCCCCAGTGTGTAATAAACCAATAATGCTGCAATAGTTGTGCTCATAACATGTTCTAATATATTTTGAAATTCTGTTAAAGTAGGAAATTTGTCGAAATAGGCCGACTTTCGGTTTTTATACTTCAATATTTGTGTATACCATCATGAGAGGATCTATTTATCTTATATGATTACTGCAGAGTTGGAACAGGGAGAAGCATTAAGATATCTTTCGAGATGGCTTCAGAATCATCCAAAGTATGGAGCTCTCGCCGCTCCCCCACCAAACTGATTCACCATATGGTCCAGATGTAAGTGAGGGATATGTAATTACGTAATGATGGTGTATCAAACGAACAATTTTAACTTGTTAAACCTTTCCATCTCCAGCTTCCAAATGGTATTCTGTATAACTGTCTCAGTTTATTGTACCTTTCTGTGAGATATTATTAACTGTAATCATGTGTCTGTACTATCTGTTTTCTGATCTTACTAGAAGTTATTAGTTTAGGATACTAAACAACCTACCTCTCACCAGGTTGTTAGATTGTTTAATGAAGCTGCTCAGATGTCGCCTGAGGATGCTGATGTCCACATAGTTCTGGGTGTCTTGTACAACTTATCAAGAGAATATGATAAAGCTATAGCTTCATTTAAGACGGCACTACAGCTGAAACCACAAGACTATTCTCTCTGGAACAAGCTCGGTGCGACCCAAGCAAACAGCATCCAGAGTGCTGATGCCGTACTGGCATACCAGCAGGTAATTATTTTTTGGAACGTGCTTGAACTTCAACTTCGGTGAAAGCTTCGTTCTGTTTTTAAGTGTATTTATATGCTTGGTTCAAGAAGTATAGCACTTTGTCTTTATCACAGACTCTGGCTATTCCTTTTTAAGGAATGCTCTGGCAGTTGTATTTCCAGTGCAAACTGCAAAAGCTAGCAGCATGATTATTGTCTGACAAATATAGTTTAAAAATAAAGCGTTTCTATGCATGTTGGAGCTAAAAAAACTGAAATGATCAACTAATGGACTGATTGGCGTATGGAAAGTAATGTCGCATATCACAAACATTGGGATTGGGGCAGCTAAATCCCTCTCTATGGAATGTGGATAAGTTTCTGTGTGATTGACACCAAGATTGTGTTTGCTGCTGCGTGTACATCCCAAGTGCTTCTTGCATCACAGTATATCAGATGAGATATAATCAAATTATTTGTGGTGCAGTGTAATCCCATTGATTTGGTGTCCAATCCTACAAATACATGTTTATTTGCATCCTTCACTTATTTTTTTAGTATAAACTATAAAGTGGATGACTGATGAAAACCATCTTAGTGTGCATTTCAGAAAATACGGGTATACTAAAGAGTACCCCAGGTCTTTGGCTTATTACTTTGGATGTTGATTGTGGTATGCTAAAAAGTGCTTGGAAGTAACCCCAAATGTTGCTTGTTATTTCAGGCTCTAGATTTGAAGCCCAACTACGTCCGTGCGTGGGCTAATATGGGAATTAGCTATGCCAACCAGGTAATTCTTGTATGGCACAATGATCACTCAATCATGTTGTTGACTGTATAATTGCATTTTTCGCAAATACCCTGTGATGCGAGATAAGAAACCTTATATTGAGTTAACATTACTCCACTGGCCCACTAACATGCTTGTCATCATTACATAAGTGAGTTTATGTTCTTTCACTTTTATTATTGAAATGGTTGTCTTGTTATCATGCTCTCTCAATACTATAAAAATTTTGGGCACTTTTTGTACAATGAATGTCACCTAGTGAATAATGTGATTAAGCGCAGACGGTTATAATGTGAACTACTCATTTACTGGCCTTGTCATGCGGGGATGGGGGATACGGTCTTCGACGGAACCTGATGTAGAGCCACGACCGGGAACCATGGTGGTTCGCGGCCTCGGGCGGTGCACCTCCGTTCCTTGTTGGCATGGTGCTTGACAGGATGTGGTGGTTGTGCTAGGATATGGTGGTTGTGCAGTGTCCGGTGGTTCTGCTCTCGATCGTCAATGGATCCGGCAGCTGGCGCTGGTGATTGGCCATTGGTGGTCTTTGCGAGGTGCGGTTGGCTGCGGCGGCGATGGCGACGACGTTTTCGTCGGCGGGTTGGTTCGTTGGTGGTGGTGCTTGGTGGACTTGCCGATGCGGATGCGGGTTGGGTGTGTTAGCTTGGGTGTTGAAGACCCTATCTCGGCCTTGGGCATGTAACCGGCGATGGCGGCGGCTGCGGGCGTCGTAGACCTTCTTGAAGGCATCGCTGCTGTGCTGCCACACTCCTACCGCATGGATCCGGCTTCGGGGAAAACCCTAGATCCTGTGTGATCGGACGTTGTCGATGCCTTGGCTTCGTTTCCCCTCTCGAGGGCTTCGTCTTTGGAGCCGAGCATCGGCAAGTGGGACCAGTGGAAGGCGTCGGTGTCGGCGTCGAGGCTTCTATGGCAATGATAGTGGAGGCGTACGAAGTCAGAGGCATGGCAATGGTTGAGGTAGTCGGCTCCTCTCTGCCGTGTTCGTGGGATTACCTCGGGTTGCCTTGTTGCGGTGAAGTCGGAGCTGGTGGTGGGGCCGTGTGGCGACAATGACAGGCAGCAGATGGTCTGTTCGGTGGTCTTTCAGAGCCCAACCTTGCATTGTTCTCCTTCGGAGCTCTCCATCAGAGTCGGAGCTGTGCTGCCGTTGATGCAGGTGGCTGAGTTTGGCATAGGTCTTTTTGTGTAACACATTCTATGGTGAGGGTTCGGTTGATGTTCATCTTCGGCGAAGTCGGAGTTGCTTGCTCGGAGATTAGGGAGGGCAATGACGCCTGTTGGGGAGAAGTGATGACGATGATGCCAGAGTGTATCTTGGCGAGGCCCTCTTTGTTGAGGCGTGTGTGGGGTAGCATGTGTGCCGCTCGGCGGTTTGTGACGATTTTAGCCCGGTTTTCCATTAATTAACCGGGCAACTCTCTTGTGCTTATTTAATGGATGAGGCAAATCTTTTGCCTCCGTTTTGAAAAAAAAAACTTACTAATGATGAATACTGAAATCTATCTTTATCCAATTGTGTGACAACTCAGCACATGAATTCATTATGATAATAGATAACAGTTTTTCACATATAACCCCTGTTGCATGGTTGATTTCTAAGCTGCTCTCTATGCAGGGTCTGTACGAGGATTCCATTCGGTACTATGTAAGGGCGGTTTCCATGAATCCAAAAGCAGACAATGCCTGGCAGTACTTGAGAATTTCACTTGGGTATGTCCAATTCGCTTCCTTTTATCTACATGTGAACATGAACAAATTTTTTAATGATGATTTTACCTTACTAACACCTTCTCCCCTTCCCAACCAGTAACGCTTCACGCAGTGATATGATTGCTGCATGTGATTCCCGCAACCTTGATGTCCTTCAGCAAGAGTTTCCCCTCTGAGTCCAAACATTCTAGACATTAGGAGGTCTCCACCATGAAAGGGTAGAAGGAAACTAGCAAAATGGGATGGTTTCCGTGGCTGCATATTCTGGAATGGGAAGGAGAAACAAACACAAATGGTTACTGTAAGCTAATTGATCTTCTGCCATGGGATGGTTTCCATGGTCATTGTGTTACTGTATTTTTCTGTTTACTGTAAGCTAATTGATCTTCTGTTTGCCGAGATGTGGAATGTATAGAAGGCCAGATTACCAGCCAATTTGTAGATGTAAAATCCCATGGCAGAAACAATGGTTGCAACGTGGGGATAGAACATGTAATTCTGTATACAGGAGGTACAAATGAATAAAGAGGCGGTCGTTGAATGGAACATGTTCTTCAGTTCTTGTGATGCACAATAAGATAATGGTTATTGCAGTTTCCGTGTACTTCAGGGAGGTCCGTACCGTCTGTATATGATTTTTTTTCAGAGCACTGCTATGGAGACGACACTCTGCAGATGATTTTTGGACGACAAGCCTACCAAGCCGTCCATGCATGGCACCAAACGGCTGCCCACCGCAGGATGAGGCATCGTGCAATGGTCGTGCATATCAATAGTTTCGTGCTAGTTATGTACTCCCTCCGTAAACTAATATAAAAACGTTTAAATCATTAAAATAATGATTTAAACGCTCTTATATTAGTTTACAGAGGGAGTACTCCTGAGCATAAGCGTACGTGCACCCAGGAGCTCCATACTTTTTAGTATCTCTTCTTGCTTTACTGATCGCTATATTTTTTAGGCCCTGTTCGGTAATGGTCCGCTCTGGAAATCTGCGGAGCGGGTAAATGACAACTCCACCATTTTGTTTTTTTAGGCCCTGTTTGATAATGGTCCGCTCTGGAAATCTGCGGAGCGGGTAAATGACAACTCCACCATTTTGTTCTACAGCTCCGTCAACTCCGCTCTGGGAGCTGTGAAGTGGAGCGATGCCGAACAGCTCCTTAGTATCTCTTGCTTTATTGATCGCTTAGAGCATCTTCAACAGGCGCTTAAACAAAGCGCCATGCAAAAATCCTGTTTAGCGCTGCAAGAACCCGGCGGATGGCTCCGGTGGCGCAATAACCGCTGCGGTATAAGCGATTAGGCGACGCTAGGAAGCGGTACCACGCGGTGTATTTATGCGGCGCCGCTTCGCTTGACACACACGACGACGCCGCGCTTCTTCTTCTCCCTCCAAAAGCCCCGGCGACGACGCCGGCGACCGCACCCATAGACGCACGCGCCGGCACCCTGCTCACCCCGTCCTATAGCGCGACCCGCCGCCGCCGCCGCCACAAACCCTAGCCGGGTGGCGTTGGCCTCGCCTCACGGGAGCTCCTCCGACAATGACCTGTAGCGCCTCTTTGTGCCGCCATGGATGACCTCGGCGGGTGGCGTCGCGCCGGCGCCGGCCCGAGCCGCCGCCCCCTCCTCCTCAAAGCTCCCCAATGCGGCGCGGCCAAAGAAGGGCAAGACATCGGCGAAGAAAAACAAGGCGGCGGACGGCTCCGACACCTCCAAGGCGAGGAGGAAGAAGCTTATGGGCGTGACGGACGCCCGGTCAGCCAAGCGCCAAGCAAGCTCACTTGTTGAGCCGGGCGGTCAGCGCACAACATGTTCGACGAAATGCCTCCAAGGTAAAAAAATTCTAACTTTTCATTTTTTTGTTATTTTTTGAATGCATTCGTCACATATAGATAGCTTATTTGCATTGTGCCAAAAAAATTGTAGTCTCAATGATGATGCATACATGTCAATGATGGGTGTTGGCTCCAACAATTCGCATTGGTCTCAAACCAATGACATGCATTTTGAAGACCATGAGTTCGAGGTGGACGAGGAGGGTGAGGGCATTGTCGACGCACCGAAAGGAAGAGCGGGCAATTACACCAACGGCGATGACATCTTACTATGCAATACTTGGTTGCAAGTGTCGAGGGATCCATCCGTTGGAGGTGGTCAAAGTAGAGATGCTTATTGGAACCGGATGAAGGAACACTTTGATGCTCGCAACGTGAGTGGAATTGACCGCTCCAACCGATCACTTAGGTCCCGATGGTCGACAATCAACTCGGATTGTCAAAGGTGGGCGGCCTGTCAAAAGGCGGTTGACAAGTTGAACCCAAGTGCCACAAATGAGGATGATAGAGTAAGTGCCATTTCATCTTACATGTTGGTGCTAACTTGCTTTGTTTTGCTTGTTGTTGGTGCTAACTTGCTTTGTTTTCATGTAGTACAACATTGCGCAAAACTTGTTCAAAGAAGAGGAGAGGAAAACCAAGAAGGGGAAGATCAAGAAAGGAAGGGTATTTACTTTGCCTCATTGCTATGAAGTGTTGAAGGATGATGAGAAATGGAAGAAGCGTGAAGATTTGGATGATTTGCATTTGAGCGACAAACGGAAGCGAACAATTAAGTTGGATGATGATGATGATGAGGATGATGCATCAAGTGATCATGGCAAGAAAAGCCCCACACCCAACTCGGTTTCATACTCGAAGCCAAAGCGGCCAGATGGGTGCAAGAAAGACAAAACCGAAAAGAAGAAGAGGAAAGGAGATGATGAGCTCAAAAATGCTATGGAAGCTATTGTGAAGGCAAGAAAAGAAGCCAACGAGGTGAGAAAAATGGAAAGGACCCAAGATGCCGCGGCCGATGAGAGAAGGTTGGCGGCCGAGGAGAGGAGGGTGGCGGCCGAGGAGAGGAAGGTGGCTTTGGAGGAGAGGAAGGTGAGCAATGAGGAGCGAACTAGATTGTTGGAATGGGAGAAGCACTTGTTCTTCTTGGACACAACTAACCTCAATGCGGCGCAAAAGGAGTATGTCAATCTTGCCCAACAAGAAGTCTTGATCCAAAAAAGAGCCATGGTTCATGCAATGGGTGGCGGTGGCCTCGGCGCAATGGGTGGCGGTGGCATCGGCGCCATGGGTGGCGGTGGCCTCGGCGCCATGGGTGGCGTGGGTGGCTTCGGAGGTACCGTGGGCGGTTTAGGTGCAATGGGAGGCATGGCTGGCTTTGGAGCACCCCCGACGCTATGGCCATGATGGGAGGCATGAGTTTTGCTTCTCTCATGGGAGGCATGGGTGCACCTCCGCCCGCCATGGGCGGAATGTCTTTCGATGAGCCTCCTCGCACACATTCCCATGAAGATGCCGTTGAAGATCTTGCCAACACCGTCGGAGCTTCACGTGATGCGGTGCGCGATGAGGAGAGGGAGGAAGATTCATCTTCGGAGGCGGAAGAATCGTCTTTCGAAGATGAAGACGAGGACGAAGACGAGGACGAGGATGAGGAATGATGTGTCTTTCATTTGTGTATTGAACTTGATTTGCATTTTGAACTTGGTTGGATGAACTTGTGGGCATGATTTTAAACTTGTGGGCATGAACTTCATCAACTTGTTTGTGTGAAATTTCTATTGTGTTGAAAATGTTCATCATTTTGTGTTGAAAAATGCTATATGCAATGCACCGGCGAGTCACGCGCGCTGCATTTTGGCACGCTGCTGGAGCGACGCGTGCACTGCATTTTAGCACGACCGCTGGAGCCAGCGCTGCGCGCCGCGCCAAACCAGTCGATGCGCGTGCAACATATGTGTTTTTTGCGCGCGGCGCGACCGACGCCTGTTGGAGATGCTCTTAGAGGTTAGAGCATCTTCAGCAGGTGATGCTAAATAGAGCAACTTGATGTAAAAACAGTTTTATGCATCACCGTGGCCAAATAACCAGGCTCCAACAGGTGATGCAAATGTATATTTTTATGGTCCCATTTTAGGTCGGACAAAAAAAAAACACCCTGGATGCAAATTTATATCACGTGCGACCGTGCCTAAACGCAAAAAATGACCCGCGCGCGGCCAACCGCAGCAGGAAACTTTGGGTGTGTTTGGTTACCTGCATCGTTTGTTTTGGAGGTTGCATGAAAAAACGGACCAGGTCGGGTAGAGCATGGTTGAGGAGATACAGTCCAAAATACGACGCTTGCATATAGGTTGCCCACATCATGGAAGCATTTTCTAACCGGTGTTTGGTTGCATACATGCATCATGATTAGGAGTTAACAACTACACTGAATAGAGAGGTTAAAGTAAAATGTTCTCTGGTGGCTCCTCCTCCACCGGCTCATTGCCAGCGCGAGGGGCTGTCACGCACGTCCATGGCGCCCCTGCGTGCTCACCACCATAGCCATCCTCGCCGCCCTCCTTTTCTTTGTCCTCCTGCCACTCCTGGCTGTGCTGCCCGGAGCCACTGCGCCGACGGGGTTCGCGTCCTTGAAGTCCGACAGTGGCGGGGCGCTCACCTGCGTTCCTAGGCGACCCCATGCTGAGAGACTGCATGGCGTGCCTCGCCGCGGCTGCCAAGAAGCTCACGAGCTGTGGTGCGAGCAGGCGCGTCAGCGTCTGGAGGAGCGAGGGTTGCTCGTCTATGATTAGTGAAACAGAAAACACACACAACGAAAGTCGTGTCAAACAGTGAGGTGGAACTACTCCTCAAAGGAAACTTCAAACGGTCGACTGGCTGTCACGAATTTGTCCAAAAAAGCTTCAAATATGAACATGACATTCAACATATAGAGTGAACGAAACTACGACCCGCCCGGCAACATGAAATTCAACATATTTTTTGTATACAGCTTATGACGAATCGTAGCATGGTTGTGTAGAAGGGATGACGGAGATTAAAGAGGTGCTTAGAAGAAAATACCTACAAACCAGGTACATACATGTCTCGCCAGAGCCATCCACATGGGCTCGAGAGCATCGCTTGGGCCTGGCTCAAAATTATAAACTTGAGCGTTTCCAGCTATATAGGCCCAAAGGTGCTTTAAGAACCGTGCTATACAGGCGCAACAATGTTTTCACGTAAAAAAAAGCCCAACAGCAAAAAGGTGCTACATACAACGGATCTGATTGAGCTTTTGTGAGCAACCAAGCACACCCTTTAGAGCATCTCCAGCCGTTCGGCCCCCAAGTGCGTTGAAAAAGAGCGGCCTGGGGGCGAACCGGCGCTAGATTGGCCCCTGGGGGCGACCTAGCTTCCAATCACGCCCCCAGGCGCCGCGGCAAATTCAAACGTAGTCATTTCCGCTCACAAATAGACGCCACAAATCCGGCGATCAAGCGGCCACAGTTCGGCGATCGAATGAAAAGTTTGGCGTACAAAAAAGAAAGGACGCGCGTGCAGCACATCAGATGGCGAGTCGGCCTCTGACATCGGCAGAGTCGGCGTGCGGGCTTGGCGGGGTCGGAGCTTCTTCTGTGTTGCGCGGCGTCGGCGTGGCTTTTGTGCTGCGGGGAGTCGTGGAGGCATCATCGCTCGGGCTTGGCGGCGGCGTCGGCGTGGGCGTGGGAGTTGGCGGCGTCGTCGACGGCAACTGGTTCAGGATGAGGCCGCGCTCCGCCAAGTACCACGCCTTGACCGCCTCATCGTTGCTCTGGAGCATGTCCGCCCGCCCAGCAGGAAAGCCAGGTCGGTGTTCCTCTTCTTCGCGGCGACGTTGGTCCGGAGTAGGTCGAGCTTGACGGCGCTGCTCGTCATCAACGCTGACCACCACGCCTCGGTCTTCTCTTCAGGCAGGGCGGCCTAGGCCCGTGCGTCGGCGAGGCAATGCTCGATGGACTCCTGCACGCGCGCGGTAGCCGAGTCGGCGTGTTTCCCCTTCTTGGCCCCTTTGTTGCCTTCGGGGCGCCCGTCGCCTGTGCCCGGCGTCGGCGCGTCCGGCTTGTAGGTTTCTTTGGCCTTGGCGAGGGTGCGCTGGACATCCGCCCACTTCTCGCACTTCTCGATCCGCTTGAACACGTGGAGGTACTTGAAGTCTTGGTCGCTGCTGTCCTGGCGATACATGGCGAACATCCGCACCAGCTGCGGCGAGGAACAAACAGTCGGCGGGCGCGCACGGCGAAATGAAAAGTGGGAGACCGGCGTGCCATACCTGATCCTCAATGTTGGCGCCGCTCTCCGGGCGAGCCGTGATCTCCTCGACGATCCCGTGCCATTTGTTGCACGCCGAATGGATGAGCCCCTAATGGTTTGCCATTGCCTTCGGCCCGCGCTGCATGTACACACCTTTGAAGTAGGAGTCGACGAGCTTGCGCTCGTCGAACTCGGCCTTGATGCGCTCCCAATACGTCTCGATGCTCTGGTTCGTGCCGGTGATCGGGTCGAGGCAGACGACTTTCCACGCCTCGGCGAGACATTCCTGCTCCTTGGACGCCCACTTGATGCGCGGCTCGCCGGTCTTGGCCGCCCCCTTTTTCTTCTTGCGTCTCCTCGCCGGAACCGGCGCCGGCTCCTCCTCCTCCCCGTCGTCCTCCTCCTGCTCATCCGGCTCTTCGCTGTACTCGAGCTCGCCGTCCATGTCGCCGTCGAGGTCCACCGTCTCGTCCTAGGTTGCAAACCCGGGGGACGCGGCGGCGGCGGCCGAGCCTGCCGTAATGATGTCCTCCATGTAGGCTTCGGTCGCGTCGGTGTCGCTGAGGTGCGACGTGGACGCTTGTGAGAAGGGCAGTGCGCCATGGCAGAAAGGCGACGTCAGAGAGGACGCGTAGGCCGGCGGTGAGTTATGGCGAGTACTGCACGCCAGCGAAGGCGGGCGAGGGCGTGTGCTGCGCCGGGTGACCATGGGGGGAAGGTGATGTTGGGGTTGAACCCACCGTGCGCGTCCCCGTCGACGTAGCCCGGCGAGGGCGTGCATCCCCAGGGTTGTGGCGATGACGAGAAGCCGGCCGGTGAACCTACACTTTGCTGGCTCTAGGGCGCATACTGGGCGTGGCCGCCGGGTGGATTCATCATCCCCACGCGGGCCACCTCGGTTGTTCCTCCCAGCGCTCCGCTTGATCCGCCACAACCGCAGTCGCGCGCGCCGTGTTGTCCTGGGCCTTCTTGGCATTGGTCCTATTCCGCCGGCCGGTGGTGACAGCCTCCCGACGCTGAACTTCCGCCCTCCAATCGGCATTGGACATGCCCGGTGGCTTGGACGGCGGCGCCCTCAGCTTCCTCGGCTTGGTTTGGCGGCAGTGGCGGTCGAAGGCTGTCATGGCGGGGATCACGTACTTCTTCGGCGGCATGGCGGCCGGCTGAGAGGGGAGGAGGAGGGAAATTGGCGGGAGGAATGGAGCGAACGAGAGGGAAGGCGGGGGAAAAGCGGGAAGAAACGGCGGGAAAAGGGTCTCTACTCGCCGACAGAGTGGCCCCACGCCCATTTTCGCTTGTGCCAGCGCCCCCAAGCGCCCCCCAGCGCGCCGGGTTCGGCTTGGGTGCGCCGGCTGTTATTTCAGCCCAACCCGGCGAAAAACGGACTCATGAGGGTGCGACTGGGTCGATTTTCGCCCGCTGGCGTTAAAAAAACGCCTGGGGAGGGCCTCTTGGGGGCGCGGCTGGAGATGCTGTTAGTACGCACATCCGCACTTGCCTCTGCATCTCGCGTGTCGCGCATGATTTCGGCCGTCGCGACCTCCGCCTTCTTCCTCCCGGTCTCGGCTCTGTCGCAGTTCCCTTACCTATCCCACTACACCAGATGATCGCGGGGGCCCCACGACAAGCCACCATGCGGAGCGTTTTTGGCCGCGAGCTGCCTTCGACCGCCTGTAATGGAGCTCCTCGCCCCACGGCAAGCCGCCTGTGGGGACTAGTAGCTACCGGCGACTGCTGCTGCCTCGTGACGTCACAACCGAGCTTCGCCGCTTTACTACGTTGAGTCGATGTCATGGACAACGCAACGACGTTTTTTGCCAAGAACTTCACCTGGCGGCAGTTATGAGACCATTCCCGATGTCCATGCAGCCGATTTGTCCCGACACGGCTACCACATAGTCTTCGACACGCTGTCGGCCGGTGTGCTCCTCCTTCCACTCTAAGTGTTTGACGAATTTTGTGCAAAGTATTTTTTTTGCTTTCTTTCATTTCTGTTGTGAACAAATGAGTAGATGGTAATTCAAACTATTGCATTGTAGATGAGTTCATGTGATTGGTGTTCTTTATGGAATGGTTCCTCGTCCGAAGAGGAATATGACATGACGAAAGAGGAGGACGTTGCTTTGATGTTGATGATGCACAAGAACAAGAACCGAAGCATGGTGGTTTTGTTTACATACGTGAGGTGATTCGGAGGGATAGGCAAGAGGCACACGCTAGATTGGTGCGCCTCTACTTTGGCCCATCCCCAACATATCCAGAGTGATACTTTCGCCGCAGGTTTAGGACGTCTTCGAATTTGTTCCATCACATTGTCAGCTGTGTGAAGCAACATGATCGGTACTTCGAGCAAAGGAGGAATTGCGCAGACAATCATTGACATATCACTATCCATAAGGTGAGAACCACATTGCACATGATGGCATATGGTGTTCCGGTTGATTTCGTTAATGATAACTTGGCAATGGAAGAGAGCACTTCAATCTTTTATGTTAAGCGATTTGCGAAGGCGGTGGTTGAGGCGTTCGGGCCAGAGTATTTGAGGGATGGCTTTTGGGATTTTGCAAGCCCAATTTGCTATTGTGCGAGGACCGAATAGGTTTTAGGATCAAGAGATCCTTTGATACATCATCACAGCATGCGTGATCATGCACAACATGATCACTCAGAATAAGAGTGGGAAAGATTTGGATGAAACCTTCTATGAGCTCATGGGAAACCCATGCAATCGCG
Organism: Aegilops bicornis; assembly: GCA_021605145.1. NCBI lineage: Eukaryota > Viridiplantae > Streptophyta > Magnoliopsida > Poales > Poaceae > Aegilops > Aegilops bicornis. Next base: position 300,667,920 of record CM038675.1, read on the forward strand.
TAGAAGAGAGGGCCAAATCCGATGCTTTGCTGAGGCATACCATGACATTTGTCATGCCGATACGCATGTAGATCTTCAAAAAGATATCATGGAGGAGTGGTGGAAGTGGCACGGGGAACAACGTCCCTACTTTCATCTTCTTGTGCGATGAACAATTTGTGTGATGCGTGATGAAGAATTTATGTAATAATTTGATGTTTATGGATTGATGAACAATTTTTTTGAGATTCATTTGAGACAAGTTGGTATGAATATGTTCTATATCGCGCGCACACACCCATGCAATTGTCATGCGCAATATAGGGCATCTGTTGGAGCAAAAAAAATCCAGGTGATGCAAAATAGACCTTTTGGTGATTCAAAACTAATTTTTGTATGCCCAAGATGCATCACGTGTTGGAGATGCTCTTCGAAATATAAGTAAAGTTCGGAGGTTGTACTAGCCCCTTCTTTTTTCTGTCTAGAAAAAAGAGTAAGTGATTCCATAAATCTACGCAGTTGCTCAAGAATTCACTATATATTCTTATTGATCGATTTATTATGTAGAGAGGATGACCCTCACAAATTGCAAATACTAATTTGCTAAGAATCAATCGAATTGAAGCCATAATATCATCATTGGCTGGAATCAAAATATTCATGAGATCCGGGGTCACAATTTGCATTGACTAAAGAAATAGTACAAATCCCCAAAATAACACATTCTAGAAAAGTATATAGTCTTTTTGCCGATCAAGGATGATTCGGATGTCTGAGAATCTCTCGTCATATATTTCATCCCACAGAGATACCTTTGCATGATTGATAATTTTTTCTTTAAGACACATCTCTTTTTGGGAGATGGTGGAATTTTTCTATTTCTTTTTTCCGCTCTTAAGTCTCTATATTGAGAAAGTCTAGTTTTCATAATCACCATTTCTTTAACATACCACTGAACCACTTTTTATTAACATAATGACAATGAGCCCTTATTGCAGCTGCAATCGACAGAGGATATATGCCTTAGCTAAATCATCCAATTCATAATTAGACTCATGGAATTCATGCTTGATCTCCCACATCGAGAATACTTGAAATAAAATGCTTGGAGAGGCCCCTATGTTGTCTACCTCTGGTGACAGGGATGGCGCCTACAACCACCGCCGCCGCCAGATCCCCCTGTCCCCACCCTCCCCTCACCTCCATGGGCTAGCCCCGTGCCGGGCAAAGCCCGGATAATGTCAGCCAATGGCGGGACGCACCTCCCTTTCCTCTCCCCTCCTTGTTCCGGTGCTAACCCAAGCAGTCGTCACTATGTTCCACGGCGCCAGAGGTGGGCAGCCAGACAATGGGGGCGTGGCCGGTCTCGTGCGCATGTGGCTTGGGTTTTCGTGCCCAGAGCATCGCCTCTCCCAAGATTGGCGTGTCGCCAACTGAGAGTCACGACCAGCTAGGCATGCGTCTTTGCCTCGTCATGGATCGCTAGCCTGCCAGCAAGAGCTTGTCCCTGCCCAGATCTGGGGTTTGGGCTGGCTGCGCAATTGGCTCTCCGGCGAGCAGTGCTGCACCGGTGTTGGCTGGGTTCCTTGGTCATGTGGATGGAGAGGTGTGCAGTTGAAAGTACAATAATGCACTTAAGATGATTTGGTGTTGATGAAACACACTTGTATGGACTAATATGGTTTGCAAGTGTACCTCAGGTATTAGTGCCATATGAATTTGTTGATGAAGATACATCACCCCCCTAATTATAAGGATAAAGTTGTGGATCCTGAAGGCTTAGAGGGTAGCCTTTTGTTGGAAATATGCCCTAGAGGCACTAATATTGTATTATTATATTTCCATGTTCATAATTAAGAGTTTATATTCCATGCTATAACTATTATGATCCTGGAATACGCGATTCAGTGCAATACTCATATGCACGTGTGGAATGATAAAGGTAAAAATAAGATTCCTAGTCTTGCCTCTAAGACTAGCTCAAGTGTTGTTTGTGATCATGTTTTCCGGATCTTAGGATATCGTTAAGTGTAACGATAGTCTTAAAATAATATTGAGAATATGATGTTGGAAGAATGATCATATTGAATCAACCCAAACTTGTTTGTTATACTTTGAGATGATATCATCACAAGTCAATTGATATAACATGGAGTGTTAACGTGCGTTTTAGTTCCTTAGAACATGAGAGTAACATAGTCACTTCTTACTGTATGATGAGCTTTGGGGTTGCTCAAACGTCATTAGTAACTTGGTGATCATAACGACAACTTACATGTTCATCGGGAAGTTTGACAAGGGTCTCTATAGCTCGAGAGTGGAATTTGCTCCTCCGGCGATTTGGAGATATTCTTAGGGCCCTCTCGGTGTGACAGAATCCATCATTGTCTGGCCAGACACACATGACAACGTCATGGGGATGTCGAAACATGTCAACAAGAAAGAAGAACAAAACTGAGAACGAGGAGGCTGGTATAGTGAACATGTGTATGACTCAAGAGTATACCGATACATCTCACCTCGGGTTTTGTAAAGTATCGCGAAGTGATTGCTTATATCTGCGTTTGCATTTCCCGGAAGAGGAGAGGATGATGCAACACAACAAAGTAAGTATTTCCCTTAGTATGAAACAATGGTTATGAATCCAGTAGAACCAAGCAACACTATGTAAACGGTACCTGCACACAAAGAACAAATACTTGCAACCTAACGCGTAAGAGGGGTTGTCAATCCCTCCTCGATATTGAGATAAATAAAATTGCAATAGCTTGGATAAATAGATCTTGCAAAAACACAAAATAAAATAAATAAAGAAAAACTACAACAAGGTATTTTTGGGTTTTTGGAATAATAGATCTGAAAACAGCATGATAAAAGATAGACCCGGGGGTCGTAGATTTCACTAGTGGCTTCTCTCGAGAAAATAGCATACGGTGGGTAAACAAATTACCATTGGGCAATTGATAGAAGAGCAAATAATTATGACGATATCCCAGGCAATGATCATGTATATAGGCATCACGTCCAAGATTAGTAGACCGACTCCTGGCTGCATCTACTACTATTACTCCACACATCGACCGCTATCCAGCATGCATCTAGTGTATTAAGTTCATGGAGAAACGGAGTAATGCAATAAGAACGATGACATGATGTAGACAAGATCTATTCATGTAGGAATAGACCCCATCTTTTTATCCTCAATAGCAACGATACATGAGTGCCTCGCTACCCCTTCTGTCACTGGGTGAGGACACCGCAAGATCGAACCCATCACAAAGCACCTCTTCCCATTGCAAGAAAAATCAATCTAGTTGGCCAAACCAAACCAAAGTTTCAGAGAAGAAATACGAGGCTATAATAATCATGCATATAAGAGATCAAAGAAGACTCAAATAATATTCATGGATAGAACTGATCATAAACTTGCAATTCATCGGATCCCAACAAACACACCACAAAAAGTCATTAGATCAAATAGATCTCCAAGAACATCGAGGAGAAAATTGTATTGAGAATCAAAAAGAGAGAAGAAGCCATCTAACTACTGCCTACGAATCCGTAGGTCTATGGTGAACTACTCATGCATCATCGGAGGAGCACCAATGAGGATGATGAACCCCTACGTGATCGTGTTCCCCTCCGGCAGAGTGCCGAAATAGGGCTCTAGATTGGATCTTGTGGTTCTGGAACTTGCTTCGGCTGAAATTGTGTTTCGTCGACTCCCCTAGGGTTTCTGCAATATCTGAGAATTAATGGAGCGGAGAGGCGGTGGAGGAGACCTCCATGGGCCCCACCACCCATCAGGGCACGCCAGGGGCCTCTGGCGTCCTGGTGGGTGGTGGGCCCCATGGGCCTCCCCCAGGTGCTTCTTTGGCTCCCAAGTTGTCTTCTGGTCCGAAAAACATCTCCAAAAAGCTTCGTGGCATTTAGACTATGTTCGGTGCTGATATCCTGCGAAGCAAAAAACAGCAACTTGCACTGGGCACTATGTCAATAGGTTAGTCCCAAAAAATGATATAAATTTGCTATAAAATGAATGTAAAACATCGAAGAATGATAATATAATAGCATGGCATAATAAAAATTTGTAGATACGTTGGAGACGTATCAGCATCCCCAAGCTTAATTCCTGCTCGTCCTCGAGTAGGTAAATGATAAAAACAGAATTTTTGATGTGGAATGCTGCCTAACATGTTCATCAAATATTATTTTCTTTTGTAGCATGGACATTTGGACTTTTAGATGATTCAAAGCAATAGTCTATATTTGACATGAATACTTTAATACTCAAGCGTATCAACAAGCAACCATGTCTTTCAAAATATCAACACTAAAGAAAGTTATCCCTAGACCACCATGCTCAATCATTGATCCATTCATGAAACACACTCGAATATTAGCTACATCCAATGCACAAGTATGATCATAGTGCTCCCTTGTTGGTGCTTTATAAGAGAAGATGGAGACTCAAATAATAATAAAAATTGCATAAAGTAAAATAGGTAGGCCATTTGCAGAGGGAATCAGAGATTTGTAGAGGTGCTAGAGCTCAAAACTTAAATTGAGAGGTAAAAAATATTTTGAGAGGTATGCTTTTCCCGTCAACGAAAACAACCGTAAATCCCAATACTTTCCATGCTAGATACATCATAGGCGGTTCCCAAACATAAAATAAAGTTTATTCCTTTTTCCACCATTCTTTCACAATCCATGGCTAGCCGTATCCACTGGTGCCTTCCATACCAACACTTACCAATGAATTTATTATTTGACAACATAAAGTAAATATCTTTTTCATTTCGAGAATGGGAATCCCTATTACTGCCATACCCTCGTGCAATGACAAGTGAATAAACACTCATCTTGAGAATAACACATCTAGCATGGAAAAAAATATTGGCCACCCCCTGCCTCTTCATGAGCGGTACGGGCACACAAAAAGGAATTCATTTTGAAAATTAGAGATGGCACATACAAATTTACTTAGAACAACACGGAAATACCACATATAGGTAGGTGTGGTGGACTCATATGGCATAATTAGGTTTAAGGATTTTGGATGTACAAGTAGTATTCCCACTTAGTACAAATGGAGGCTAGCAAATAGATTGAGAGGCAACCAACCAAGAAACAAAAATTCTCATAAACGAGCATTAAACATAACTAACACCGAATAATGCACCACAAGTAGGATGTAATTTCATAGCATAACTATTGACTTTCGTGCTTGAATAATCACAAACCTTAACACTAATATTCTTACTAAAGCATAATTACTCACCAACATGACTATCATCATATCTCAAAACTATTACATAACTAATCATATCATCATATCTCAAAACTATTACAAAGAATCAAGTTTATTTTGTCCAATGATCTTCATGAAAGTTTTTATTATATCCTCCTTGGATATCTATCACTTTGGGACTAATTTCATATTACCATTGCTTATATTAAGCTCTCAAACAAATTTAAGTGAAGAACATGACCATAAATAATTTTTCATCGTCTCTCAAACTAATATAAGTGAAACATGAGAGAATTTCTTTAAAAAGTTACTAACTCTCAAATTAATCTAAGTGAAGCATGAGAGTATTTGTTCAAAAAAAATTAAAGCACCACGGTGCTCAAAACGATATAAGTGAAGCACTAGAGCAACTCCATAGCTCAAAAAAATTGAAGTGAAGGACACCGAGCAATTCTAACCAATCATAGCATCATTATGGCTTTCTCAAATAGGTGTGTCTAGCAAGGATGATTGTGAAAAACTAAAAAGCAAATCAATCAAAGACTCGTATAATACAAAACGCTCCAAGCAAAACTCATGATATGTGATGAATAAAAATATAGCTCCAAGTAAAATACCGATGGTTGTTAGAAGAAAGAGGGGATGCCTTCGGGGTATCCCCAAACTTAGTTGCTTGGTTCTCCTTGAATATTACCTTGAGGTTCCATGGGGCATCCCCAAGCTTAGGCTCTGGACACTCCTTATTCCTTCATCCATCATGATCTCACCCAAAACTTCAAAACTTCAATCACACAAAACTTAACAAAACCTTCGTGAAATCCGTTAGTATAATAAAGCAAATCACCACTCTAAGTACCGTTGCAAACCCATTCATATTTTATTATTGCATTATACCCACTGTATTCTAACTTTTCTATGGCTTATATCCCCCAATACAATCCATAGATTCATCAAATTAAGCACACAATGCAACAAAAACAGAATCTATCAAAAACAGAATAGTTTGTAGTAATCTAGACCTTGACCATACTTCTGTAACTCCAACAATTCTCAAAAAATTAGACAACGTAGGCAATTTGTATATGAATCTTGTGTAAAAAATTCAGAATTTTATAGCGCTTCTGTGATTTTTAACAATTCTGCCACTGGGCGCAAAAGTTTCTGTTTTCCAACAAGATCAAATCAACTATCACCCAACATGATCCTAAAGGCTTTACTTGGCACAAACACTAATTAAAACATAAAAAACAAAATCATAATAGTAGCATAATTGTGTCAACACATAATAACAGAAATAAAAAGAGATAAATTTATTTTATTCATTAGGTTGCCTCCCAACAAGCGCCTTTCTTTAAAGCCTTTAAGATAGGCTTAAGATTTCAACGATGCACAAATGAAAGATAAGAATTGAAACACAAAGAGAGCATCATGAAACATATGAGAAACACATTTAAGTCTAAAATACTTCCTATGCATAGGAATTTTATATGCAAACAAATTATCAAGACAAGAAACATCTAACATATGCAAAGAAGAGGAATAAAACATTGACGATCTCAAATAACGAGAGGTAATTTAGTAACATGAAATTTCTACAACATATTTTCCTCTCTAATAATAATTACATGTAGGATCATAATCAAATTCAACAATATAACTATCACATAAAATATGCTCTTCATGATCCACATGCATGCAAAGTTAACACTCTTTCAATATTGTGGGATTATCATCAAATAAAGTCATGACCTCTCCAAGCCCACTTCTGTAAAAAAAATCATAAGATTGAACACTCTCCAAATATGTGGGATTATTTTTAGCTAAAGTTGACACTCTTCCAAACTCACTTTTAATATTATCTCAAGCATATTCATCATGAGGTTTAAATAAAGTTTCAAGATCATAAGAATCATTATCACCCCAATCATGATCATTGCAATAAGTAGTGGACATAACAAAACAAGCATCCCCAAGCTTGGGGTTTTGCATATCACTAACACAATTGACATTAATAGAATTTATAATAACATCATTGCAATCATGCTTTTCATTCAAGGAGATATCATGAATCACTTTATAAATTTCTTCGTTTAACACTTCATCACAATTTTCAGATTCATGAATCTCAAGCAAAACTTCATAAAGATAATCTAGTGAACTCAATTCACTATCAATTGGTTCATCATAATTGGATCTTTTGAAAAGATTAGCAAGTGGATGAGGATCCATATCAATAGATTTTTAGCAAACGAAGATGCAAGCAAATAGAAGGCACATGGCAACACAAGCAAAGATAGCAAATAAGCAAAAAGGCGAAGGGGCACAGGGCGATCCTGTTGACGCTATATAAGAGCCAGGGGCGGAACCCTTGGCTCATCTTCTCCAAATGCCCCTCTCCACTTCTGATCACCGTTGCTGCCGCCATGGTGCCCTTGAGGAGGTTCTCCGCCGTCGAGAAGGGGGAGGCGGTGCAGGAGGGAGCAGAGCCGCCGCAGCCAGCAAGGGGGCGAGGCCGCCCTTGAAAGTCCGCCGCTACGCCTGGGGCACCTCCCCGGGGACGCGGGCATCCTTCATTGGTGGTTCGCACCGGCTCGGTCAGCCTTGGGACGAACCCCACCCGCAGGCGTGGCCGTGGGGGTGGAGGTGGCCGTGGCCGAGGGGGAAGAAGCGGCGCAGCCACCCGGCCGCCTCGGGCGGGGCCCACTTCGCCGACTTGGCCCACGAGTTCGTCGTGTGGATGGACAACCCGCCCCGCACCTGGTTCCAACTCCCGGACTCCTTCACGGAGGAGCTAGCGGCTGACGCACCCCTTGGGTTGTGGCTGCAGCCGGACGACTGCTGCAACAAGCCCTCCTGGGTGGTGATACGTCTCCAACGTATATATAATTTTTGATTGTTCCATGCTATATTATATTATGTTCTGGATGTTTAATGGGCTTTATTATACACTTTTATATTATTTTTGGGACTAACCTATTAACCGGAGGCCCAGCCCAAAATGCTGTTTTTTTGCCTATTTCAGTGTTTCGCAGAAAAAGATTATAAAACGGAGTCCAAACGGAATGAAACCTTCGGGAACGTGATTTTCGGAACAAACGTGATCTAGAGGACTTGGAGTGGACGTCAAGCAACAGACGAGGAAGCCACGAGGTAGGGGGGCGCGCCTACCCCCCTAGGCATGCTCTCCACACTCGTGGGCCCCTCGTTGCTCCACCGACATACTTCTTCCTCCTATATATACCCATATACCCTGGAAACATCATATACGGAGCCAAAACCCTATTTCCACCACCGCAACCTTCTGTACCCGTGAGATCCCATCTTGGGGCCTTTTCCGGTGCTCCGCCGGAGGGGGCATTGATCACGGAGGGCTTCTACATCAACACCATAGCCTCTTCGATGATGTGCGAATAGTTTACCGACCTTCGGGTCCATAGTTATTAGCTAGATGGCTTCTTCTCTCTCTTTGGATCTCAATACAAAGTTCTCCTCGATTATCTTGGAGATCTATTTGATGTAACTCTTCTTTTGCGATGTGTTTGTCGAGATCCGATGAATTGTGGGTTTATGATCAAGATTATCTATGAACAATATTTGAATCTCCTCTGAATTCTTTTATGTATGATTGGTTACCTTTGCAAGTCTCTTGTGATCTATCTTGCAATGGGAGAAGTGCTTAGCTTTGGGTTCAATCTTGCGGTGTCCTTTCCCAGTGACAGCAGGGGCAGCAAGGCATGTATTGTATTGTTGCCATAGAGGATAAAAAGATGGGGTTTATATCATATTGCATGAGTTTATCCCTCTACATCATGTCATCTTGCTTAAAGCATTACTCTGTTCTTATGAACTTAATACTCTAGATGCATGCTGGATAGCGGTCGATGTGTGGAGTAATAGTAGTAGATGCAGAATCGTTTCAGTCTACTTGTCACGGACGTGATGCCTATATACATGATCATACCTAGATATTCTCATAAGTATGCTCAATTCTATCAATTGCTCGTGATGAATTCGTTTACCCACCGTAATACTTATGCTCTTGAGAGAAGCCATTAGTGAAACCTATGGCCCCCGGGTCTATTTTCCATCATATTAATCTTCCAACACTTAGCTATTTCTATTGCAGTTTATTTTACTTTGCATCTTTATTTCTCTTTATCATAAAAATACCAAAAATATTGTCTTATCATATCTATCAGATCTCACTCTCGTAAGTGACCATGAAGGGATTGACAACCCCTTTATCGCGTTGGTTGCGAGGTTCTTATTTGTTTGTGTAGGTGCGTGGGGCTCGAGCATGGTATCCTGCTGGATTGATACCTTGGTTCTCAAAAACTGAGGGAAATACTTACGCTACTTTACTGCATCACCCTTTCCCCTTCAAGGGAAAACCAACGCAGTGCTCAAGAGGTACCAAGAAGGATTTCTGGCGCCGTTGCCAGGGAGATTCGCGCCAAGTCAAGTCAAGATTTGATTTCCCGTCAACGAGCCATTTCTGGCACCGTTGCCGGGGAGTCTACGCACAATTCAAGACATACCAAGTACCCATCACAAACTCTTATCCCTCGCATTACATTATTTGCCCTTTGCCTCTCGTTTTCCTCTCCCCCACTTCACCCTTGCCGTTTTATTCGCCCTCTCTTCCGTTCGCCTCTTTTTCGCTTGCTTTTTGTTTGCTTGTGTGTTGGATTGCTTGCTTCTCACAATGGCTTAAGATAATACTAAATTGTGTCTTTACCAATACCAACAACAATGATTTTCTTAGCACTCCGATTGATCCTCTTACCGATGCTGAATCTTGTGAAATTAATGTTGCTTTGTTGAATCTTATCATGAAAGACAAATTCGCCGGCCTTCCTAGTGAAGATGTCGCTACCCATCTAAATAGCTTCGTTGATTTGTGTGATATGCAAAAGAAGAAAGATGTGGACAATGATATTGTTAAGTTGAAGCTATTTCCTTTTTCGCTTAGAGATCGTGCTAAAGCTTGGTTTTCGTCTTTGCCTAAAAATAGTATTGATTCATGGAATAAGTGCAAAGATGCTTTTATCTCTAAGTATTTTCCTCCCGCTAAAATCATCTCTCTTAGAAACGATATCATGAATTTTAAGCAACTTGATCATGAACATGTTTCACAAGCTTGGGAGAGGATGAAATTAATGACACATAATTGCCCTACACATGGTTTGAATCTTTGGATGATTATACAAAATTTTTATGCCGGATTGAATTTTGCTTCTAGAAATCTTTTAGATTCAACCGCGGGAGGCACTTTTATGGAAATCACTTGAGGAGAAGCTACTAAACTCCTAGATAATATTATGGTTAATTATTCTCAATGGCACACCGAAAGATCTACTAGTAAAAAAGTGCATGCAATAGAAGAAATTAATGTTTTGAGTGGAAAGATGGATGAACTTATGAAATTATTTGCTACTAAAAGTGTTTCTTATGATCCTAATGATATGCCTTTGTCTACTTTGATTGAGAATAATAATGAATCTATGGATGTGAATTTTGTTGGTAGGAATAATTTTGGTAACAATGCTTATAGAGGAAACTTTAATCCTAGGCCGTTCCCTAGTAATTCCTCTAATAATTATGGTAATTCCTACAACAACTCTTATGGAAATTTTAATAATATGCCCTCTGAATTTGAGACTAGTGTTAAGGAGTTTATGAATTCGCAAAAGAATTTCAACGCTTTGCTTGAAGAAAAATTGCTTAAAGTTGATGAATGGGCTAGGAACGTTGATAGAATCTCTCTTGAAGTTGATTCTTTGAAACTTAGATCTTTTCCACCTAAGCATGATATCAATGAGTCTCTCAAAGCTATGAGAATTTCCATTGATGAGTGCAAAGAAAGAACCGCTAGGATGCGTGCTAAGAAAGATTGCTTTGTGAAAGCGTGTTCTTCTAATTTTTACGAGAATAAAGATGAAGATCTAAAAGTTATTGATGTGTCCCCTATTAAATCCTTGTTTTGCAATATGAATCTTGATAATTATGGGACTGAAGATGAGCCACCTTTACCTGGAAGGCATCCCAAAAATTTGGAGTTTTTAGATCTTGATGCAAAAATTAGTAAAAGTGGGATTGGAGAGGTCAAAACTTTAGATATCAATGAACCCACTATCTTGGATTTCAAGGAATTTAATTATGATAATTGCTCTTTGATAGGTTGTATTTCCTTGTTGCAATCCGTGCTAAATTCTCCTCATGCTTATAGTCAAAATAAAGCTTTTACTAAACATATCGTTGATGCTTTGATGCAATCTTATGAAGAAAAACTTAAGTTGGAAGTTTCTATTCCTAGAAAACTTTATGATGAGTGGGAAACTACTATTAAAATTAAAATTAAAGATCATGAATGCTATGCTTTGTGTGATTTGGGTGCTAGTGTTTCCACGATTCCAAAAACTTTATGTGATTTGTTAGGTTTCCGTGAATTTGATGATTGTTCTCTAAACTTGCACCTTGCTGATTACACTATTAAGAAACATATGGGAAGAATTAATGATGTTATTATTGTTGCAAATAGGAACTATGTGCCCATAGATTTTATTGTTCTTGATATAGATTGCAATCCTTCATGTCCTATTATTCTTGGTAGACCTTTCCTTAGAACGATTGGTGCAATTATTGATATGAAGGAAGGGAATATTAGATTCCAATTTCCGTTAAGGAAAGGCATGGAACACTTCCCTAGAAAGAAAATTAAATTACCTTATGAATCTATTACCTTATGGATGCTTGATACATCTCCAACGTATCTATAATTTTTGATTGTTCCATGCTATATTATATTCTGTTTTGGATGTTTAATGGGCTTTATTATACACTTTTACATTATTTTTGGGACTAACCTATTAACCGGAGGCCCAACCCAAATTGCTGTTTTTTTTGCCTATTTCAGTGTTTCGCAGAAAAAGAATATCAAACGGAGTCCAAACGGAATGAAACCTTCAGGAACATGATTTTCGGAACAAACGTGATCCAGAGGACTTGGAGTGGACGTGAAGCAACAGACGAGGAAGCCACGATGTAGGGGGGCGCGCCTACCCCCCCTGGGTGTGCCCTCCACCCTCGTGGGCTCCTCGTTGCTCCACAAACGTACTTCTTCCTCCTATATATACCCATATACCCTGGAAACATCATATACGGAGCCAAAACCCTATTTCCACCGCCGCAACCTTACATGCCGTGAGATCCCATCTTGGGGCCTTTTCCGGCGCTCCGCCAGAGGGGGCATTGATCACGGAGGGCTTCTACATCAACGCCATAGCCTCTCCGATGATGTGTGAGTAGTTTACCTCAGACCTCCGGGTCCATAGTTATAAGCTAGATGGCTTCTTCTCTCTCTTTGGATCTCAATACAAAGTTCTCCTCGATTCTCTTGGAGATCTATTTGATGTAACTCTTCTTTTGCAGTGTGTTTGTCGAGATCCGAAGAATTGTGGGTTTATGATCAAGATTATCTATGAACAATATTTGAATCCCCTCTGAATTCTTTTATGTATGATTGGTTATCTTTGCAAGTCTCTTCGAATTATCAGTTTGGTTTGGCCTACTAGATTGATCTATCTTGCAATGGGAGAAGTGCTTAGCTTCTGGTTCAATCTTGCAGTGTCCTTTCCCAAAGGATGTTAGGGGCAGCAAGGCACGTATTGTATTGTTGCCATCGAGGATAAAAGATGGGGTTTATATCATATTGCATGAGTTTATACCTCTACATCATGTCATCTTGCTTAAAGCATTACTCTGTTCTTATGAACTTAATACTCTAGATGCATCTTTGGATAGCGGTCGATGTGTGGAGTAATAGTAGTAGATGCAGAATCGTTTTGGTCTACTTGTCACGGACGTGATGCCTATATACATGATCATACCTAGATATTCTCATAACTGTGCTCAATTCTATCAATTGCTCGACAGTAATTTGTTTACCCACCGTAATACTTATGCTCTTGAGAGAAGCCACTAGTGAAAGCTATGGCCCCCGGGTCTATTTTCCATCATTTTAATCTTCCACACTTAGCTATTTCTATTGCAGTTTATTTTACTTTGCATCTTTATTTCTCTTTATCATAAAAATACCAAAAGTATTATCTTATCATATCTATCAGATCTCACTCTCGTAAGTGACCGTGAAGGGATTGACAACCCGTTTATCGCGTTGGTTCCGAGGTTCTTATTTGTTTGTGTAGGTGCATGGGACTTGAGCATGGTATCCTACTGGATTGATACCTTGGTTCTCAAAAACTGAGGGAAATACTTACGCTACTTTACTGCATCACCCTTTCCTCTTCAAAGGAAAACCAATGCAGTTCTCAAGAGGTAGCAGGTGGCGGCGGAGTTTACTCCATCCGGCTACATGTACCTGACGCGGGGGTGGAATCGTTCGCCCGCGCCCGCAGCTTGAAGGAGGGGCATACCCCTCACTTCAAGTTTGATGGGGCCACGACGCTCTTCGGGAAGATCTTTGGGGGGGGGGGGCGCCTGGAGTGCTACATGGGGAGCGATAGCAGTAGCTGCGGCCACTCCTCCATCGATGACAACAACGACGGTGACAGCAGCTCCCTCGGGAGAAGTGGGAGCGACGTCGACTCTGACGAGCACCCACGCCGCCACGTCAGGATGAAGGAGGACTCCGTCTAGGTATTGGCGATGCCGGAGCCCAGGCCTCGGGAGCGGCAGCCCCCGTGAGGGGATTTCTTTTTCTTTTTCCTTTCCCTACACTTTGACGACACGGGTGAGGGAGTCCTGGATTAAGGGGTCCTCGGGCGTCCGGACTATGTAACATGGGCCGGACTAATGGGCTATGAAGATACAAGACAGAAGACTTCTTCCTGTGTCTGGTTGGACTCACCTTTGCGTGGATGGCAAGCTTGGCATTCGGATATGTAGATTCCTTCCTTTGTAAACCGACTCTGTACAACCCTAGGCCCCTCCGGTGTCTATATAAACCGAAGGGTTTAGTCCGTAGAGGCAATCACAATCATACATGCTAGACATCTAGGGTTTAGCCATTATGATCTCGTGATAGATCAACTCTTGTAATTTTCATATTCATCAAGATCAATCAAGCAGGAAGTAGGGTATTACCTCCATCGAGAGGGCCCGAACCGGGGTAAACATCGTGTCCCCCATCTCCTGTTACCATCGACCTCAGACATACAGTTGGGACCCCCTACCCGAGATCCGCCGGTTCTGACACCGACATTGGTGCTTTCATTGAGAGTTCCACTGTGACGTCATCAGAAGGATCGATGGCTCCACTGAGAGTCCCCCCGGCCAGATCTTTGTGTTCGGCGACTTCGCACTGCGGGCCAACTCGCTTGGCCATCTAGAGCAGATCGACAGCTATGCCCCAGTTCACCAGATTAGTTTTGGAAATCTCGACTATGTCACTGATATCCGAGGAGACTTGATCTTCCAAGGGTTCACAACCCCAACCTCCGCTCCGGCCTTAGATCCGGAGCGCATCGCTGGGTTCGAAGACGGGATTACTGAGCCTGCCGGACTATTTGCGACCACTAAGCTCAGTACGGGAGAGCCAGAGGAAGTAGTGTCGCTGACAAATGTCATGAAGCCGGACTCTTCTCCGGACACTGACTCTGAACCCTCGGAGTCAACATCGTGTGAGCTCGGCCAAGGATTTTCCTTCCCGCCGTACTTTACGGATTTTCTTCTCCCTGGCCAAACCTCGCCTTTAAGTGAGGCTCTGGACTTGATGCGATCCCTTGTCATTACGGAGGAGCGATGTCTGAACCACGCCCAGCCCGGACTAGGGGCTAAGAGCGGGGAATTTTACGTCCCACCCACCACCCACTTCATAGCCACTGTCGAGGACTTAACTGACATGCTCGATTACGGCTCCGAAGACATCGACGATATAGACGACGATGCCGGAGAGGAGCAGGCCAAAAACCCGCCGTTTACCGGACGCTGGACGGCCACCTCTTCGTATGACGTGTACATGGTGGACACACCCAAAGAGGGTAACAGCGATGATAAAGAAGATCCAGTCGAGGATAAACCTCCTGGGACACAGCCAAAGCGCCGATGTCAGCGGCACCGCTCTAAATCACGCAGTGGAAAAGACAGCAATACCGGCACAAGAGACAACAACACTCCGGACGATGCCGAAGACAAAGAAGACCCCGTTGAGCCAACTTTCAAACAGGATAATCGGGAAGATGGGCAAGTTAGCCCTGACGAACAGGCCGTAAACGAAGACTCGGAGGACAGTAATTATCTCCCACTCTCCGAGGACGAGGTGAGCCTCAGTGACGAAGACTTTATCGTACCCGAGGAACCTCTTGAGCAGGAGCGCTTTAAGCGCCGGTTAATTGCCACTGCAAGGAGCCTGAAAAAGAAGCAGCAGCAGCTTCAAGCTGATCAAAATCTGCTCAACGATAGGTGGACTAATGTCCTTGCAGCCGAGGAATACGGCCTCGAGCGCCCAACCAAAAGTTACCCGAAGCGTAAACTGCTACCCCAATTTGATGACAAGGCTCTCACACGTAATGTGGCTGACCGACCACCTCGTGGCCGGGACAAAACGGCAACTAAAGCCGAACACCAACCCATACTACCTCGCCGTAAAGGTAGAGATATAACAACTAGGGGATATACATATGACCTGCGGCAAGACCTGGATTGTAGAGCAGGTCAGACCAGATCGATCTACGGATCACGGGGGCGCGCCCCGACGCGTGACGACGGCTATCTAGCCGAACGTGACAAGCATAATCATGCCTGGGCCGAAAACCGCAGACGAACTCCATCCGAGCTACGTCGCGACTTGGCCCGATATAGAGGCGCCGCACACCCCCTCTACTTCACTGATGAAGTAATGGAACACGAATTCCCAGAAGGGTTTAAACCTATGAATATCGAATCATATGATGGAACAACTGATCCCGCGGTATGGATTGAGGATTTTCTTCTCCATATTCATATGGCATGCGGTGATGATCTTCATGCCGGCAAATACCTCCCGCATAAAAACTCAAGGGACCAGCTCGACACTGGTTGAACAGCCTGCCTGAAAACTCCATTGGCAGCTAGAAGGACTTGGAAGACGCCTTCCACAACAACTTCCAAGGTACATACGTCCGACCTCCAGATGCTGATGAATTAAGTCACATAGTTCAACAGCCCGGAGAGTCAGCCAGGAAATTCTGGACTAGGTTCCTAACTAAAAGGAACCAAATCGTCGACTGTCCGGATGTCGAAGCCCTAGCGGCCTTTAAGCATAGCATCCGCGACGAGTGGCTCGCCCGACACCTTGGCCAGGAAAAGCCGAAGTCCATGGCAGCCCTCACGACACTCATGACCCGCTTTTGCGCGGGCGAAGATAGCTGGATAGCCCGTAGCAATAATAATTCAAGCGAACCTGGTACCTCTGAATCCAGAAATAGCAACGGCAAGCCCCGACGCAACAGGCACAAGCGTCGAAACAACGATGACAATACCGATGACACAGCGGTCAATGCCGGATTCAGTGGCTCCAAATCCAGCCAGTGGAATAAGACATTTAAAAGGAACAATCCGGGCTCATCCAGCTTGGACCGCATACTCGATCATCCATGTCAGATCCACGACACCCTCGATAAACCAGCCAATCATACCAACAGAAGCTGTTGGGTCTTTAAACAGGCCGGCAAGTTAAATGCCGAGAACAAGGAGAAGGGGTCGCAGAGTGAGGACGACGACAAGGAGCCCCGTCCACCGAACACAGGGGGACAAAAGAAGTTTCCCCCCCAGGTTAAAACGGTGAACATGATATACGTTACCCACATCCCCAAGAGGGAGCGCAAATGTGCGCTTAGGGACGTCTATGCGATAGAGCCAGTCGCCCCAAAATTCAAACCATGGCCGTCCTGCCCGATCACCTTTGATCGCATGGACCATCCGACCAGTATCCGTCATGGCAGTTCAGCCGCACTAGTCCTTGACCAAATCATTAATGGATTCCACCTCATGCAAGTCCTCATGGACGGTGGCAGCAGCCTCAACCTGCTCTATCAGGATACAGTCCACAAAATGGGCATCGATCCATCAAGGATCAGGCCCACAAAAACTACCTTTGAAGGAGTAATACCAGGTGCAGAGGCCACTGCACGAGATCAATCACATTGGAAGTTGTATTCGGATCCCCGGACAACTTCCGAAGCGAAGACTTGATCTTCCACATCGTCCCCTTCCGTAGTGGCTATCACGCACTGCTCGGATGAGCTGCATTTGCTCGATTCAATGCGGTGCCACACTATGCTTATCTCAAACTCAAGATGCTCGGACCACGCGGTGTCATAACAGTCAATGGAAACACGGAGCGCTCCCTCCGTATCGAGGAACACATCGCGGCCCTGGCAGCGGAATTACAGAGCGGCCTTATCAAGCAGAACTTTAATTCAGCAGCCAAGCTCCCGGACACTGTCAAACGAGTCCAGACTACTCCGCAGCATGACAGTCCAGCTCGTCAGGAGTTAGACTAGCAATTCGGCCTCCGTCTCAGTCCCGACCAAATGGCGGCGTACGTACCGCGCCCACATAACTATGCACCCAAAATACCATGGGCAGAGACGGAGGCATAACTAGATGGTGGCCCATAATACATCTTAACCTAACCTGGGCACACATGCCCTCCCTTTTATTTATTTTCTTTCTTTTCTTTTCCCTTTTCAGGCTTCTTCTCTACAGGCCCCTCCCGATGGACTGATCATCGGTCCTTTGGAAGGATGGATATACCAAGGAGGCAAGCAACACAGACGTGTGGGGGAATCTCTAGATGTTCTTCTTGACGATCATTCCACCTATTTTTAGGACCCGCACGCAGCCCCCCCTTGGTCTTGGCATGTTAAATAGCCCTGTTGCTTATCACACTATTTGTACAAATACGCTTTAACGTATTAATCAAATTATAATGGAAATAGTTTGCGGCCCAACTTATGTGGCACTAGCTTACTACTTCATTTTCGTTATTCTTATCGATTGCACCCGTACACTTTGGTACGCTTGCGCCAGGGGCTTCATTGTGCTCCATACTATGGCAATAAAGTCCAAACACTTTTTATAGTATAGTTCGGTACCCCGAAGTTAGCATTATATGCATCGGCTCCGAATCATGTCTTTGGTCAATAGTTGGGTTGCCCGGCTCCTGTGCTTGCTACCTTACGTTCCGTCCTATCGGCTAAGGTAGTAAAGGGAGAACTACTGCGATTGTGTTTCTGGTTTATCCGAGCAAACACCTCAGTAGAGAAAGCCGAAAACTGACTGTCATGATGCGGCGAGAGCTGGTCAGCTATTCGGAGGTTAAAAATCTTTTGCGATTTGTTTCCGCATTATGCGATGAATCGGCCTCTACCCGATCAGGCGCCTACATCACCCTACTCCAGATTAAATAGTAACTAGGGGCTGCGCCTACATTTCTATTGTCAAACTCCTATGGCTAAGTGAGGGTGATAAAGCCACATAGTATGATTGCCTGGTTCGTTGCGCTAAACACCTCCTTCAAGGACCAAACTCTTGGGTCAAGAGTGTTTAGATTCCATCTCGAACACCCCCATACTACCTACGTGGGGGCTGAAGCTGACGACTGGCCAACTCTCAGATTTAATAAAACAGCCGCACAAGAGGTAAAATTTTAAAAACAACAAATATTATATTATTATTACATAATGGCTTTGTTTCATAATACAAGAAGGGATAACATGAATGACTTCATTCAAAGATAATGTCTTTTGAACACTGGCCCTCTACAATGCGGGATCCCTTCAGGACATCATCAAAATACCGCTCGGGCGTGCGGTGCTCCTTGCCCGCGGGCGGTCCCTCGGTCGCGAGCTTGATGGCATCCATCTTTGCCCACTGCACCTTGACGCGGGTGAAGGCCATCCGTGCACCTTCGATGCAGACCGACCACTTGATGGCATCAAGCCGAGGGCAGGCATTGACCAGCCGCGTCACGAGCCCGAAGTAGCTGCTAGGTATGGCTTCGGCAGGCCATAAACGGATTATCAAATCCTTCATGGCTAGTTCAGCCACCCTATGCAGTTCGGTCAGCTGTTTCAACTGATCGCTAAAGGGCACCGGATGCTCTGGCGCAAGGTATTGCGACCAGAACAGCTTCTCCGTTGAGCTCCCCTCTTCGGCTCGGAAGAACTCCGCTGCATCAGCAACACTACACGGCAGGTCCGCAAATGCTCCTGGGGAACTCAAAATCCGGGTCAGTAAGAGGTACCTTTTCTTCACAAATTTGCTCTGCATAATAAAGGCCTTACCCGCAGCGATTTTCCTGGCCTCCTGGATTTCCTGAAGGGCGCCCTGGGCTTCAACCCGGGCATCTTGTGCACTTTGGCGGGCCTTGGCAAGTTCGGACTCTTGATCCACAATATTGCGCTCCAAGGACTCACATTTCTTCACGGTGTCCTGGAGCTCCTGCTGGACCTCACCGACCCCGGCCTCATGTTTTTCTTGAGTGGCTTGTTCCTTTGCCGCTCTCTCCTGGGCTTCGTCCAGCGCCTTCTTGAGGGTCTCCACCTTGGTCGCCGCTCCTGCATAATATCATGGCACTATGGTCAACACAAATAATTCATCCTTTCTGAATCTACACAAGGTCATTGCATACCTTGATTGTCCTCCAGCTGTTTTTTCACACGGCCGAGCTCCTACTGGGTCCGCTCCAAACAATGCTTCAGTCCGGAGACTTCGGCAGAATGGGAGGTCGCAGCCAGCAATGACGCCTGCTTATTCACATAGACATTTATGGTTAGCCTCCTGCGAAAATTATTTGATCCTCTATCCGGCTTTTCTTTCCGAACACCAGACTGAGTCTCAGGGGCTACTGTCTATACTATGACATTCTTTTTGCATAATTACGTCGCATACCTCAAAGCCTGTTAGAAGGCTGGTGCAGGCTTTGGTCAGTCCGCTCTTAACGGACTGAATCCTCCCAACCACCGTACCCATAAGGATACGGTGTTCCTCAACAATGGAAGCGCTTTGCAGCGCTTCCAGTAGAGTATCCGGTGCCTCTGGATGGACAGAGGTCACTGGTGGAATCGGTGCACATCCTTTTTTCGAAGGAGTCTGCTTGCCTGATTCCGGAGCCGTATAGGTCTCCGAAATTGTATTCGGCTGGGGTATGAATTGGATATGGCCCCCATCGCCAGTCTCCAGGGGGAGTTTCTCCCCCATGTGTCCGGCGGCCGAGGTATCATCCTCTGGCGCAACCCTGACGGCCTCATGCGTCTCTCCCTGGCCTGGGGAGGTCCTTCGGGACAGCACCTCGGTGTCATCCATGGCCTTGGGGGAAGAGGCCGCCCGAAGGGACCCGCTGTCCATCACCTTAGGATCCAGCGAATTCCCTGAGGATGAGGATCGCTGGAGGTGATAGCGAGCCGGACTGCAGAGCATGATTCAACATGTTAAAACTGCGAAATAAAGGGAGTTGGATATATGAATGCGTCAGTGCCTTTGAGTACTTACGATTCGGCCAGGGGCTTATCCCTGGGGCGCCACTCCGAGCTGCTGTCAGTATCCAATGCGGAGTTGTCCGCGAGGGAGACCCTCCCCTTCTTGGACGCCTCTGCCTCCAGATGCGTGGAGGTCGCCCTTTTCTTCCTTCCCCCCTCTGGGGGAGAGTTGCTTTCCTCCTCCTCCTTGTCGTCCTCGGTGGGGGAGGAGTGGGTCTCGGCGTCTTCGGACGTCACGTTCGAAGTGCCCTTACGGTGGAGGCCACTCCTGGTCTCCTTGGCCTTCTTCTTGGCCTTCTTCTCCGACGCTTGGTAGGGCGCCGGAACTAGCATCTTCGTCAGAAGTGGGATTGCTGGGTTCTCAGGCAACGGAGCCGGACACTGAATCCGCTCCACCTTCTTTGTCCAGGCCTGAAAAAAACAAATAGGGAAGCTTAGACATCTTCCTTGAGTATACAAGTAAAGGATACACCTTGAAATACGAAAAACTTACCGGATTGACGGGATGGGTCAGGTTGTACCCACGGTCCTTGGTCGTCTTTGGCCACGTCTCATTGGCCTTGAAAAGTACCTTCCAAATGTCTTCGTGTGTAGTGCCGAAGAACTGTTGCAAGGTCCGGTGCTCGGCTAGATCGAACTCCCACAAATGGAAATTCCGGCTTTGGCACCGAAGGATCTGGCGAAAAACCATCACCTGGATCACATTGACAAGCTTGATGTTCTTGTCTACCATACTCTTGATGCGCGTCTGAAGCGCTGTCAGCTCGTCCGACGAAGACCAGTCCAGACCCTTCTCTAGCCAAGAGGTGAGCCGCATCGGGGCTCCGGACTAGAATTCGGGAGCCGCGGCCCAGGCGGCGCCACGAGGCTCTGTGACGTAGAACCACCGTTGTTGCCACACTTTGACGGTCTCTGCACTCTGCATGTTGACCACCCACCACCTTCGGCTTCACATTGAAGATCTTTAACCACAATCCGAAGTGGGGTGGGATGTGGAGGAAGGCCTCGCACACGACAATGAATGCCGACATGTTGAGGAAGGAGTTGGGGGCCAGATCGTGGAAATCCAGCGTGTAGTAGAACATGAGTCCGCGGACGAATGGGTGGAGAGTGAATCCGAATCTGCGGACGAAGTGGGGGATGAATACCACCCTCTCATGGGCTCCGGGGTGGGGATGATCTTCCCCTTTGCTGGAAGCCGGTGGGCGATTTCCTGGGCTAAGTACCCAGCCTCCCGAAGCTTGGTGATGTTCTTCTCCTTGACGGAGGAAACCATCCACTTGCCCTGTGCTCCAGATCCGGACATGGTCGGAGTGCTTTTCTGAGGCGGAGAGGATGAGAGCTTGGGCGCTGGATCTCTAGAATGGGTGGGCAGAGAAGAAGGCGTGGGTGAAAGAGTGAATCCTTATCTCCTTATAAAGGCAGCGAATATCAAGCGCCTCCCCACTCGCTTTAAAACTCGCCTATTCCCCAAGGGCCGTGCAGACGGTGTGGTTGGATTACCCACGCCCGTATTGATGAGAATCCTACAATAAGGGGACACGATCTCTGCTTCGACAAGACGTGCCAATAAAACCACATCTCGAAATGTGGAGCAGGAGGCTAAAAACGGTTCAAAATAATGACCGGGCAGCAACGTGATGTCATGCTACAAAAGTTGTCAGTAGATTGGACTCGTGAAATATTATACTCTCTGCGGATGTGTGTGGTACTTGTTTTGCAGAGCCGGACACGTTTTCTGTGTTCGAAGGATGTTTTGGAGTATTCGGAGGAGGAACCCGCCTTGCAATGCCGAAGACAATCTGCGTGCCGGACACATCGTCATTGAAGCCTGGTTCAGGGAGACCGAGGAGTCTGGATTAAAGGGGTCCTCGGGCGTCCGGACTATGTAACATGGGCCAGACTAATGGGCTATGAAGATACAAGACATAAGACTTCTTCCCGTGTCCGGATGGGACTCTCCTTTGCGTGGATGGCAAGCTTGGCGTTCGGATATGTAGATTCCTTACTTTGTAAACCGACTCTGTACAACCCTAGGCCCCCTTCGATGTCTATATAAACCGGAGGGTTTAGTTCGTAGAGGCAATCACAATCATACAGGCTAGACATCTAGGGTTTAGCCATTACGATCTCGTGGTAGATCAACTCTTGTAATTCTCATATTCATCAAGATCAATCAAGCAGGAAGTAGGGTATTACCTCCATTGAGAGGGCTCGAACCTGGGTAAACATCATGTCCCCCGTCTCCTGTTACGATCGACCTCAGACGCACAGTACGGGACTCCCGACCTGAGATCCACCGGTTCTGACACCGACAATGGGCCCCATGGGGGCATGTAAGAAACTACGGCTCTTGCACCTTTATATTAATGCTTCCGTGATTTAGGTTTTAAGACCGATTTCCGCACTCATCGTTAGGTTTGCCTTTTCCTTGCGATTGCCGTAGCGCTCTGCGTCGCTAGGACCCAACCCCAGGGAAGCCTCAGTCGTTGCTGGTATGTCAGGTAGCGATGTCTGGGACAAGGCCAGGAGGTGAGGGGCCCCGGCCCGGTAAGAGCTCCTGCGGCGCGATGCTCAGGAGGTCCCCTTTGACACGCAAGGAGCCCTCGCGAGAGAAGAGGGTCGCGCCCTTAACAAGGTCGCGAGGAGAAGGAGCGTCGCGAAAAAGGCGTCCTGGGCCGCAAAGGGTAGTTAATTTAGCTTTAAGCTTGACTCGAGGCGGTCGTTGCTCACGGGTTTACGCAATGTCGGGATGTGTTCCTCCGAAGCTGGCTCTCTGTCGGCCCCTATCTACGATATATGAAATGCAAGCCCCCAAGGGGGGATGTGAAAAGATTGATATGCTCCGCGTTCCAACCAATGCCTTGCAATTTAGTCGTATGCTTCCTCCTCACGCTCCCCCATAGGGGCCAACCCTCTTTTTATTGCTTGTCAAAGTGCTCAACGTTCTCAGGGCCCGGCCCTCACGCAGGCATCAGCCGCCGCTGGTATGTTGAGTCGCGATGCCCAGAACAAGGCCGGGGGCTGAGGGGCACGAGAGCCAGTAAGAGCCCCTGAGGCGTGATGCTCCGGGGCCCCCCTTCCGACGGGCAAGTGACTCACACAAAAAATAGGTGGCGCGCCTTGCCAAGGTTGCGTAAGGAACGAGTTTGAGCGGCGCGACGTATCATGCGAGACGGTTGTACTTAGCTTTTCGGTGAACCGCAGTGCTGACTGAGCCGCCGCATGCAGGGGGCTTTCCTGATATGCGTCCGGTCTCCTGAAGCGGGATGAGATGCTGCTCACACAGCGTCCAGGTGTCCGACTTCTCGAGCTGCATGCTAACAAGTTATAGGGCATATGGGGTGACGAACGCCTACCAACTCACGCATGACTGCTTCATGAGGGAATAAGGCACCGAGGATCTCGTGAGGTGACGTGCGCGGGGCAGGCCCATGAGTCAGAGCTTGATCACTTGGTTTCTCAGCGCTGCAGGGACGGACCGGAGCATAGGCGTCATGCCAACTATAGCCCCTGCTCATGGGGCTGTCATGGGTAGGGTGTTAGCGTGCGTCGCCCATGGTGATTGGGCACCAACATCACAATTACACTACTCGAGCCGCGAACTTGCTTTCTTGCCCCTGATAGTTCCATGAAGGGACCGGACACCAAGGACCCCTGGAGGTGACGTGCACGAGGGCTGGCCCGTGAGACAGAGCTCACTCGCTTGGGTTTATCAATGTTGCAGGGATGGACCCGAGCACAGACGTCGTGTTGAGTCCCGGTCATGGGGCGATCAAGAGCGAGGGTCACGAAGGCGTGGCGATCCAAACGGTGGCAAGGCACCGAACACGTAGATCAAGCCAGCAAAGCAATTCCATCGAAGCATAACAAAGTCCAATACACGACCAAAACGACGCGGCTGCAGGGGCAGACCCTGACCGTTCTGAGGATAATGCAGCACAAGGGGCGCCCTCAATTGAACAAACCAAAAAGTCACTTGGCAGTTACATTGCCGCGGGAGGGTCGAGGTTGTCGGTGAAGCGCGTCAACGGGGGCGCCGCGAGGATCGTCCTTCAGGGGCCGATGGGCTCCTGACGCCCTGGCAGCTCCAGAGGCGCCGAGGCCTCGCGAGCCGCCAAGGCAAGGCGCACGAAGCGCTGGTAAGTGGAGCCGGCGTTTAGCAAGCCAAAAGTCATGCGGATGTAGTTCGCTGGGATGCCTGCTTCAGCCAACGCGGGACGGCTAGAAGATGTCTTGACATCCGGCCCTATTGAGGCCTGGCATGTCGACGCACATGCGGAACTCGCTGTCCGCGTCGGGGGCGGCAGCCGAGCCAGTGGGATGTGCGGGGTGACGCTCGCCATGCATGGCCCACGCTTCTTGCAGCTCATGTATCTCCTGGGTGATGAACTCCCGCGCTCCTAGCGACTGGCGTTGTGCTCCTTGCTCATGGGGGCGCGTGTTGGGGCATGCCTCCAAGTGGTGCCCGAGCACCTCCCTCGTTACACTGGTCAGGTCAGACGCTCTCCAAACAGAAGCCCACGTGCCCGACCTGAGGGAGGCGCCAGGTGCGCCTTCCTATGTGGGAGGGAGGAATGACCCAGCGGCAAGGGCAGAGCCTTGGGCACCCTCGCCAGCCGGCGGCTTGCTCGCCTCAGGACAGCTCTTGGGGAGGAGCTACTTCTTCTTCGCGGGGGTGGCTTCAGGGGGCCCGACAACATTCTCACCATCAGAGTTGTCTGCCGTAGCGATGCGGTAGGCGTGCTCAAGGGAGTAGACCACATCCTTCTCATCATAGGAAATTGTGATGACTCCGCTGCGGCCGGACATCTTGAGGACGTTGTAGCCATGGTGGGTCGCTGCCATGAATTTGACGAGCGCATGGTATCCCAGGATGGTGTTGTAAGGGAGGCTGATGTGGGACACATCAAAGTTGATCAACTCGGTGTGGTAGTTGTCGCGGGTGCCAAAGGTGACCGGGAGGCGCACCTGCCCCAAGGGAGTGGTCGATCCATTCACGGATTTCAAGCAAAACTTTATAAAGATAATATAGAGCACTCAACTCACTAGCAATTGGTTCATCACAATTGGATCTTATAAAAAGATTAGCAAGTGGATGAGGATCCATAAACCTTTTGCTTTCTGATTTGGAATAAATATGCAATTATGCCAAGCGAACAAGCGAACAAACCAAGTAAGACATAAAGGCAGACGGAAAGAAGGCAAATAAAAAGGCAAATATTTTTGTGTTTTTTTCTGAAAACGTTTTAGAAGTGGGGGAGAGGAAAACGAGAGGCAAATGGTGAATAATGTAAGTGCAAGAGATGAGAGTTTATGATGGGTACTTGGTAGGCTTGATGTAGAACCTCCTCGACAATGGTGCCAAAAATTCTTCCTGCTACTTCTTGAGCTTGCGTTGATTTTTCCCTTGAAGAGGAAAGGGTGATGCAGCAAAGTAGAGATAAGGATTTCCCTCAGTTAAGAACCAAGGTATCAATCCAGTAGGAGGAACACACAAGTCTCCAATAGATGCACCTGCACAAACTAACAAACACTTGCACACAACGCGAAAAAGGGGTTGTCAATCCCTTCACGGTCACTAGCAAGAGTGAGATTTGATAGAGATAGGTATAAAAGATAAATAGAAGTGCAAAAGTAAATAAATCGCAGCAAGGTATTTTTGGGTTTTTGGTTTTATAGATCTGAAAATAATATGATAAAATTATATCCGGGGGCCATAGGTTTCACTAGATCTTCTCTCTTGAAGAAAACATACAGTGGGTAAACAAAATACTATTGAGCAATTGGTAGAAAAGCGCATAGTTATGACGATATCTAAGTTAATGATCATGAATATAGGCATCACGTCCATGACAAGTAGACCGACTCCTACCTACATCTACTACTATTACTCCACATATCAACCGCTATGGCGCTATCCATCATGCATCTAATGTATTGATGTCTGCTAGAACTACGTCGGTATTTCCCCAAAGAGGAAGGGATGATGCAGCACATCAACAGTAGGTATTTGCCTCAGTGATGAGACCAAGGTTATCGAACTAGTAGGAGAACCAAGCAACACTACATAAACAGCACCTGCACACAAATAACAAATACTCGCAACCCGACGTGTTGAAGGGGTTGTTAATCCCTTTCGGGTAACGGCGCCAGAAATTGGCAGGTGGACGGGAGAAAGTTGTAATAGGTTGAATAAATAGATCACAAATGAAATAAAGTGCATTAAGGTATTTCTGTATTTTTGGTTTAATAGATCTAAAAATAAAAGCAAATAAAAATAGATTGCAAAGGCAAATATAATAAAGAAGAGACCCGGGGCCGTAGATTTCACTAGTGGCTTCTCTCGAGAAAAATAGCAAATGGTGGGTAAACGAATTAATGTTGGGCAATTGATAGAACTTCAAATAATCATGACGATATCCAGGCAATGATCATTATATAGGCATCACGTCCAAGATTAGTAGACTGACTCCTGCCTGCATCTACTACTATTACTCCACACATCGACCGCTATCCAGCATGCATCTAGTGTATTAAGTTCATGGATAAATATAATTCAATAAGAACGATTACATGATGTAGACAAGATATATTTATGTAGAAATAGACCCCATCTTGTTATCCTTAATAGCAATGATACATACGTGTCGGTTCCACTTCTGTCACTGGGATCAAGCACCGTAAGATCGAACCCATTACAAAGCACCTCTTCCCATTGCAAGATAAATAGATCAAGTTGGCCAAACAAAACTCAAATATCAGAGAAGAAATACGAGGCTATAAGCAATCATGCATATAAGAGATCAAAGAAGACTCAAATAACTTTCATGGATAAAAAGATAGATCTGATCATAAACTCAAAGTTCATCGGATCCCAACAATCACACCACAAAAAGAGTTACATCATATGGATATCCAAGAGACCATTGTATTGAGAATATAAAGAGAGAGAGAGAGAGAGAGAGAGAGAGAGAGAGAGAGAGAGAGAGAGGAAGCCATCCATCTACTAACTACGAACCCGTAGTTCTACAAAGAACTACTCACGCATCATCGGAGAGGCACCAATGGGCATGATCAACCCCTCCGTGATGGTGTCTAGATCGGATCTGGTGTTTCTGGAACTTGCAGCGGTTGGAATTGATTTTCGTCGACTCCCCTTGGGTTTTTGGAATATTGGGGTATTTATAGAACAAAGAGGCGGTTCGGGAGGCCACCGAGGTGGGCACAAACCACCTGGGCGCGCATTCGCCTCCAGGCGCGCCCTGGTGGGTTGTGCCCCCCTCGGGGCACACCCCGGGTGCTTCTCCGGCCCACGGGATGTCTTCTGGTCCAAAAAAAATCCACAAAAAGGTTCGCTGCGTTTGGTATTGATTTCCTGCGATGTAAAAAACATGCAAAAAATAGCAACTATCACTTGGCACTATGTCAATAGGTTAGTACAAAAAATGATATAAATGACTATAAAATGATTGTAAAACATCCAATAATGATAATATAACAACATGGAACAATAAAAAATTATAGATACGTTGGAGATGTATCATGTATTAAGTTAACAAAAATAGAGTAACGCCTTAAGCAAGATGACATGATGTAGAGGGATAGATGCAAGCAATATGGTAAAACCCCCCATCTTTTTATCCTTAATGGCAACAATACAAATACGTGCCTCGCTACCCCTACTGTCACTGGGTGAGGACACCGCAAGATTGAACCCATCACAAAGCACCTCTCCCATTGCAAGAAAGATCAATCTAGTTAGCCAAACCAAATCAATAGATCAGAGAGAAATAAAAAGCTATCTTAATCATGCATAAAAGAGTTCAGAGAAGACTCAAATAATATTCATATATAATCTAATCATAAACTCGCAATTCATCGAATCTCAATAAACGCACCACAAAAGAAGATTACATCGAATAGATCTCCAAGAACATCGTGGAGAACATTGTATTGAAGATCAAAGAGAGAGAAGAAGCCATCTTGCTACTAGCTACAGACCCTTAGGTCCATGGTAAACTACTCACACATCATCGGAAGGGCATCAAGGTTGGTGTAGAGGCCCTCCGTATTTGAATCCCCCTCCGGCAGAGTACCAGAAAAGACCCTAGGATGGTATCTCACGAGAACAGAAGCTTGCGGCAGCGGAAAAGTATTTTTGGTGTGCCCCTGGTGTATGGGGAGTATTTGGGTATTTATAGAGCTAGAATTAGGGTTAGGGGAGTCCCGAGGGGCCCACAAGCCTGGGGGGCGCCCCCTTGGGCGCGCCTCTAGGGCTTGTGGCCCTCTCGTGGCTCCTCTGGCCTCCCTCGGAAGCTTCGTGGTTGTCTTCTGGTCCAAAAAAATCCTCAAAAAGTTTCGTTCCATTTGGTATTGATTTTCTATAAAAGACAAAAACAAGGAAAAAACACCAACTGGCACTAGGTTAATAGGTTAGTCCCAAAAAATGATATAAAATAGCATATTAATGCATATAAAACATCCAATATGGATAATATAATAGCATGGAACAATAAAAAATTATAGATACGTTGGAGACGTATCAGTATCACACCTTATCAGTTGTTTAGTCATATCTTTATATTCCACATAGCTTAAACTTGCTAATAATCAAGTAAAATTTGTAACTATACTTATTCGCCCCCTGTAGGTCCATCTCGATCCTTCCAGCAGCCGCGGGGGATCCTGACAAGGTAGGTGTGTTGGAAAATGACCCTTCCTTGATCTGGATCTGGAGCTCCCATCTGTCTTAGTTGGTCCCCTTTGGAGGCCATTGTGGCTTGGGTCCCTTTTGGCCAGGTGTGTGGGAGGTGTCGAGCGAAAGCTCCACGCCTTGGCTGTAGGGGAAGGTACTACACAACAACAAAAATACCGTACAATCACACCCAAGATCACTATGAAGATGAAATATAGATTCAGTCTCACCAACAAGAAAATGACAGAGAGGAACTAGATGTTGATGAAGCGCGTCGATTCCCACAGCTAGGTTATACCTCCAACCACGAGAATTTTCTTCGGTATAATTTGTCGATCTAGCATTGAAGTAGATGACACCTTTGATATATCCACATATATCTATATAGAAACACCGCAACGCTCCGTGGAACTAACACGGAGAACAACAGGAAGAACTAGACGGACTAAGACATCCTAGTGTCGTACTGATCTAAATCTAGTGTAGACTGGGAAAAGAGAGAGAGAGAGAGAGAGAGGGTGTGACTGCAAGGGAGGGGGGGGGGGGTCTGGTGAGGGGCTTAGTGTGCCTCTTGGTGCAATCCTCCCCACCTGTATATAGGTGCAAGGGCCAAGGGGGTCTACCAACCCTTGGAGGAGTCCTCCTCCTAAGCAGCCTAGGAGTCCTCCCGTAGGTGCCTTGCCACTTTTGGACTTTGTGGTCCTACCGACTTGGAGACTTGTGGGCACCTTACCCCCAAGGCAACATGGAGGTGACCCACTAGGATCCTTCTAGAATATCCTAGAAGCTTCCAGAACCTTCTACACCCTTCTGTCACCCTCCGGGATGCTCCCGGTATCACCGGGACACTCTCGGGACCTCATAGAACACTTTTGGAGCCCATTCTCTCATTGTTCATAATCTCCTAGTTCTCCTACATGCTACTATCCGTTAATTGTATGACCCTACAGGTTCAAAATATGGGGACATGACCTGGAACACCTTTCGGTCAATAAGTATCAGGGGAATCTAGACACCCTTGCTACTTGTGAGCTGCGTTGGGATTTCCCCGAAGAGGAGAGGATGATGCAGTATAGTAGAGATAAGTATTCCAGTCATTTAAGAACCAAGGTTATCAATCCAGTAGGAGAACCAAGCAACATCTCGTCAGCAGTACCTACACACAAAATAACAAATGCTTGCACCCAACACAAATAAGGGGCTGTCAATCCCTTGGTGGTTAATTGCAAGGATCAAATCTCGTAGTGATAGATAGATAAATAAAAACACAAAATAAAATAAAGTACAGAAAATTGCAGCAAGGTATTTTTTGATTTTATTATATGATAAAGATAGACCCCGGGGCCATAGTTTCACTAGAGGCTTCTCTCTTGAACATAGCATAAGGTGGGTAAACAAATTATTGTTGGGCAATTGATAGAAAAGTGAATAATCATGATGATATCCAAGGCAATGATCATGTATACAGGCATCATGACCAACACAAGTAGACCGACTCCTGCCTGCATCTACTACTATTACTCCACACATTGACCGCTATCCAGCATGCATCTAGCGTATTAAGTTCATAAATAACGGAGTAACGCCTTAAGCAAGATGACATGATGCAAAAAAAGTAAACTCAAGCTATATGAATAAACCCCATAGTTTTATCCTTAACGTCAACAATACAAATATGTGTCTTGTCTCTTTCTGTCTCTAGGATATAGACCACCGCAAGATTGAACCCATCACAGAGCACCTCTCCCATTGCAAGATAAATTAGTTGGCCAAACCAAATGAATATACCGAAGAGAAATACAAAGCTATAATAATCATGCATAAAATAGTTCAGAGAAGACTCAAATAATATTCATGGAAATCTGATCATAAACTCACAATTCATCGGATCCCAACAAGCACACCGCAAAAAAGATTACATCGAATAGATCTCCAAGAACATCGAGGAGAACATTGTATTGAAGATCAAAGAGAGAGAAGAAGCCATCTAGCTATTAGCTATGGACTCGTAGGTCTATGGTAAACTACTCACACATCATCGGAGGGGCAACAAGGTTGATGTAGAAGCCTTCCATGATTGAATCCCCCTCCGGCAGAGTGCCAAAAAAGGCCTCCAGATGGGATCTCGCGAGAAAAGAAACTTGCGGAGGCGGGAAAAGTGTTTTGGGTGGCTCTTTGTTGGTTTCCCAATTTTAAAGAATTTATAGAGGCGGAATTAGGTCAAACGGAGCAAAGGTGGGCCCACAAGGCGTCAGGGCGTGCACTGGTGGCTTGTGGCCACGTACTTTGTCTTTTGATTTCCTCTCAAAGCTTCTAGGGTCCCTTATGTCGAGAAAAAATCTTCAAAAAAAGTTTCGTGGCATTTGGACTTTGTTTGGTACTGATTTCCTAGGAAACCTAAAACCAGGCAAAAAACTGCAACTGGCACTTGGCACTAAGTTAAAAAGTTAGTCCCAAAAATGATATATAGTGACATATAATTGCATATAAAACATCCAAGATTGATACTATAATATCATGGAACAATAAAAAATTATAGATACGTTCGAGACGTATCAAGCATCCCCAAGCTTAATTCATGCTCGTCCTCGAGTAGGTAATGATAAAAACATAATTTTTGATATGGAATGCTACCTAACATGTTGATCACGTAATCTCTCTTTTGTGGCATCAATATTAAGATCTGAATGATTCAAAACAATAGTCTATAGTTTGACGTAAAAACTATAGTTTGTCAAGCTAGTTTTCATCATGCTTATATGATTCGCGTTTGTTACATTGATAATTTGATATGTGGGTGGACCAGTGCTTGGGTGCTGTCCTTCCTTGGACAGGCCTCCCACTTATGATTAAGCCCTCTCGCAAGCATCCGCAACTACGAAAGAAGAATTAAGATAAATCTAACCATAGCATGAAACATATGGATCCAAATCAGCCCCTTACAAAGCAGCGCATAAACTATGGTTTAAGCTTATGTCACTCTAGCAACCCATCAACTACTTATTACTTCCCAATGCCTTACCCTAGGCCCAAATCATGGTGAAGTGCCATTTAGTCGACGTTCACATAACACCACTAGAAGACAACATACATCTCATCAAAATATCAAATAAATACCAAATTCACATGATCACTTATAACAAGACTTCTCTCATATCCTCAGGAACAAACGTAACTACTCACAAAGCATATTTATATTCATAATCAGAGGAGTATTAATTATCATGAAGGATCTGAACATATGATCTTCCACCGAATAAACCAACTAGCATCAACTACAAGGAGCAATCAACACTAATAGCAACCCACAGGTACCAATCTGAGGTTTTGAGACAAAGATCGGATACAAGAGATGAACTAGGGTTTGAGATGAGATGGTGCTGGTGAAGATGTTGATGGAGATTGACCCCCTCTCGATGAGAGGATCAATGGTGATGACGATGGGTTCGATTTCCCCCTCTCGGAGGGAAGTTTCCCCGGCAGAACAGCTCCGCCGGAGCCCTAGATTGGTTCTGCCCAGGTTCCGCCTCGAGAGGGCGGTGCTTCATCCCGAAAGCTTCCTTATGATTTTCCAGGTCAAAACACGTTATATAGCAGAAGATGGGCACCAGAGGCCTGCCAGGTGGGCCAGAAGGCACGGGGCGCGCCCAAGGGGGTAGGGTGTGCCCCCACCCTTATGGATGGCTAGTAGCTGTTGGGGAACGTAGTAATTTCAAAAAAATTCCTACGCACACGCAAGATCATGGTGATGGCATAGAAACGAGAGGGGAGATTATTGTCCACGTACCCTCGTAGACCGTAAGCGGAAGCGTTATGACAACGCGGTTGATGTAGTCGATGCGTCTTCACGATCCGACCGATCCAAGTACGAGCGTCACGGCACCTCCGAGTTCGACACGCGTTCAGCTTTCGATGGCGATCCCGGACTCCGATCCAGCAAAGTGTCGGGATGAGTTCCACAAGACGACGGCGTGGTGGCGATGATGATGCTCTACCGCGCAGGCTTCGCCTAAACTCCGCGACGATATGACCGAGGTGGAATATGGTGGAGGGGGGCACCGCACACGGCTAAGGAACGATCCGTAGATCAACTTGTGTGTGCTAGGGTGCCCCCCTGCCCCCTTATATAAAGGAGCAAGGGAGGGTGCGGCCGGCCCTAGGAGGAGGCGCACCGGAGGAGTCCTACTCCCACCGGGAGTAGGACTCCCCCCCTTTTCCTAGTTGGAATAGGACATGGGGGGAGGGAAAGAGGAAAGGGGCGCCGCCCTTCCTTGTCCTATTCGGACTAGGGGAGGGGCGCGGCCTGCCCCGGCCGGCCCTCCTCTTTCTCCCTCATGGCCCACTAAGGCCCATTAACCCCGGAGGGTTCCAGTAACCCCGTGTTCCGTAAAATCCTGATTTCACCGGAACTATTCCAAGTCCAAACATAGGCTTCCAATATATCAATCTTTATGTCTCGACCATTTCGAGACTCCTCGTCATGTCCGTGATCACATCCGGGACTCCGAACAATCTTTGGTACATCAAAACTTATAAACTCATAATGAAACTGTCATCGTAACGTTAAGCGTGCGGACCCTATGGGTTCGAGAACTATGTAGACATGACCTAGAACTATTCTCGGTCAATAACCAATAGCGGAACCTGGATGCCCATATTGGTTCCTACATATTCTATGAAGATCTTTATCGGTCAAACCGCATAACGACATACGTTGTTCCCTTTGTCATCGGTATGTTACTTGCCCGAGATTCGATCGTCGGTATCCAATACCTAGTTCAATCTTGTTACCGGCAAGTCTCTTTACACGTTCCGTAATACATCATCTCGCGACTAACTTATTAGTTGCAATGCTTGCAAGGCTTATGTGATGTGCATTACCGAGATGGCCCAGAGATACCTCTCCGACAATCGGAGTGACAAAACCTAATCTCGACATACGCCAACCCAACATGTACCTTTGGAGACACCTGTAGTACTCCTTTATAATCACCCAGTTACGTTGTGACGTTTGGTAGCACCCAAAGTGTTCCTCCGGTAAACGGGAGTTGCATAATCTCATAGTTACAGTGAACATGTATAGGTCATGAAGAAAGTAATAGCAATATACTAAACGATCAAGTGCTAGGCTAACGGAATGGGTCATGTCAATCACATCATTCTCCTAATGATGTGATCCCATTAATCAAATAACAACACATGTCTATGGTTAGGAAACATAACCATCTTTGATTAATGAGCTAGTCAAGTAGAGGCATACTAGTGACTATATGTTTGTCTATGTATTCACACATGTATCATGTTTCCGCTTAATACAATTCTAGCATGAATAATAAACATTTATCATGATATGAGGAAATAAATAATAACTTTATTATTGCCTCTAGGGCATATTTCCTTGAGTCTCCCACTTGCACTAGAGTCAATAATCTAGATTACACAAGAATGATTCTAACACCCATGGAGTCTTGGTGCTGATCATGTTTTGCTCGTGGAAGAGGCTTAGTCAACGGTGCGCAACATTCAGATCCGTATGTATCTTGCAAATCTCTATGTCTCCCACCGGACTTGGTCCGGATGGAATTGAAGCGTCTCTTGATGTGCTTGGTCCTCTTGTGAAATCTGGATTCCTTTGCCAAGGCAATTGCAAGATTGTCACGTAAGATCTTCATTGGTCCTGATGCACTAGGTATGACACCTAGATCGGAAATGAACTCTTTCATCCAGACTCCTTCATTTGCTGCTTCCGAAGCAGCTATGTACTCCGCTTCACATGTAGTTCCCGCCACGACGCTTTGTTTAGAACTGCACAAACTGACAGCTCCAACGTTTAACAAAATCAAGTATCCTGTTTGCGATTTAGAATCGTCGGATCGATGTCAAAGCTTACATCGACGTAACCATTTACGACTAGCTCTTTGTCACCTCCATATACGAGAAACATATCCTTAGTCCTTTTCAGGTATTTCAGGATGTTCTTGACCGTTGTCCAGTGATCCATTCCTGGATTACTTTGGTACCTTCCTGCCAAGCTTATTGCTAAGCATACGTCAGGTCTGGTACGCAGCATTGCATACATGATAGAGCCTATGGCTGAAGCATAGGGAACATCTTTCATTTTCTCTCTATCTTCTGCTATGGTCGGGCATTGAGTTTGACTCAATTTCACACCTTGTAATATAGGTAAGAATCCTTTCTTTGCCTGATCCATTTTGAACTTTTTCAAAACTTTATCAAGGTATGTGCTTTGTGAAAGTCCAATCAAGCGTCTTGATCTATCTCTATAGATCTTGATGCCCAATATGTAAGCAGCTTCACCGAGGTCTTTCATTGAAAAACTTTTATTCAAGTATGCTTTTATGCTATCCAGAAATTCTATATCATTTCCAATCAATAATATGTCGTCCACATATAATATCAGAAATGCTATGAGCTCCCACTCACTTTCTTGTAAATACAGGCTTCTCCAAAAGTCTCATAAAACCATATGCTTTGATCACACTATCAAAGCGTTTATTCCAACTCTCGAGAGGCTTGCACGGACCATAAACCGATCATTGGAGCTTGCACACTTTGTTAGCCCTTTTGGATCAAAATAACCTTACGGTTGCATCATATACAACTCTTCTTCTAGAAATCCATTCAAGAATGCAGTTTTGACATCCATTTGCCAAATTTCATAATCATAAAATGCAGCAATTGCTAACATGATTCGGACAGACTTAAGCATCGCTACGGGTGAGAAAGTCTCATCGTAGTCAGCCCCTTGAACTTGTCGAAAACCTTTTGCAACAAGTCGTGCTTTATAGACAGTTATATTACCATCAGTGTCAGTCTTCTTCTTAAAGATCCATTTATTCTCAATGGCTTGCCGATCATCGGGCAAGTCAATCAAAGTCCATACTTTGTTCTCATACATGGATCCCATCTCAGATTTCATGGCTTCTAGCCATTTTGCGAATCTGGGCTCATCATCGCTTCCTCATAGTTCGTAGGTTCGCCATGGTCAAGTAACATGACTTCTAGAATAGGATTACCGTACCACTGCAGTGCGGATCTTACTCTGGTTGACCTACGAAGTTCAGTAGAGACTTGATCTGAAGTTTCATGATCAATATCATTAGCTTCCTCACTAATTGGTGTAGTTGCCACAGGAACCGGTTCTTGTGATGAACTACTTTCCAATAAGGGAGCAGATATAGTTATCTCATCAAGTTCTACTTTCCTCCCACTCACTTCTTTCGAGAGAAACTCTTTTCCTAGAAAGGATCCGAATTTAGCAACGAAAATCTTGCCTTCAGATCTGTGATAGAAGGTGTACCCAACAGTCTCCTTTGGGTATCCTATGAAGACACATTTCTCCAATTTGGGTTCGAGCTTATCTGATTGAAGTTTCTTCACATAAGCATCGCAGCCCCAAACTTTAAGAAACAACAACTTTGGTTTCTTGCCAAACCACAGTTCATGAGGCGTTGTCTTAATGGATTTTGATGGTGCCCTATTTAACGTGAATGCAGCCGTCTCTAAAGCGTAACCCCAAAACGATAGCGGTAAATCAGTAAGAGACATCATAGATCGCACCATATCTAGTAAAGTACGATTATGACGTTCGGACACACCATTTCGTTGTGGTGTTCCGGGTGGCGTGAGTTGCGAAACTATTCCGCATTGTTTCAAATGTAAACCAAACTCGTAACTCAAATATTCTCCTCCACGATCAGATCGTAGAAATTTTATTTTCTTGTCACGATGATTTTCCACTTCACTCTGAAATTCTTTGAACTTTTCAAACGTTTCAGATTTGTGTTTCATTAAATAGATATACCCATATCTGCTCATATCATCTGTGAAGGTGAGAAAATAACGATACCCGCCGCGAGCCTCAACATTCATTGGACCACAAACATCAGTATGTATGATTTCCAACAAATCAGTTGCTCGCTCCATAGTTCCGGAGAACGGCGTTTTTGTCATCTTGCCCATGAGACACGGTTCGCAAGTACCAAGTGATTCATAATCAAGTGATTCCAAAAGTCCATCAATATGGAGTTTCTTCATGCGCTTTATACCGATATGACCTAAACGGCGATTACCACAAATAAGTTGCACTATCATTATCAACTCTGCATCTTTTGGTTTCAACACTATGAATATGTGTATTACTACTATCGAGATTCAATAAAATAGACCACTCTTCAAGGGTACATGACCATAAAAGATATTATTCATATAAATAGAACAACCATTATTCTCTGACTTAAATGAATAACCGTCTCGCGTCAAACAAGATCCAGATATAATGTTCATGCTTAACGCTGGCACCAAACAACAATTATTTAGGTCTAAAACTAATCTGAAGGTAGATGTAGAGGTAGCGTGCCGACCGCGATCACATCGACTTTGGAACCGTTTCCCACGCGCATCGTCACCTCGTCCTTGGCGGTGCTCACTTATTTACGTAGTCCTGCTTCGAGTTGCAAATATTAGCAACAGAACCGGTATCAAATACCAGTGCTACTGCGAGCTCTAGTAAGGTACACATCAATAACATGTATATCACATATACCTTTGTTCACCTTGCCATCCTTCTTATCCGCCAAATACTTGGGGCAGTTCCGCTTCCAGTGACCAGTCTGTTTGCAGTAGAAGCACTCAGTCTCAGGCTTAGATCCAGACTTGGGTTTCTTCTCCTGAGCAGCAACTTGTTTTCTGTTCTTCTTGAAGTTCCCCTTCTTCTTCCCTTTGCCCTTTTTCTTGAAACTAGTGGTCTTGTTAACCATCAACACTTGATGCTCCTTTTTGATTTCTACCTCCGCGGCTTTTAGCATTGCGAAGAGCTCGGGAATAGACTTGTCCATCCCTTGCATATTATAGTTCATCACGAAGCTCTTGTAGCTTGGTGGTAGTGATTGAAGAATTCTGTCAATGACACTATCATCGTGAAGATTAACTCCCGATTGAATCAAGTGATTATTATACCCGGACATTTTGAGTATGTGTTCAGCAGCGAACTATTCTCCTCCATCTTGCAGCTATAGAACTTATTGCAGACTTCATATCTCTCAATCCGGGCATTTGCTTGAAATATTAACTTCAACTCCTGGAACATCTCATATGCTCCATGACGTTCAAAATGTCGTTGAAGGCCCGGTTCTAAGCCGTAAAGCATGGCACAATCGAACTATCGAGTAGTCATCGGCTTTGCTCGCGGACGTTCTTAACGTCGTCGGTTGCATCGCCAGCAGTTCGGCACCCAGCGGTGCTTCCGGGACGTAATTCTTCCGTGCAGCAATGAGGATAATCCTCGATTCTGAACCCAGTCCGTGTAATTGCTACCATCATCTTTCAACTTTGCTTTCTCAAGGAACGCATTAAAATTCAACGGAACAACAACACGAGCCATCTATCTACAGTAAAGATAGACAAGCAAAATACTATCGGTACTAAGTTCATGATAAATTTAAGTTCAATTAATCATATTACTTAAGAACTCCCACTTAGATAGACATCCTCCAATCTTCTAAGTGATTACGTGATCCATATTAACTACACCATGTCCGATCGTCACGTGAGATGGAGTAGTTTCAGCAGTGAACATCACTATGTTGATCATATCTACTATATGATTCACGCTCGACCTTCGGTCTCACGTGTTCGAGGCCATATCTGTTATATGCTAGGCTTGTCAAGTTTAACTTTGAGTATTCCGTAGCGCAACTGTTTTTGCACCGTTGTATATGAACGTAGAGCTTATCACACCCGATCATCACGTGGTGTCCGGGCACGACGAACTTTGGCAATGGTGCATACTCGGGAGAACACTTCTTGATAATTTTTAGTGAGAGATCATCTTAAAATGCTACCGTCAATCAAAGCAAGATAAGATGCATAAAGGATAAACATCACATGCAATCAATATAAGTGATATGATATGGCCATCATCATCTTGTGCTTGTGATCTCCATCTCTGAAGCACCGTCATGATCACCATCGTCACCGGCGCGACACCTTGATCTCCATCGTAGCATCGTTGTCGTCTCGCCAACTATTGCTTCTACGACTATCGCTACCGTTTAGTGATAAAGTAAAGCAATTACATGGTGTTTGCATTTCATACAACAATAATAATAAGGCATACCAACAAACAATCATGCCTTTCAAAATATCAATGCGAAAGAACGTTATCCCTACAAAATCATATAGCCTTGTGATGCTCCATCTTCTTAAGACAAAGTATTTATCATGCACAAACTAGATGACAAGCTGAGCAATTGGTTCATACTTTTTAACATGCTTCAACTTTTTCAACTCTCATGCAATACATGAGAGCAAGCTATGGATATAACACTATGGGTGGAATAGAGTATGGTGATAGAGATAATATGGAGAAGACAAAAAAGAAGAAAGTCTCACATTGGCGAGGCTAATCAACGGGTTGTGGAGATGCCCATCAATTGTTGTCAATTCAAGGAGTAGGGATTGCCATGCAACAGATGCACTAATAGCTATAAGTGTATGAAAGCTCAAAAAGAAAACTAATGGGTGTGCATCCAACTTGCTTTGTTCATGAAGACCTCGGGCATTTGAGGAAGCCCATCATTGGAATATACAAGCCAAGTTCTATAATGAAAAATTACCACTAGTTATATGAAACTGAAAGCATAGGAGACTCTATATATGAAAAACATGGTGCTATTTTGAAGCAAAAGTGTGGAAAGGATAGTAACATTGCCCCTTCTCTCTTTCTCTCATTATTTCTCTTTTTTTCTCTTGGGCTCTTTTTGACTTTTTTCGTCTGGAGTCTCATCGACTTATGGGGGAATCATAGTATCCATCATCCTTTCCTCACATGGGACAATGCTCTAATAATGTATATGATGGTCATCACACTTTTATTTACGTACAACTTAAAAATTACAATTCGATACTAGAACAAAATATGACTCTATATGAATGCCTCTGGTGGTGTACTAGGATGTGCAATGATCTATCATAACATGTATAAAAAATGATGAATGGTGGCTGAGCCACAAATACTATGTCAGCTATATGATCATGCAAAGCAATATGACAATGATGATGTGTGTCATAATAACGGAACGGTGGAAGTTGCATGGCAATATATCTCGGAATGGCTATGGAAATGCCATAATAGGTAGGTATGGTGGCTATTTTCAGGAAGATATAAGGAGGCTTATGTGCGATAGAGCGTATCATATCACAGGGTTTGGATGCACCGGCGAAGTTTGCACCACATCTCAAGGTGAGAAAGGGTAATGCACGGTACCGAACAGGCTAGCAAATGGCGGAAATGTGAGAGTGCGTATAATCCATGGAACTCACATTAGTCATAAAGAACTCACATACTTATTGCAAAAGTTTATTAGCCCTCGAAGCAAAGTACTACTACGCATGCCCCTAGGGGGATAGATTGGTAGGAAAAGCCCCGACCGCCACACATTAGGAAGACAATCAACAATAAATCATGCTCCAACTTCATAGCATAATGAGAGACTATACGTGCATACTTCGGGAATCACAAACCTTAACACCAATATTCAAACTAAACCATAGTTACTCACTAGCACAACCCACATATTGCCACCTTTATATCGCAAAACTATTGCAAGGAATCAAACTTATCATATTCAATGATCTACATGGAAGTTTTTATTATATCCCTCTTGAATTCCTATCATGTTAGGACTAAATTCATAACTTGTACTAATTGTATTTACTATTATCAACTCTCAAAAAGATATAAGTGAACCATGAGAGTGCATATATTTCTTTAAAATATAACACCATCGTGCTCTAAAAGATATAAGTGAAGCACTAGAGCAACTACCTAGCTCAAAAGATATAAGTGAAGCACATAGAGTATTCTAAGAAATCACGAATAATGTGTGTCCCTCTAAAAAATGTGTGTTTAACAAAGATGATTGTGGCAAACTAAAAGACAAACAAAGCAAAGACTCATATAATACACGATGCTCCAAGGAAAACTCATATCATGTGATGAATAAAAATGTAGCTCCAAGTAATATTACCGATAGTAGGTAGAGGAAAGAGGGGATGCCTTCCGGGGAATCCCCAAGCTTAGATTCTTGGGAGTCCTTGAATATTACCTTGGGGTGCCTCGAACATCCCCAAGCATAGGCTCTTGCCAGTCCTTATTCCTTCATCCATCGTGATCTCACTCAAAACTTGAAAACTTCAACACACAAAACTCAACAGAAAACTAATCCGTTAGTATAACAAAGCAAATCACCACTTTTGGTACTGTTGTAAAGCCATTCATATTTTATTACTGAATTAAACCTAATGTATTCTAACTTCACCATGGCATATACCCCCTATACAATTGATACGTCCATTTTGCATCATGCTTTTATATTGATATTTATTGCATTATGGGCTGTTATTACACATTATATCACAATACTTATGCCTTTTCTCTCTTGTTTTACAAGGTTTACGTGAAGAGGGAGAATGCCAGCAGATGCAATTTTGAGCTAGAAAAGGAGCAAATATTAGAGACCTATTCTGCACAACTCCAAAAATCCTGAAACTTCACGGAGAATTATTTTGGAATATATATAAAATATTGGGCGAAGAAAGCACCAGAGGGGGGCTACTGAAGGAAATATGCCCTAGAGGCAATAATAAAGTTATTATTTATTTCCTCCTATCATGATAAATGTTTATTATTCATGCTAGAATTGTATTAACCGGAAACATGATACATGTGTGAATACATAGACAAACATATAGTCACTAGTATGCCTCTACTTGACTAGCTCATTAATCAAAGATGGTTATGTTTCCTAACCATAGACATGTGTTGTTATTTGATTAATGGGATCACATCATTAGGAGAATGATGTGATTGACATGACCCATTTCGTTAGCCTAGCACTTGATCGTTGAGCGCTCTGCTTTATATAAGAGTTCGTCCAGGCTTGTCCTTTGCTACAAAAAATATTAGGCCACCTTGCTGCACCTTAGTTACTTTTGTTACTTCTTACCCGTTACAAATTATCTTATCACAAAATTATCTGTTACCGATAATTTCAGAGCTTGCGGAGAATACCTTACTGAAAACCGCTTGTCATTTCCTTCTGCTCCTCATTGGGTTCGACACTCTTACTTTTCGAAAGGACTATGATAGATCCCCTATACTTGTGGGTCATCAAGACTCTTTTCTGGCGCCATCACCGGGGAGTGAAGCACCTCTGGTAAGTGGAATTTGGTAAGGAAACAATTATATAGTGTGCTGAAATTTACTGTCGCTTGTCACTATGGAAAGTAATCCTTTAAGGGGCTTGTTCGGGGTATATGCACCTCAACCGGTAGAGCAAGAAGTTGGTCCTAAACCTACTAGACCTACTGAAAATATTTATTACGAAATTCCTTCGGGTATGATAGAGAAACTGCTGGCTAATCCTTATACAGGAGATGGAACATTATATCCTGATATGCATCTAATCTATGTGGATGAAGTTTGTGGATTATTTAAGCTTGTAGGTTTGCCCGAGGATGAAGTCAAGAAGAAGGTCTTCCCTTTATCTTTGAAGGAGAAGGCATTGACATGGTATAGGCTATGTGATGATATTGGATCATGGAACTACAACCGGTTGAAATTGGAATTTCATCAGAAGTTCTATCCTATGCATCTGGTTCATCGTGATCGGAATTATATATATATATATATATATATATATATATATATATATATATAATTTTTGTCCTTGTGAAGGAGAAAGTATCGCTCAAGCTTGGTGGACGCTTAAGTCAATGTTATATTCATGCCCCAATCATGAGCTCTCACGAGAAATTATTATTGAGAATTTTTATGCTCGGCTTTCTCGTAATGATCAATCCATGCTCGATACTTCTTGTACTGGTTCTTTTATGAAGAAGACTATTGAATTCAAATGGGATTATTGGAAAGAATTAAATGCAACTCTGAAGATTGGTAACTCGACGAAGGTATCAGGTATAAACCAAGTTTGATTGTGTTAAATCTTTTATGGATACCGATGTTTTTCATGAATTTAGCACTAAATATGGACTTGACTCTGAGATAGTAGCTTCTTTCTGTGAATCATTTGCTACTCATGTCGATCTCCCTAAGGAGAAGTGTTTTAAATATCATCCTCCCATTGAAGTGAAAGTAGTAGAACCTATTAAATTTGAAGAAGAAACTATTACTTACAATGTTGATCCTGTTGTTCCTACTGCTTAT
The DNA here is from genome assembly GCA_021605145.1 of Aegilops bicornis. NCBI lineage: Eukaryota > Viridiplantae > Streptophyta > Magnoliopsida > Poales > Poaceae > Aegilops > Aegilops bicornis. Next base: position 300,711,581 of record CM038675.1, read on the forward strand.
ATTGAGAAACCACCTTTTCATGTTAGAATATAGGATCGTGCTAAAGCTTCAACTGTGGTTCATAAGAGTTATACTAGAACACCTACACTCCCTGAACAAATTAGAGTTGAACCTAGTATTGCTATGGTTAAATATCTCTTGGTTGATAATATTGATGGGCATGTTATTTATTTCTGTGATGAAGCTGCTAGAATTGCTAAACCCGATATTAAAGACAAACATAGACCTGTTGTTGGCATGCCTGTTGTTTCTGTTAAAATAGGAGATCATTGTTATCATGGCTTATGTGATGTGGGTGCTAGTGTGAGTGCGTTTCCTTTTTTACTTTATATCAATAAATTACGAATGATATTGCACCTGTTGAGATAGAAGATATTGATGTTACTATTAAGCTTGCCAATAGAGATACTATATCACCAATTGGGATTGTTAGAGATGTTGAAGTCTTGTGCGGGAAAATAAAATACCCTACTGATTTTCTTGTTCTTGGTTCCCCACTAGATGATTTTTGTCCCATTATATTTGGTAGACCTTTCCTGAATATTTGTTAATGCTAAGATAGATTGCGAGAAAGAAATTGTTACTGTAAGTTTGGGGATATGTCTCATGATTTTAATTTGTCTAAATTTCCTAGACAACCCCATGATAAAGAATTGCCTAGTAAGGATGAAATTATTGGTCTTTCTTCTATTGTTGTGCCTCCTACTGATCCTTTAGAACAATATTGGCTAGATCATGAGAATGATATGTTTATGAATGAAAGAAAGGAATTAGATGAAATATTGTTTAATCAAGGGCCTGTTTTGAAACACAATTTGCCTGTCCAAATCCTTGGAGATCCTCCTCCACCCAAGGGTGATCCCGTGTTTGAGCTTAAACAATTACCTGATACTTTGAAATATGCTCATCTTGATGAAAAGAAGATATCTCATGTTATTATTAGTGCTAACCTTTCAAAGCATGAATAAAAGAAATTATTGAAAAATCTAAGGAAGCACTGTGCCGCTATTGGATATACTCTTGATGATCTTAAGGGCATTAGCCCCACTCTATGTCAGCACAAAATTAATATGGAGCCTGATGCTAAACCAGTTGTTGATCATCAACGACAGTTAAATCCTAAGATGAAGGAAGTGGTAAGAAATGAAATACTAAAGCTTCTGGAGGCAGGTATAATTTATCCTATTGCTGATAGTATATGGGTAAGACCTGTTCATTGTGTCCCTAAGAAGGGAGGTATTACTGTTGTTCCCAATGATAAGACTGAATTGATCCCTCAAACAATTGTTACAGATTATAGAATGGTAATTGATTTTAGAAAATTAAACAAAGCTACTAGAAAAGATCATTACCCTCTACCTTTTATTGATCAAATGCTAGAAAGACTATCTAAACATACACATTTTTGCTTTCTAGATGGTTATTCTGGTTTCTCCCAAATACCTGTGCCAAAAGAGGATCAAGAAAAAACTACTTTTATATGCCCTTTTGGTACTTCTGCTTATAGACGTATGCCTTTTGGTTTATGTAATGCACCTGCTACCTTTCAAAGATGTATGACTGCTATATTCTCTGACTTTTGTGAAAAGATTGTTGACGTTTTCATGGATGATTTCTTTGTTTATGGAATTTCTTTTGATGATTGCTTGAGCAACCTTGATCGAGTTTTGCAGAGATGTGAAGAAACTAATCTTGTCTTGAATTGGGAAAAGTGCCACTTTATGGTTAATGAAGGTATTGTCTTGGGGCATAAGATCTCCTAAAGAGATGTTGAAGTTGATAGAGCTAAAGTATATGCTATTGAAAAGATGTCGTGTCCTACCGATATCAAAGGTATAAGAAGTTCCCTTGGTCATGCTGGTTTCTATAGGAGGTTTATTAAAGACTTCTCTAAAATTTCTAGGCCTCTCACTAATCTCTTGCAAAAATATGTCCCATTTGTTTTTGATGGTAATTGTGTAGAATCATTTGAAATTCTTAAGAAAGCCTTGATTTCTGCACCTATTGTTCAACCACCTGATTGGAACCCACCCTTTGAAATTATGTGTGATGCTAGTGATTATGCTGTTGGTGTTGTTCTAGGACAAAGAGTTGATAAGAAATTAAATGTTATTCATTATGCTAGTAAAACTCTAGACAGTGCCCAGAGAAATTATGCTACTGCTGAAAAAGAATTTTTAGCTTGTGATAAGTTCAGATCTTACATTATTGATTTCAAAGTAACTGTTCACAATGATCATGCTGCTATTAAATATCCTATGGAAAAGAAAGATGCTAAACCTAGACTTATTAGATGGGTTCTCTTGTTACAAGAGTTTGATTTGCATATTATTAATAGAAAGGGAGTTGAGAACCCCGTTGCAGACAACTTGTCTAGGTTAGAAAATGTTCTTGATGACCCACTACCTATTGATCATAGCTTTCCTCATGAAAAATTAGCTGTCATAAATGCTTCTCGTAATACTCCATGGTATGCTGATTATGCTAATTACATTGTTGCCAATTTATACCACCTAGTTTCTCATACCATCAAAAGAAAAAGTTTTTCTATGATTTAAGACATTACTTTTGGGATGACCCACACCTTTATAAAGAAGGAGTAGATGGTGTTGTTAGACGTTGTGTACCTGAGCATGACAGGAACAGATCCTACGTAAGTGTTACTCCGAGGCCTACGGAGGACACCACGCTGGAGATAGAACTGCACATAAGGTATTGCAATCTGGTTTTTATTGGCCTACTCTCTTCAAGTATGCTCGTAAGTTTGTCTTGTCTTGTGATGAATGCCAGAGAATTAGTAATATTAGTAGATGTCAGGAAAAGCCTATGAATTATTCACTTGTTATTGAACCATTTGATGTTTGGGGCTTGGATTATATGGGACCTTTTCCTTCCTCTAATGGGTATACACATATTTTAGTTGCTGTTGATTACGTTACTAAGTGGGTAGAAGCTATTCCAACTAGTAGTGCTGGTCATAACACTTCTATTAAAATGCTTAAAGAAGTTGTTTTTCTGAGGTTTGGAGGCCCTAGATATTTAATGACTGATGGTGGTTCACATTTTAGTCATGGTGCTTTCTGTAAATTGCTTGCTAAGTATGATGTCAACCATAGAATTGCATCTCCATATCATCCTCAGTCTAGTGGTCAAGTAGAATTGATCAATAGAGAAATTAAATTGATTTTGCAAAAGACTGTTATTAGATCTAGAAAGAATTGGTCTAAGAAACTTGATGATGCATTATGGGCTTATAGAACTACTTATAAGAATCCTATGGATATGTCTGCGTATAAAATGGTTTATGGGAAATCATGTCACTTACCTCTAGAACTAGAACATAAAGCTTATTGGGCAATCAAAGAGCTCAACTATGATTTCAAACTTGCCGGTGAGAAGAGGTTATTTGACATTAGCTCGCTTGATGAATGGAGAACCCAAGCCTATGAGAATGCCAAGTTGTTTAAACAAAAGGTTAAAATATGGCATGACAAAAGGATACAAAAGCGTGAGTTTAATGTAGGTGACCATGTTTTGCTATACAACCCTTGTTTAAGATTTTTTGCAGGAAAGCTTCTTTATAAATGGGAAGGTCCTTACATTATCGAGGAGGTATATCATTCCGGTGCCATCAAAATCAACAATGCCGAAGGCACAAATCTGAAGGTGGTAAACGGTCAAAGAATCAAACATTATATTTCAGGTACTCCCATAAATGTTGAGACCAATATAAGTAATACCATAACACTGGAGGAGTACATAAGGGATACATTCCAGAATGTTTCAGACTCCAAAATGAATAGGTATGTGGTACGGTAAGTAAACCGACTCCAAAACTTTTCCTATAGCAAATTTTCTCCATTTTGGAATATTTAGAAAAACAGGAAAATTAAAAGTAGTCCGAAAGATGCACGAGGAGACCACAAGGGTGGAGGGCGCGCCCTACCCCCTGATACATCTCCGTCGCATCTACTTTTACAAACACTTTTGCCCTTGTTTTGGACTCTAACTTGTATGATTTGAATGGAACTAACCCGGACTGACGTTGTTTTCAGCAGAATTGCCATGATGTTGTTTTATGTGCAGAAAACAAAAGTTCTCGGAATGACCTGAAACTCCACAGAATACCTTACAATAAATAATAAAAAAATCCCCGCCAAAGATGAAGACCGGGGCCCACACCTGTCCCACGAGGGTGGGGGCGCGCTTCTAGGGCGCGCCCCCTACCTCGTGGGCCCCCTGGACCTCCTCCGACGCCAACTCCAACTCTATATAATTGCTTTCGGAGATAAAAAATAGAGGAGAAGAAATCATCACGTTTTACGATACGGAGCTGCCGCCAAGCCCTAAAACCTCTCGGGAGGGCTGATCTGGAGTCCGTTCGGGGCTCCGGAGAGGGGGATTCGTCGTCGTCGTCATCATCAACCATCCTCCATCACCAATTTCATGATGCTCACCGCCGGCGTGAGTAATTCCATCGTAGGCTTCTTTGGAAGGTGATGGGTTGGATGAGATTTATCATGTAATCGAGTTAGTTTTGTTAGGATTTGATCCCTAGTATCCATTATGTTACGAGATTGATGTTGTTACGACTTTGCTATGCTTAATGCTTGTCACGGGGCCCGAGTGCCATGATTTCAGATCTGAACCTATTATGTTTTCATGAATATATGTGTGTTCTTGATCCTATCTTGCAAGTCTATAGTCACCTATTATGTGTTATGATCCGACAACCACGAAGTGACAATAATCGGGATACTTCTCGGTGATGACCATAGTTTGAGGAGTTCATGTATTCACTATGTGCTAATGCTTTGTTCCGTTCTCTATTAAAAGGAGGAATTAATATCCCTTAGTTTCCGATAGGACCCGCTGCCACGGGAGGGTAGGACAAAAGATGTCATGCAAGTTCTTTTCCATAAGCACGTATGACTATATTCGGAATACATGCCTACATTACATTGATGAATTGGAGCTAGTTATGTGTCACCCTATGTTATGACTGTTACATGATGAACCGCATCCGGCATAATTATCCATCACTGATCTGGTGCCTACGAGTTTTGTTGGGGATCGTAGCAGAAATTTAAAATTTTCTACGCATCACCAAGATCAATCTATGGAGTAATCTAGCAACGAGGGGAAGGGGAGTGCATCTACATACCCTTGTAGATCGCTAAGCGGAAGCATTGCAAGAACGCGGATGAAGGAGTCGTACTCGTAGCGATTCAGATCGCGGTTGATTCCGATCTAAGCGCCGAACCACGGCGCCTCCGCGTTCAACACACATGCAGCCTGGTGATGTCTCCCACGCCTTGATCCAGCAAGGGGAGAAGGAGAGGTTGGGTAAGACTCCGTCCAGCAGCAGCACGACGGCGTGGTGGTGAAGGAGGAGCGTGGTAATCCTGCAGGGCTTCGCCAAGCACCGATGGAGAGGAGGAGGACTTGGGAGAGGGGAAGGGCTGCGCCAGAACTTGGGTGCGGCTGCCCTCCCAAGTAGGGGGCGGCGGCCAGGGGGCTGCCGGCCCCCTCAGATCCAATCCGAGGAGGGGGCGGCGGCCAGGGGGGTGCCTTGCCCCCCAAGGCAAGGAGGCGCCCCCCTTAGGGTTCCCCCCAAACCCTAGGCATGGGCCCTAGGGGGGGGGCGCCCAGCCCACTAAGGGGCTGGTCCCTCTCCACACACAGCCCATAGGGCCCTCCGGGGCAGGTGGACCCTCCCGGTGGACCCCCAGAACCCCTTCGGTGGTCCCGATACAGTACCGGTAACCCCCCGAATTATTCCGGTGACCGTATGATGACTTCCCATATATAAATATTTACCTCCGGACCATTCTGGAACTCCTCGTGACGTCCGGGATCTCATCCGAGACTCCGAAAAACATTCAGTAACCACGTACAGCTATTCCATATAACCCTAGCCTCATCAAACCTTAAGTGTGTAGACCCTACGGGTTCGGGAACCATGCAGTCATGACCGAGACATATCTCCGGCCAATAACCAACAGTGGGATCTGGATACCCATGTTGGCTCCCACATGTTCCACGATGATCTCATCGGATGAACCACGATGTCAAGGATTCAATCAATCCCGTATTCAATTCCCTTTGTCTATCGGTACTATACTTGCCCGAGATCCGATCGTCGGTATCCCGATACCTTGTTCAATCTCGTTACCGGCAAGTCTCTTTACTCGTTCCGTAACACATCATCCCGTGATCAACTCCCTGGTCACATTGTGCACATTATGATGATGTCCTACCGAGTGGGCCCAGAGATACCTCTCCATCACACGGAGTGACAAATCGATCTCGATTCATGCCAACCCAATGCAGACACTTTCGGAGATACCCGTAGTGCACCTTTATAGCCACCCGATTACGTTGTGACTTTTGGAACACCCAAAGCATTCCTACGGTATCCGGAGTTGCACAATCTCATGGTCTAAGGAAATGATACTTGACATTAGAAAAGCTTTAGCATACTGAACTACACGATCTTGTGCTAGGCTTAGGATTGGGTCTTGTCCATCACATCATTCTTCTAATGATGTGATCCCGTTATCAACGACATCCAATGTCCATGGTCGTGAAACCGTAACCATCTATTGATCAACGAGCTAGTTAACTAGAGGCTTACTAGGGACATGGTGTTGTCTATGTACCCACACATGTATCTGAGTTTCCTATCAATACAATTCTAGCATGGATAATAAACGATTATCATGAACAAGGAAATATAATAATAAATAATTTATTATTGCCTCTAGGGCATATTTCCAACAGTCTCCCACTTGCACTAGAGTCAATAATCCAGTTCACATAGCTATGTGATTAACACTCAAGGTCACATCTCCATGTGACTAACACCCAAAGAGTTTACTAGAGTCAATAATCTAGTTCACATTACCATGTGATTAACACTCAATGTTTGATCATGTTATGCTTGTGAGAGATGTTATCGTCAACGGGTCTGAACCTTTCAGATCCGTGTGTGCTTTACAAATCTCTATGTCATCTTGTAGATGCAGCTACCACGCTCTATTTGGAGCTATTCCAAATAACTGTTCTACTATTCGAATCCGGTTTACTACTCAGAATCATCCAGATTAGTGTCAAAGTTTGCATCGGCGTAACCCTTTACGATGAACTCTTTTACCACCTCCATAATCGAGAAAATTCCTTAGTCCACTAGTTACTAAGGATAACCTTGACCGTTGTCTGTGATCCATTCCTAGATCACACTTGTACCTTTTTCAGGTGCGGTACACAACATAGCATACTTTAGAGCCTACATCTAAAGCATAGGGGACGGCCTTCGTCCTTTCTCTCTATTCTGCCATGGTTAGGTCTTGAGTCTTACTCAACACTCATACCTTATAACACAGCCAAGAACTCCTTCTTTGCCGATCTATTTTTGAACTCCTTCAAAATCTTGTCATGGTATGTGTTCGTTTGAAAGTACTATTAAGCGATTTTTGATCTATCCTTATAGATCTTGATGCTCAATGTTCAAGTAGCTTAATCCAGGTTTTCCATTGAAAAACACTTTTCAAATAACCCTATATGCTTTCCAGAAACTCTACATCATTTCTGATCAGCAATAGTCAACAACATATACTCATCAGAAATTCTATAGTGCTCCCACTCACTTCTTTGGAAATACAAGTTTCTCATAAACTTTGTATAAACCCAAAATCTTTGATCATCACATCAAAGCGTACATTCCAACTCTGAGATGCTTACTCCAGTCCTTAGAAGGATTGCTGGAGCTTTGCATACTTGTTAGCATCTTTTAGGATTGACAAAACCTTCTGGTTGTATCACATACAACCTTTCCTCAAGAAAATCGTCGAGGAAATGATGTTTTGACATCCGATCTGCAAGATTTCATAAATAATGCAGTAATCGCTAATATAATTCCAACAGACTCTTAGCATCGCTACGAGTGAGAAAGTCTCATCGTAGTCAACTCGTTGAACTTGTCGGAAAACATCTTAATGACAAGTCGAGCTCTCTTAATGGTGATACTTACCATCATTGTCCGTCTTCCTTTTAAAATCCATATGTACCCAACAGCCTTATGACCATCAAGTAGTTCTTCCAAAGTCTACACTTTGTTTTCATACATGGATTCTTTCTCGGATTTTATGGCCTTGAGCCAATTTTCGGGATCCGGGCCCACCATCGCTTCTCCATAGCTCGTAGGTTCATTGTTGTCTAGCAACATGACTTCCAAGACATGATTACGTACCACTCTGAAGTAGTACGCATCCTTGTCGTCCTACGAGGTTTGGTAGTTACTTGATCCGAAGTTTCATGATCACTATCATAAGCTTCCACTTCAATTGGTATAGGTGCCACAGGAACAACTACCTGTGCCCTGCTACACACTAGTTGAAGTGATGGTTCAATAACCTCATCAAGTCTCCACCATCCTCCCACTCAATTCTTTCGAGAGAAACTTTTCCTCGAGAAAGGACCTGATTTTAGAAACAATCCCTATTGCTTTAGGATCTGAGACATGAGGTATACCCAACTGTTTTGGGTGTCCTATGAAGATGCACTTATCTGTTTTGGGTTCGAGCTTATCAGCCTGAAACTTTTTCACATAAGCGTCGCGGCCCCAAACCTTTTAAGAAACGACAGCTTAGGTTTCTCTGAACCATAGTTCATACGGTGTCGACTCAAACGGAATTGCGTGGTGCCCTATTTAAAGTGAATGTAGTTGTCTCTAATGCCTAACCCATAAACTATAGTGGTAATTCGATAAGAGACATCATGGTATGCACCATATCCAATAGGGTGCAGTTATGATGTTCGGACACACCATCACACTATGGTGTTCCAGGCGGTATTAGTTGTGAAACAATTTCCACAATGTCTTAACTGTGTGCCAAACTCGTAATTCAGATATTCATCTCTATGATCATATCATAGATATTTTATCCTTTGTCATGACAATCTTTCAACTTCACCTTGAAATTACTTGAACCTTTCAATAATTCAGACTCGTGATTCATCAAGTAAATATACTCAGCATCTACTCAAATCATCTGTGAAGTAAGAACATAACGATATCCACTACATGCCTCAACACTCATTGGACTGCACACATCAAGATGTATTACTTCCAACAAGTTGCTTTCTTGTTCCATCTTTCAATCATCTTGCCCATGCGGTATGATTTGCATGTCTCAAGTGAGCCCAAACGATCCATCTGTATGGAGTTTCTTCATGCATATATATCAATAGGCATGGTTCGCATGTCTCAAGTGATTCAAAAACAAGTGAGTCCAAAGATCCATCAACATGGAGCTTCTTCATGCGTTTTATACCATTATGACTCAAATTGCAGTGCCACAAGTATGTGGTACTATCATTACTATCTTATATCTTTTGGCATGAACATGTGTATCACTACGATCGGGATTCAATAAACCATTCATTTTAGGTGCAAGACCATTGAAGGTATTATTCAAGTAAACAGAATAACCATTATTCTCTAACTTAAATGAATAACCGTATTGCAATGAACATGGCCTAATCATATTCATGGTCAGCGTAGACACCTGATAACATTTATCTAGGTTCAATACTAATCCTCAAGGCAGATGGAGCGTGCGATGGTGATCTCATCAACTTTGGAAACACTTCCAACACACATTGTCACCTCGCCCTTAGCCAGTCTCCGTTTAGTCCGTAGCTTTTGCTTCAAGTCACCAATAATAGCAACTGAACCGGTATCCAATACCCAGGTGCTACCAGGAGTACTAGTAAGGTGAACATTAATAACACATATATACTTTGTTGAAGTTGCCAGCCTTCTTATCTACCATGCATTTGGGGTAGTTCCGCTATCAGTGACCGTTCCCCTTACAATAGAAGCACTTAGTCTCGGGTTTGGGTTCAACCTTGGGTTCCTTTCATCGAGCGGCAACCGGTTTGCCATTCATGAAGTTTCCTTCTAGCCATTGCCCTTCTTGAAACCGGTGGTCTTGTTAAACCATCAACACTTGATGCTCCTTCTTGATTTCTACCTTTTGCGGTCTTAAGCCTTTAACAGCTCCGGGATCATCTCCATCCCTTGCATGTCATAGTTCATCACGAAGATCTAGTAGCTTAGTGATAGTGACTAGAGAAATCTATCAATCACTATCTTATCTGGAAGTTTAACTCCCACTTGATTCAAGTGATTGTAGCACCCAGATATTCTGAGCACATGCTCACTAGCTGAGCTATTCTCCTCCATCTTATAGGCAAATAACTTGTATGAGGTCTCATACCTCTCAACATGGGCATGAGCCTGAAATCCCAATTTCAGCTCTTGGAACATCTCATATGTTCTATGGCGTTCAAAACGTCATTGGAATCCCGATTCTAAGCCGTAAAGTATGGTGCACTTAACTATCAAGTAGTCATCGGGACGTATCTGTCAGATGTTCATAACATCCACAGACAACGCTGGAGGGGTTGGCACACCGAGCGGTGCATCAAAGACATAAGCCTTCTATGTAGCAGTGAGGACACTCCTCAGGCAACAGACCTAGTCCGCATCATTGCTTACAATATCTTTCACCTTAATCTTTCTCTAGGAACGTATTGAAACAGGTAGCTACAATGCGAGCTATTGATCTACAACCCTTTTTGCAAAGACAACTTAGACTATTGTTCATGCTAAATAAGTTCATATAATCAAATTATATAATGAACTCCCACTCAGATAGACATCCCTCTAGTCATCTAAGTGATACATGATCCCAGTCAACTAGGTCGTGTCCGATCATCACGTGAGACGGACTAGTCATCATCGGTGAACATCTTCATGTTGATCGTATCTTATATACGACTCATGTTCGACCTTTCGATCTTCCGTGTTCCGAGGCCATGTCTGTACATGCTAGGCTCGTCAAGTCAACCTAAGTGTATTGCATGTGTAAATCTGGCTTACACCCGTTGTATTCGAACGTTAGAATCTATCACACCCAATCATCACGTGGTGCTTGAAACAACGAACCTTCGTGAACGGTGCAGTTAGGGGGAACACTTTCTTGAAATTATTGCGAGGGATCATATTATTTAAGCTACCGTCATTCTAAGCAAATAAGATGTAAAAAATGATAAACATCACATGCAATCAAATAGTGACATGATATGGCCAATATCATTTTGCTCCTTTTGATCTCCATCTTCGGGGCGCCATGATCATCATCGTCACCGGCATGACACCGTGATCTCCATCATCATGATCTCCATCATCGTGTCTTCATGAAGTTGTCTCGTCATCTATTACTTCTACTACTATGGATAACGGTTTAGCAATAAAGTAAAGTAATTACATGACGTTTATGTTGACACGCAGGTCATAAATAAATTAAGACAACTCCTATGGCTCCTGCCGGTTGTCATACTCATCGACATGCAAGTCCTGATTCCTATTACAAGAACATGATCAATCTCATACATCACATATATCATTCATCACATCCTTTTGGCCATATCACATCACACGGCATATGCTGCAAAAACAAGTTAGATGTCCTCTAATTGTTGTTGCAAATTTTTACGTGGCTGCTATAGGTTTCTTAGCAAGAACGTTTCTTACCTACGCCAAAACCACAACGTGATATGCCAATTTCTATTTACCCTTCATAAGGACCCTTTTCATCGAATCCGATCCGACTAAAGTGGGAGAGACAGACACCCGCTAGCCACCTTATGCAACTAGTGCAAGTCAGTCAGGAGAACCTGTCTCACGTAAGAGTACGTGTAAGGTCGGTTCGGGCCGCTTTATCCCACGATGCCGCCGAATCAAGATAAGACTAGTAACGGCAAGTAAATTGACAAAATCGACGCTAACAACTACTTTGTGTTCTACTCGTGCATAGAAACTGCGCATAGACCTAGCTCCGATACCACTGTTGGGGATCGTAGCAGAAATTTAAAATTTTCTATGCATCACCAAGATCAATCTATGGAGTAATCTAGCAACAAGGGGAAGGGGAGTGCATCTACATACCCTTGTAGATCGCTAAGCGGAAGCATTGCAAGAACGCGGATGAAGGAGTCGTACTCGTAGCGATTCAGATCGCGGTTGATTCCGATCTAAGCGCCGAACCACGTGTAGCGACCAGACCCGAATGGATCAAGTCTCTGTGCTCAGTGTCATCCCTGGATCAGTAATGCTGACACCACACAGTACTTCGAAGGATTTATAGCAGAGTAGCAATCACACACTTATTACATCGTTGTCCACAAAGGAACTTAATACAATAATATGGCTTAAGGCCATCTAATAATAACAACGGAAGACTTGGAAGAATAGTGAGACCATCAACTCCATCGGCATCACTGAGTATAGAACCACGACCTAACACCATACTCGTAAATGCGAAAAGTCTGCAACGTGAAAGTTACATCCCGAAACGGGTCAAGACATGGAATATGCCGGCAATGTAACACATAGAGAGCAATGAAGGAATAAGCCTATACTACATGCATATATGGCTGGTGGAAAAGCTCTACGGTTACATTTTTGCATAAAGCTAGTTTTTCCCTACAACAAAGGAATAATTTTATTTAACTATCATGGTGGTTGTTAAACATTGAGAATGGTTGTCAAGATCCTCAATCCCAATTAAAAGTACTCATTAAAACCCAATAACATTTATTCAAGTAACATGTTGAGATTCACATGATATTCAAGTACTAGATACTCAAGATGTCCATAACCGGGGACACGGCTAATCATGATTAGTTTATACACTCTGCAGAGGTTTGCACTTTTCCCCACAAGACTCGATCGCCTCCGCTTTGGTTCTCGTGACTACATGGTGTTTGAGAGGCGGATGACCGAGACACAGCCTTTCGAAGCGCTTAGCACCTTACTTGTGGGTAGACGGTACACCTACTTTCCCCTACATCTGCTAGTCTACCCGTAAGAGTTCGCACAACTTAGTCAACTATGCGAGCCCATAATGGCTTGTGGCTGCACACGGAAGTTTCTAGTTTGAATAATCTTATGATCCCTTTGAGCCTGGGTGGCGGTCCAAGAAATACAGTAAGTCCTGATAGAAACCAGGTGCCTCAATCCACCCAGATGTGTGTGTTTAGGTTGCCACCTTAGATAAACCATTAATTAACAATCTCACATCTGTCATGGATATTCACTCACCCAATCCACGTCTACTAGCATAGCATGGCATAATAAGCAAACGAGAAGTAACTCCCTGTGTTTCATAAGTAAAACAGTAATAGGTACTACCTCAATCTACTTCCCAAACCCACAATTTAATTAGATCCTAAACATGCAAGTGTTTGAGGGCTTGATCTAATGCAATAAAACTGGGTAGTAGAAAAGGGTATGATCAAGTGTTACTTGCCTTGTCGATGATCCGCGAGACCTAGAGATTCAAGTAACAAGCGGCGACTCCGGTGATCTAACACGGACAAACAACAAGCATACAATAAGTACTCATCTAATGCACAGGGAAATCTCGAATAAAAGATCTAACCAGATAGTTCAACTTAAGAACCCTGGTTGCAAAAGAATCGAATCAAATAAAGCATCGAAAGTCGAAACTCGAGAGAGAACGACTCGATTTAGCAATCGGAAACTAGGTCAAAATTTTACAGTAGCAAAACTCTGTATAAGTAGGTTAGTCGAACGGCGGTTTCAGAACGAAACTCCAGGCGCTTTAATCACCTGATTCCGATAAACGAGCAAGAAATAAAACAGATTTGAAAATCGGATCGGAAATCGAATCAGAAAAATAACGGATTAAATCCGATTAAAAGAAAATGACGAACGGACTAAATAACGGACGTTCGTTAATGTAACTAATCCAACGAACACATTCATTGAAACGAACGGTTCGGTGAACATTCGTTAATTAAGAAAACCGGAAAAATAAAAACCATCTAGGTTTTGAAAAAACCGAACATCTCGAGAAAACCGGATCGGGTTTTCTAACAAAACCGGATCGGGCGGCGGCGAGGCTACCTCGGCTGGCTCACGGCGGGCTCCGGCCTCCCGTGGGCATGACAGGCGGTGGGTGGCGGCGGGGTCGACTGGGTGGCGAGGGCTCGGCGACGGCGACAGGCGGCGGCGGCGTCCTCAAGGCGGCTCGGGGTGGAGGGCGGCAAGGAGGTGGGTTGAGGAGAGAGGGGGTGGCGGTATAAATAGGAGGAGGGGGTCTCGGTGCCTTGGGGAGGGGGCAAGCTGTGGCGGCGGCGGAGGCGGGCGGCGGGAGTCTCAGGGGAGGGGGAGGCGGGCCGGGGCGCTGGCTAGCTGGGCCTTGGCCCGGGGGGTGCGCGATTCTTTTTAAAACAAAACAAAACTAAACGGATTAAAAAAAATACCAAACGAACTCCGAATTTAATAAAATAAATTTTCCCCGACTCCTAAAATGAGTCGAACAAAATGAACTTTAAAAACGGCAAACATGCATATTTTTTTTAAATGCTCATTTTTGCCTAAGCAAAATAAATCTTCCAAAACCAAATTTTGATTTATTTATAATATCTTCATTTTTCCTAAATATTGGGAAAGTCATATTATTCCCTCTCTTAATTTTTTATAGGAAAATTTTATGAAGATAATTAAATAAATCCAATGATCCCATTTTCAAGATTTGAGAAATCCCAAATATGAAAATAATGAAACTTCCAACTCTCTCCGAGGGTCCTTGAGTTGCGTGAAATTTTCTAGGATCGGAAAATGCGAGAAAATATGATATGCATGATGACCTAATGTATAACATTCCAAATTGAAAATTTGGGATGTTACAAACCTACCCCTTAAGATGAATCTCGCCCTCGAGATTCGGGTTGGCTAGAAAATAGGTGAGGTGGTCCTTGAGCAAAACTTCATCTCTTTCCTGTGTGGCTTCATCCTCGGTGGTGGTGGCTCCAATTGAACTTTGCAAAACTTGATAACCTTGCTGCGGGTAACTCTCTGGCATAATCGAGAATCTTAACGGTTTTTCCTCATATGTTAAGTCATCCTTCAACTGAATTGCTTCCAAAGTGGCACTGTGTCTCTTAACGGTACCTCTGCTATCTCGGGTGACATTTCTTCAATCGAGAAACATGGAATACATCATGAACTCCCGACAGTCCTTCCGCAATTCCAACTTATAAGCAACTTCTCCCATGCGTTGCAAAATCTTATACGGTCCAACGAAACGTGGTGCTAACTTTCCTTTAACTCCAAAACGCTTAACTCCTCAAGCGGGATACTCGAGATATACTCTGTCTCCAACTTCATACTCAATCGCTGGCGCTTTGAATCGGCATAGCTCTTTGTCCGGACTGGGCTACCTTGAGCCTGTCTCGAATCAACTTAACTTTCTGTTCAGACTCCTTAATCAAATCTGGTCCAAACAATCGACGATCTCCAGTTTCGTCCCATGACAACGTGTCTCGCACCTTCTTCCATATGAGCCTCGAAGGTGCCATCTTCAAGCTGGTTTGGTAACTGTTGTTGTAGGAAAATTCTGCATATGGCAAATTATCATCCCAGCTAGATCCATAATCTAGGGCACAAGCTCTCAAAGATGTCCTCCAAAATCTGATTGACTCTCTCGGTCATCCATCGGTCTGTGGGTGGAAAGTATCAATTCCAATCGGGTTCCCAATGTTTCGTGTAACCGGTTCCAAAATTTCGAGGTAAACCGGGTTCCTCTATCTCGACACGATGCTCCTCGGAACTCCGTGTAAGCACACAATTCTGGTCATGTATATCTTTGCCAACTTAGCAATCGCTATAGGTAGTCTTGATCGAATGAAATGAGCTACCTTCGTTAAACGGTCGACTATAACCCAAATCGAGTCATATCCTGAACGAGTCTTTGGCAATCATGTGATAAAATCCATGCCTAGTTTATCCCACTTCCATTCGGGTATCGGCAATGGTTGTAACAATCCTGCTGGCTTCTGATGCTCTGCCTTTACTTTCTGACATACATCGCAAACTGCTACATACTCCGCAATATCCTTCTTCATTCCGGTCCACCAGAAAGTATTCTTCAAACCCAAATACATCTTGGTATTCCCTGGGTGAATCGAATAGGGTGAATCATGAGCTTCTTGTAAAATCAACTTCCTGATCTCAGGGTCATTGGGCACATAAACACGGTCTTCAAACCATAGGGTATCGTGCTCGTCCTCACGAAATCCTTTAGCTTTTCCTTTGCTCATTTTCTCCTTTATAGAGGCAACTTCCTTATCTGCCTTTTGGGCTTCTCTGATTTTGTCCATTAGTGTCGACTAAATCTCCAATGCTGCTACATAGCCTCTCGGAACTATTTCCAAGCATAGTTCTCGAAGGTCCTCGGCTAACTCATTGGGTATCCCTCCCATCATTAGGGTATTGACGCGTGGCTCTTACGGCTCAATGCGTCACCTACGACATTAGCCTTTCCGGGGTGATAATGCAATCTCATATCATAATCCTTGATAAGTTCTAACCATCTCTTTTGTCTGAGATTCAATTCCTTCTGTGTGAAAATGTACTTCAAACTCTTGTGATCCGTGTACACTTCACAATGATTTCCAATGAGAAAATGTCTCCATGTCTTCAAGGCATGCACAACGGCTGCTAACGTGTGGCATAACTTAACTCATGGGGCTTAAGTTGTCGTGAGGCATACGAAACAACTCTTCCTTCTTGCATAAGCACTGCTCCAAGTCCTCGACGTGAAGCGTCGCAATACACCTCATAATCCTTGGTCTGATCTGGCAATATCAAAACTGGTGAGGTGACCAATCTTTTCTTCAACTCCTGAAAACTTGCCTCACAGTCCTCAGTCCATATGAATTTGTTATCCTTCTTCAACAGTTCTGTCATAGGCTTGGCAATCCTTGAGAAATTCTCAATGAATCTTCGGTAGTATCCTGCGAGTCCAAGGAAACTCCGAATCTCTCCAACTGTCGTTGGTGCTTCCCATTTGGTTACGGTCTCAACTTTTGTGGGGTCAACTGCTATCATTTCTCCGGATATAACATGTCCGAGAAATCCAACTTCCTTTAGCCAAAACTCACATTTGCTGAACTTGGCATACAACTGGTGTTCCCTCAGTTTCTCCAAAACCAATCTCAAATGTTCCTTATGTTCCTCTTCATTCTTGAAAAAATCAAAATGTCATCAATGAACACCACGATTTAACTTATCCAAAAACTCCATAAACACTTTGTTCATCAGGTTCATGAAATAGGCTGGTGCGTTAGTCAGTCCAAATGACATAACGGTATACTCGTACAGTCCATATCTCGTGGTGAATGCTGTCTTGGGTATGTCCTGCTCCCGAATCTTCAACTAATGGTACCCTGATCGTAAGTCGATCTTGGAAAACACTTTAGCTCCTTGCAAGCTATCAAATAGATCATTTATCATAGGTAGTGGGTACTTGTTCTTGATTGTTACTTCATTCAATCCACGATAATCAACAACCATTCTTAGAGATCCATCCTTCTTCTCTACTAACAAGATCTTGGTGATCCCCAAGGCGAAGAACTTGGGCGTATAAAACCTTTATCCAATAGCTCCTTAATCAGCTTCTTGATTTCCGCCAAACTCGTATGCGGGCATCCCGTATGGTCGCCGATATTGGGCCTGTTCTCGCAAAAGTTCTATCAAAAACTCAATGTCTCTATCCGGTGGCATTCTGGCAATTCCTCGTGAAATACATCAGGTAATCCTTCACTACTGGTACTTCTTCCTGCACAACTCCTGATAAGAAATTTACATGAGCTCTCCTCGGCTGATGCCGTGATACATACTTAATCCTTCTTCCTTCTGGTGTGGTGAGCAAAATTGATCTAGTGGAGCAATCAATGTTTCCTCCATACATCGATACCAATCCATACCGAGAATTACATCAAATCCTTGAGATTCCGTAATGATCAAATCCATCGGGAATACATGCCTTCCTATACTTAATGGCACTTGAAAACATCCTTGTTCCGGCCATATACTCCGCCCCGGTGAGCTTACTAGCAAAGGGTTTTAAGAATCCGAGTAGGTAGGCTATACTTCTCTACAAATCCCTTTGATAAGTATGAATGCGATGCACGGTATCGAAAAGAACTAGTGCAGTAAATGACTTAACCAAAAACTTACCGACATCGCATCGGGCTGATCTTCAACCTCCTCCACATCAATGTGGTTCACCCGTCCCCTGTTGAAAGGGTTGGGCTTCTTTCGAGCTTCCATTGCCATTTCCATTCGCCTTACGGGCAGTCATTGGCATAATGCCCAGTCTTGCGGCACTTAAAGCAAGTAATATGACTCAGTCTACTTTGGATGGTGTTGACGGGTTGGTGCGATTACGTCTGCTGCTTCCTCCATTCCCTGCTCCCATTCTTGGTGCTGTTATGGTTATGCACGAATTACCTCCTCCATGGGTATGCTGAAACTGAATTCTGATTTAGGGGTATAACGAGGTTTCGCTGAGCTCCAGAGTTATACTTCCCTTGCCCATACTTCCGCTTACGGTTCTCAATTTGCTGCCGCTTTCCTTCAATCATGAGGGCTCGGTCTACCAACTCCTCGGTAGTTGTTGAAACTGGCTACCATCAACGGCATGTTGAACTCATCATTCAGTCCTTCTAGAAACTTCTCTGTTTAGTCGCATCGGTAGCAACGTCATCCGGGGCATAACGTGCTAATTTACTAAAGTCATCCACGCATCGGCCAACAGTCCTTCCTCCTTGGCGTAAGTTGCGAAACTCACGCTTCTTCATGGCCATAGCTCCTGTTTGAAACATGGGCAAGGGAAAGCTTGCTGAAATTGATCCCATGTGATGTTGTCTACAAGGTAAGTGGCTGTGAAATTCTCCCACCATGTCTGCCGGGTCCTTCAAGCTGATGTGCCGCAAACTTCACTCTTTCTCCATCTGTGCATCCTGCAGTGGTCAGCCTCCTTCCTATCTTGCGGAGCCACCATCTGCTACAATCGGCTTTCTTTGGAATACACTTTGGCGGGTTTAGTCTAAGGAAACGAGTCGATGATCCGCAGTGGTGGTGGTGGTGGTGGGTTGTTGTTGTTGTTGTTGCCACAGTTCTCGCACCAATGTTTGAATCGGGGTATACAACTCTTTGGATCAGGTTGGGTGATCTCTGGCGGAAAAGCGAATCCGGGTCGCGTCTCGGAGGCATCGATGGGTTTAGAAAAGAAGAGAAATTTAGAATAGAGTGGGGTCTAAGGGGAATCACTACCCAAATGCACATGAGCAAATGCACACAAGAATCACTTCATTCAATCAAACAAGGGCTTACAACGATCTAACTATCGCAAAAGTGCGTGTACTATAATGTTTACATGGAGGGAATACTACTAATATGTGGGAGACTTCTACTAATTTGAACCGTGGAAGACTCCATAATGTCTCGCTCAACCGTCTTCAAAGTCGGGTTCACTTGGATCCGAATCGGTGTCGTCGATGTTGATGTAGTCGCTTGGGCAATCGACATCTTGGTCTTCATTCCCGAGCGCCAACTTCTTCTTGAGTTCTTCAATCTCATACTTAAGATTGTTATTGTGTCTTGCCGAGCTACGATCTCGCCCATGTAGTCCTTGCGTGTTGTCTTTAGTTCTTCTTCAAGTTCGATGATCCTTCCCTTTGCATTCTCGCAACTCCAACATATCATTGCACATCTGGTTCTCTGGCGTCCGAATGTGCCGGTTTAACTCTGGATGAACGCTGCAATGGATCTATCCTTCTTGGTGCCGACTATGTCCCAAAGTTGGTCATCTCAAGGCGTCCACAAATCTGGTAGATAGTGTCCTTGAGGTCTTCTTGATAAACTTCTCCAATGCGTCCCATGGTGATGTGAGCTGCCATGCTCTTTCCTGCACTCCAAGTTGGTGCAATCAAAACACTATCTATAGGCTTGGTGATTGGGGCGAATGTCCTTCTGGAACGTGAGCTTGAATCTTCCAGCGCTCCTCTTGAGCAGAGTGGCATTGAAAGTTCCGGTGAAGTCGGGTAGTCCAATGTTCGTGTACTTGGTAACTTCCTTCAAGTGAAATCCAAAAGGTGTGCCTTCATCCGGTTGGGTGTACTTGATCTTCGCGTCCGTCATCCTAAAAGAGTAGAAAAGATGAGGAGTTAGAAAATGGGAAGAGAGTAGTGATCTACGGCTTTAACTTAGTGGTCGTGTCCTACAGTCAGCGTGTGCTCTGATACCATTCTCTGTGGCGACCAGACCGAATGGATCAAGTCTACGTGCTCAGTGTCATCCCTGGATCAAGAATGTCGACACCACACAAGATTCAAGGATTTATAGCAGAGTAGCAATCACACACTTATTACATCGTTGTCCACAAAGGAACTTAATACAATAATATGGCTTAAGGCCATCTAATAATAACAGCGGAAGACTTGGAAGAATAGTGCGTCCATCAACTCCATCGGCATCACTGAGTATAGAACCACGACCTAACACCTTACTGTAAATGCGAAAAGTGCGCAACGTGAAAGTTGCAGCCAGCAAAACGGTCAAGACATGGAATATGCCGGCAATGTAACACATAGAGAGCAATGAAGGAATAAGCCTATACTACATGCATATATGGCTGGTGGAAAAGCTCTACGGTTACATTTTGCATAAAGCTAGTTTTTCCCTACAACAAAGGAATAATTTTATTTAACTATCATGGTGGTTGTTAAACATTGAGAATGGTTGACAGCATCCTCAATCCCAATTAAAAGTACTCATTAAAACCCAATAACATTTATTCGAAGTAACATGTTGAGATTCACATGATATTCAAGTACTAGATACCCAAGATGTCCATAACCGGGGACACGGCTAATCATGATTAGTTTATACACTCTGCAGAGGTTTAGCACTTTTCCCCACAAGACTCGATCGCCTCCGCTTTGGTTCTCGTGACTACATGGTGTTTGAGAGACGGATGACCGAGACACAGATCTTTCGAAGCGCTAGCACCTTACTTGTGGGTAGACCGGTACACCTACTTTCCCTACATCCGCTAGTCTACCCGTAAGAGTTCGCACAACTTAGTCAACTATGCGAGCCCATAATGGCTTGTGGCTGCACACGGAAGTTTCTAGTTTGAATAATCTTATGATCCCTTTGAGCCTGGGTGGCGGTCCAAGAAATACAGTAAGTCTCGATAGAAACCAGGTGCCTCAATCCACCCAGATGTGTGTTTAGGTTGCCACCTTAGATAAACCATTAATTAACAATCTCACATCTGTCATGGATATTCACTCACCCAATCCACGTCTACTAGCATAGCATGGCATAATAAGCAAACGTAGAAGTAACTCCCTATGTTTCATAAGTAAAACAGGTAATAGGTACTACCTCAATCTACTTCCCAAACCCACAATTTAATTAGATCCTAAACATGCAAGTGTTTGAGGGCTTGATCTAATGCAATAAAACTGGGTAGTAGAAAAGGGTATGATCAAGTGTTACTTGCCTTGGCGATGATCCATGAGACCTAGAGATTCGAAGTAACAAGCGGCGCACTCCGGGTGATCTAACGCAAACAAACAACAAGCATACAATAAGTACTCATCTAATGCACAGGGAAATCTCGAATAAAAGATCTAACCAGATAGTTCAACTTAAGAATCCTGGTTGCAAAAGAATCGAATCAAATAAAGCATCGAAAGTCGAAACTCGAGAGAGAACGACTCGATTTAGCAATCGGAAACTAGGTCAAAATTTTACAGTAGCAAAACTCTGTATAAGTAGGTTAGTCGCAACGGCGGTTTCGAAACGAAACTCCAGGCGCTTGAATCACCAGATTCCGATAAACGAGCAAGAAATAAAACAGATTTGAAAATCGGATCGGAAATCGAATCAGAAAAATAACGGATTAAATCCGATTAAAAGAAAATGACGAACGGACTAAATAACGGACGTTCGTTAACAGAACTAATCCAACGAACACATTCATTGAAACGAACGGTTCGGTGAACATTCGTTAATTAAGAAAACCGGAAAAAATAAAAACCATCTAGGTTTTGAAAAAAAAACCGAACATCTCGAGAAAAACCGGATCGGGTTTTCTAACAAAAACCGGATCGGGGCGGCGGCGAGGGGCTACCTCCGGCGTCTCGCCAAGGGCTCCGGCCTCCCGTGAGGTCAGGCGACAGGCGGTGGGTGGCGGCGGGGTCGACCGGGTGGCGAGGCTCGGGCGTGGCGACAGTGGCGGCGATCCTCAGGCAAGGCGGCTCGGGTGGAGGGCGGCAAGGGGCGGGTTGAGGAGAGAGGGGTGGCGGTATAAATAGGAGGGAGGGGTCTCCGGTGCCTTGGGGAGGCAAGCTGGGGCGTGGCGGCGTGTCCGAGCCGGACACGGCGGCGGCGGAGGCGGCGTGGAGTCCGCGCGAGGGAGGGGAGGTGGGTCAAGGCTGGGCCGGGCCTGGCCCTGGGTGCGAATTTTTTTTTTAAAACAAAACAAAACTAAACGGATTAAAAAAATACCAAACAAACTCCGAATTTAATAAAATAAAATTTCCCCGACTCCTAAAATGAGTCGAACAAAATGAACTTTAAAAACGGCAAACATGCATATTTTTTTTTAAATGCTCATTTTTGCCTAAGCAAAATAAATCTTCCAAAACCAAATTTTGATTTATTTATAATATCTTCATTTTTCCTAAATATTGGGAAAGTCATATTATTCCCTCTCTTAATTTTTTTATAGGAAAATTTTATGAAGATAATTAAATAAATCCAATGATCCCATTTTCAAGATTTGAGAAATCCCAAATATGAAAATAATGAAACTTCCAACTCTCTCCGAGGGTCCTTGAGTTGCGTGAAATTTGCTAGGATCGGAAAAATGCGAGAAAATATGATATGCATGATGACCTAATGTATAACATTCCAAATTGAAAATTTGGGATGTTACACCACGACGCCTCCGTGTTCAACACACATGCAGCCTGGTGACGTCTCCCACGCCTTGATCCAGCAAGGGGAGAAGGAGAGGTTGGGGAAGATTCCGTCCAGCAGCAGCACGACGGCGTGGTGGTGAAGGAGGAGCGTGGTAATCCTGCAGGGCTTCGCCAAGCACCGCGGGAGAGGAGGAGGACTTGGGAGAGGGGAAGGGCTGCGCCAGAACTTGGGTACGGGTGCCCTCCCAACCCCCACATATATATAGGGGCAAGGTAGAGTGGGGCCGGCCCCCTCAGATCCAATCTGAGGAGGGGGCGACGGCCAGGGGGGTGCCTTGCCCCCCAAGGCAAGCCCCCCCCCCTTAGGGTTCCCCCAAACCCTAGGCGCATGGGCCCTAGGGGGAGGCGCCCAGCCCACTAAGGGGCTGGTCCCTCTCCACACACAGCCCATAGGGACCTCCGGGGCAGGTGGACCCCCGGAACCCCTTCGGTGGACCCAAGATAACTTGGTAACCCCTAATTATTCCGGTGACCGTATGATGACTTCCCATATATAAATCTTTACCTCCGGACCATTTCGGAAATCCTTGTGACATCCGGGATCTCATCCGGGACTCCGAACAACATTCGGTAACCACGTACATCTATTCCCTATAACCCTAGCGTCATCGAACCTTAAGTGTGTAGACCCTACGGGTTCGGGAACCATGCAGTCATGACCGAGACATATCTCCGGCCAATAACCAACGGCGGGATCTGGATACCCATGTTGGCTCCCACATGTTCCACGATGATCTCATCGGATGAACCACGATGTCAAGGATTCAATCAATCCCGTATTCAGTTCCCTTTGTCTATTGGTACTATACTTGCCCGAGATCCGATCGTCGGTATCCCGATACCTTGTTCAATCTCGTTACCGGCAAGTCTATTTACTCGTTCCGTAACACATCATCCCGTGATCAACTCCTTGGTCACATTGTGCACATTATGATGATGTCCTATCGAGTGGGCCCAGAGATACCTTTCCGTCACACGGAGTGACAAATCGAGCCTCGATTCGTGCCAACCCAACAGACACTTTCGGAGATACCCGTAGTGCACCTTTATAGCCACCCGATTACGTTGTGACGTTCGCACACCCAAAGCATTCCTACGGTATCCGGAGTTGCACAATCTCATGGTCTAAGGAAATGATACTTGACATTAGAAAAGCTTTAGCATATGAACTACACGATCTTGTGCTAGGCTTAGGATTGGGTCTTATCCATCACATCATTCTCCTAATGATGTGATCCCGTTATCAACGACATCCAATGTCCATGGTCAGGAAACCGTAACCATCTATTGATCAACGAGCTAGTTAACTAGAGGCTTACTAGGGACATGGTGTTGTGTATGTATCCACACATGTATCTGAATTTCCTATCAATACAATTCTAGCATGGATAATAAACGATTATCATGAACAAGGAAATATAATAATAACTAATTTATTATTGCCTCTAGGGCATATTTCCAACAAGTTTTCCATATACTTGTTCTCGCTTATTTACTTTCCCGCTGCTATTGTTACAATCACTACAAAATACCAAAAATATTTACTATTGCTCGCATTACTCTTTTGTTACTATTACCACCACTATCATATTACTGTTTTACTAAACACTTTGCTGCAGATACTAAGTTTCCAGGTGTGGTTGAATTGACAAATCAGCTACTAATACTTGAGAATATTCTTTGGCTCCCCTTGTGCCGAATCAATAAA
Source organism: Aegilops bicornis (assembly GCA_021605145.1). Lineage (NCBI taxonomy): Eukaryota > Viridiplantae > Streptophyta > Magnoliopsida > Poales > Poaceae > Aegilops > Aegilops bicornis. The sequence continues at coordinate 300,736,227 of CM038675.1, forward strand.
TTTGGGTTGAATACTCTACCCTCGAAAACTGCTATGATCCCCTATACTTGTGGGTTATCAAGACCTTTTTCTGGCGCCATTGCCGGGGAGCATAGCTCTATTCTTTGAGTCACTTGGGATTTATATCTACTGGACACTATGAAGAACTTGAAAGACGCTAAGACAACATTGTATCCCTCAACTACGAGGGGAGGTAAGGAACTGCCATCTAGCTCTGCACTTGATTCACCCTCTATTATGAGTAAGCTTGCGACACCTAAACCTGCTTATGCTATTCATTCCGATATGTCGCATGTTATTGATGATGCCACTTCTGCTATGCATGATACTTATGATGAAACTGCTTCTATGCACGATACTCATGTGTCTCTTAGTGAATTTCTTGATGAACAAATTGCTAGGGCTAGAGAGAAAGAAATTATTGAATCTGATTATAATGATGAAAGTGATGATGAAGATATGCCTGTTATTCCTGAGGGTTATGTTTTTGATATGGAATCTTCTGCCGCTATTTTAGCTTGCAAAGATAGATATGAGCTCGAGAGGCTATTAGCTAAATGGAACAAAGAATCACTTAGAGATAAAATGAAACCTGATCCTGCTTTTGCTACTTCACCTATCCGTGTTCTCGATAAGGATTATGAATTCTCTATTGATCCTGATATAATTACTTTGGTTGAATCTGATCCTTTCCATGGTTATGAATCTGAAACTGTTGTGGCACATCTTACTAAATTAAATGATATAGCCACCCTGTTCACTAATGATGAGAGATCGCTACTACTTTTATATACTCAAAATATTTCCGTTCTCATTAAAGGGTGATGCCAAGATATGGTTTAATTCTCTTGATCCTGGTTGTAAAGTAGTCCCTGTGATATGATTTATTACTTCTGCTAAATATTTCCCTGCTCATAAGAAACAAGCCGCTTTAAAGGAAATATACAACTTTGTGCAAATTAAAGAAGAGAGTCTCCCACAAGCTTGGGGGAGGCTTCTCAAGTTACTTAACGCTTTGCCTGATCATCCTCTTAAGAGACCTGAAATACTTGATATCTTTTATAATGGTCTAACCGATGCTTCCAGAGATTACATGGATAGTTGTGCTGGTTCTCTTTTCAGGGAAAGAACACCGGATGAAGCTGAAATTTTAATAAATAATATGTTGACAAATGAAAATAATTGGGCACCTCCTGAGCCAGCTCCTGCTCCAATTAATGAGCCTATTCCTAAACCAACTCCGAAGAAGAGAGGTGTTTTATTTCTCGATCCGAAGATATGCAAGAGGCAAAGAAATCTATGAAAGAAAAAGGTATTAAAGTCAAGATGTTAAGAATTTACCTCCTATTGAAGAAATACATGGTCTTAATATACACTTTGTTGAAGAATCATATGGTCTTGATCCTTTATTTATTGAAGAACCTCCGATCCCAATAACCCGACACGGTAGTAAAGGTAAATTCTCTCTATAGATATGATAAAGTCAAGTCCCTCCTACTAAAATTGCTAGTCAGTGCTTGGATGAGTTTGATAACTTTATGTTTAAGCAAGACGACTTCAATGCTTACTTTGGTAGACAAATAAAACAAAATGCTTATATGATTAGACGCTTGGGTGGTTATATGGCTAATATTAGAGGTGAACTTAAACTTGTTAGCAAACATGCTTCTATGGTTACCACTCAAGTAGAACAAGTACTTAAAGCTCAAAAGGAAGTGCTTGATGAAATGAATAGTAAGAAAAATGATTATCTTTGTTAGAGTGGCTACTAGAATCGGTAGAATGACTCAGAACCTTTGTATCTGAAGGCCACCCTAAGAGAATCGAGCAAGATTCTCGAGAGAAATAATATCGATGCACCTAGTTCTTCTAAAAAGAAGAAAAAGAAAAATGATAGAACTGCAAATTTCTAGTGAACCTATTGCTGAACCACACGATAATCCAAATGATATATCTATGTCCGATCTGAAACACAATCTGCAATGAACATGAACCTAGTGAAAATATTAATGATGATGTTCATGATGATGCTCAACCTAGCAATGATAATGATGTAGAAATTGAACCTCATTGTTGATCTTGATAACCCACAATCAAAGAATCAACGTTATGATAAGAGAGACTTTGTTGCTAGGAAACATGGTAAAGAAAGAGAACCAGGGGTTCGTAAACCCATGCCTTTTCCTCCCAAACCATCCAAGAAAAAGGATGATGAGGATTTTGAGCGCTTTGCTGAAATGATTAGACCTATCTTTTTACGTATGCGATTGACTGATGTGCTCAAAACTAATCCTTATGCTAAATATATGAAGGATATCATTACTAATAAAAGAAAGATACCGGAAGCTGAAATTTCCACCATGCTTGCTAATTATACTTTTAAGGGTGGAATACCAAAGAAACTTGGAGATCCAGGAGTACCTACTATACCATGCTCCATTAAAAGAAATTATATTAAAACTGCTTTATGTGATCTTGGAGCCGGTGTTAGTGTTACGCCTCTCTCTTTATATCGTAGACTTGACTTGAATAAGTTGACACCTACTGAAATATCTTTGCAAATGGCTGATAAATCAATTGCTATACACAGCCGGTATTTGTGAGGATGTGCTGTTGTGGTTGCAAACGTTACTATTTTAACGGACTTTGTTATTCTTGATATTCCCAAGGATGATAGTATGTCTATTATTCTTGGAAGACCTTTTCTTAACACTGCAGGGGCTGTTATTGATTGCAACAAAGGCAATGTCACTTTTCATGTAATGGTAATGAGCATACGGTACACTTTCCGAGGAAACAACCTCAAGTTCACAGTATCAACTCCATCGAAAAAATTCCATCGATTATATTTGGAGGTTTTGAATTTCCTATTCCTACTGTCAAGAAGATATATGATATACTTATTATAGGGGATGTGCATATCCCCGTTGAGGTAACTTAGTGCTATTCGAAATTTCTCCGGTTTCATGATTATCGGAATGAGTTTGTTAACAAGACTTGATCAACCTTGTTAGTGGATTCCTTTTGATGAGCATGAGACGGATGAAACTAGAAGCACAAACTTCTGTACCTCTTTATACTTTCTGTTATTTAGTTGAAATAAAAGTAAAAATAGTATTTTTCTATCTGTTTCCTGACTTATCCATGCAATATGAAAATATCCCGAAAATAAAAGTCCTCAGAATGCCATGCCAATTTAATATGATTTTTCGGGAATATTTGAGGATTTATTGTGTAAAAATTACCGCGGGGGAAGCTGCCACCTGGCCACGAGGGTGGAGGGCGCGCCCCCTGCCTCGTGGGCCCACGGTGGCCCTCCTCCACTTATTCCTGCACCCATCTTCTTCCTCTTCCTCCCACAAATCCGAAAAACCAACTCAAGCACGAGTTCCAGCCACTTTTGCTGTGATTTTTGATCTCCTTGCTCAAAGCACCTCTCGCAAAACTGCTTGGGGAGATTGTTCCTTGGTATGTGACTCCTCCATTGGTCCAATTAGTTTTTGTTCTAGTGCTTTATTCTTTGCAAATTTGTGCTGCATAGGTGACCATGTTCTTGAGCTTGTATGTCAAATTTATATGGTTCCAAGTAGTTCTAATGCTTGAAATAGGCTCTAGGCACTTGTAGGACTAGTTGCTATCAGTTTTATTGAAGTTGGTTTAGTTTTTTTTGAAGTTACTAAAAATTTCAGATTATTTCAGAAAATAATGAAGAGACTTTTGAGGGGCTCATCGAGCCGAAGCTCAAAGGAGAAACAAAATGAAGAAGCTCAGAGGCCCAAATATAATTTGCCTCGTACCGCGGAGGTATGGCCATGTGAATGGCCTTCTGATAATTTCTTGAGAGAAGCCGGGATTTATGGGGATTTATATTCATTGATTGAGAATGCCGGCCTCACCGACTTCGTCCGCGACCAACGTCCTCAGTATCTCTTACTCACAAATACTTTTGTGCAAAACTTCTACTTTTTCCCTAAGGAATCACCTCCTTCAGTAGAGTTTCATTTATATGACGTTGTCAAGAAGATACCATTAGAAGAATTTTGCAAGATTTGCAACATACCCCCTGACGGTACCTTGGATGAACCCCACCGTCATGAGGTGGAGGTGTTCATTAACACAATCTCTGTGGGAGAAACCAGGGAGGTTTCTGATGCAAGAATCACTAGCATACATTTTCGTGTATTGCGCTATTTTGCCTTATTTGCTAGTAAATGCTTGATTGGTCGCGGGAACTGTGGGAACCTTAGTGTTCCTGATATTATTATTCTGTTCCATGGTTTATACCGCGACAACACTGTTAGTATGGGCGGAATTGTTGCCAGATGGTTAAGTCTTAACCGTACTAAGGGTCCCATCTTTGGAGGCATTTATGCTTCACGCCTCGCTGCACACTTTAACATAGCTATTAGGCATTATGAGAAAGAAGAAAAATTGCTGCCTAGTGCTTATCTAGACTATAGGAGTATGATAGCACATGATTTTCTCGTTAAGGGAAGGGATGGAGAGCTCAAATATAAATTATTCTTTCATAAACATCATCCCGAAACTATTACCTTGCCTGCTCCTTCTTTGTTTAATTCTGTAGGACCCTATCTCGTTACGTGGGCTGCCGTCCAAGCTTATCGGAATCCTGCACCAGCCCCGGAACCGGAACCACAAGATGAGCCTCCACGACAATATGTTTATTCTTGGGATCCGGAGCCGACTGTCAGCCAATGGCAGTGAGAGTCCTCTTCATCATCACAGTATGATCCCAGCTATTCTTCATAGCAGTACGACCCCAGCTACACCTACGGGTATCCGCCAGGCTATCCCTGGCAATAGACCAACTTAGGCCAAAAGCCTAAGCTTGGGGGAGTACGTATTTCTCACAGACATTACATTTATGTTCACACACACTCATTACTAGATGTCGGTGCTCATACTCTTTCACTGTAATATCCATGCTAGTTTATTTTCTTTTTCCTGCTTTCTTCTTGTGTGCTTGTTAAACCTTAAGAAAAACAAAAAAATTAGTAGTAGTTTACTTTCCTGTTGTAGTAGTAATAACTAAAAAAGAAAACCCAAAAATATTTCCCGTTCTTCTTTTGCTTGTTGGGAGCTTTCCCTTGTAAATAGTTTTTATTTCTTTTCTTTTTCTTTCGGGGTCGATAGGAGAAGACCGTGATTAAATTGTTGAAGTGGCTCTTATATGTATTATTGTTGAATTAACCAAGAGCCCATATTGCCTTGTCTTCTCCTGTTTATTGAATGCTTGCAGATTCCAGCTTAGTCCAATGCACGTGCATTATTATTATTATTCACATCGTTCGGTCGTGCAAGTGAAAGGCAATTATGATGATATATGATGGACTGACTGAGATGAGAAAAGCTGGTATGAACTCGACCTCTTTTGTTTTTGTAAATATGATGAGTTCATCGTTCCTGATTCAGTTTATTATGGATAAACATGTTTGCAATGACAATTAGAGATCATAGTTGCTTATGCCATGCTTGATTAGCTACGAGTTATAATGGTTTACCTTGCATGCCAACATGCTATTGAGATGATTATGATGTGGTATGATGGGGCGGTATCCTCCTTTGAATGATTTAAGTGACTTGACTTGGCACATGTTCACGCATGTAGTTGAAACAAATCAACATAGCCTTCACGATATTTATGTTCATGGTGGATTATATCCTACTCATGCTTGCATCCAATGTTTATTAATTTTAATGCATGTACATGGCTGTTGTCACTCTCTAGTTAGTCGTTTACCAGTCTTTTGCTAGTATTCACTTGTACTAAGCGGGAATACTGCTTGTGCATCTAATCCCTTAAACCCCAAAGTTATTCCAGGTGAGTCCACTATACCTTCCTATATGCGGTATCTACCTGCCGTTCCAAGTAAATTTGTATGTGCCAAACTCTAAACCTTCAAATAAACATTCTGTTTTGTATGCTCGAATAGCTCATGTATCAACCAAGGCTGCCCTTATCTTCCATGTTAGGCGGGTTATTCTCAAGAGGAGTGGACTCCGCCCTCACTCACGAGAAAATGGCTGGTCACCGGGATGCCCAGTCCCATGCTTTATGCAAACTAAATCAAAATTAATTGCAAACAAAACTCCCCCTGGGACCTGATGTATGTTGGAGGCACTCGTTGTTTCGAGCAAGCCATGGATTGATGCTTGTTGGTGGAGGGGGAATATAAACTTTACCATTCTATTTGGGAACAGCCTATAATGTGTGTGACATGGAAGATATCGCCATCTCTTAGTTGCTATGTTGACAATGAAAGTATACCGCCGAAAATATAATTTATCTCTATTTCAAAACCGAGCTCTGGCACCTCTACAAATCATCGCTTCCCTCTGCGAAGGGCCTATCCATTTACTTTTATGTTGAGTCATCACCCTCTTATTAAAAGCACTAATTGGAGAGCACAGCTGTCATTTGCATTCATCATTGTTAATTTATATTGGGTATGACTATGATTGGATCTCTTTTACCATGAATTACAATGTCTAGTCAGTCCTTGATCTTTAAAGGTGCTCTGCACTTATGTTTCTTGGTCTCGTAAAGGGTAGCGAGATACCATCTTGTTATATCATATTATGATTGTTTTGAGAAAGTGTTGTCATTCGAGATTTATTATTATGGCTCGCTAGTTGATTATGCTATTGATATGAGTAATTATGAGACCTGAGAATTATTGCAAATGTGGTTAGTTATAATCTTAGCTGAAAACTTGAATGCTGGCTTTACATATTTACAACAACAAGAGCAAATAGAGTTTGTAAAAGTTTTTCTTTCTTTCTTTCAGTTTGTCAACTGAATTGCTTAAGGACAAGCAAGGGTATAAGCTTGGGGGAGTTGATACGTCTCCGTCGTATCTACTTTTCCAAACACTTTTGCCCTTGTTTTGGACTCTAACTTGTATGATTTGAATGGAATTAACTTGAATCGACGCTGTTTTCAAAGAGAATTGCCATGATGTTGTTTTATGTGCGTAAAACAAAATTTCTCGGAATGACCTGAAACTCCACGGAATACCTTACAATAAATAATAAAAATCCTCGCCAAATATGAAGACCGGGGGCCCACACCTGTCCACGGGTGGCCCCTCTAGGGCGCGCCTCACCTCGTGGGCCCCCGGACCTCCTCCGACGCCAACTCCAACTCTATATAATTGCTTTCGGAGAGAAAAAATAGAGGAGAAGAAATCATCGCTTTTACGATCACGGAGCCGCCGCCAAGCCCTAAAACCTCTCGGGAGGGCTGATCTGAGTCCGCTCGGGGCCCCGGAGAGGGGATTCGCCCGTCGTCATCATCAGCCATCCTCCATCACCAATTTCATGATGCTCACCGCCATGCGTGAGTAATTCCATCGTAGGCTTGCTGGACGGTGATGGGTTGGATGAGATTTATCATGTAATAGAGTTAGTTTTGTTAGGGTTTGATCCCTAGTATCCACTATGTTCTGAGATTGATGTTGCTATGACTTTGCTATGCTTAATGCTTGTCACTAGGGCCCGAGTGCCATGATTTCAGATCTGAACCTATTATGTTTTCATGAATATATGTGTGTTCTTGATTCTATCTTGCAAGTCTATAGTCAACTATTATGCGTTATGATCCGACAACCTCAAGTGACAATAATCAGGATACTTCTCGGTGATGACCATAGTTTGAGGAGTTCATGTATTCACTATGTGCTAATGCTTTGTTCCGGTTCTCTATTAAAAGGAGGCCTTAATATCCCTTAGTTTCCGATAGGACCCCGCTGCCACGGGAGGGTAGGACAAAAGATGTCATGGAAGTTCTTTTCCATAAGCACGTATGACTATATTCAGAATACTTGCCTACATTACATTGATGAATTGGAGCTAGTTCTATGTCACCCTATGTTATGACTGTTACATGATGAAACGCATCCGGCATAATTATCCATCACTGATCCGGCGCCTACGAGTTTTCCATATACTGGTTCTCGCTTATTTACTTTCCTGTTGCTATTGTTACAATCACTACAAAATACCAAAAATATTTACTATTGCTCGCATTACTCTTTTGTTACTATTACCACCACTATCATATTAATGTGCTACTAAACACTTTGCTGCAGATACTAAGTTTCCAGGTGTGGTTGAATTGACAACTCAGCTGCTAATACTTGAGAATATTCTTTGGCTTCCCTTGTGTCGAATCAATAAATTTGGGATGAATACTCTACCCTCGAAAACGGTTGCGATCCCCTATACTTGTGGGTTATCACCCCCTGGGCCGCCTCGTGTTCCCTCCAGACTCCGTTTTCTTGTAGAATACATCTTTTGGTCGGTAAAAATTCCTTATATAATCTCCCGAAGGTTTTGACCACCGTACCACGGCAAAATCCCCTGTTTTCGTGTTGAGTTGTTTTCTGCCAGAGTTTTCAAGGCCAGGCATCATGTCGTCCTCCTCCTCCTCCAACAACGCGAACGGCGATGCTTGGTTGATGCATATGGAACTTAGAAGGGAGGATGCCGAGGGAGCCACGATGGAGGAGGATGAAGGAGATTCGCTTGAGGAACAACCTCCGGCATCGGAGAGAGGTACTCTAGCGGGCATCTCCACTATTCCAAATCCCCATCAAGCAATAGGGACTACAAACAAGCATGAAGACCAAGAGGTTCGAGAAGGGCTTCCCCCTAGGAGGCCCTTACATAGGTTACATCGGAACAACTTTCATAATTTGGTTCATAATTACGGAGTGGAGAACATCCCTCGTACACATATACCCTCCAATTGGGACATATCCCGTCCAAGTGAAAGCAATGCAGGAAAAAGTTCTTGGTGGCCTGAAAATAAGCATCTTTTGGAGGAAATCCAGAAGAATACAAATATGCTCCAACGAGTGCTCCAAGAACTGCAAGTCCTGAAAGGTGCCTTAATGAAGCTAATGGATACATCAACAACTCCATCATCACCACCTCCGAAGAAAGAGACATAAATACATGGGTATGGGCACTCCCCTTGGCATCTGCCAAGCTTGGGGGAGGTGCCCCAGTATCGTATCACCATCACACCTTTACCTTTATCATTTTTCTTAGTTCGATCCTTTTGGTTATATCTTGATCTAGTAGAATAAAGTTTTTAGTATGATCTAGCTTTGAGTTTTGCTTTATGTTCCCTCTATGTAATCAAGTCTGAGAGTTATATAATAAAGAGTAGTTTTGAGTTGAGGGCTTTGCTTTCTTGCTATGATCTTCAGGGAATAAAATAAGAAGAAAGAATAGAATAAAAAGAAATAGAAAGATCATATATTGATCTTATGAAGAGTGATGACTTCACATATAAAGAGTATGATGAATAAAATTTATTGAGAGTTGACAAACATAGTTTTGGTCATTGTTGCAATTAATACGAAGTAATAAAGAAAGAGAGGTCTCACATATAAATATATACTATCTTGGACATCTTTTATGATTGTGAGCACTCATTAAATATGACATGCTAAAAATTTGATGTTGGACAAGGAAGACAACATAATGAGTTATGTTTCTTTATATCCGAATAGAAGTTATATTATTATGGATCCTCCAACATGTTGATCTTGCTTCCACCTCATACTAGCTAAAATTTCCACACCAAGTAGAGATGCTACTTGTGCATCCAAACACACCCTCAACCCAGTTTTGCCATGAGAGTCCACCATACCTACCTATGGATTGAGTAAGATCCTTCAAGTAAGTTGTCATCGGTGCAAGCAATAAAAATTGCTCTCTAAATATGTATGATCTATTAGGGTGAGGAAATAAACTTTATACAAACTTGTGATACGGAAGAAATAAAAGTGACGGACTGCATAATAAAGTTCTTTATCACAAGGGGCAATATAAAGTGACGTTCTTTCGCATTGAGATTTTCTGCATCCAACCATAGAAGTGCATGACAACCTCTTCTTCCCTCTGCGAAGGGCCTATCTTTTACTTTTACCTTCTACCATTATACAAGAGTCATGGTGATCTTCACCTATTCCCTTTTACACTTTTTATTTTTGGCAAGCACTTTATGTTGGGGAGATCCAAATATATATATATATATATATATATATATATATATATATATATATATATATATATATATATCCACTCGGATGTAGGTTGTCATAAAGTATTATTGTTGACATTACCCTTGAGGTAAAAGGTTGGGAGGCGAAACCATAAGCCCCTATCTTTCTCTGTGTCGAACTAAGGCTTTGAACCCATAAGTATCACGTGACTATTTGCAATTGTGAAAGATTAAATGATAGTTGAGTATGTGGACTTGCTAAAAAGCTCTTGAATTGACTCTTTCCGAGGTTATCATAAATTGTAATTGTTTCAATGACTGAGATCATAGTTTGTTAGTTTTCAATGAACTTTCTGATTCATACTTTACCTGGTGAATGAATTGTTTCTTTAGCATAAGAAATTATATGACAATATATGTTGCTGTTCTAAAGATGATCACAATGCCCTCATGTCCGTATTTTATTTTATCGACACCTCTATCTCTAAACATGTGGACATATTTTTCGATTTCGGCTTTCGCTTGAGGACAAGCGAGGTCTAAGCTTGGGGGAGTTGATACGTCCATTTTGCATCATGCTTTTATATAGATATTTATTGCATTATGGGCTGTTATTACACATTATATCACAATACTTATGCCTTTTCTCTTTTATTTTACAAGGTTTACATGAAGAGGGAGAATGCCGGCAGCTGAAATTCTGGGCTGGAAAAGGAGCAAATATTAGAGACCTATTCTGTTGGGGAACGTAGCATGCAATATCAAAAATTTCCTACACTCATGCAAGATCTATCTAGGAGATGCATGGCAACGAGAGGGGGAGAGTGTGTCCACGTACCCTCGTAGACCGAAAGCGAAAGCATTAGATTAACGCGGTTGATGTAGTCGAACGTCTTCACGATCCAAAAGATCCAAGTACCGAACATACGGAACCTCCGAGTTCAGCACATGTTCAGCTCAATGACGCCCCTCGAACTCTTGATCCAGTAGAGGGTCGAGGGAGAGTTCCGTCAGCATGATGGCCTGGTGACGGTGATGGTGATGTGATCCGCGCAGGGCTTCGCCTAAGCACTACGACGCTATGACCGGAGGAGTAAACTGTGGAGGGGGGCACCACACACGGCTAAGAGAGCAATTGATGTGCCTTTGGGGTGTCCCCCCGCCCCCGTATATAAAGGAGGGGAGGAGGAGGTGGCCGGCCCTAGGGGTGGCGCACCATGGGGGGGAGTCCTACTAGGACTCCACTCCTAGTAGGATTCGGCCCCCCTTCCTTCCAACGGAGAGGGGAAAGGGGAAAGAGGGGGAGAGGAAGAAGGAAAGGGGGCCCGTGCCCCCCACCCCTTGTCTAATTCGGATTGGGAAGGGGGCATGCCACCTCTTGTGGCCTGCCTCCCTCTCTCCACTATGGCCCATGAGGCCCATTAACTTTCCCGGGGGGGGGGGGGTCCTACATATTCTACAAAGATCTTTATCGGTCAAACCGCATGACAAGAGATTCGATCATCATTATACTCATACCTAGTTCAATCTCGTTACTGGCAAGTCTCTTTACTCGTTCCGTAATGCATCATCCTGTAACTAACTCATTAGTCACATTGCTTGCAAGGCTTATAGTGATGTACATTACCGAGAGGGCCCAGAGATACCTCTCCGATACTCGGAGTGACAAATCCTAATCTTGATCTATGCCAACCCAACAAACACCTTTGGAGACACCTGTAGAGCATATTTATAATCATCCAGTTACGTTGTGACATTTGATAGCACAGAAGGTGTTCCTCCGGTATTCGGGAGTTGCATAATCTCATAGTCAGAGGAATATGTATAAGTCATGAAGAAAGGAATAGCAATAAAACTTAACGATCATTATGCTAAGCTAACGGATGGGTCTTGTCCATCACATCATTCTCTAATGATGTGATCTCGTTCATCAAATGACAACACATGTCTATGGTCAGGAAACTTAACCAAATTTGATTAACAAGCTAGTCAAGTAAAGGCATACTAGGGACACTCTGTTTGTCTATGTATTCACACATGTATCAACTTTCCAGTTAATACAATTCTAGCATGAATAATACTTTATCATGATATAAGGAAATATAAATAACAACTTTATTATTGCCTCTAGGGCATATTTCCTTCAGTATCCCACTTGCACTAGAGTCAATAATACAAAATACATAGTAATGATTCTAACACCCATGGAGTCTTGGTGATAATCATGTTTTGCTCGTGGAAGAGACTTAGTCAACGGGTCTATAACATTCAGATCTGTATGTATTTTGCAAATCTCTATGTCTCCCTCCTTAAGTTGATCGCGGATGGAATTGAAGCGTCTCTTGATGTGTTTGGTTCTCTTGTGAAATCTGGATTCCTTTGCCAAAGCTATTGCTCCAGTATTGTCACAAAAGATTTTCATTGGACCCAATGCACTAGGTAATACACCTAGATCGGATATGAACTCCTTCATCTAGACTCCTTCATTTGCTGCTTCCGAAGCAGCTATGTACTCTGCTTCACACGTAGATCCCGCCACGATGCTTTGCTTGGAACTGCACCAACTGACAGCTCCACCATTCAATATAAATACGTATCTGGTTTGCGACTTAGAGTCATCAGGATTGGTGTGAAAGCTTGCATCAACGTAACCATTTACGACAAGCTCTTTGTCACCTCCATAAGTGAGAAATATATCCTTAGTCCTTTTCAGGTATTTCAGGATGTTCTTGACCGCTGTCCAGTGATCCACTCCTGAATTACTTTGGTACCTCCCTGCTAAACTTATAGCAAGTCACACATCAGGTGTGGTACACAACATTGCATACATGATAGAACCTATGGCTGAGGCATAGGGAATGACTTTCATTTTCTCTCTATCTTCTGCAGTGGTCGGGCATTGAGTCTGACTCAACTTCACCCCTTGTAACACAGGCAAGAACCCTTTCTTTGACTGATCCATTTTGAACTTCTTCAAAACTTTATCAAGGTATGTCCTTTGTGAAAGTCTAGTTAAGCGTCTTGATCTATCTCTATAGATCTTGATGCCCAATATATAAGCAGCTTCACTGAGGTCTTTCATCAAAAAATTCTTATTCAAGTATCCTTTTATGCTATCCAGAAATTCTATATCATTTCCAGTCAATAATATGTCATCCACATATAATATCAGAAATGCTACAGAGCTCCCATTCACTTTCTTGTAAATACAGGCTTCTCCAAAAGTCTGTATAAAACCATATGCTTTCATCACACTGTCAAAGCGTATATTACAACTCCGAGATGCTTGCACCAGTCCATAAATGGACCGCTGGAGCTTGCACACTTTGGTAGCACCTTTAGGATCGACAAAACCTTCTGGTTGCATCAGATACAACTCTTCTTTAAGAAGTCCATTAAGGAATGCAGTTTTGACATCCATTTGCCAAATTTCATAATCATAAAATGCGGCAATTGCTAACATGATTCAGACAGACTTAAGCATCGCTATGGGTGAGAAGGTCTCATCGCAGTCAACTCCTTGAACTTGTCGAAAACCTTTTGCAACAAGTCGACCTTTGTAGACAGTAACATTATCGTCAGCGTCAGTCTTCTTCTTGAAGATCCATTTACTCTCTATTGCTTGCCGATCATTGGGCAAGTCAACCAAAGTCGACACTTTGTTCTCATACATGGATCCCATCTCAGATTTCATGGCCTCAAGCCATTTCACGGAATCTAGGCTCATCATCGCTATCTCATAGTTCGTAGGTTCATCATGGTCTAGTAACATGACTTCTAGAACAGGATTACTGTCGGTGTCAAAACCGGTGGATCTCGGGTAGGAGGTCCCGAACTGTGCGTCTAGGCGGATGGTTACAGGAGACAAGGGACACGATGTTTTTACCCAGGTTCGGACCCTCTCGATGGAGGTAAAACCCTACTCCTGCTTGATTAATATTGATGATATGGGTAGTACAAGAGTAGATCTACCACGAGATCAGAGAGGCTAAACCCTAGAAGCTAGCCTATGGTATGATTGTATGTTGTCCTACGGACTAAAACCCTCCAGTTTATATAGACATCGAAGAGGGCTAGGGTTACACAGAGTCGGTTACAATGGGAGGAGATCTACATATCCGTATTGCCAAGCTTGCCTTCCACGCCAAGGAAAGTCCCATCCGGACACGGGACAAAGTCTTCAATCTTGTATCTTCATAGTCCAACAGTCCGGCCAAAGGTTATAGTCCGGTTATCCAGACACCCCCTAATCCAGGACTCCCTCAGTAGCCCCTGAACCAGGCTTCAATGACGATGAGTCCGGCGCACAGATTGTCTTCGACATTGCAAGGCGGGTTCCTCCTCCGAATACTTCATAGAAGATGCTTTGAACACGAGGATCGTGTCCGACTCTGCAAAACAAGTTCCACATACCATCGTAGAGAGAGTAATATTTTCACAAATCTAGTCTGCTGACGTATTCTGTAGCGTGTCATCACACCGCAGCCAAGCCTTTATTCGAATCATTTTTTACTGTCCCATCTCAGCGCGTTTTGCGAGGCGGTTTCCTTGACACGTCTTGTCGAAGCAGAGATATTGTCCCCTTATTACGGGATTCTCATCAATATGTACGTGGGTAACCCAATCGTGCCCGTTGGTATATCTCCTCGATCGAAGGTAAGTTCCAAACGGTCACGTGAAGGGCTCTCGGTATTCCACCTTTTTATAAGGAGACCAAGGCCTTACTTTTTCTTTCGTCCTCAATCGAATCCGCCTCCCACCTCGAGTTCCAACACCCGAAGCTTCAGATTCAGGCGCTTCAGACCTTCGATCATGTCCAGATCCAATCTCCAAGGCCGATGGATGCCTTCCTCCGTTACAGAGGAAGACATTGCAAAGCTGCGGGAGGCTAGGTACTTGACCGGCGAAATCCCGCATAGGCTTCCTGCTCCAAGGCAGGTTATTCCCACTCCCAAGCCCGATGAGAGCGTCGTGTTCGTTTCTCACTTCCTCCGAGGGCTGGGCTTACCATCGAATCCCTTCGTGAGGGGGCTCATGTTCTATTATGGGCTGGACTTCCACGACTTAGCCCTGGAGTCTATCCTCCACATCTCATCGTTCATAGTCGTGTGCGAAGCTTTCCTCCGTATTACTCCCAACTTCGGACTGTGACTTAAGACCTTTAAAGTGGAGCCGAAGATGATAGCGGGAGAACATGCAGAGTGCAGAGGTGCTATAATAAGCAAGGATGCTAATGCTCCATGGCCCGAGGGCTCTCTTCAAGAGGAATCCAGCCTATGGCAACAAGAGTGGTTTTATATCACAGCTCCCAGGGGTACCAAATGGGTGGCTCCGCCTGCTTTTCGCTCGGGTCCCCCGCCCCGACTAGCGTCATGGGTTAATAAGGGGCTGGACTAGGGGCCAGCAAAGGATGTGCCCCTGCTGCAGAGCCGCATGCGGGATCTCCTGGAAAGAGACATTAGTCTGGCCGTGGTGACGTAGGTCATGTTAATTCGCCGAGTCCTGCCCTACAAACGTCGCCCCCTCCGCCTGTGGGAGTTCAATCCGGAGGGACCACGAGCTCTCCAACATCTTTTTGGCATGACGCCCGTGGAGATGTACAAATTGTTCTTCGGACCACAAGTAATGTGTCCGGACTCGTCTGAGGATGCAGGTCTGAGCTGCAATCGTCCGGATACCCAAGTAAGTAGCCATGTGCCCGGACATGCCATTTGTTCATTTATCACAACATCGCCCTTAAGAGAGCTGTCCTTGAAACAGGAGTGGATAGCGAAGGCGAAGTTAATCTGGTGTCCGGCCCCCCTTCGTGAGACCTCGCCAGATCCCGTGTTAACCAGGATGCTGGAGATCGCGCCTTCGGAAGAAAATGAAGGGGGGAACAAGGGAGCTGGAGGAGGTTGTCCGGAAGGGAGGAATCGAAAATTCCTCTCCTCAGAGGAAGAAGAGGACCGCCTCTGAAGACCCGGAGACAGCGGTCTCAAAGCGGGGGAAGAAATCTTCACTAGAGGGTCCTGCGACAGGGGATGTCCCGGCCGTACTATGCCCTCAAGGGGATCAGCCCTCCACCGAGCCGTAAGTAAAAGGGTGTTTAATAATAAGAGAAATCCTTGCTTCACTTCTGAGGAAGATAACCAAAAATTTACCTTGTAGTTCGGATCTTAGCCCTTCTCAGCAGAGCTCGTCTTCGGGGGATCTTCTTCCAGAGATGATGGAGAGCGGAACGCCTCCCCTTGTCATCCCGCCTCATGAGGCGGGCGACCCCGAGGTGTCGTCGCAGAGGGTCTCTCCCGATCCGGTAAGGCCGGAAGGCAGTCATATGGCCACCCGAAGCCTTCCGTGTCTGGCTTCTGGGAGAAGCAATTGAACGAGTCCGGCACTGCCTGGTGCACGGTCGGAGGTACTGAAGGATCTGCTAGGATGGGCGTCTATCTCAGAGGAGCACCGTGCGTTGATGGGCACGGTAATTGAAAGGATTTCGTCCGCGGAGAGCGGGTTGCATGAAGTCATCATGAGTTCTTCGAGGTTTTGAGGTACGATGAAATGATGTACCTTGATTACCGCATACTCTAAGATGCGTCTGTATAGATAGTAGCCCACGAGACTCTGGGTGCCGTCGCGACGGCGGTAGCCGCATGAGGATCATAGTCCCAGGTTTAATTATGCCACCTTAATATGCAGGTGGTGAAGTGTCCGGTGACAAGCCGGACTGCTGAATTTGCCGAGTTAAAGCGGCAACTTGACGTGGCAGATGCCGACATCGTGCTTGTCAACAAGCGGCTAGACGAGGCGCAAGGTATGTGATTTCTCCGGAGACACATGGTAAGAGGAGCATGACGCCAGTATCTATAACATGTGTGTTTAATGCAGACGGAGCTGCGTCCATGGAGGACCTGCGGGCAGAACTTGCCCGAGCCAAGGAACAAGCCAGAAAAAGCGATGCGGCTGCCCTAAAGGAAATCGAGGAGCTAAAAGCCGAACATGCTGCTCACTGCCAAAGCAAGGAGGAAATGGCCAAGATGGTCGTGGAATTGAAGAACGCAGCTGATCGTTGCAAACTTCTTGAAAAGGAAGGTCAGGCGAAGAGTACAGACCTGGAGAAGGCCACCATGGCGGCCAAGGATACCCGCTCTAGGATGAGAGCGATGAAGGAGGAGCTGCGTCAAGCCGGAGATATCGCGGCTGGGAAACCCTTTATGTTGCGGATGAAGTTCGGAGATCCTAAGTATGCCCCCTTGGACCGGCTGTGGAGTTCTACGAACGCATATTTGGATTTGACGGCGAGTGCTGCTGATGCGGCCGAACACTTCCGAGATCAGAAAGATCGCGAAGTGGAGAAGTTGTTCTGGTCACAATTTAACCGTCCGGAGCGTACGCCTCCATTGACTGATTGGCTGGCCGAATGGGCCGAGCTGAATAGGCTGTCCGGACTTGCCATGGAGTACGTCGTGGATCATCTGTGGCCGGAAAGGCTGAAGCCGAAGAGTTACTTTAGTTTGGTGCAGCAATTCCTTGGTGCAGTACCGCATATCAACACGATGAAGAGGTCGGCGTGCGTAGAGGGTGCGCGGATGGCCCTTGCCCGTGTGAATACATACTGGGCGGAGATGGAAGCCACCATCGTTGCAGCCCACGACTCGGACCGAAGCCGAGTGCCTGCCGAGCACTACTTCCAAGAAGTTCTTGAGGGTGCTCGTTCAATAGAGGCGCAGTGCTCTAAGAATATCATGTTTGAATGACATGTATTCTTGTTCAAAACAATGTTTGCTTAAATGTAAAGGCTTTTTATACTTGTGCCTACAAGAATTATAACACCTCCTGTGCGGCCGTTTATGTATGTAAGTATATAACCTGAAAGATGGCAGTCGTCGGCTTCAGCCCCCACGCATATAATGCGGGGGTGTTCGCAGAAGGCGCATATTCACACTTAATCCAACGTCTTGGTCCATTAAGGAGGTAACAGCACAGCGAACTAGGCAATCGGACTATAATGCTTTATCGCTTTCACTTAGCCATAGGAGTTTGACAGGGGGGCTACTATATAGCCCCTGGTGGCTCCGCGATCGTCCGAATTCGGGGCGCGTATATGCCTGACCGGAAAACGGTCCTTTGTTAAGGCGGGGGAATTCTAAGATTCCGCGAAGTCATCGAGTGGTTGACCAGTCTCACGCTATATCATGACAGTCAGTTTTCGGCTTTCTCTACTGAGGTGCTCGCCTGGCCGAAGCGAGGCACAATCACAGTAGTTCTCCTGGTGCCGCCTTAGCCGATAGAGCGGAACGTAAGGCAGCAAAACACAGGAGCCGGGCAAACCCAACATTTGACCAAAGACATGATTCAGAGCTGATGCATATAAGGCCAAACTCGCGACGCCGAACACTCCCTAAGGTATTCGGTCTTTGTGATTTAAAACGGGCTGGATAGTGCCCTTTGTAATAAGCCCCTAGTGTCCAGGTACATGCAATATTGTGACATGGCCACATGCCAAGACGCCAGCCTCCTTCTCAGTTGTGCTGAGAATCCGGGGGATGTGTATCAACAAGAGACAGTGAAAAAGGTTTACGCAGGGTCTTAATCTGAAAAGAATCCTTGGAACGGGTCCCTGCTGCACGTCTGCGCCTGTATCTCCGCTGTGCCGTATCCTGGACGGGTGTAGCATGGTGTTCATCTGTAAAAGAGAGGAACTTAGTTGAAAAAGTAGTCATGCAAAATGTATGTTATACTAAATAAGAAAAGTATAATTCAAGATGGGTAAAATTGAGCCTTATTGCCGCTTGTTTTACATGCGCGGAGCCCCTTGTATAGGGGTATATGGCTATTAAACCTTTATCAGTTATATGTTGACGCCGGACTCGTCTAGCTGTGTCCATGGTCTTAACGACCTGTTAAGTTCTTTGGTTGGTGAAGCCGTTTTAGTGTGTGGCTGCCAAGGCAGCCGCACAGTCTTCCGCGCGCGAGGAGTGCTCAATATTTCCCTTTAATGACATGATGCCTCGTGGGCCGGGCATCTTAAGCGTGAGAGACGCATAATGCGGTATTGCGTTAAAGTGGGCGAAAGCTTCGCGTCCTAGTAGTGCTTGATAACCACTTTGAAACGGAGCGACGTGGAAGTTTAGCTTTTCGCTACGGAAGTTATCGGGGGAGCCGAACATAACTTCTAGTAGGAGGGAGCCCGTCTGGCAACGGCCTGGCGTTACTCCTATAAAGGAAGTATTGCTATGGCTAATTTTTGTTGGGTCCATCCCCATTTTGCGGACTGTGTCCTGATATATCAGGTTTAAACTACTGCCGTCGTCCATCAGGTCTCGTGTAAAGTGGAGTCCGTCAATTATCGGGTCTAACACCAAGGCAGCCCAGCCTGCGCGCCGGATACTTCCGGAGTAATCCCGATGGTCGAAGGTGATCGGTTTTGACAACCAGTGGCGAAACTCCTTGGTGATAGGCCGCATGGCACGTATCTCTGTGGGCGCCACTTCGTTTCTCCCTTTTGTCACGTGTAGTACGTTTACTGTTTTGACTTCTTGTGGGAATTTCTTTTGTTCCCCAGTGCTTTGTTTGTGGGGTTCATCATCGTCTTCACTTGGTGTATCCAGCCCCTTGTGTTCGGCGTTGAGTTTGCCGGATTGCTTGAAAACCCAACATTCTCTGTGGGTATGATTTGCAGGCTTCCCAAGGGTGCTGTGGATTTGACATATCTTGTCCAGGATTTTGCTTAGGCTAGACAGTTCGTCCCTGTTATCTTTGAGGGGCAGCTTTTGCTGACCCTACCGGGAGATTTTGAATCCGGCGTTAACTGACGTGCTCTTCGGGACGTTTCCCTTATTCCGGCGCTGGTCTTTGCCGCGTCGTGGCTTCCCATTTCCATCCCTGACTTCGGATGTACTTGGGTCGCTGGTGCTGCACCTTGCCAACCAGCTATCCTCTCCTGCGCAAAAGCGGGTCATGAGGCTTGTTAATGCGGCCATTGTTCTTGGCTTTTCTTGGCCGAGGTGTCTGGCAAGCCATTCGTCTCGCACGCTATGTTTGAAAGCTGCTAAGGCTTGGCGTCCAGACGGTCGACTATCTGGTTCTTTTAGTAAGAAATCTGTTCGAGCTTAGGGCTGACTCTCCGGGTTGTTGAGTTATATGACTTAAATCGTCTGCATCCGGTGGTCGTACATAGATCCCTTGAAAATTTGCCCGGAAAGCGTCCTCGAGCTCTTCCCAACTTCCAATAGTGTTCTCGGGAAGGCCTTTAAGCCAGTGCCTGGCTGGCCCTTTGAGCTTGAGGGGTAAGTATTTGATGGCGTGGAGGTCATCTCCTCGAGCCATGTGGATGTGGAGGATATAGTCCTCAATCCAGACCCAGTGCGTAGTTCCGTCATATGCCTCTATGTTTACGGGTTTGAATCCGCTGGAATTCATGGTCCACCACCTCATCGGTGAAACATAGGGGTGTGCGGCACCCATGTTGGGTGTGCCGTGGTGTTCGGATATTTTTTGTGTTGCATTGCTTGCTAGAGCTTGCTTTCTCGGCCCGTAGATAGATCTGGCTGGGCCATCTTTTTGATGCGAATCCTCGTGTGGATCGCGTGTTGGTTTGTGTGCAGCGCCGTTTGCCGCTTTATGTTGGCCGTGAGGTCGTCTATCCGACCGGATGGCTGCTTTGTTTTTTGATTGCGGGGGCTCTAACGCCTCCTCATCAAATTCGGGCAGTAGCTTTCGCTTCGGGTAGCTCTTTGTGTGGCGACTGCCGCCATATTTGTCTACGGTGTTGAGTACTTTGCTCCATCTGATTCTGAGTGCATCTTTCGTAGTCTTGAGCTTCTGCTTCTGCTTTTTCAGGCTATGCGCAGTGGCGACGAGCCTTTTATGGAGTTTCTTCTGCTCTAGGAACTTGTCCAGCGTGAGGTTATCCGGACTGTTATCTTCGCCGGGGGCGGGTTGTTCGGTTTGGTTATCCAAGTTGCCCTGTTCGAACGGTTGCTCGATGCCATGTTCATCGTCCGCCGGCTCGCCCTGATCTGTGGCTGGGTCTGTATGACCGCTGTTTTTATCGAGGCGGGGTTTGGAGCGGTGCTTACGCCGCCGCTTTGACTGCTTTTCAAAGGAACGATCCTTCGTTGCGTCCTTCCGTTCCTCGTCATCGTTTCCTTTGGGTGTGTCCACCATGTATACATCGTAGGATGAGGTGGCTTGCCAGTGCCCTGTAGGCGTTGGTTCCTGTTCGTCTCCTACATCGTCGTCCATACCGTGGATGTCCTCGGAGTCGAAGTCGAGCATGTCGGTCCAATCATCAAAAGTGGCTATGAAGTGGGTGGTGGGTGGGCGTGGAATTTCTTCGTCGTCCGCATCCCAATCCTGCCGGTCATAATCCGGCCAAGGTTCTCCTGACAAAGAGAGAGACCTTAGTGAATTCAGTATGTCGCCGAAGGGCGAGTGCTGAAAAATATTCGCGGCAGTGAACTCCATGATCGGCGCCCAATCGGATTCGATTGACAGGGGCGCGGAGGGTTCGGAGTTTGGAGGAGAGTCCGGCAATGTAGAGTCATGGGCCTCGCGAAGGATAAGGTTGGTGTTTGGCTCGATCGCCGTTGAGACTGCAGCCTCCATGGCGGGGTCTAGCCACCCGCCCTCAGGCGGCGCTGTAGGCTCCGAATTAAAGGTCGGAGCGGATGCGGGTGCGGCCTCCAGGGCACTGTTCGACGGCAGAGACAAATCATGCCCATCGTGACAATGCGGCGCACTCGGCAGGGGCTCGAATCCGTCAAAGATTAAGTCTCCGCGGATATCGGCCGTGTAGTTTAAGCTTCCAAACCTGACCTGATGGCCAGGGGCGTAGCTTTCAATCTGCTCCACATGGCCAAGCGAATTGGCCCGCAGTGCAAAGCCGCCGAATAAAGAAATCTGTTCAGGGAGAAAAGTCTCACCCCGAACTGCATCACTAACGATGATCGAAGGAGCCATCAAGCCTGATGATGACGACACAGAGGAACTCTCAATGAAAGCACCAATTTCAGTGTCAAAACCGGCGGATCTCGGGTAGGGGGTCCCGAACTGTGCGTCTAGGCGGATGGTAACAGGAGACAAGGGACACGATGTTTTTACCCAGGTTCGGGCCCTCTCGATGGAGGTAAAACCCTACTCCTGCTTGATTAATATTGATGATATTGGTAGTACAAGAGTAGATCTACCACGAGATCAGAGAGGCTAAACCCTAGAAGCTAGCCTATGGTATGATTGTATGTTGTCCTACGGACTAAAACCCTCCGGTTTATATCGACACCGAAGAGGGCTAGGGTTACACAGAGTCGGTTACAATGGGAGGAGATCTACATATCCGTATTGCCAAGCTTGCCTTCCACGCCAAGGAAAGTCCCATCCGGACACGGGACGAAGTCTTCAATCTGGTATCTTCATAGTCCAACAGTCCGGCCAAAGGTTATAGTCCGGCTATCCGGACACCCCCTAATCCAGGACTCCCTCAATTACCGTACCACTGTGATTGACCTACGAGGTTTGGTAGTAACTTGATCTAAAGTTTCATGATCATCATCATTAACTTCCTCACTGATTGATGTAAGCATCACTGGAACTGATTTCTGTGATGAACTAGTTTCCAATTCAGGAGAAGGTACAATTACATCATCAAGTTCTACTTTCCTCCCACTCACTTCTTTCGAGAGAAACTCCTTCTCTAGAAAGGATCCATTCTTAGCAACCAATATCTTGCCTTTTGATCCGTGATAGAAGGTGTACCCAATAGTTTTCTTTGAGTATCCTATGAAGACGCATTTCTCTGATTTGGGTTCAAGCTTATCAGGTTGAAGCTTTTTCACATAAGCATCGCAGCCCCAAACTTTAAGAAATGACAGCTTAGGTTTCTTGCCAAACCACAGTTCATATGGTGTCGTCTCAACGGATTCAGATGGTGCCCTATTTAACGTCAATGCAGCCGTCTCTAAAGCATAACCCCAAAAAGATAGTGGTAAATCGGTAAGAGACATCACAGATCGCACAATATCCAATAAAGTACGGTTACGACGTTCGGACACACCATTATGTTGTGGTGTTCCGGGTGGCGTGAGTTGCGAAACTATTCCACATTGTTTCAAATGAAGACCAAACTCATAACTCAAATATTCACGTCCACGATCAGATCGTAGAAACTGTATTTTCTTGTTATGATAATTTTCCACTTCACTCTGAAATTCTTTGAACTTCTCAAATGTTTCAGACTTATGATTCATCAAGTAGATATACCCATATCTGCTCAAATCAACTGTGAAGGTCAGAAAATAATGATACCCACCGCGAGCATCAACACTCATCGGACCGCATACATCAGTATGTATTCTTTCCAATAAGTCAGTTGCTCGCTCCATTGTTCCCGAGAACGGAGTCTTAGTCATCTTGCCCATGAGGCATGGTTCGCAAGCATCAAGTGATTCATAATCAAGTGATTCCAAAAGCCCATCAGCATGGAGTTTCTTCATGCGCTTTACACCAATATGACCTAAATGGCAATACCACAAATAAGTTGCACTATCATTATTAACTTAGCATCTTTTGGCTTCAATATTATGAATATGTGTATCACTACAATCGAGATGTAACAAAAATAGACCACTCATCAAGGGTGCATGTGTAACATCCCAAATTTTCAATTTGGAATGTTATACATAGATCATCCATGCATATCATGATTTATTGCATTTCAGTTCCGCAACCCTCGAAATCCTAAGCAACTCAAGGACCCACGGAGAGAGTTGGGGATTTCCCGGTTTTCATATTTGATTTTTATCAAATAATGAAACGAGGATTTTCATTTTAATTATTCTTTTCTCCGAAAAATATTTCATATTAAATTAAATGAGTGGAGATAATATGACTTCTCCAAAATAATTGGAATATTGGAGAAAAAATGTTAAAATCATTTATTTGATTTTATTTGGTTTTATTCGGATTTTATTCGCATTAGAAAAATTGCACGTTTTCAAAATTGCATTTTAGGGCCAAGAAAATGTTCATCTCGTCCTAAATATTTTATTTAGGCGGTGAAAATTTGTTTTGGCATTTTCAGATTTTTATTTATTTATTTTAGGATTTTATTTCTACCGGCGGAATTATTTTTAAAAAAATCTCTCCTCAGCGCTCGATCGGGGCTAAGGCCCGAGACAAAGCCCAAGCCGGGCCGAAGCGCCCAAGGCGTCTTGTGCCCGCTTCCACTTGGACCGGAGTCCGAGTTGGACTCTGCCTCCGCCACGCCTTGCCCCCTCCCCCAAGTCGCCGCCCCGCCCCCTTTATATACGCCGCCACCCCGAGCCCCAACACCACCACCACCGCCCGCAGCCGCCGCCGCCGCCGTTGCCAAGCCCCGCCGCCCCACAGCCGCCCCGCCGGACCCCCTCGCCGGAGGTATCCGCCGTATCCGACCGCCGTTTTTTTAAACCGTTTGGTTTATTTTTTTTCCGAAACCCTAGTTTTCGTTTTTTTAATAGATCGGTTTTTCTCCGGTTTATTTATTTAGCGAGCGTTCGCTCGTTCGTTCGTTTTAACGAACACGTTCTTCGATTAGATTCAGATAACGAACGTTCGTTCGTTAATCTGTTCTTCGTTTTTCTTTTTCTCGGATTTATTCCGCGATTTCTCTGATCGCGATTTCTGATCCGATCTTAGTTTCTGTTTATCTTTTCGCTCGTTTATCGGAATCAGGTGATTCAAGCGCCTAGAGTTTCGTCTCAAAACCCTCATTCCGATTAATCAACTCAAAGAAGTTTTTGCTACTATAAAAGTTGACCTAGTTCCTGATTAGTAAACGAAGCTTCTTTCTTTAGCCGTTTGAGTTTCGTTGCTCCGTTTGATTTGATTCTTTTTGCGAACCGGAGTTCTTAAGTTGAACTTTCTGGTCAACATCTCTTATTTGAGTTTTGCTTGTGCATCTTTGCTTGTTACTTATGTATGCTATTGTTTGCTTGCGATAGAATTCCCGGAGTGCAAAGCGTGTTACTACGAGTCTCTAGGATTCGCGATCGTCAGCAAGGCAAGTAACACATTGATCATACCCTTTTCATGCCCAATTTTTATGCATTAGTTCCAATCCTCAAACATTGCATGATTAGGATGTCATTAACTTGTGGGTTGGGAAGTAGTTGATGAGGTAGAACCTATTGCCCTGTTATATTCAAACCCTTGGGAGTTATTTCTATGTATCGCTTATATTGCCATGCTATGCTCGTAGACGTGGATTGGGTTTGAGTGAAATCCATGACAGATGTGAGATTGTAAATTAATGGTTCAACTTAAGGTGGCAACTTAATCAAACAACTGGGTGGATTGAGGCACCTGGGGAACCCAGTGTTGCCCGTATTTTTCCAAATCCCGGGGTACCCGTGTGATCTTCCTATGGACCACCACCCAGGCTCAAAGGGAACTGAGATGATTCATGCTAGAAACTTCCGTGTGCAGCCACAAGCTATTATGGGCTCTAGCATAGTTGAGTAAGTTACGTGAAGCTCTTGAAGAGGCAGATTAGCAGGTAGTGGGATGTAGGTTTGGTATGGTCTGTCCGGAGTAGAGAGTTAATGTTTCTGAAAGACTGTGTCTCGGTCATCCGTTTCTCAAACACCATGTAGTGCGAGAAATCCAACAGAGGCGATCGAGTCTTGTGGGGAAAAGTGCGCAAACCTCTGCAGAGTGTACAATCTAATCATGGTTAGCCGTGTCCCCGGTTATGGACAATTCTTGAGTATCTAGTACTTGGATTGTCACATGTATCTCATCATGTTTAATTAATATTGTTGGGTTGTTAATCACTTTAATCGGGATCGTTGAGTCGGAGTACCCTTCTCAATGATGTTTCAACCACCATGATAGTTAAATTTAAAATCTATTCCTTTGTTGTAGGGAAAAATTGGCTTTTCGCAAAAACTATAACCATACAGCCTTCCACCAGCCAAATATTCATGTAGTGATAGCATTATTCTGTTTATGCTCTACTGTGTTATATTGCCAGCATATTCCATGTGCTGACCCGTTTTCGGGCTGCAACGTATCATGTTGCAGACTTTTCAGACAAGGAGTAAGGTTCGTTAGGTCGTTGACGTGCAGCTCAGTTATGCCGTTGGAGTTGATGGACTCACTTTATCTTCCAAGCCTTCCGTTGTTACCGTATTAGATGGCCTTAATCCATATTATTGTAATAAGTTCTCTTTTGAGACATTCGATGTAATAAGTGTGTGATTGCTACTCTGTTATAAATCCTTTGAGTACTGTGTGTGTCAGCATTACCGATCCATGGATGACACTAAAGCACAGAGACTTGACCATCTGAGGTCGGGTCCCTACAAGATGGTATCAGAGCACACACTGAGTGTAGGACACGGCCACTAAGATAAACCATAGGTCACTCTTCTCTACTCATTTCTGACTCCTCTCCATTTTCTACTCTTTAGGATGGCGGAGATGAAGAACAAGTTTGCACAGCCGGATGAAGATACACCTTTTGGACGTCACTTGAAGGAAGTCACTAGGTACTTGAACATTGGAATACCAAGCTTCACCGGGACGTACAATGCCAGCCACTTTACCTGAAGAGGAGCGCTGGATGATTCAAGTAGAAGTTCCAGGAAGGACATTCTCGCCAACTTCTAAACCCATAGAGTTTTAGCACCTACCTGGAGTCTAGGCAAGAGCATGGCAGCCAACATTACGATGGGACGCATTGGAGAAATTTATAACGGGGAGCTTAAGGACACAATTTACCAAATATGTGGGCGCCAAGACGAGCAATGGGAAGTAACCAGCACCAGGAAGGATAGATCCATTGCAGCTTTTATCCAGGAATTAAACTAGCACATTCGACGTCAGGAGAACCAGATGTGCGAGGACATGATGGACTTGAAGAAGGTGAAGACTAGAATCAACGAGCTGGAGGAAGAACTCAAGTTTACACGTGATGCATATGAGGAGGTAATCAAGACCCTGCTGGAGAAGAATGATGACCTAGTCAAGAAGATCGGAGTGTTCATGGGAGGACCAGCACCGGGAGAAGAAGACGATGATTCCACTTGCCCGGACAACTACATCATCATCGACGACACCGACTCTGACCCTAGTGATGATGACTTTGAAGAAAAGTCGAGCCGACATCATGGAGTCTTCCACCGATCAAAATTTCTAGATGACCACCAAATATTAGTTGTATTTCCCCCATGTATATAGTAGTAGTTGAGCACTTTTGCGATAGTTCTAGACCGTTTGTATGCCCTTGCTTGATTGATTGAGTGAAATGATTGTGTTTGTCTCATGTGCATATGGGTTGTGTCTTCTCATTAGACCTCTTTTCTATTCTAATCTCTTCCATCTAAACCCATCAGATGCCTCCGAGACGTGACACCGGTTTTGCTTTCCCACCGGAACTCACCCAGTTGATCCAGCAGCAGAATGCCTTGATGCAATTGCTAGTTCAGAACCAGGGTAACAACAACAACAACAACAACAACAACCCGCCGCCAGTGGACAACCTAGACCGTTTTCTAAGGTTATAGTCGCCGGTGTTTTCCAGTAGCACCGAGCCTATAGTTGCTGATGATTGGCTACGACGTATTGGAAGGGAGTTAACCACCACAGGTTGCACAGATGCTGAGAGGGTGCGCTTTGCCGCACATCAATTGGATGGACCAGTAGCCTCATGGTGGGAGAATTACACGGCCACTTTTCCTATAACCAATGTCACTTGGGACCAGTTTCAGCAAGCTTTCCGCACAGCCCATGTCTCAACTGGAGCTATGCAGATGAAGAAGCGGGAGTTCCGCAACTTACACCAAGGGAACCATACTGTGGCTCAGTACGTGGATGAGTTTAGCAAGTTATCTCGCTATGCCCCTGATGATGTGGCCACAGATGCCGCGAAGCAGGAGAAGTTTATGGAAGGGCTGAATGATGAGATGAGTATGCAGTTGATGGTAGCAACCTTCAACAACTACCAGGAGTTGGTAGATAAGGCTCTTATGATTGAAGGGAAGCAGCAGAAGTTGAGAGCCGCAAGAGGAAGTATGGACAAGGGAAGTTTAACTCAGGAGCTCAGCAGAAGCCTCGCCTAACCCCGCACTCGGGAGGACTTGTTCATAACCATGGAGGCCACAACCACACTGGAGGAGGATCGCATAACCACAATGGTTCCAAGAATGGGAATGGGAACGGAGCCAATAATAATCAGAATCGCCCCAACCCAGCCACACCCGCCAAAAGGGACTTAATTCATGTTACATGTTTCAAGTGCGTGAAGACTGGACACTACGCCACGGAGTGCCCTGAAGGAAAGAATGGAAACGGAAATGGGAGCGCTGGTAAGAAGCCAAATCCATTCAATAAAGGACAAGTGAACCACGTTAATGTGGAGGAGGTTGAAGAGCAGCCGGACGCGGTAATAGGTAAGTTTTTGGTTAATTCATTTACCGCTCTTTTTCTTTTCGATACTGGTGCATCGCATTCATACATATCAAGGGGATTCGTGGATAAGTTTAAACTACCAACCCAAACCCTTAGGACCCCTCTTTTGGTGAGTTCACCCGGAGCAGAGTATATGGCTATCCGATGGTGTGACCAGATACCCTTAACCATTGGTACACATGTTTTTTCGTCCGACCTAATTATCTTGGAGTCTCAAGGATTGGATGTGATATTGGGTATGGACTGGATGTCAAAGTATGGAGGAAGCATTGACTGTGCTAGTAAGTCGATTTATCTTTCCATCCCGGAGGGAAGAAGGATTAAGTATGTGTCCAGGCATGTGCCTAGGAGGAGCCAAGTGAATGCCCTTACGGGAGTTGTTCAGGAGGAAGTGCCTGTAGTGAAGGAATACCCGGATGTTTTCCCAGAGGAGTTACCAGGCATGCCACCGGATAGAGACATTGAGTTTTTGATAGAGCTGTTGCCGGGAACATGACCAATATCCAAGAGACCCTATCGGATGCCCGCAAATGACCCGGAGGAGATTAAGAAACAGATCAAGGAGTTATTGGAGAAAGGATATATCCGAAGGAGTTCATCACCTTGGGGAGCCCCAGTACTTTTAGTTGAGAAGAAGGATAAATCCCTGAGGATGGTTGTTGATTATCGAGCCTTGAATGAAGTGACGATAAAGAACAAGTACCCACTGCCGATGATCAACAATCTGTTTGTTCAGTTGCAAGGAGCTAAAGTGTTTTCAAAGATCGATTTACGATCAGTTGAAGATACAAGAGAAGGACATACCGAAGACGGCGTTCACAATGCGATATGGATTATACGAGTATACGGTCATGTCGTTTGGACTGACTAACGCCCCTGCATATTTCATGAGCATGATGAACAAGGTGTTCATGGAGTATTTGGACATGTTTGTTGTGGTGTTTATTGATGATATCATGGTATACTTGAAGAACGAAGAGGAGCACAAAGAGCATTTGCGTTTAGTTCTCGAGAAGCTCAGGGAACACCAGTTGTATCCTAAGTTTAGCAAATGCGAGTTTTGGCTGAAGGAAGTCGGATTCCTTGGACATGTTATATCAGGAGAAGGTATAGCAAGAGACCCCAAAGAAGGTTCGGGCCAACATCGAATGGTTGGCACCCACCTCAGTTAGCGAGATCCGCAGTTTTCTTGGACTCGCAGGATACTATCGGAGATTCATTGAGAATTTTTCCAAGATTGCAAAGCCAATGACTGAACTGTTGAAGAAGGATACTAAGTTTAAATTGACAGAAGATTGCGAGGCAAGTTTCCAGGAGTTGAAGGAACGTTTGACTACAACCCCAGTGCTAATACTGCCAGATATACATAAGGAGTTCCAAGTGTACTGCGACGCCTCTCGCTTAGGACTTGGATGTGTGCTTATGCAGGACGGAAGAGTTGTTTCGTATGCCTCACGACAACTAAAACCTCATGAGTTGAATTATGCCACGCATGATTTGGAGTTAGCAGCCGTAGTGCATGCATTGAAGACTTGGAGACACTACCTTATTGGAAACCGTTGTGATGTGTACACGGATCACAAGAGTTTGAAGTACATTTTCACCCAGAAGGAGCTAAACCTTAGGCAGAGGAGATGGTTGGAGCTTATAAAGGATTATGACATGAAGCTACACTATCATCCAGGAAAGGCCAATGTCGTAGCAGATCCTTTGAGCCGGAAAAGTTATGCTAATATTCTTGTAAGTAAAGGACTGCCGAAGGAGTTAGCAGAGGACATCATGGAACTTCGATTAGAGATTGTACCTAGAGGATTCATTGCCACAATGGAGGTTCAGTCGACATTGCTGGACAAGATTCGGGAAGCTCAGAAGGATGACAAAGAGATTTCCGAGATAAAAGAGAAGATGGGCAAAGGAAAGGCCAAAGGTTTTCGTGAGGATGAGCACGATACCCTATGGTTTGAGGACTGAATTTACGTGCCCAATAATCAGGAGATCAGGAAGTTAATACTTCAAGAGGCCCATGACTCACCATACTCGATACACCCCAGAAACACCAAGATGTATTTGGATTTAAAGGAGCGTTTCTGGTGGACTGGTATGAAGAAGGATATTGCCGAGTATGTAGCCGTATGTGATGTATGTCAGAGAGTTAAGGCAGAGCATCAGAAGCCAGCAGGACTGCTACAACCTATGCCGATACCCGAATGGAAGTGGGATAAACTTGGCATGGACTTTATCACCGGATTACCCAGGACTAAAGCAGGATATGATTCCATATGGGTAGTAATTGACCGCTTGACCAAAGTAGCTCACTTCAACCCAGTGAAAACCACCTATACAAGTGCAAAGTTGGCCAAGATCTATATGTCCAGGATCGTATGTCTACATGGAGTTCCGAGGACCATCGTATCAGATCGAGGGACACAGTTTACCTCAAAGTTTTGGCATCAGTTGCACCAGACTTTGGGAACGAGATTGGAATTTAGTACATCATTTCATCCGCAGACGGATGGACAGACTGAGAGAGTCAATCAAATTTTGTAGGACATGTTGAGAGCCTGTGCGCTAGATTATGGATCTAGTTGGGATGACAATTTGCCGTACGCAGAGTTCTCATACAACAATAGCTACCAAGCCAGTTTGAAAATGGCACCGATTGAAGCCATGTATGGACGCAGGTGCAGAACACCATTGATGTGGGATGAGGTAGGAGACCGACAATTGTTTGGACCAGACTTGATTAAGGAGTCTGAGGAGAAGGTAAAACTGATTCGAGACAGACTGAAGATTTCCCAGTCCAGACAGAAGAGTTATGCAGACTCAAAACGCAAGGAGGTAACCTACGAAATTGGAGACAGAGCATATCTGCGAGTATCGCCCTTGCGAGGAGTGAAACGTTTTGGAGTTAAAGGAAAGTTAGCCCCGAGATTTGTAGGACCGTATCACATTTTGGAACGGATGGGAGAAGTTGCCTACAAGTTGGAATTACCTGAGGGATTGTCAGGAGTTCATGATGTGTTCCACGTTTCACAGCAAGAAGTGTCATGCTGACATGGCCGATATACCATTAAGAGATACAGTACCCTTGGAGGCGATTCAGTTGGACAGTGATTTGACTTACGAGGAGAAGCCAGTTAAGATTCTTGAGTTTGCCAGCAGAGTCACTGAGGGAGTTCCGGATTAGGGGGTGTCCGGATAGCCGAACTATCATCGGTCGGACTCCAAGACTATGAAGATACAAGATTGAAGACTGCGTCCCGTGTCCGGATGGGACTTTCCTTGGCGTGGAAGGCAAGCTTGGCGATACGGATATGTAGATCTCCTACCATTGTAACCGACTGTGTAACCCTAACCCTATCCGTTATCTATATAAACCGGAGGGTTTTAGTCCGAGGGATCTAACAACAATCATACCATAGGCTAGCTTCTAGGGTTTAGCCTCTTTGATCTCGTGGTAGATCCACTCTTGTAACACACATCATCAATATTAATCTAGCGGACGTAGGGTTTTACCTCCATCAAGAGGGCCCGAACCTGGGTAAAACATCGTGTCCCTTGTCTCCTGTTACCATCCGCCTAGACGCACAGTTTGGGACCCCCTACCCGAGATCCGCCGGTTTTGACAACGACATTGGTGCTTTCATTGAGAGTTCCTCTGTGTCGTCACCAATAGGCCCGATGGCTCCTTCGATCATCAACAACGACGCAGTCCAGGGTGAGACTTCTCTCCCCAGGCAGATCTTCGTGTCCGGCGGCTTTGCACTGCGGGCCAATTCGCTTGGCCATCTAGAGCAGATCGAAAGCTATGCCCCTGACCGTCAGGTCAGATTCGGAAGTTTAAACTATACGGCCGATATCCGCGGAGACTTGATCTTCGATGGATTCGAGCCACAGCCAAGCGTGTCGCACTGTCTCGATGGGCATGATCTAGCTCTGCAGCTAACAAAGGCTCGGAGGCCGCACCGTAATCCGGCCCAACCTTTAATCCGGAGCCGGACTCCCCGATCGGGGACGAGTGGTTGGACACCGCCTCGGGGGCTTTAATCTCTACGGCGATCGAGCCGAACTCTATCCTGTCCTTTGCGAAGACCTCGACCTGTGGTACCGGACTCTTCTCCGGACTCTGAACCATCCACGCCCTTGCCGATCAAATCCGATTGGGCGCCCGTTATGGAGTTCACGGCCGCGGACATCTTTCAGCACTCGCCTTTTGGTGACATCCTGAATTCACTAAAGTCTCTCTCTTTATCCGGAGAGCCCTGGCCGGACTACGGTCAGGAAGGTTGGGATACGGACGATGAAGAAATTCAACGCCCACCCACCACCCACTTCGTAGCCACTGTTGATAGCCTACACGACGTGCTCGATTTCGACTCCGAAGACATCGACGGTATGGACGACGATGTAGGAGACAACAATGAACCAGCACCATAGGATGCTAGACAACCTCACCCCATGATGTATACATGGTGGATACACCTAAAGCAAATGAAGACGAGGAGCAACGGGACGCTACGAAGGATAAATCCCTCGAAAAGCAGTCAAAATGGCAACGTAAAAACCGAACAAAGTCCCGCCTCAACAAAGACCCAGTCATAGAGCAGGGCGAACCGGTGGACAATGAACAAGCTATCGAGCAGTCGTCCGAACAAGACAACTTGGATAAACAATCTGTCCCCGGCAAAGACAACAGTCCGGACGATCTCACACCGGACAAACCACCGGAGCAAAATGACCTCCAGAAAAGGCTCGTCGCCACTACGCGTAGCCTGAAAAAGCAGAAGCGGAAGCTCAAAACAACGGAAGATGCACTCGGGATTAATTGGAGCAAAGTATTCAGCACCGCAGACAAGTACGGGCGACGCGAACAACAAAGAGCTACCGAAAAGAAAGCTACTGCCTGAATCGACGAGGAGGCCTTAGAGCCCCACAATTAAAAAGCAAGAAGGCCACCGGTCGGATGGACGACCTCATGGAAAAGAGAGCGGCGAATGGCGCCAAGACACAAGCCAATATGCGATCCGCATAAGGATTCACATCAAGAGGATGGCCCGTTAGGTCCATCTATGGGCCAAGAAAGGTGCTCGTCAAAGCAATGCAATACGCCAAAATTCAAGATCATGGCACACCCAAATATAGGGCGCCAGACACCCCTATGTTTCACCGATGAGGTGCCGGATCATGAATTTCCAGGGATTCAAACCCG
Source organism: Aegilops bicornis (assembly GCA_021605145.1). NCBI lineage: Eukaryota > Viridiplantae > Streptophyta > Magnoliopsida > Poales > Poaceae > Aegilops > Aegilops bicornis. The sequence continues at coordinate 300,769,901 of CM038675.1, forward strand.
TAAACATAGAGGCATACGACGGAACAACAGACCTCGAGTGCGGATCGAGGACTACATCCTCCACATACACATGGCTAGAGGAGACGATCTCCACGCCATAAAATACTTACCCCTTAAACTCAAAGGCCCAGCTCGGCATTGGCTTAAAAGCCTCCCCGAAAATACCATTGGAAGCTGGGGAGAGCTCGAGGATGTATTTCGCAGGGGACTTATGTCCGCCCTCCGGATGCAGACGATCTAAGTCACATAACTCAACAGCCCGGAGAGTCAGCCCGAAATTCGGAATAGGTTCCTTACTAAAAGAACCAAATAGTCGATTGTCCGGACGTCAAGCCTTAGCAGCTTTCAAACACAACGTCCGAGACGAATGGCTCGCCAGACACCTCGCCAAGAAAAGCCAAGAACAATGGCCGCGTTAACAAGCCTCATGACCCGCTTTTGCACGGAGAAGACAATTGGCTGGCTAGATGCGCACCAAATGACCGAGTACATCCGAAATCTGGGATGGAAATGAAATCACAGCCTTGAGAAAAGATCGGCGCGGAATAAGGAAAATGGCCCAAATAGTACGGCGGTTAACGCCGGATTCAAAAACTCTCGGCCAAACAACAAAACACTGCCCCTAAAGGATAACAGTGATGAGCTATCCAACCTAAACAAGATTTTGGATAGACCGTGTCAAATACATGGTACCTCCGGGAAGCCTGCAAACCATACCCACAGAGATTGCTAGGTCTTCAAGCAGTCCGGCCGACTTAACGCCGAACACAAGGGGCTCGACACACCAAATGTAGTGACGAAACCCAAAAGCAGCACTACGGAAAACGAAAAACTTTCCCACAGGAGGTTAAAACAGTAAACTCACTTCACGTGATCAAAGGGAAAAACAAAGCGGCGCCCCCTAAAAGGCGCGCCACACACTGGTTGTCAAAACCAATCACCTTCGACCATCAGGACTATTCCGATAATATCCTAACGCAGGATGGACTGCCTTGATATTGAATCCTATAATCGACGGATTCCAATTTACACATGTCCTCATGGACGGCGGCGATGACATAAACACGATATATCGTGACACAATCCGCAGGATGGGGATAAACCCAACCAAAATTCGCCATAGCAACACCTCCTTTAAAGGAGTACTGCCAGCCCATACGCCTTTGCACGGGCTCCATAATCGCTAGAAGTTGTGTTTGGTTCATCCGACAACTTCCGTCGCGAAGGTTACTCTTCCATGTCGCCTGCTTAAAAGTAGCCATCAAGCACTATTGGGACGCGAAGCTTTCGCCCGCTTTAACGCAATACCGCATTACGCATCTCTAACACTTAAAATGCCCGGTCCACGCGACATCATCTCGTTGAAAGGAAGTATTAAGTGTTACTCGAGCGCGGAAGAAGGGGAGATCGCATCGACAGCTCCACAGCTATCCGCTCCACTAGGCAAAGAACACGCAATATGTCATTCAAACCCGGATACGGCTAGACGAGTCCGCGCCCACTAGCGGCATACCCCCATACAAGGGGCTGCATGCATGTATAACAAGAGACAATAAAGCTCAAATTTTATTCACTTCTTCGAACTGCATTTTGTTTATTTAAATATTAAGTACATCTTTCAAGACGATCCTTTTTCTTTTAAACTAAGTTCCTCTCTTTTACAGATGAACAACGTGCTACACCCGTCGAGGATACGGCACAACGGAGACACAGCGCAGACGTGCAAGAGGGACCCGCTGCAAGGATTCTTTTCAGATTAAGACCTGCGTAAACCTTCTTTCACTGTCTCTTGTTGATACACATCCCCTCGGTTCCTTAATATAACTGAGGAGGAGGCTGGTGCTTTGGCATTGGCCGCACCAGAAATTCTTGCGCGTACCTAGACACTAGGGGCTTAGGGCATTATTCTGCCCATTTTCATAAAGACCGAATACCTTAGGGAGTATAAGGCGTCCCGAGTTAGGCCTTATATGCATCAGCTCCGAATCATGTCTTTGGTCAAATGTTGGGTTGCCGGCCTCGTGTTTTGCTGCCTTACGTTCTGCTTTCACGGCTAACGCGGCACCAGGAGAACTATCTGCGATTGTGCCCGGTTCGCCGGGCGAGCACCTCGAGAGAAAGCCAAAACTAATCGTCATGATATAGCGAGAGACCGTCAACCACTCGATGACTCACAGGAATGTTTAGAATTCCTCCGCATTAACGAAGGACCGGTTTTCGCTCAGCACATACGCACTCGAATTCGGGAGAGTGTGGTGCCCCTAGGGGCTATATAGTAGCCCCACCTCGAACTCCTATGGCTAAGTGAAAGTGATAAAGCATTATAGTCCGTTGTTCGGTTTGCTACGTTGTCACCTCCTTAACAGACCAAGACGTTGGATTAAGAGTGAAAAAGCCCTTCTTTTGCAAACACCCCGCACTATGTGCGTAAATGAAGCCAAGGACTGCCATCTTTCAAAGTTATATACACATATACATAAACGGCAAGACAGGAGTAGTTTACTACTTGAACGCACAAGTATAAAACACTCATATTACATTGAAACAATTTTTTCACAAATCATCCATGTCATTCTAACATAATATCCTTCGAGCACTGCATCACTATTAAACTAGCGCCCGGCAGACTTCTTCAAAGTAGTGCTCGGCGGTGTACTCGGCTTCATGCGAGTCTTGGGATGCAACATCGGTGGCCTTCATCTCTGCCCAAAGTATGTCTTGACACGGGCAAGAGCCATCCGCTCCCTCAATACACGCCGATCGCTTTATTGCGCCGATACGCTGCACCGCACCAAGAAACTGCAAGACTATACCAAAATAGCTCTTCTACTGGGGTCCGTCCGCCACAAGTGAGTCAAGACATGCTTCATGGCCAATCCGGACAATCCATTCAGCTCGCCCACTCGGCCAACCGATCGGTCAGCGGCAGAGGATGCTCCGGACTATGGAATTGCGACCAGTATAGCTCTTCCCTTTTGTGCCCCTTCTGGCCCCGGAAGTGCTCAACCGCGTCCACAGCGCTCGCCGCCAAGTCCATATAAGCATCCTCTGAACTCCATAATTTATCCAACGGAGCATACTTTGGATCTGTATATTTCCTCCGCAGCAGAAACGGTTTTCCAGCCGCAATTTCCCTGGCCTGACTCAGCTCCTCCTTGGCAGCTCTCAAAGCCGATTGGGCATTCTTGGTTTCGGCGGCGGCCTTCTTTAGGCCCTCCTGTTCCGCTTGATGCTCTTTTTCAAGAACCTCGCAGCAATCGGTAGCATTCCTTGACCTTTTGGCCATCTCGGCCATCTCCTCTTTGCTTCGGCAAAGGAGCAGCCCGCTCAGCTTCTAGCTCTTCGCCGCCTTTTAAAGCACCAGACATTACTACTCGGCTTGCTCTTTCTCTCGGGCAAGTTCTCGCATAGCTCCTCAACGGCGGCGGCACCATCTGCATTAAAGCATACAAACAGTAAGACATGGGCGTCAAGCTCCCTTAACAGGTGTCCGTGATAGAAGTCGCATACCTTGTGACTCGTCAAACCGCTTTATTGACCAAAGGCGATGTCCGTGATCTGTCTCGCTGTTGCCGCCTGATTCGGCATATTCATCGATCCGGTGGCCTCCGGACGCCCGCACCTGTTTAGAAGCGGCGATGTGTTAAAATCGAGATTTGATCTCGCACGTTGTCAATTTTGACAACATACCGAGTCTCGTGGGCTACTATCTATACAGGCGCATTTTATATGCATAATCGCTGACGGCACATCATTTTTTATGTACCTCAAACCCCGCCAAGAAGCTTCGACGGCTTCACGTAATCCGCCTCCGCGGATGAAATTCTTTCAAACACCGTACCCATTAGAGCACGGTGATCTTCTGAGATAGCCGCTCGCCCGAGCAGATCCTTCAGCTCCTCCGACCGCACACCACTTGGCGATGGACCTTCCGCCCCCACCGGACTTGGGGGAACCCTCCGCGACGACACCTCCGGGTCGTCCGCTTCACACGAGGGTGCGACAGGTGGAGGCGTTTCGCTCTCCATCATCTCCTAAGAAGATTCCTCAAGACGAGCTCTGCTGAGAAGGGCTGAGGTCCGAACTGCAAGGTACAATTCCGGTTATCTTCATAAATAAATACGAGGATGCTCCTTATTTACAAGACCTCTTCTTTCTACTTACAGCTCGCTGGAGGGCTGATCCCCTTGGGGAAATAATGCGGCTGGGCTACTTCCCAGCGCCGGACTCTCTCGTCAAGATTCCCTTCCTTTCTTTGAGGCCTTGACCTCGGATCTTGAAGCGATCCTCTTCTCTCCTCGGAAGGTGGGACTCTTAATCCCTCCTTCCTTGATAGCCTCCTTCGCAGAGGCAGTTGATCCCCCGCTCCTCCCTTCGCCTTCTTCAAAGGGCGCGACCTTCAACATATTAGTCAACATGGGATCCGGCGTGGTCTCTGGGAGGGGAGCCGGACACCTTATCAACTTTGCCTTGGCTATCCACTCCTGTTCAAGAAACGGCTCCTTTAAAGGGCATATATGTATAATAAATGAATGAACAACTTGTCCGGTTACAGGACTACTTACTTGAGCATCTGGGCGATTGCAGCTTAGTCCTGCATCCTCGGTCAAGTCCGGACACTTCTCTCGTGATCCGAAGAACAGTTTATACATCTCCACGGGCGTCGTGCCCATAAAATTTTGGAGAGCTCGTGGTCCCTCCGGATTGAATTCCCACAAAGTGAGGGGCGACGCTTGCCAGGGCTGAAGACGCCGGATCACAATAACTCGCGCCCATCGCAACCGGATTGATCCCTCTTTCACGGAGATCTCGAATACGGCCCTGCAGCAGGGGAACATCCTTGGACAACCCCAGCCGAGCCCCTTGTTGACCCATGACGCCACCACTGTGGTGGACTCGAAAGGAAGGCGGGAGCGCCGCCCATTTGGTGCCCCCGGGAGCGGTGATATAGAACCACCTCGTTGCCATGAACCAAGCTCCTCTTGAAAAGAGCCCTCGGGCCACGGAGCACCAACAAGATTTGCTTATGACCGCCCCTCCAAGACTGCTTGCTACCCCTTGATCGCCTTTTGGCTCCACCTTGAAGGTCTTGAGCCACAATCCAAAGTGAGGGGTAATATGGAGGAAGGCCTCACATACAACAATGAATGACGAGATATGGAGGATGGACTCGGATTCAAGTCATGGAAATCAAGCCCATAATAAAACATGAGCCCCCGCACAAAGGGGTCCGTCGGGAAGCCTAAACCCGACGGAAGTGAGACACTTAACACCACGCTCGCCGGCTCAGGAGTGGGAATGACCTGCCTCGAGCAAGCAGCCTATATGCGAGATCTCGCCGTTAGATACCGGCGTCTCGCAGCTTTAGCACGCCTTCTTCAGAACGGAGGAAGACACCCATCGGCCATGCCGGTCGGAGCCGGACATCATCGAAAGTCCAAGCGCCTGAATCAAGCTTTGGGGTGTTGGAATTGAGCGCAGGCGAACTTCGATAGAGGGTGTAAAGAGGAGAGGGCCTTGGTCTCGTTATAAATAGGTTGCATACCAAGAGCCCCCGTGGTCGATTAGGACTCGCCTTTGATAGAGAAGGCAGGCCAACGGGCGCGTTGGGTTACCCACGTCCGTATTGATGGGAATCCCGGAATAAGGGGAACACGATCTACGCCTCGACAAGACGCGTGCCAAGAAACCGCCGCTAAACGCTACCGAGGTGGAACAGTAAAAACAATTTGAATAAAGGCTTGGTAGGGTGCGATGTCACGCCACAAAATATGTCACAGATTGATCTTGTGTAATATTATTCTCTCTACGGTGGTATGTGGAATTTATTTTGCAGAGCGGACACTATCCTCGGTGTTCACAATCTTCTATAAATTATTCGGAGGAAGAACCCGCCTTGCAATGCCGAAGACAATATGCGCGCCGGACCCATCGTCATTGAAGCCTGGTTCAGGGGCTACTGGGGGAGTTCCGGATTAGGGGGTGTCCGGATAGCCGAACTATCATCGGCCGGACTCCAAGACTATGAAGATACAAGATTGAAGACTTCGTCCCGTGTCCGGATGGGACTTTCCTTGGCGTGGAAGGCAAGCTTGGCGATACGGATATGTAGATCTCCTACCGTTGTAACCGACTCTGTGTAACCCTAACCCTATCCGGTGTCTATATAAACCAGAGGGTTTTAGTCCCAGAGGATCTAACAACAATCATACCATAGGCTAGCTTCTAGGGTTTAGCCTCTTTGATCTCGTGGTAGATCCACTCTTGTAACACACATCATCAATATTAATCTAGCAGGACGTAGGGTTTTACCTCCATCAAGAGGGCCCGAACCTGGGTAAAACATCGTGTCCCTTGTCTCCTGTTACCATCCGCCTAGACGCACAGTTCGGGACCCCCTACCCGAGATCCGCCGGTTTTGACACCGACAGTCACCCGCAGTAAGGTTATCAAGTTTTGCAAAATTCAGTGGAGCCACCATACCGAGGATGAAGCCACCTGGGAATGAGAGGATGATCTCCGCAAGGACCACCCGCACCTATTTTCTGGCCAACCCGAATCTCGAGGGCGAGATTCATCTTAAGGGGGGTAGGTTTGTAACATCCCAAATTTTCAATTTGGAATGTTATACATAGATCATCCATGCATATCATGATTTATTGCATTTCAGTTCCGCAATCCTCGAAATCCAAAGCAACTCAAGGACCCACGGAGAGAGTTGGGGATTTCCCAGTTTTTATATTTGATTTTTATCAAATAAAGAAACGAGGATTTTGATTTTAATTATTCTTTTCTCCGAAAAATATTTCATATTAAATTAAATGAGTGGAGATAATATGACTTCTCCAAAATAATTGGAATATTGGAGGAAAAATGTTAAAATCATTTATTTGATTTTATTTGGTTTTATTCGGATTTTATTCACATTAGAAAAATTGCACGTATTCAAAATTGCATTTTAGGGCCAAGAAAATGTTCATCTCGTCCTAAATATTTTATTTAGGCGGTGAAAATTTGTTTTGGCATTTTTAGATTTATTTTTTTAGGATTTTATTTCTACTGGTGGAATTATTTAAAAAGAAAATCTCTCTCATACCGACCGGGCCTAAGGCCCAATGAGCCAGCAAGCCGCCCAATTGCCAAGGCTGCACAAGGCCGCCACTCGGACCGGATTCGAGTTGGACTCCGCCGCCATCCTTGCCCCTTCCTCCAAGTCGCCGCCCCTTTATATACGCCGCCACCCCGAGCCCCAACACCACCACCACCGCCCCCAATCCCGCCGCATGACCGCCGCCACCTCGGCCGCCGCCGCCGCCGCCGAGCGCCGCCACCGCCGCCAAGCCCCGCCGCCCCGCAGCCGCCCCGCCGGACCCCCTCGCCGGAGGTATCCGCCGGATCCGACCGCCGGTTTTTTAAACCGTTCGGTTTATTTTTTCCGAAACCCTAGTTTTCGCTTTTTTAATAGATTGGTTTTTCTCCGGTTTATTTATTTAGGGAGCATTCGCTCGTTCGTTCATTTTAACGAACGCGTTCTTCGATTAGATTCAGATAACGAACGTTCGTTCGTTAATCTGTTCTTCGTTTTTCTTTTTCTCGGATTTATTCCACGATTTCTCTGATCGCGATTTTTGATCCGATCTTAGTTTCTGTTTATCTTTTTGCTCATTTATCGGAATCAGGCGATTCAAGCGCCTAGAGTTTCGTCTCGGAACCCTCTTTCCGATTAATCAACTCAAATAAGTTTTTGCTACTGTAAAAGTTGACCTAGTTCCAGATTAGTAAACGAAGCTTCTTTCTTTCGCCGTTTGAGTTTCGTTGCTCCGTTTGATTTGATTCTTTTTGCGAACCAGAGTTCTTAAGTTGAACTTTCTGGTCAATATCTCTTATTTGAGTTTTGCTTGTGCATCTTTGCTTGTTACTTATGTATGCTATTGTTTGCTTGCGATAGAATTCCCGGAGTGCGAAGCGTGTTATTACGAGTCTCTAGGATTCGCGGATCGTCAGCAAGGCAAGTAACACATTGATCATACTCTTTTCATACCCAATTTTTATGCATTAGTTCCAATCCTCAAACATTGCATGATTAGGATGTCATTAACTTGTGGGTTGGGAAGTAGTTGATGAGGTAGAACCTATTGCCCTGTTATATTCAAACCCTTGGGAGTTACTTCTACGTATCGCTTATATTGCCATGCTATGCTCATAGACGTGGATTGGGTTTGAGTGAAATCCATGACAGATGTGAGATTATAAATTAACGGTTCAACTTAAGGTGGCAAGTTAATCAAACAACTGGGTGGATTGAGGCACCTGGGAAATCCAGTGTTGCCTGTATTTTTGGAAATCCCGGGGTACCCGTGTGATCTTCCTATGGACCGCCACCCAGGCTCAAAGGGAACTGAGATGATTCATGCTAGAAACTTCCGTGTGCAGCCACAAGCTATTATGGGCTCTAGCATAGTTGAGTAAGTTACGTGAAGCTATTGAAGAGGCAGATCAGCCGGTAGTGGGATGTAGGTTTGGTATGGTCTGTCCGGAGTAGAGAGTTAATGTTTCTGAAAGACTGTGTCTCGGTCATCTGTTTCTCAAACACCATGTAGTGCGAGAAATCCAACGGAGGCAATCGAGTCTTGTGGGGAAAAGTGCGCAAACCTCTGCAGAGTGTACAATCTAATCATGGTTAGCCGTGTCCCCGGTTATGGACAATTCTTGAGTATCTAGTACTTGGATTATCACATGTATCTCACCATGTTTAATTAATATTGTTGGGTTGTTAATCACTTTAATTGGGATCGTTGAGTCGGAGTACCCTTCTCAATGATGTTTCAACCACCATGATAGTTAAATTTAAAATCTATTCCTTTGTTGTAGGGAAAAATTGGCTTTTCGCAAAAACTATAACCATACAGCCTTCCACCAGCCAAATATTCATGTAGTGATAACATTATTCTGTTTATGCTCTACTGTGTTATATTGCCAGCATATTCCATGTGCTGACCCGTTTTCGGGCTGCAACGTATCATATTGCAGACTTTTCAGAAGAGGAGTAAGGTTCGTTAGGTCATTGCCGTGCAGCTCAGCTATGTCGTTGGAGTTGATGGACTCACTTTATCTTCCAAGCCTTCCGCTGTTATCGTATTAGATGGCCTTAAGCCATATTATTGTAATAAGTTCTCTTTTGAGACATTCAATGTAATAAGTGTGTGATTGCTACTCTGTTATAAATCCTCCGAGTATTGTGTGTGTGTCAGCATTACCGATCCAGGGATGACACTAAAGCATAGAGACTTGACCATCTGAGGTCGGGTCGCTACAGCATGACCATAAAAGATATTACTCATATAAATGGAACAACCATTATTCTCTGATTTAAATGAATAACCGACTCGCATCAAACAAGATCCAGATATAATGTTCATGCTCAACGCTGGCACCAAATAACTATTATTTAGGTCTAGAACTAATCCCGAAGGTAGATGTAGAGGTAGCGTGCCGACGGCGATCACATCGACTTTGGAACCATTTCCCACGCGCATCGTCACCTCGTCCTTAGCCGATCTTCGTTTAATCCATAGCCCCTATTTCGAGTTGGAAATATGAGCAATAGAACCAATATCAAATACCCAGGCGCTACTACGAGCATTAGTAAGGTACACATCAATAACATGTATATCAAATATACCTTTCATTTTGCCATCCTTCTTATCCGCCAAATACTTGGGGCGATTCGCTTCCAAAGGACCAATCCTTTGCAAGAGAAGCACCTGGGCCTGTGCTTAGGTCCAAACTTGGGCTTCTTCCCAGGAGTTGCAACTTGCTTGATATTCTTCTTGAAGTTCCCCTTCTTCCCTTTTCCCCTTTTCTTGAAACTAGTGGTCTTGTTGAACATCAACACTTGATGCTCCTTCTTGACTTCTACCTCCGCAGCCTTTAGCATCGCGAAGAGCTCGGGAATTGTCTTGTCCATCCCTTGCATATTATAGTTCATCATGAAGCCTTTATAGCTTGGTGGCAGTGATTGAAGAACTCTATCAATGACACTATCATCGTGAAGATTAACTCCCAAATGGGTCAAGTGGTTATGGTAACCGCATACCCGAGTATGTGTTCACTGACAGAACTGTTCTCCTCCATCTTGCAACTATAGAACTTGTTGGAGACTTCATATCTCTCAACTCGGGCTTTTGCTGGAAATATTAACTTCAACTGCTGGAACATCTCATATGGTCCATGACGTTCAAAACGTCTTTGAAGTCCTGATTCTAAGTCGTAAATCATGGCACACTGAACCATCGAGTAGTCATCAGCTTTAGTCTGCCAGACGTTCATAACGTCTGGAGTTGCTCCTGCAGTGGGCCTTGCACCTAGCGGTGCTTCTAGGACGTAATTTTTATGTGCAGTAATGAGGATAATCCTAAAGTTACGGACCCAGTCCGTGTAGTTGCTACCATCATCTTTCAACTTAGCTTTCTCTAGGAACGCATTAAAATTCAAGGGAACGGTAGCATGGGCCATTGATCTACAACAACATAGATATGCAAAAACTATCGTGGACTAAGTTCATGATAAATAAAAGTTCAATTAATCATATTACTTAAGAACTCCCACTTAGATAGACATCCTCTAGTCATCTAAATGATCACGTGATCCATATCAACTAAACCATGTCCGATCATCACGTGAGATGGAGTAGTTTTCAATGGTGAACATCTCTATGTTGATCATATCTACCATATGATTCACGTTCGACCTTTCGGTCTCAGTGTTCCGAGGCCATATCTGCATATGCTAGGCTCGTAAGGTTTAACTCGAGTATTCTACATGTGCAAAACTGACTTGCACCCGTTGTATGTGAATGTAGAGCTTATCACACCCGATCATCACGTGGTGTCTCGACACGACGAACTGTAGCAATGGTGCATACTCAGGGAGAACACTTATACCTCGAAATTTAGTGAGGGGTCATCTTATAATGCTACCGCCGTACTAAGCAAAATAAGATACATAAAAGATAAACATCACATGCAATCAAAATATGTGACAAGATATGGCCATCATCATCTTGTGCCTTTGATCTCCATTTCCAAAGCACCGTCATGATCTCCATTGTCACCGGCTTGCAATTTCAAAAAATTCCTATGCTCACGCAGGATCTATCTAGGAGATGCATAGCAACGAGAGGGGGAGAGTGTCTCCACGTACCCTCGTAGACCGAAAGAGGAAGCGTTAGATTAACGCAGTTGATGTACTCGAACGTCTTCACGATCCAACCAATCCAAGTACGAAACGAATGGCACCTCCGAGTTCAACACACGTTCAGCTCGATGACGTCCCTCGAACTTTTGATCCAGCAGAGGGTTGAGGGAGAGTTCCGTCAGCACGACGGCGTGGTGACGGTGAGTCGGTGATGGTGATGTGATCCGCGCAGGGCTTCGCCTAAGCACTATGACGCTATGACCGGAGGACTAAACTGTGGAGAGGGGAACCGCACACGGCTAAGAGAACAATTGATGTGCCTTTGGGGTGCCCCCCGCCCCCCTATATAAAGGAGGGAGGAGGAGGTGGCCGGCCCTAGGGGTGGCGCGCAATGGGGGGGAGTCCTACTAGGACTCCACTCCTAGTAGGATTCGGCCCCCCTTCCTTCCAACGGAGAGGGGAAAGGGGAAAGAGGGGAGAGGGAGAAGGAAAGGGGGGCCGCGACCCCACCCCTTGTCCAATTCGGATTGGGCAGGGGGCGCACGCCACCTTTTGTGGCCTGCCTCCCTCTCTCCACTATGGCCCATGAGGCCCATTAACTTTCCCGGGGGGTTCCGGTAACCTCCCGGTACTCCGAAAAATCACCGAACCTCTTCAGAACCATTCCGGTGTCCGTATATAAGATTCCAATATATCAATCTTTACCTCTTGATCATTTCGAGACTCCTCGTCATGTTCGTGACCTCATCCGAGACTCCAAACAAACTTCTGTCACCAAAACACACAACTCATAATACAAATCGTCGTCGAACGTTAAGCGTGCGGACCCTACGGGTTCGAGAACTATGTACCGAGACACATCTCCGGTCAATAACAAACAACAAACCTGGATGCTCATATTGGTTCCTACATATTCTACAAAGATCTTTATCGGTCAAACCGCATGACAACATACGTCATTCCTTTTGTCATCGGTATGGTACTTGCCCGAGATTCGATCGTCGGTATCCTCATATCTAGTTCAATCTCATTACCGGCAAGTCTCTTTACTCGTTCTGTAATGCATCATCCTGTAACTAACTCATTAGTCACATTGCTTGCAAGGCTTATAGTGATGTACATTACCGAGAGGGCCTAGAGATACCTCTCCGATACTCGGAGTGACAAATCCTAATCTTGATCTATGCCAACCCAAAAAACACCTTTGGAGACACCTGTAGAGCATCTTTATAATCACCCAGTTATGCTGTGACGTTTGATAGAACACAAGGTGTTCCTCCGGTATTCGGGAGTTGCATAATCTCATAGTCAGAGGAATATGTATAAGTCATGAAGAAAGCAATAGCAATAAAACTTAACGATCATTATGCTAAGCTAACGGATGGGTCTTGTCCATCACATCATTCTCTAATGATGTGATCATGTTCATCCAATGACAACATATGTCTATGGTCAGGAAACTTAACCATCTTTGATTAACAAGCTAGTAAAGTAGAGGCGTACTAGGGACACTCTGTTTGTCTATGTATTCACACATGTATCAAGTTTCCGGTTAATACAATTCTAGCATGAATAATAAACATATATCATGATATAAGGAAATATAAGTAACAACTTTTATTATTGCCTCTAGGGCATATTTCCTTCATATTCTGCACAACTCCAAAAGTCCTGAAACGTCACGGAGAATTATTTTGGAATATATAAAAAATATTGGGCGAAGAAAGCACCAGAGGGGGGCCACAAGCCATCCATAAGGGTGGGTGCGCGCCCTACCCCCTGGGCGTGCCCCCTGCCTTGTGGCCCACCTGGCAGGCCTACGGTGCCCATCTTCTTCTATATGACGTGTTTTGAGCTGGAAAAAAATCATAAGGAAGCTTTAGGGACGAAGCACCGCCGTCTCGAGGCGAAACCTGGGCAGAACCAATCTAGGGCTCCGGTAGAGCTGTTCTGCCGGGGAAACTTCCCTCCGGGAGGGGGAAATCGAAGCAATCATCATCACCATCGATCCTCTCACCGAGAGGGGGTCAATCTCCATCAACATCTTCACCAGCACCATCTCCTCTCAAACCCTAGCTCATCTCTTGTATGCGATCTTTGTCTCAAAACCTCAGATTGGTACCTGTGGATTGCTAGTAGTGTTGATTACTCCTTGTAGTTGATGCTAGTTGGTTCATTTGGTGGAAGATCATATGTTCAGATCCTTAATGATAATTATTACTTCTCTGATTATGAACATGAATATGCTTTGTGAGTAGTTACGTTTGTTCCTAAGGACATGGCACAAGTCTTGTTTTAAGTACTCATGTGAATTTGGTATTCGTTCGATATTTTGATGAGATGTATGTTGTGTTTCCTCTAGTGGTGTTATGTGAACGTCGACTACATGACACTTCACCATGATTTGGGCCTAGGGGAAGGCATTGGGAAGTAATAAGTAGATGAGTTGCTAGAGTGACAGAAGCTTAAACCCTAGTTTATGCGTTGCTTCGTAAGGGGCTGATTTGGATCCATATGTTTCATGCTATGGTTAGATTTATCTTAATTCTTCTTTCGTAGTTGCGGGTTCTTGCGAGAGGGGTTAATCATAAGAGGGAGTCTTGTCCAAGGAAGGACAACACCCAAGCACCGGTCCACCCACATATCAAATTATCAAAGTAACGAACGCGTCATATGAGCATGATGAAAACTAGCTTGATAGTAATTCCCATGTGTCCTCGGGAGTGCTTTGCTTTATATAAGAGTTCGTCCATGTTTTTCCTTTTCCACAAAAAGGATTAGGCCACCTTGCTGCACCTTAGTTACTTTTATTACTTGTTACCCGTTACGAATTATTTTATCACAAAACTAGCTGTTGCCGTTAATTTCAGTGCTTGCAGAGAATACCTTACTGAAAACCGCCTGTCGTTTCCTTCTGATCCTCATTGGGTTTGACACTCTTACTTATTGAAAGGACTACGATAGATCCCCTATACTTGTGGGTCATTAACAATCCATAGATTCATGAAAACAAGCAAACAACGCAACAAAAACAGAATCTGTCAAAAACAGAATAGTCTATAGTGATTCGAACAATGACTATACTTATGTAACTACAAAAATTATGAAAAATTAATATAATGTGGGAAATTTGTATATAAATCATGTGTAAAAAATTCAGAATTTTATGATGCTCCAACAAATTTTAACAATTCTTCTACTGGACGTAAAAGTTTCTGTTTTTCATAGAATCAAAGCAACTATCATCCAAATCATCCCAAAGGCTTTACTTGGCACAAATAATAATTAAAACACAAAAAAACAACCATAATAGTATAATAATTTTGTGCACACAAAATAATAGAAAAAGAACTAGAAAAATTAAGATAGCTATTGGATTGCCTCCCAACAAGTGCTATTGTTTTACGCCCCTAGCTAGGCGTAATGCATAGTTTCAAGTGTTGTCATCCTTCAAATTAATTCCACAGTTGGCCCTCATAATAGATTCATATGGTGGCTTAACTCTATTTCTAGGGAAGTTTTTCATACCCTTCTTTAACGGAAGTTGAGATTTTATATTCCCTTCTTTCATATCAATAATTGCACCTATGGTTCACAAGAAAGGTCTACCAAGTATTATGGGACAAGATGGATTGAAATAAATATCAAGCACAATGGAATCAATGGGCACATAATTCCTATTTGCAAGAATAATAACATCATTTATTCTACCCAAAGGTTTCTTAATAGTGGAATCCGCTAAGTGCAAATTAAGAGAACATTCATCCATATTGGTAAAACCTAGCACATCAGATAAGGATTTTGGTATTGTGGAAATGCTAGCACCCAAATCACATTAAGCATTGCACTCACAATTTTTAATTTAACTTAGGTTCCCACTCATCATATAATTTCCTAGGTATTGAAACCTCCAATTCTAGCTTTTCTTCTAAAGCTTTTCATCATCGCTTCTACAATATGTTTAGTAAAAGCCTTATTTTGTTCATAAGCATTGGGTAAATTTAACACAGATTGCAACAAGGAAATACACTCAATTAAAGGACAACTATCATAATTGAAGTCCTTGAAATCCACTGGGCACATCGCTATTTAAAGTTTTGACCTATCCAAACCCGCTTTAATCAATTTTTCATTAAGATTTTCACCCTCCGAACAATGGGGACGCCTTCTAACTAAAGTTGTCTGTTGTTCAGTCCCCTTTTCATAAAGTTTAATATCACTAAACAAAGATTCAATGTGTGTAACACCGATCATTTTAATATCTTCATCATGATTGCGATAAAAACCGGGCGGAATCGCTTTTTCTAAGAATTCTTGCTTAGCCCTCAACCTAGCGGTTCTTTCTTTACTTTCATCCATACAGACATAAAATGCTTTAATGGGTTCATTAATATCAAGCTTGGGTGGCCAAATTTTAGATTTAAGATTTTCCACATCATGAACAATTCTATCCATGCTCCTAGACATATCATCAAGTTTACCCAATTTTACTTTTATCATAGTATTAAAAACCTTTTGAGAATTAATAAATTATTTGATATTACTCTCAAGATCATAGGGATACTATTATTATTATAATAATTACCATAGGAATTGCCATTATTATTAGAGGAATTTCCAGGAAACAGCCTAGGGTTAAAATTACCTCCATAAGCGTTACTATTGAAATTGTTCCTTGAGACAAAACTCACATCTACGGGATCATTATTTCGCTCAATAAAAGTGGACAATGACACATCAATAGGATCAATAGGAGCACTTTTACTAGCAACCATTTTCATAAGCGCATCTACTTTATCACTCAAAGTACTAATTTCTCCAACATAATTAACTTTTTTACTAGTAGGAGTTCTTTTAGTATGCCTTTGCGAATAATTTTCCGTAATATTATCAAGCAATTTGGTAGCTTCCCTTAATGTGATTTCCATAAAGGTACCTCCCGCGGCGGAATCTAAAAGATTTCCATAAACAAAGTTCAACCCCGCATAATTTTTTGTATGATCATCCACAAACTTAAACCATGAGTACGGCAATTTATTATCATTAATTTCATCCTCTCCCAAGATTCAGAAACATGTTCATGCTCAAGTTGCTTAAAATTCATAATTTTATTTATAAGAGAAATAATTTTTGGGGGAGGAAAATACTTGGCAATAAAAGCATCCTTACACTTATCCCAAGAATCAATACTATTTCATGGCAAGTATGGAAACCAAGTTTTAGCACGATCTTGTAGTGAGAACGGAAATAATTTTAATTTGACAATATCATTATCCACATCCTTTTCTTTTGCATATCACACAATTCAACGAAAGTGTTAAGATGGGATGCGGCATCTTCATTAGGACTACCGGAAAATTGTTATTTCATAACAAGATTTAGCAAAGCGGCATTATCACAAGACTCCGCACTAGTGGCGGCAGGAGCAATCAGAGTACTAATAAAATCATTATTATTAGTATTGGAAAAGTCAAACAATTTTGTATTTTGAGACATCGCGAAAAAACAAGCAAACTAGCAAAAAGGCAAACGGAAAATACTTTTGTGTTTTTGTGAAAACATTTTAGAAGGGGGGAGATGAAAATGAGAGGCAAATGGAAAATAAGGTAAATGCAAGGAGATGAAAGTTTATGCGATGGTACTTGATAGATGTTGATGATGTCTCCCCGACAACGGCGCCAGAAATACTTCCTGCTACTTGTGAGCTGCGTTGGGATTTCCCCGAAGAGGAGAGGATGATGCAGTACAGTAGACATAAGTATTTCCCTCAGTTAAGAACCAAGGTTATCAATCAAGTAGGAGAACCAAGCAACACCTCGTTAGCAGTACCCACACACAAAATAACACATCCTTGCACCCAACGCAAAGAAGGGGTTGTCAATCCCTTGGTGGTTAATTGCAAGGATCAAATCTCGTAGTGATAGATAGGTAAATAAAAATACAAAATAAAATAAAGTAAATGAAATTGTAGCAAGGTATTTTTGGATTTTAATATATGATAAAGATAGACCCCGGAGCCATAGTTTTCACTAGAGGCTTCTCTCTTGAACATAGCATACGGTGGGTAAACAAGTTACTGTTGGGCAATTGATAGAAAAGCGAATAATCATGCTGGCATCCAAGGCAATGATCATGTCGGCATCACGACAGTGACAATTAGACCGAGTCTTGCCTGCATCTACTACTATTACTTCACACATCGACCGCTATCCGGCATGCATCTAGAGTATTAAGTTCATAAAGAACAGAGCAACACCTTAAGCAAGATGACACAATGTAGACAAAGTAAAATCAAGCAATATGAATAAACCCCATCATTTTATCCTTAATAGCAATAATACAAATACATGTCTTGTCCCTTTCTATGACTGGGATATAGATCACCGCAAGATTGAACCCATCACAAAGCACATCTCCCATTGCAAGATCAATCAATCTAGATAGCCAAATCAAATCAATAGATCAGAGAGAAATACAAAGCTATAATAATCATGCAGAAAAGAGTTCAGAGAAAACTCAAATAATATTCATGGATAATCTCATCATAAACTCACAATTCTTCGGATCCCAACAAACACGCCATAAAAAACATCAAATAGATCTCCAAGAACATTGTATTGAAGATCAAAGAAAGAGAAGAAGCCATCTAACTACTAGCTATGGACCCGTTGATCTGTGGTAAACTACTCACACATCATCGGAGGGGCAGCAAGGTTGAAGTAGGAGCCCTCCATGATCGATTACCCCTCCGGCAGAGTGCCGGAAAGGGCCTCCAGACGGAATCTCGCGAGAACAAAAACTTGCGGCAGCGAAAAAAGTGTTTTGGGTGGCTCTCTGTTGGATTCCTGATTTTAGAGAATTTATAGAGGCAGAATTAGGTCAAACAGAGCAAAGGTGGGCGCACAAGGCACCAGGGCGCGCCTACCCCCCCCCCCCCCCGGCATGCCCTGGTGGCTTGTGGCCACCTCCTTCGTCTTCTGACTTTCCCCCAAAGCTTCTAGGGTCTCTTATGTCCAGAAAAAATTGTCAAAAAGCTTCATGGCATTTGGACTTCGTTTAGTACTGATTTCATGGAAAACCAAAAACAAGCAAAAAAACAGCAACTGGCACTTGGCACTAAGTTAATAGGTTAGTCCCAAAAAATGATATATAATGACATATAATTGCATATAAAACGTCTAAGATTGATACTATAATAGCATGGAACAATAAAAAATTATAGATTCATTGGAGATGTATCAACCCTTAAGAATCCCCACATATTGACGAAGCTTTTTATCAAGTGAACCTTTTTTCCCTTTGCTTCATTATACGTTTACAAAACCCGAGGTGAGACGGTATTTCCGTGATCAACACTTTGACCATTATACTTGTTATCCCCGATACCAGTTTTGTTCTCCTTTTTCATTTGCATTTCCCGGTATCCCCGTGATCATTATCACGCTTGTGTCTAGCTAGACAATGATGTATACCATAATATTGAGTGGGCTTGGAGAGTATCTCTTCACCGTCAGAGGAGTAGATCGCAATATTGAATCATTGAGGACCTTGACATACTTTTTCGATGTACACGTAAGCTACCTTTATGATATCCCAGTTATGGGAAATGTCTGGCAACCCCAAAGTAACCCTCCGGTATGAAGGCCTACGATATTCTCATGGTCTAAGCATGTGAGTAAATCTTACACATAATATGATAATACTGATAACTAAGTTATGATGTGATCTCCCCATACATCATAATTTTAGCCTATCCAACACCATTATTCAACCAAAAATGTGTTCTCATTATTGCTGCCATCCGGAAAACATGATCATATGCAATGTATGAGCTAGTCTTGGAGGCGAGACTAGGGATCTATTTCGTGTTTAAGTTTCCACACATGCAACCGAGTTTTTTTGTCGAATCTCACATTAAAGATAATTGCAATTATAGCACATAAATATAAACTTAATTACAAACATGGAAACAACATAATAACATTTTATTATTGCCTCTAGGGTATATTTACAACATTGACGCCGACCACGACGATGCATTTGTATGGATTTTTTACAATATCTGCGATGACAGTGTGTTTCCAAATTTTATCTCGAATCTTCGTCATGTTTATTTGTGTAGATATTTTTATTATCTATGACAAGTGCCCACAAGGCATTTGTTAAAAATCCAAGCAATCTGCATGTGAAAATAAATATTTGATCTACGCAAACTGCTTTCATGGCTGGACGCAATATCCTGGAGGGGGTAGTTGTCCTTCACGAGCTTCAAAAAAGAGACTCGATGGAGTTATCTTTAAAGTGGATTTTGAAAAGTCATATGATAAAGTAAAACGACCTTTTCTTTAGCAGGCTTTGCGTATGAAGAGTTTATTGGCTGAATGGCATCAACATGTCAAATCCTTCATCGGGGAAGTGTTGGGGTCAAGGTTAATGGTGATGTTCGTCATTATTTCTAGACCATGTAGGGTTTAAGATAGTGTGATCCTATGTCTCCAGTCCTTTCCAATATTGTCGCAGATATGTTAGCAATCATCATAGCACGAGCTAAGGGGGATGACTAGGTAGGTGGGATCATCCCACACCTGGTGCTTTGCGGGTGTCTATCCTGCAATATGCAGACGATACAATTATTTTACGAAGAGTGATTTGCAGAAGGCTATCAATATGAAACTCATACTTTGCCTTTTTGAACAACTTTCAAGTCTCAAAATTAAATTTGATCAGAGCAAACTATTTTTCCTTTGGTATGGCCAATGAAACATAAAACCAATATAGGCAACTTTTCAGTTCTGAAGTGTGCTCTCTTTAGTTTACATGCCTTGGTATTCCCATCCACCACCGTAAGGTTACTAATTGAGACCATTACAGAAAAAAAAAGAGTTCTTGGAAGGGAAAACTCATGTCATATGGGGCATGGTTAACCTATCAATGATGTCTCACAAGCCTTCCTATGTTATGTTGTCAATCTTTGAAATGCCCAAAGAGGTGTTGATTTTTTTAGATTTTTATCAGTCTAGATTCTGCTGGCAATGTGACGAGCACAAACGAAAGTATAGATTAGCTAAATAGGATATCTTATGTCAGCCAAAGGACCAACACAATTTTGGTATTGGAAATTTGGAGATTGAAAATATGTGCTTCCTTATAAATGGCTTTTCAAGTTACAAAACGAGGAGGGTGTTTGGTAAGAATCACTCCACAACAAATATTTATATTCTAAGACTTTGTCTCAAGTGAAGGCAAGATCTTTTGTCACCATTTTGAAAAGTATTGGTGAAGGTTAAGTCATGTTCCTTCATGAGAGGCTTGTTTGTGATTGGTGATGGTCAGACTATGAGTATTTGGGAAGACACCTTGCTTGGAGAAATTCTTCGTGCATTACAATATCCCTTGATTTATAATATAGCGTGCAAGAAAGATGTTATGGTTCAATATGTTCTTGGATAAGCTCCCTTAAACATCCAATTTAGGAGGGCCTTGATTGAAGATAAATGGATGTCCTTATTACACTTAGTTCAAAGATTGATGATGATCAATCTCTCTCATACACCTGATGTTTGTAGATGGAGACTATATGAAAATGGGGTGTATGTACTGTCAAGTTTATGTGTGTAGATCCTATCGGTACATGGATAGTGTTCCGTAGAAAGAACATTCAGAAAACAAAGTTCCATAAAAAAGCACATGGTTTGTACAATGGGAGGCGATCCTCACTAAAGATAAATTTGCTAAAAGAAACTGACATGGATGTAAAAAAACAAGTTGTTTTTATCAGGAGGGGACAATTCAACATCTTTTTATTTCTTGCCCTTTTGTTGCTTCGATTTGGTGTACTGTTCATGCTGCTTATAATTTGTCACCTCCAAGTAGAACCACTAATTTGTTTGAGAGTTGGTTGGTTGGCCTTAATAAACAACTTAAGGATCATATTCTTGTAGGGGTTTGCGCCTTACTTTGAGCAATTTGGAATTGCTGTGTTTTTAATATATCACAATCTCCTAAATTTTTGCAAGTTATCTCCCCGGCCACTTCTTCAATCCATACGTGGTCCTTACTACATTGGGTGGACGCTTCACATCACATCGCATTTGGGTGCAGTCGTCTGGAAATGGTTGCACAAGTATTATTCAACTGATTTGGGTGGCATCTCATTAGTATATTATATGGTTAATGAGTGATGGTGTTACAACACATGGGTGACTCACCTCTCAGGTTGTCAGCCCATGTAGGTCAGCCCGAGCCCCCTAGACCGGTTTCTGCCCTATGCCATCATGCCGGCCCATGGGCCCAATAGAAGAAAGATTCAGGAGCCTTGCCGTTCAAGACAGTGAAGTAGGATCCATGGAGGACTCCTCTCTACCAACGTAGCCTACTAGGACTCTTGTAACCCTAAGGTCACGGTATCTTATATAAGCAGGGGTTGGGCTAGTCGATAGCACAACTCGCAATTACAATCTCTCGGTTATACTTGTACTTTGTACACCCCATCGCAATATAAACGAGCAAGAATATGATTTTACCTTGTAAGGAGGCTCTGAACCTAGGTAAATCTTGCCTCATGTTTCCCCTTCGACCTAATCACTTTGCGGGGTACCCTACCGAGGGATCTGCTGGAGTCAACTCCGACAATGAGTCATGTAATCCTTTTTACCTATGTAGTGGTCTTTATTCCTTTTGGTTTAGTTGACACTGGTGAATTACTTGAACTACTTTTGCTCTTAATAAAATGGATGTGTGCATCTATGATGCAAAGGCCGGGATAAGCCCCTTTTCTGAAAAATGCTTTTCCATTTTCTGCTATATATATATATATATATATAGGGAAAATCCATCCTACCACCCGATGGTCGTTACCCCACATATCTCATATACTACCATGTGGTACTATATATACTATTTTATTATTTTAAATATGTTCATATAATATATCTAAGATATTTCAAATCAAGTTACATGAAAAAATTGCATATGAGTCCATAGTTTTTGTTATATTTATGAAATACGTACATGTTTGTACGTAAAAAAGAGTATACTCAAAATATGATACATACTACCTAAAAATTAGTATATATACTACCTAAACATTGTTATATACTACATACTACACGTACATACTCTCGGTTTCAACAGATACTACATACAATATACAAAACGCAAGCGGTGGTAACTATCACTGCTTGTAGGAAACATTTGTCTTATATATATATATATATATATATATATATATATATATATATATATATATATATATATATATATATATATATATATATTGTATACTTGTTGATAATCATAATTTGCGGTTTCGATATAGAAGAAGTTTCAACGGGTATGTTTCTCATAGTTTGTCTTATTTGATTGCTCTCAATTTTCATGTGGTTCATTAGTTCATCTTACAACTAAATTTATATGACTAAGTGTTTATATTTCTCATATCTTTTGTTGTATTATCAATGTAACATGTGTTTGTTTTTCCATTTGTCCCCACACAAGTGAAGAGAGATCAACTTTTCCTTTTTGATGACCACACACGGATATATGTTGTGGCTCCGAAGATAACATGTAAAAAGCTAATAGGTCTCCGCATATGTTGAGATAACCTGCAAAAATATAATACGGATATATGTGGAAACCTATTAGTTCTCCACATATATCTAAATAACCCGCAAAATGATAAAATGGATATATGTGAAGGCCTATTTTTTTGTCGGTTATCTTCGGGCCACAACATATATCGTTTGTGGTCATCATTTCATCGCTTGAGCGTTGTGGAGACGGCCTTTGTGTGCAACCACTTGAATATGGTTGCACAAGCGTTATTCAACCAGTTTAGATGACATGTCATTAATAGATTTTGTGGTTAACTCATGTAATCCCTTTTCCGATTGATTGTGGGATTTTCTCTTCTTCCTTTTGTGTCTTACATTTAGTTGGCACCCAAAACTACTCGAATTACTCTCTTTTTTCACTAAATTAATGTTGGTTCTGTGTATCATGATGATGTAGAGGCCGAGTTCTCCCATTTTCAAACACACACACACACATATAGAGGCTAAATTCCTAACACACACAGGGAGTTTAGCTGATATAAATCAGCTAATTCACATCTTGTTCTTAATCTAGTCATACAAGCTATGGTTGCCTCATTCCGTGTTAAAACATAAAAAATGGTGGTTCATGAGAGTTAGGAGGCATATGAGGTGTGCTTCCCAAGATATGCCGCTTCTCATTTTCTGAGCATTGAATCATTGCCAATTCGGACCGATGAAAATTGACAAAATTATATCTCTCGGGTCTATGACATGTACACCGGTTGCCTCACATTTTTCTTTTGTTTTTAGTTGCATTTTCATTTTCATTTTTTCTTTTGCGGAGAACATTTGCAATTTAATTACAGTGACTTATCCCCCCGCAAAAATAATAATAATTACAGTGACTTATGAGTGAGCTTGCTAGTATCCCTACTACTACTGGTTTGCGTAGGGATGAACTTAATATGCCATTTCCTCCTGCAAAAAAAAAGATATTGTGGGACGTGGATTCATAACTGATGACGAGCTGCCTAATCTCACGGACACAAACAAGACACGAGGGCGAGGCTCTCCCGCCGTTCCTGCTACCTACCCAGTGGATCTTTACTCCTCGATCAGAGTCATAGATAGCCGAGGGCCGACGCAACCATCGACGCGGAAGCAGAGGACGCGCCCACCCAAGAGCCCCAGACCCAGTGCTGCAATCCGGCCGAGGGAGGGAGCGATGGGGTCCGTCGCCGACGACGCGGAGGAGGTGAGCACCGTGGGGGAGGCCTCGCGGATGGTGTGGGAGGAGTCCAAGCGCCTCTGGGGCATCGGCACGCCCATCGCCATCGCCACGCTCAGCATGTACGCCGTCAGCTCCGTCACCACCATCTTCGTCGGCCACCTCGGCAACCTGCCCCTCGCCGCCGCCTCCATCGGCCTCTCCGTCTTCGGCACCTTCGCCCTCGGATTCCTGGTACGTACGCTAACGCCAGCATCCATCTCCTCTTCTCTCCCAGCACTGCACTGCACGGCACCGCATACCCTTGCCGACTGACCGCCGTCTGCTGATGCCAATACGTCGCAGCTCGGCATGGGGAGCGCGCTGGAGACGCTGTGCGGGCAGGCATTCGGCGCCGGCCAGGTGGCCATGCTCGGCGTCTACCTGCAGCGCTCCTGGATCGTCCTCATCGCCGCCGCGCTCCTCATGGTGCCCTTCTACGTCTTCGCCGAGCCGTTGCTGCTCGCCCTCGGCCAGGACCCCGAGGTCGCGCGCGAGGCCGCCCGCTTCGCGCTCTACATCCTGCCCGGCGCCTTCTCCTTCGCCGTCAACTTCCCCACCGCCAAGTTCCTCCAGGCGCAGAGCAAGGTCCTCGTGCTCGCCTGGATCGGCATAGGCGGCCTCTGCTTCCACGTCGTGGTCACCTACCTCCTCGTTACCGTCCTCGGATGGGGCTACCCAGGCGCCGCCGTCGCCTACGACCTCTCGCTCTGGTCCATCGCGCTGGGCCAGTCGGCTTACATCATCGGCTGGTGCAAGGACGGCTGGAGGGGCTGGTCCATGGCGGCGTTCAACGACATGTGGGCCTTCGTCAGGCTCTCGCTCGAGTCCGCCGTCATGCTCTGCCTTGAGATTTGGTACCTCGGCATGATCACCGTCCTCACCGGCGACCTCCAGGATGCGCAGATTGCCGTCGACTCGCTTGGCGTCTGGTACTTCTTACTACCAAAATTACAACCTGATAACATTCTCAACTCTCTTTCGAATATTCTGAACTAACTGAAGATACTATAGTACTTAGCTCACAGAATATTTGTGCCTTAATTTTCAGCATGAATATAAACGGATGGGAGGGTATGATCTTCATTGGCCTCAATGCTGCTATCAGGTCAGGCTAATTCAAATTTCAAAACTGTCCGGTGATTCTTGTTTTGTTCAGGAAATCTTGAACGACTGAACTGAACTCATCAAATTTCACTTTCTAAACTATTACCACTCGCCTGCTTACGTTCTCATCAGTGTTCGAGTCTCCAATGAGCTGGGCTCTGGCCGTCCAAGGGCGGCGATGCACGCCGTCATCGTTGTCATCGGCGAGTCGTTGCTCATTGGGCTGGTATGCATGGCCCTCGTGTTGATCTTCAGAGATAACTTCGCCAGCATCTACACTAGCGACGTGGAGCTCCGGCAGGCCGTCTCCAAGATTGCAGGACTGCTTGGCTTGACCATGGTGCTCAACAGCGTGCAGCCTGTGCTTTCAGGTATGCTTCTCCCCCTCGCAGCATGATAATTTTATTTTGTTCATGCCACCTCAACCTCATCTCTCGAGCTGACGATGTTGATCGGATGGATGATTCAGGGGTGGCCATTGGAGGAGGATGGCAAGGCCTTGTTGCATACATCAACCTTGGCTGCTACTACATTTTCGGATTGCCATTGGGATATCTCCTCGGCTACAAGTTCAATTATGGAGTTGGGGTAATTGATTATGTTGTTTAAATTGGAGCACTGCAAATTGCAAAATAGAAAATGAAGTATATTTATGCTATGATTCTGCGACATGGGTTGTGAATTTGAGACATTGGTTCTAATTTTAGGGGATTTGGGCTGGCATGCTTTGCGGGGTTGCACTTCAGACACTGATTTTACTCGTCATAGTGTGGAGAACAGATTGGAACGCAGAGGTATGAAATTCTTTCGCCCTTCCAAATTTCACCATGTTTTTCATTTTGTGATGAACACAACTTTTAAAAAGTCAACTGGAGGATGTTAGTTCGTCTTTAATAACTAAGTGTTCATTAGGCACCAATTTAATAACTCAATGTTAGTTCATCTTTATAATAGCTAGATGTTCATTAGGAATCAATTTAACAACTTTGGATATATATAGGAACAGAGGGCATAAAACCTTTCCAATCTTGAGTAAGCACTTACCATTTTTTTTCTTCGAAAAGGCGGATCAACTTTGGCATCTACATGATGCACACAACCATATGTTATTAGTTATTCAACAATGCCAAGCAAAGCCTAACAACGATGTCAAACGAATTAACCTTAAAGAAACCGAGGCCATCCACATAAGGACCCATCTCACGACAATATCTCCCCAAACCTACAACAAAGCCTATGGCATGTGTCCGAACAACGAACAAAAACACTAATAGAGAAAGCCTTCGGTAAGGAATCACAACACGCACGTCAATGTCGACGGATCCAACCAAAGGTTGCATGTTGGGATTTTCATCCTCGAATATGATGACCCGGAGTAGTATGCACATAATTGTCGTCGAATGATGATGACCTGGAGTATGCACATAATTGTCGTCGAATGATGATGACTCACATAATTGACCGCTCTTGTGAGATTCCAAATACCAGTACCACCCATGCCGCTGCGGAAAACATCGGGAGCAGGAAGAGGGCCCCGGTGCCCCGCTTCTTGACACTGTCACACCGCCTTCGGTACTCGTCCGTGTGGGAGATAGGGACACTCGACGTTGGGTTACAACCATATCATACGACTTATGACTTCTTTTTTCAGTTGTTTGATTTCAGAAATATTTATGTAAACGTTATTTACATGGAAAATGTTGAGCTTTTCACCTTGCTCATCTCTCATACCCTACAATTGCAGGCGGCGCTAGCTTCAAGCCGTGTCCGAAAGTGGGGTGGCACCGAAGCAACCAAACCTCTCCTGGAAGAGAATTAGATCACATAAGCATTTGTTTATCTCACTCTGTATTCTTTAACATTGTTCGTCTTGGTACTGATCATACCATATACCATGGAAATTCTTCGAGTATCAATAGGGTATGGAAACCAGGTTGAATAACTATATGTCTTGCATCGTTATGAGCCTGAATAGTGTACGCATTTTTGTATGAGGGTGCCAGAAGTTTGTTCTATTATCTGAAAGAATTATCATGAGCGGAACCGAACTATTGCCTGCTAAAATGTTGCTTGTGTTTAAATAAGAAAAGGCACGGCAACGCTCTCCAATGGGCAGACCAAAAACGCAGTCACTTGGTAAAAAGCAGATTTTTAGGGTATTTCTTTTTGGAAAAAATGGCTTCAACGGCATACCAAAATCTGCACGGCGACCAAACTTTTTTAGACTGTAGAATTGAGAAATACGGGTCTCCAACAGATGCAAACCAAAAACACAAAGCACACTCACTGGAACCCCATCCGCCTGGAATTTCATCGCCGCCGCCCCTCCCCACCTTGCCTCAACCAGGCCACCGCCTCCGCCATTCCGTTGTCCGCCTCGAGCCCCGCCGCCTGTTCCCGCCGGTCGAGATGTTCGCCATGACCCCCGCGGAAGCTCGGGACGCCACCGCCCGAAGTCGCCGATTTCGGCGGTTCTCCCGCCCCGCCACTGCCCGATATGCTCGTCGCCGCCCGCCGGGGTCAATTAGCGGCCGGGCGACCACCACGCGACCCACGCGGTCATCGCCGAGCTGTGGCTCTGTGCCGAGTTCTCGGCACTCGGGCGGCGTAGCGCCGCCGGAGTTGGCCTCATCCCGGCACCCCTAAGGCCTCTGGGTCCCCCCACCTGACGCCTTTCCTAGACGGCCGGCCGTCTCGCCCCGTTGAGCTACTTCGATCGAAACTGGGCTCAGTGCCCACGCAAACTAAGCTAGGCAACAAAATAATTAGCGGGAAAAACCACGAGTTGATGATGTTGAACATATTATGTGTATGTATCTGTTAGGATAATCCTCTATCGGTCTCACCTCTAGTTTCTTTATATAGATGAGGGTGAAGACTGGCCTTGTACTTATATATATGCATCGTACACCCGATCAATACGTCAAGAGTTGCATTGCCTTTAATATGGTATCAGTTTTCTTCCCGATCCAACCCTAGTTTCCGCTCCTCCCTAGTTGCCGCCGCCAAGAAGCACCACGCTGCCGCCACCATCTACTCAAGGCCACAAGACTCGAACTCATTGTCACAGGCGCCTCCCCACCCGATCTCCCTCCCCACCCTGATCTCCCTCTCCTTTCCGAGCCCCCCCCCCCCCCTCTCCCGAGCAGCCTCCCACCCGATCTCCCTCCACACCCGATCGCCACCACCACGCCGCCACCACCTCGGTTGCCGCGACGCACCAATGGCCTCTCCCCACGCCGCCGCCTCCCTTCCCTCCAACCCCTTCGAAGGTCCGGCCCCTCCCCCGGTGGAGGTCGTTCGCGATCTCGACATCTTCGTCCGCGTGCCCGTCATCCTCGACTACGCCAACTCCACCTACTACGCTTGGAAGACTTACTTCTCTCTCGTCTTCCGCGAGTACCACCTCATCGATCACGTTGATGGCTCCGTCGACTCCGACCTCATGGTCGCGGATGACGCATCGTCAATTAACGATGCCACCATCACCCGCTATCGTACCAAACCATCTCCAGGACATCTTCCACACCATCGCTTATGCGACACCGATGACGCCAGCAGACGGTGTGGGCGGTTTAAACGGGCTCTTCCTCGACAACGCCCTCCGGTAGCGGCGTGTTTCTTCAAAGAAGAATTTTTTGGCTGCCATCAGCTTGACTCTGCCTATCGACGATTATTTCATGCGCCTTAAGAAACTTGCCGACGAACTTCGCGACCTCGGGAGCGGGTCTCCGACGACCCATCGCTTTCAGCAAGCTCACCACGGACCGAACGAGGAGTTCAAGAACGCGCCTCCAACCTCACGTTCCTTCCGGACCCGACCTTTCCTCGGGTTGTCCCCTATCTTTGGTTGGAGGAGAGGAGGATGAAGATGGTGAAATCCCGGGCCACGCACACGGCGCTTGCCGCGGGCACCTCCCGCGCCGCCCCTCCCATGGCTCTGCAGCCGTTGCGGCCTCCGCCGCCACCGGCGACCTACTCACTTCAGCGCCTCCACCGGTGTACCAGCCGCCTCGCTTCGATCGTCGCCAGGGCGTCACAAGAAGAAGCAAAGAAGACGACGTAGTGGGGCGCCACAAGAAGAAGCGGCGCTGCCTCACCGGGCCGTATACCTCTTGAGCACTGCTGCGTTGGATTTCAAGAGGAGAGGATGATGCAAGAAAGTAGCGTAAGTATTTCCCTCGCTTTTGAGAACCAAGGTATCAATCTAGTAGGAGGCTACACGCAAGTCCCTTGTACCTACACAAAAACAATAGCTCCTCGCAACCAACGCGATTAGGGTTGTCAATCCCTTCACGGTCACTTATGAGAGTGAGATCTGATAGAGATGATAGATAATATTTTTAGTATTTTTGATATAGAGATGCAAAGTGAAAAGTAAAAAAGCAAAGTAAAAAAGCAAAGCAAAAATAAAGTGATGGAGATTGATATGATGAGAATAGACCCGGGGGCCATAGGTTTCACTAGTGGCTTCTCTCAAGAGCATAAGTTTTCTACGATGGGTAAACAAATTACTGTTGAGCAATTGACAGAATTGAGCATAGTTATGAGAATATCTAGGTATGATCATGTATATAGGCATCACGTCCGAGACAAGTAGACCAACTCCTGCCTGCATCTACTACTATTACTCCACTCATTGACCGCTATCCAGCATGCATCTAGAGTATTAAGTTAAAAACAGAGTAACGCCTTAAGCAAGATGACATGATGTAGAGGGATAGTTTCATGCAATATGATAAAAACCCCATCTTGTTATCCTCGATGGCAACAATACAATACATGCCTTGCTGCCCCTTCTGTCACTGGGAAAGGGCACCGCAAGATTGAACCCAAAGCTAAGCACTTCTCCCATTGCAAGAAAAACCAATCTAGTAGGCCAAACCAAACTGATAATTCGAAGAGACTTGCAAAAATAACCAATCATACATAAAAGAATTCAGAGAAGATTCAAATATTATTCATAGATAGACTTGATCATAAACCCACAATTCATCGATCTCAACAAACACACCGCAAAAGGAAGATTACATCGAATAGATCTCCATGAGAGAGGGGGAGAACATTGTATTGAGATCCGAAAAGAGAGAAGAAGCCATCTAGCTACTAACTATGGACCCGAAGGTCTGAGGTAAACAACTCACACTTCATCGAAGGGGCTATAATGATGTAGAAGCCCTCCGTGATGACGGCCCTCTCCGTGAGCTCCTAACAGGCCCCAAGATGGGATCTCGTGGATCTGTAAAGTTGCGGCGGTGGAATTAGGTTTTTGGCCCGTGATTCCGATCGCTTGGGGTACGAGGGTATATATAGGAGGAAGGAGTACGTCAGTGGAGCACCGAGGGGCCCACGAGGCAGGGGGCGCGCCCTAGAGGGTGCGCCCCCCAGCCTCGTGTCCACCTCTTTGACTCCTTGGAGTAGGGTCCAAGTCTCCTGGATCACGTTCGGTGAGAAAATCACGTTCCCGAAGGTTTTATTCCGTTTGGACTCCGTTTGATATTCTCTTTCTTCGAAACACTGAAATAGGCAAAAAACAGCAATTACAGGTCTGGGCCTCCGGTTAATAGGTTAGTCCCAAAAATAATATAAAAGTGGAAAATAAAGCCCAATATAGTCCAAAACAGTAGATAATATAGCATGGAGCAATTAAAAATTATAGATACGTTGGAGACGTATCAGGCCACCGCGACCAACCCTTGGACGGGGGTAGTCCACGCGTACACCATGTCGGTGCCGCGGGCCCCCGTCCCAGCCGGGATCCTCGGCCCCCGCCCCGGCGCCTATCAGGCGATGTTCGCCACCTCAAAGCGGCTATCACACACAAGGTCACAGACGTCATTGCCGGTGTCAAACCGGCGGATCTCGGGTAGGGGTCCCGAATGCAAGGCGTCTAGGCGGATGGTAACAGGAGACAAGGGACACGATGTTTTTACCCAGGTTCAGGCCCTCTAGATGGAGGTAAAACCCTACTCCTGCTTGATTAATATTGATGATATGGGTAGTACAAGAGTGGATCTACCACGAGATCAGGGAGGCTAAACCCTAGAAGCTAACCTATGGTATGATTCTTGTTCGTCCTACAGACTAAAACCCTCCGGTTTATATAGACACAGGAGAGGGCTAGGGTTACACAGAGTCGGTTACAATGGAAGGAGATCTACATATCCGTATCGTCAAGCTTGCCTTCCACGCCAAGGAAAGTCTCATCCGGACACGGGACGAAGTCTTCAATTTTATATCGTCATAGCCCAAGAGTCCAGTCAAAGGTTACAGTCCGGCTATCAGGACACCCCCTAATCCAGGACTCCTCAAGAGTCTCCCTGAACCAAAGCTTCAATGACGACGAGTCCGGCGCGCAGATTGTCTTCGGCATTGCAAGGCGGGTTCCTCCTCCGAATACTTCATAGAAGATTTTGAACACAAGGATAGTGTCCGGCTCTGCAAAACAAGTTCCACATACTGCCGTAGAGAGAATAATATTTACACAAATCTAATCTGCTGACGTATTCCGCAGCGTGACATCACACCACGACCAAGCCTTTATTCGAATCGTTTTTACTGTCCCACCTCAGCGCGTTTTGCAAGGTGGTTTCCTTGGCACGTCTTGTCGAAGCAGAGATCGTGTCCCCTTTATTTACGGGATTCTCATCAATACGGACGTGGGTAACCCAGCCGTGCCCGTTGGTACATCTCCTCGATTAAAGGTAAGTCCCAAACGGCCGCGGGGAGGGCTCTTGGTATTCAACCTCTTATAAAGAGACCAAGGCTTTACCCCTTTCTTTCAATCTCAATCGAATCCACCTCTTGCCTCGAGTTCCAACACCCAAGGCTCCAGATTTAGGCGCTTCGGACCTTCGATAATGTCCGGCTCCGACCTTCAAGGCCGATGGATGCCTTCCTCCGTTACGGAGGAAGACGTGCTAAGTCTAAGAGATGCCAGGTATCTGACCGGCAAAATCTCGCATAGGTTGCCTACTCAAGGGCAGGTTATTCCCACTCCCAAGCCTGTGAGAGTGTGGTGTTCGTATCTCACTTCCTCCGAGTGCTAGGCTTTGCGACGGATCCCTTCGTGAGGGGGCTCATGTTCTATTATGGGCTGGAATTTCACGACTTAGCTCCGGAGTCCATCCTCCACATTTCATCATTCATCATCGTGTGTGAAGCCTTCCTCCGTATTACTCCTCACTTTGGACTATGGCTCAAGACCTTCAAAGTAGAGACGAAGATGATTGAGGGACAGCACGCGGAGTGCGGAGGTGCTGTTATAAGCAAGAACGCTGACGCTCCATGGCCCGAGGGCTCTTTTCAAGAGGAGCCCAGCTTATGGCAACGGGAGTGGTTTTATATCACAGCTCCCAGGGGTACCAAGTGGGTGGCACCGCCGGCTTTCCGCTCGGGTCCCCCGCCCCGACTAGCGTCATGGGTCAATAAGGGGCTGGACTGGGGGCCGGCAAAGGACGTGCCCCTGTTGCAGGGCCGCATCCGTGATCTCCTGGGAAGAGACATCAGTCTGGTCGTGGTGACGCAAGTCATATTGATTCGCCGAACCCTGCCCTGCAAACGTCGCCCCCTCCGCCTGTGGGAGTTCAATCCGGGGGGACCACGAGCTCTCCAACATTTTATGGGCGCGACGCCCGTGGAGATGTACAAATTGTTCTTCGGATCACAAGCAATGTGTCCGGACTCGACCGAGGATGCAGGTCTCGAGCTGTAATCGTCCGGATACTCAAGTAAGTAGCCTGCGTCTTATTACACGCTTATCCGTATATTTATCATAACATTGCCCTTAAAAGATTTGTCCTTAAAACAAGAGTGGATAGCGAAAGCGAAGCTAATCAGGTGTCCGGCCCCCCTCCCTGAGACCACACCGGATCCCGTGTTAACCAGGATGCTGGAGGTTGCGCCTTCGGAAGAAAATGAGGGGGGGACAAGGAAGCTACCGCCTCCCCGAAGGAGGCTGTCCGGAAAGGAGGAATCGAAAATTCCTCTCCTCAGGGGAAGAAGAGGACCGCCTCAAGACCCGGAGACCATGGTCTCAAAGCGGGGGAAGAAATCTTCGCCAGAGAGTCCTGTGCCGGGGAATACTTCGGCCGAATTATGCCCTCAAGGGGATCAGCCCTCCACCGAGCCGTAAGTAGAGAGGGGTTTTTTTTGAGAAATGAGAGAAAACCTTGCTTTATTTCTGAGGAAAGTAACCGAAAATTTACCTTGCAGCTCGGACCTTAGCCCTTCTCAGCAGAGCTCGTCTTCAGGGGATCTTCTTCCGGAGATGATGGAGAGCGGAACGCCTCCCCCTGCCGTACCGCCTTACGAGGCGGGCGACCCCGAGGTATCATCGCATAGGGTTTCTCCTAATCCAGCAGGGCCGGAAGGCAGTCATATGGCCCCCCGAAGCCCTCCGTGTCCGGCCTTTGAAAAAGGCAATGGAACTAGTCCGGCACCGCCCGGTGCACGGTCGGAGGTTCTGAGGGATCTGCTAGGGCGAGCGTCCATCTCAGAGGAGCACCGTACGTTGATGGGTACGGTAATTGAAAGGATTTCGTCCGCGGAGAGCGGGTTGTACGAGGCTGTCAGGAGTTTACTGACAGGTTTTGAGGTACGCGAGATGATGTACCTTTTGACAGTTCCGCATATTTAAGATGCGCCCTGTATAGATAGTAGCCCCTGAGACTTTGTGTGTTGTCAAAAGTGACGGCGCGCAGAGGATCATAATCCCAGGTATAATATGCTGCCTTCCTATGTAGGTGGCGAAGTGTCTGGTGGCCAGCCGGACTGATGAATTTGCCGAGCTAAAGTGGCAACTTGACGTGGCAGATGCCGACATCGCGCTTGTCAACAAGCGGCTTGACGAGGCACAAGGTATGTAATTTCTCCGGACGCGCCTGGTAAGCGGAGCTTGACGCCAGTATCTTACAATGTGTGTGGTTGATGTAGATGGAGCTGCTGCCGTGGAGGACCTTTGGGCGGAACTTTCCCGAGCCAAGGAGCAGGCCAGGAAAAGTGATGCGGCTGCCTTAAAGGCGGTTGAAGAGCTGAAAGCCGAACAGGCTGCTCACTGCCGAAGCAAGAAGGAAATAGCCGAGATGGCTGTAAAGTTGAAGAGCGCTGCTGACCGTTGCAAGCTTCTTGAAAAAGAAGATCGGGCGGAACGGACGGACCTGGAGAAGGCCACTACAGCGGCCAAGGATGCTCGTTCTGTGATGAGAGCGATGAAGGAGGAGCTACGTCAGGCCGGAGATATCGCGGCTGGAAAGCCCTTTATGTTGCGGAGGAAGTTCGGGGATCCTAAACATGCTCCGTTGGACCGGATGTGGAGTAAGGCGGACACTTATCTGGATTTGGCGGCGAGTGCCGCGGACGCGGCCGAACACTTCCGAGATCAAGAAGATCGCGAAGTGGAAAAGCTCTTCTGGTCGCAGTTCCACAATCCAGAGCATCCACTTCCATTAGCCGATCGTTTGGCCGAATGGGCCGAGATGAATAGGTTATCCGGACTCGCCATGAAGTATGTCGTGAGTCATCTGTGGCCGGAAAGGCCAGAGCCGAATAGTTATTTTAGCTTGGTGCAGCAGTTCCTTGGTGCGGTGCCGCATATCAATGCAATGAAGAGGTCAGCATGCATAGAGGGTGCACGGATGACTCTTGCCCGTGTCAAGACATACTGGGCGGAGATGGAGGCCACCGCTGTTGCATCCCAAGACTCGGACGGAAGCCGAGTACCTGCCGAGCACTATTTTCAGGAAGTTCTGCAGGCGCCTGCTTAATAGAGATGCAAAGGTTTCAAGGATATTATGTTCGAATAACATGTATTATTGTAAGACAATATTTTGATAAATTGTAGAAGCTTTTTATACTTGTGCCTGCAAGTATTATAATGCCTCCTGTGCGGCCGTTAAGATATATGTATATATAATCTGAAAGATGGCGCTGTCTTTAAACCCCCACGCATATAATGCGGGGTGTTCCTGCATATGATTTTCACACTTGATCCAACGTCTTGGTCCACAAAGGAGGTGATAGCGCAGCGAACTAGGCAATCAGCCTATAATGCTTTATCACTTTCACTTAGCCATAGGAGTTTGACAGTGAGGCTACTATATGGCCCCTGGTGGCGCCTGCGCTCGCCCGAACTCGGGGCACGTGTGTGCCTGGCCGGGAAACGGCCCTTCGTTAATGCGGAGGAATCCTAAAGATTCCGGTAGGTCATCGAGTGGTTGACCAGTCTCACGCTATATCATGACAGTCAGTTTTCGGCTTTCTCTCGAGGTGCTCACTTTGGCGAACCGGGCACAATCGCAGAGTTCTCCGGTGCCGCCTTTAGCCGATAGAGCGGAACGTAAGGCAGCAAAACACAGGAGCCGGCAAACCCAACATTTGACCAAAGACATGATTCGAGCTGATGCATATAAGGCCAACTTCATGACGAACACTCCCTAAGGTATTCGGTCTTTGTGAAAATGGGCTGAACAACACCCTTGGTAATAAGCCCCTTGTGTCCAGGTACGCGCAAAATTCTGACGTGGCCACATGCCAAGACGCCAGCCTCCTCCTCGGTTATACCAAGAAACCGGGGGATGTGTATCAACAAGAGATAGTGAAAAGGTTTACGAGGGTCTTAATCTAAAAAGAATCCTTGAACGGGTCCTCGCTGCACGTCTGCGCGCATGTGTGTCTCCACAGCCGTGATCCTCGGACGGGTGTAGCACTGTGTTCATCTGTAAAAGAGAGAAACTTAGTTGAAAAAGATCGTGCGAGATGTATGTTGTACTAAATAAACAAAGTATAATTCAAAATGGGTAAAATTGAGCTTTATTGTCTCTTGTTTTACATGCGCGGAGCCCCTTGTACAGGGGTATACGGCTATTAAGCCTTTATCAATTATATGTTTGCTCCGGACTCGCCTAGACGTGTCTGTGGTCTTAATGACCTGTTAGATGCTTTTGTTGGTGAAGTTGTTTTAATGCATGCCTGTCAAGGCAGCCGCATATTCTTCCGTGCTCGAGGAACACTCGATATTTCCCTTTAGTGAGATGATGCCTCGTGGACCGGGCATCTTAAGCGTAAGGGATGCATAATGCGGTATTGCGTTAAAGCGGGCGAAAGCTTCGCGTCCCAGTAGTGCTTGATAGCTACTTGAAAATGGGGCGATGTGGAAGGTTAGCTTTTCGCGGCGGAAGTTATCGGGGGAGCCGAACACAACTTCTAGCCGGAGAGAACCCGTACAATGGGCATCCGGGCCTGGTGTTACTCCTTGAAAGGAAGTGTTGCTATGGCGAATTTTTGTTGGGTCCATTCCCATTTTGCGGATTGTGTCCTGATATAGCAGGTTTAGACCACTGCCGCCGTCCATCAGGACTTGTGTAAAGTGGAATCCATTGATTATCGGATCTAATATCAAGGCAGTCTGGCCTGTGTTTCGGATACTTCTAGAGTAATCCTGATGGTCGAAGGTGATCGGTTTTAACAACCAGTGGCGAGACTCCTTTGGGATAGGCCGTATGGCGCGTATCTCTATAGGCGCCACTCTGTTTTTCCCATTTGTCACGTGAAGTAAGTTTACTGTTTTGACCTCTTGTGGGAAATTCTTTTGTTTCCCGGTGCTCTGCTTGTGGGGTTCGTCATCGTCCTCACTTGGTGTGTCTAGCCCCTTGTGTTCGGTGTTGAGTTTGCCGGATTGCTTGAAGACCTAACATTCTCTGTGGGTATGGTTTGCAGGCTTCCCGGGAGTACTGTGGATTTGACATATCTTGTCCAAGATTTTGTTTAGGTTAGATAGCTTGTCCCTGTTATCCTTGAGGGGCAGCTTTTTCTGATTTTGCCGCGAGCTTTTGAATCCGGCGTTGACTGCCGTGCTCTTTGGGCTGTTTCCCTTATTCCGGCGCTGGTCCTTGCTGCGTCGCGGTTTCCCATTTCCATCCCTGACTTCGGATGTATTTGGATCGCTGGTGCTGCATCTTGCCAACCAGCTGTCCTCTCCCGCGCAAAAGCGGGTCATGAGGCTTGTTAATGCGGCCATTGTTCTTGGCTTTTCTTGGTCGAGGTGTCTAGCGATCCATTCGTCTTGAACGCTGTGTTTGAAAGCTGCTAAGGCATCGGCGTCCGGACAGTCGACTATCTGGTTCTTTTTAGTAAGAAATTTGTTCCAGAGTTTCCGGGCTGACTCTCCGGGCTGTTGAGTTATATGGCTTAAATCGTCTGCATGCGGAGGTCGGACATAGGTCCCTTGAAAATTTGCCCGGAAAGCATCCTCGAGATCTTCCCAACTTCCAATGGTGTTTTCGGGAAGGCTTTTAAGCCAATGCCGGGCTGGCCCTTTGAGCTTGAGGGGTAAGTATTTTATGGCGTGGAGGTCATCTCCTCTGGCCATGTGTATGTGGAGGATATAATCCTCAATCCGCACTCTGTGGTCTGTTGTTTCGTCAGACGCCTCTATGTTTACGGGCTTGAACTCACCGGAAATTCATGGTCCAAAGCACCTCATCGGTGAAACATAGTGTGCGGCACCCCTGTATTTGGGTGTGCCGTGATGTTCGGATACTTGTTGCGTTGCATTGCTTACTAGATCTTGCTTTCTTGGCCCGTAGATAGATCTGGCTGGGCCATCTTTTTGATGCGAATCCTTATGTGGATCGCGTGCCGTCTTGTGTGCGGCGCCGTTTGCCGCTCTATGTTGGCCATGGGGTCGTTTATCCGACCAGGTGGCTTCCTTATTTTTTGATTACGGGGGCTCTAAGGCCTCCTCATCAAATTCAGGCAGTAGTTTACGCTTCGGGTAGCTCTTTATGTGGCGACTGCCGCCGTATTTGTCCGCGGTGTTGAGTACTTTGCTCCATCTAATTCTGAGTGCATCCTCCGTTGCTTTGAGCTTCCGCTTCTGGTTTTTCAGGCTACGCGCAGTGGCGACGAGCCTTTTGTGGAGGTTCTTCTGCTCCAGCAGCTTGTCCGGCGTGAGGTCGTTCGGACTGTTATCTTTGCCGGGGACGGGTTGTTCGGTTTGTTTATCCAAGTTGCCCTGTTCGGACGGTTGCTCGATGGCATGTTCATCATCCGCGGGCTCGCCCTGCTCTGTGGCTGGGTCTGTGTGGCTGCTGTCTCTGTCGAGGCGGGGCTTGGAGCGGCGCTTACGTCGCTGCTTTGACTGCTTTTCGAGGGGACGATCCCTCGTTGCGTCCTCCCGTTCTTCGTCGTCGTTTCCTTTGGGTGTGTCCACCATGTATACATCATAGGATGGGGTGGCTTTCCAGTGCCCTATAGGCGCTGGTTCCTGTTCGTTTCCTACATCGTCGTCCATACCGTCGATGTCTTCGGAGTAGAAGTCTAGCATGTCGGTTAAGTCATCGACAGTGGCTACGAAGTGGGTGGTGGGTGGGCGTTGAATTTCTTCGTCGTCCGTATCCCAATCCTGCCGGTCATAATCCGGCCAGGACTCTCCTGACAAAGAGAGAAACTTTAGTGAATTCAGAATATCACCGAAGGGTGAGTGCTGAAAGATATCTGCGGTGGTGAATTCAATGATCGGCGCCCAATCGGATTCGATTGGCAGGGGCGTAGAGGGTTCGGAGTCCGAAGAAGAGTCCGGCACCCTAGAGTCACGAGCTTCGTAGAGGATAAGGCTGGTGTTCGGCTCGATCGTCGTAGAGATTGTGGCCCCCGAGGCGGTGTCTAGCCACCCGTCCTCGATCGGCGCAGTTGGCTCCGAGCTAAAGGTTGGAGCTTACATGGGTGCGGCCTCCAGGGCACTGTTCGGCGGCAGAGCTAAATCATGCCCATCGCGATAGTGCGGCGCGCTCGGCTGTGGCTCGAATCCGTCGAAGATCAAGTCCCCGCGGATATCGGCCGTGTAGTTCAAACTTCCAAATCTAACCTGATGGCCAGGGGCGTAGCTTTCAATCTGCTCCAGATGGCTGCTTAATTGGCCCGCAGTGCAAAGCCGCCGAATACGAAGATCTGTCCGGGGAGAAAGGTCTCACCCTGGACCGCATCGTTGTTGATGATCAGAGGAGCCATCGGGCCTAAAGGCGACATCACATAGGAACTCTCAATGAAAGCACCAATGTCGGTGTCAAAACCAGCGGATCTCGGGTAGGGGGTCCCGAACTGTGCGTCTAGGCGGATGGTAACAGGAGACAAGGGACACGATGTTTTTACCTGTGTTTGGGCCCTCTCGATGGAGGTAAAACCCTACTCTGCTTGATTAATATTGATGATATGGGTAGTACAAGAGTGGATCTACCACGAGATCGAGAGGCTAAACCCTAGAAGCTAGCCTATGGTATGATTGTTGTTCGCCCCACGGACTAAAACCCTCTGGTTTATATAGACATCGGAGAGGGCTAGGGTTACACAGAGTCGGTTACAATGGGAGGAGATCTACATATCTGTATCGCCAAGCTTGCCTTCCACGCCAAGGAAAGTCCCATCCGGACACGGGACGAAGTCTTCAATCTTGTATCTTCATAGCCCAAGAGTCCGGTCAAAGGTTATAGTCCGACTATCCGGACACCCCCTAATCCAGGACTCCCTCAGCTGCCCCGGGCAGCTACCCCGCGGCCCTGTCCGCCTACCCCGCCGCGGCCGCCGCACTCCCGCCGGCACCCTAGGATCCGGCCCTTCTCGCGGCGCTTCACTCCGCTCCTACACCCAA
Organism: Aegilops bicornis; assembly: GCA_021605145.1. NCBI lineage: Eukaryota > Viridiplantae > Streptophyta > Magnoliopsida > Poales > Poaceae > Aegilops > Aegilops bicornis. The sequence goes on from CM038675.1 coordinate 300,809,649, forward strand.
CACATACACTGGAGGCGGCGACTGGTATATGGACACCGGGGCTACCGCCCACATGACTTCCAACCTTGGTAACCTCAACTCCGCATATCCAGTTTCTACAGCATGTCGTATCACTGTTGGGGACGGTTCATCCCTTCCCATTACTCATGTCGGTCATAGTTCTTTTCCATATAACTCCATGCCTATACATATGTCTAATGTCTTTGTTTCACCTGAGTTAGTCACCAATCTTGTTTCCGTTCATTCTCTTACATGTGGAAATCCTATAACTGTTGAATTTGACGAAGTGGGTTTTTCTGTCAAGGACGCCCGTACCCAGATGGTACTCCACCGATGTGATAGCCCGGACAGCCTCTACCCGGTGAACTCCACCAACACCTCCACATCTGCTCCGGTCGCTCTCTCCGCCACAGTGGACCTTTGGCATGCTCAGCTGGGACTTCCGAACCCGGCCACCCTTCGTCATATTCTTACGACTTTTTCATTCACGTGTAATAAAACCGATGATCATACTTGTCATGCTTGTCGTCTCGGCAAGCACGTCCGTCTTCTGTTTAGTGTGTCCTCATCGGTGGCGTCGTATCCATTTGAGTTGATTCATAGTGATTTATGGACATCTCCTGTTGCCAGTAATACGGGTTTTTTTATACTATCTTGTCATACCTGATGATTTTTTGCATTATGTGTGGACCTTCCCGTTGCGGAGAAAATTCGATGCACTCTCCGTTCTCACTACCTTTTACTCCTACTAGTAAGGTACACGTGCATTGCACGCATGAGATTTGGTAACCAAATTATGAATAAATACCACACTATATCATGTAAGCTTTGAGTCATATATATATATATGCATGATGTAGATGTAGATGTTCGTTTAATTCTTATAGTTCATCTCATTCAAAATCAATTAGTTTTTATAAAAAAGTTAATCTATTTTAAGATTCATGGAATTGCGCGTTGTACAACATAAAGTAAAAACAAATAATGGCAATTCATCTAGGAAAAAAGTTTGGGCAATTATGATACAGAAGATTCTAGAACAAAGGAGAAGTGGTTGTGTTTTGTGGTTTGTGCATTATGCTTAAGTTCAACCCTGGAGTCTTCTAGATTGTACATGTGGCAGAATCTGGTGGAATGTAGATGATATCTAACGGCTAGTACTGCTGGATTTGCCATCACTGCACCATCGGATTGGCTTCATCCAATGGCCATCTTTCAAAGTTATTCGCACACTATACAGGGGTATAGATGTCGCTACGCAGTTTGGGCGTCCCATTCATGCCTTGCAGACTGACAACGGGAAGGAGTTCGACAACGTCGGGGTTCGTACCCTCCTTGCCACACATGGCATGATTCTTCGTCTCACTTGCCCGTATACCTCGCAACAAAATGGTCGCCCCGAAAGGATCCTTCGCACTCTCAATGATTGTGTGCGCACTCTTCTCTTCCACGCTAATGCCCCGCCCAGTTTTGGCCGGAAGCCCTCTCCACCGCCTCTCTCCTCATCAACATTCGTCCGAGTCGTGCTCGTGGGAACTTTGCACCACATCATCTCCTCTTCGGTAGCCCTCCCTCCTATGACGACCTTTGTGTTTTTGCGTGTCCCTGTTATCCTAGCATCGCCTCCACTACTCCTCATAAACTCGCACCTCGCTCTGTGGCATGCATCTTTCTCGGATACCCATCAAACACCAAAGGTTATCGTTGCTATGATCCGGTTTCCCACAGAGTTTTCACTTCACGACACGTTTACTTTGATGAGAGGTCTTTTCCCTTTCACCAGGTACCACCGCCGGTCGACTCGCCATCGTCACCCGCGCCTCCTGGCGCCCCTCGAGGCGGCCGCTCACTTGCGCTCGAGCCCCCTCCCGACTTCGGGCCCCCTGCAGTGCGTGGGCCTCCCCTGGCTTCGGCGCTCCCGCCGCGCCTGGGCTCCGGTCTAGGTCCGTGGCATCGGACCCGGCCCCGTCACCCGCCGCCCCAGGCTCTCCTGCTGGCCCGGCTGCTTCCTCGCCAGCGGCCACGGCGCCCCCGACTCCCGTTGAGTCTGTAGCCCGGTCAGCGAGCACATCTCATGCGCCTGACGCTGGCTCCTCGACGGCTTCCCCGGTGATCCCGATTGTCTCTTCGTCAACTCCGCCCTCGGTCGATCCCCCCTCGCCGGCCTTTTCACCGGCCTCGTCAGCTCCGTTGGCTGCGCCGCCGGCCCCGCCGGCCCGCCGGCGTCTCCACCGGCCCCTTCGTCGGTCCCACCAGCCGCCCCGGACACCCGCATGGTCACCCATGCTCGCGCCGGTATTCATGACCCAGCACGCGCTATTCTGCGGATGAGTACCTCCTCGCTGCCTCGACGTCTGGACCGTCACCTCTCCCGTCGTCAGCTCGAGCCGCGCTTCGTGATCCGCATTGGCTCGCTGCGATGCAGGAGGAGTTCGACGCGCTGGTGCACAACCGCACCTGGCAGATTGTCCCGCAGCCCGCCCATGCCAACGTCATCACTGGCAAGTGGGTCTTCCGGCATAAGACTCGTCCTGACGGGTCTCTCGAGCGCTATAAGGCTCGATGGGTGGTACGCGGGTTCTGGCAGCGTGCTGGAGTCGACTTCACCGACACCTTCGCCCCAGTTGTAAAACCGGGCACGATTCGCGCGGTCCTTCAGCTCGCGGTCTCTCGCGCCTGGCCGGTGCATCAGATGGATGTGTGAAACGCGTTCTTGCATGGCCATCTCTCAGAGCAGGTCTTCTGTCAGCAGCCTACTGGCTTCGTCGACGCGGCTCGTCCTGACCACGTGTGCTTGCTCTCCCGCTCCTTATACGGGTTGAAGCAGGCCCCTCGATCCTGGTACTAGCGGATTGTCGGCTTCCTGCAGCAGCTTGGGTTCCTAGCTACTCGCTCCGACGCCTCGTTGTTTGTCTACCACCAGGCTCCGGCGACTGCTTACCTGCTCCTCTACGTCGACGACATCATCTTGACGGACTCCTAGCCAGAGCTCCCTCGCCAGCATACTGCTCGCCTCAGCGCCTAGTTCGCCATTAAGGACCTCGGCCCGTTGCACTACTTCCTCGGTATTGAGGTGGTACGCCGCGCCGACGGGTTCTTTCTCCACCAGCAGCAGTATGCACAGGACCTTCTTGAGCGGGCCGGCATGCTTAACTGCAAGCCCGTCCCCACGCCTATCGACATGAAGACAAGGTTTCTGCACTCGATGGCTCACCCGCGCCAGATGCGGCGTTCTACAGCTCCATCATCGGTACCCTTCAGTACTTGACACTCACTCGGCCGGGCCTACAATACGCCGTCCAGCAGGTGTGTCTCCACATGCATGCCCCTTGCGACACTCACTGGAACCTGGTGAAGCGGATTCTCCGCGGCACCACGGCTCTGGGTCTTACGTTGACGGCCTCGCCCTCGACCGACCTTGTTGCCTACAGTGACGCCGATTGGGCTGGCTGTCCGGACACCCATCGCTCTACTTCCGGCTACTGCGTCTACCTGGGGCATATTCCCGTAACTCCCCCGGTACTTCGAAAAATACCTGGATCACTCGGAACCTTTCCGATGTCTGAATATACTCGTCCAATATATTGATCTTTACGTCTCGACCATTTCGAGACTCCTCGTCATATCCCCGATCTCATCCGTGACTCCGAACTACCTTCGGTACATCAAAACACATAAACTCATAATACCGATCGTCACTGAACGTTAAGCGTGCGGACCCTACGGGTTTGAGAACTATGTAGACATGACTGAGACACGTCTCTGATCAATAACCAATAGGGGAACCTGGATGCTCATATTGGTTCCTACATATTCTACGAAGATCTTTATCGGTCAAACCGCGTAACAACATACATTGTTCCCTTTGTCATCGGTATGTTACTAGCCCAAGATTCGATCGTCGGTATCTGATAATCCCCAAGTGCAGGGGATCATCATAGCAATTCCCAAAGATGGAAGTGATAAGTATGGAGTGTCGAACCCACAAGGAGCTAAAGGTAAGAGCAAGATTCTCTCAAGCCCTATACGCCATCGATACGACTCTCATTACACGAACGTTTGCTTTCAACTATAAACGAGAAATAAAACTACGTTGTGGGTATGAAGAGGATAAATTTGCATGGTATCGGAGAGCTAAAATATAAAAGTAGGTGTTGTTATCATAAAGTTAGAATATATTACTAAATATTATAAATAGCGAGTGTGGAATAATGGTGGATCGGTGTGCGGAATTGCCCTAGGCAATTGTTAACAAGACCGGTAGTCGTCATTGCAATTTCATATGAGGGAGAGGCATAAGCTAACATACTTTCTCTACTTGGATCATATGCACTCATGATTGGAACTCTAGCAAGCATCCACAACTACTAAAGATCATTAAGGTAAAACCCAACCATAGCATTAAAGCATCAAGTCCTCTTTATTCCCATACGCAACAACCTCCTTACTCGGGTTTGTGTTTCAGTCACTCACCAACCAACTATAGGCGAATCATAAACGTATTGCAGCACCCTACAGCGGGAATCCCTCACGCTTGCGCGACACGGAGGGCACCATAGGACATCACCAAAATAAAACATACAACTCGTACCAATCTAGATCATCAATAAACCCAAAGACAAAGGATATCTACTCAAAACATCATAGGATGGCAACACATCATTGGATCATAATATGTGGCATAAAGCACCATGTTCAAGTAGGGATTACAGCGGGGTGCGGGAGAGTGGACCGCGTAAAAGAGATGAGGATGGTGGATGATGGTGATGTTGATGAAGACAATCACCGTGGCGATGATTCCCCTCCCGATGGCACTTCGTCGCCACCGAGAGAGAGGAGGAGAGGTTCTCCCCCTTGTGCTTCCTCCTCCATGGCCTCCCCCCTAGATGGGGAGAGGTTCTCCCTCTGGTCCTTCGCCTTCATGGCGATGATGGCCCCTCCGGGATCCTCCTCCATGGCCTCCGGTGATGATGGCCCCCCTCAGGCAGGTGCGGAGAGGGCCTAGAGTTGATTTCTCGTGGCTACAGAGGCTTGCGGCGGCGGAACTTCCGATCTAGGTTATTTTCTGGAGGTTTCCGTATTTATAGGAATTTTGGCGTTGGTTTCACATCAGGGGGTCTCCGAGTCGTCCACGAGGCAAGGGCCCACCCCCAGGGGGGCGGGCCCCCCCCCCCACCCTCGTGGACAGCCCAGGACTCTTCTAGCCCAACTCTTTTGCTCCAGGGGCTTCTTTTGGTCCATAAAAATCAACAAAAATTGGCATGTCAATTGGACTCCGTTTGGTATTCCTTTTCTATAAAACTCAAAAACAAGGAAAAAAACAGAAACTGGCAGTGGGCTCTAGGTTAATAGGTTAGTCCCAAAAATCATATAAAATAGCATATAAAACATCTAAGATGGATAATATAATAGCATGAATACTTCATAAATTATAGATACATTGGAAACGTATCAGTATCCTCATACCTAGCTCAATCTCATTACCGGCAAGTCTCTTTACTCGTTCCGTAATGCATCATCCCGCAACTAACTCATTAGTTACATTGCATGCAAGGCTTATAGTGATGTGCATTACCAAGAGGGCCCAGAGATACCTCTCCGACAATCGGAGTGAAAAATCCTAGTCTCGATCTATGCCAACTCAACAAGTACCATCGGAGACACCTGTAGAGCACCTTTATAATCACCCAGTTAGGTTGTGACGTTTGGTAGCACACAAAGTGTTCCTCCGGTAATTGGGAGTTGCATAATCTCATAGTCATAGGAACATGTATAAGCCATGAAGAAAGCAATAGCAGTAAACTAAAACGATCAAGTGCTAGGCTAACGGACTGGGTCAAGTCAATCACATCATTCTCCTAATAATGTGATCCCGTTTATCAAATGACAACTCATGTCCATGGTTAGGAAACTTAACCATCTTTGATAAACGAGCTAGTATTCACACATGTACTATGTATTCACACATGTACTATGTTTTCGGTTAATACAACTCTAGCATGAATAATAAACATTTATCATGAAATAAGGAAATAAATAATAACTTTATTATTGCCTCTAGGGCATATTTCCTTCAGTCTCCCACTTGCACTAGAGTCAATAATCTAGTTCACATCGTTATGTGATTTAACACCAATAGTTCACATCTTTATGTGATTAGTTCACATCTCCATGTGACTAACACCCAAAGGGTTTACTGTAGTCAATAATCTAGTTCACATCGCTATGTGATTAACACCTAAAGAGTGATCATGTTTTAGTTGTGAGAGAAATTTAGTCAACGGGTCTGCCACATTCAGAGTCGTATGTATTTTGCAAATTTTCTATGTCTACAATGCTTTGCACGGAGCTACTCTAGCTAATTGCTCCCACTTTCAATATGTATCTAGATCGAGATTTAGAGTCATCTAGATCGGTGTCAAAGCTTGCATCGATGTAACTCTTTACTACGAACTCTTTGTCACCTCCATAACTCAGAAACATTTCCTTATTCTACTAAGGATATTTTTGACCGCTGTCCAGTGATCCACTCCTGGATCACTATTGTACCCTGATACGTCTCCGTCGTATCTATAATTTTTGATTGTTCCATGCCAATATTATTCAACTTTCATATAGTTGTTGGCAACTTTTTATATTATTTTTGGGACTAACATATTGATCCAAAGGCCCAAAGTGCTCTCGTCACATGTTGCATGTTTTTGGTTTGTGAATATCCATATCAAACGAAGTCCAAACGGGATAAAAGCAGACGGAGCTTATTTTTGGAAAATATGGAAATTTTGGAAGGAAAATCAACGCGAACCCGATTCGAGATGGTCACGAGGCAGGCGCCCCAAAGGGCGCCCCCTACCCTCGTGAGCCCACCGTAAAGGCGGTTGATGCTCTTCTTTTGCATAAGAAAGCTAATATTCGGAAAAAAATCACGGCGAAGGTTTGGGCCAATCGAGATTCTGGATCTCCATATATCTAAAGCGGTGAAAGCAGAGCGAGCAGTAACGCAGAACCAGAGGGAAGCAGAGATAGATCCAATCTCGGAGGGGCTCTCGCCCCTCCCACGCCATGGGAGCCAAGGACCAGAGGGGAAACCCTTCTCCCATCTAGGGAGGAGGTCAAGGAAGAAGAAGAAGAACGGTGGCCTCTCCCCCTTGCTTCCGGTGGCGCCGGAGCGCTGCCGGGGGCCATCATCATCACCAACAACTTCAGCGCCATCATCACCAACTCTTCCCCCCTCTATGCAGCGGTGTAACCTCTCTCTTACCCGCTGTAATCTCTACTTAAACATGGTGCTCAACGCTATATATTATTTCCCAATGATGTATGGCTATCCTATGATGTTTGAGTAGATCTGTTTTGTCCTAATGGCTATTTGATGATCGTGATTGGTTTGAGTTGTATGTTTTATTATTGGTGTTGTCCTATGGTGCTCTCCGTGTCGCGCAAGCGTGAGGGGTTCCCGATGTAGGGTTTGCAATATGTTCATGATTTGCTTATAGTGGGTGGCGTGAGTGACAGAAGCACAGACTCGAGTAAGTAGGTTGTTTGCGTATGGGATAAAGGGGACTTAATGCTTTAATGCTATGGTTGGGTTTTACCTTAATGAATCTTTAGTAGTTGCGGATGCTTGCTAGAGTTCCAATCATAAGTGCATATGATCCAAGTAGAGAAAGTATGTTAGCTTATGCCTCTCCCTCAAATAAAATTGCAATAATGATTACCGGTCTAGTTATCGATTGCCTAGGGAAAAATAACTTTCTCGTGACAACAAGCTCTCTACTAAAACTAATTTAGTTGTGTCTTTATCTAAACAGCCCCAAGCTTTTATTTACGCGCTCTTTACTTTCTTGCAAGCTTACCCAAAAACACCTACAAAGTACTTCTAGTTTCATACTTGTTCTAGGTAAAGCGAACGTCAAGCGTGCGTAGAGTTGTATCGGTGGTCGATAGAACTTTAGGGAATATTTGTTCTACCTTTAGCTCCTCGTTGGGTTCGACACTCTTACTTATCGAAAACTGTTGCGATCCCCTATACTTGTGGGTTATCAAGACCTGTTTATGGCGCCGTTGCGAGAGCAATAGCGTGGGGTGAATATTCTCGTGTCCGCTTGTTTGCTTTATCACCAAGTAATTTTTATTTGTTGTTCTTAGTTGTTTTCTATCTTTAGTTATGGGTAGGAAAGCATAAAATACTAAAAAATTAGTTGTACCCTCTGAACCAATGGTTGAAGAACCACTCAAAATCTATCACCTTCTTTGAAGCTTATTACTTGGATCATCTTGATCCATATGTGCTCAGTCTTTGAAACCCCAACTAGCTTAGTTGAGGGAAAATCTTTAGATGAGCATGCTTGTTATGTGCGACACCGTATATCTGAAAAAGGGAAACTATTATGGGGTCAAATTCAACGTTTACAATGCTATGCTTGGAATTTATGTGAAATATATGATTTTACTTGTTGTTCTGAAAACCCTAAGAAACACCTTCCCTATCAATGTGAGTTTAGTGATAATGGAATCATATCTTCGTATGCTAAGGGTGTTTACAATTACTATGATGTTCAACAAATTGAAGAATTTGTTGCTTTTAGGGGTGCTTATGAAATTGCTTCTTTGATTGAAAAGTATGATGCTACTTTTCACAAATCTGAAAATTTTGCCATACTTGAATATTGTTATGAGAATTATGCTTCTAATGCCTATGTTAAACTATATATTGAGGAGTACTCTGCTGTCCAAGAAGAGACTAATATTTTGCAGGAGTCTATGGAAGAAGAAGTTGATGAAACTGTGAGCTCATTGGATGAAAAAGATGAGGAGGAGAGCGAAGAACAAAAGGAGGAAGAGTGGATTGATCACCCGTGCCCACCTTCTAATGAGAGTAACTCTTCAACCCATACATTGTTTAATTTCCCTTCGTGCTTACCGAAGGATGAATGCTATGATGATTGCTATGATCCCGTTGATTCTTTTGAAATATCGCTTTTTGATGATGCTTGTTATGCTTGTGGCCAAGATGCCAATATGAATGATGCTTATGGAGATGAACTTGCTATAGTTCCTTATGTTATGAATGAAATTGTTGCTATTTCACCCACGCATGATAGTCCTATTATCTTTTTAAATTCTCCCGACTACACTATATCGGAGAAGTTTGCACTTATTAAGGATTATATTGATGGGTTGCCTTTTACCGTTGCACATGATGATTTTGATAGATATAATATGCATGTGCTTGCTGCTCCTACTTGCAATTATTATGAGGGAGGAACTATATCTCCACCTCTCTATGTTTCCAATAAGATAAAATTGCAAGAAACTGTTTATACTATGCATTGGCCTTTACTATGTGTGCATGAATTGTTCTTTTATGACATGCCAATGCATAGGAAGAGAGTTACACTTCGTCATTGCTTGATATATGTTACCTTGTGCTCACTACTAAATTACAAATCATTGCTAATTAAAATTGGCTTTGATATACCTTGGGATCCGGGTGGATCCATTACTTGAGCTCTATATGCCTAGCTTAATGGCTTTAAAGAAAGCGCTACCTGGGAGACAACCCGGAAGTTTTTAGAGAGTCATTTATTTCTGTTGAGTGCTTTCATATAGTTTAAAAACAACAAAAATAAAGAGGGGAACCCAAAACTTTTTCAAAAAGGAAAGTGAAAGTGAGAAAGACAAGCATTGTTGAAGTGGGAGAGCTCCTTGAAATTTGTTCATGCTCACGGCAACTTTGTGAATCTTGATTACAGAAACTTTTCAAAAAAAATAATTGTCCCCTTGTACAATTCCATTGTATTATAAAAATAATGTGCCAAGGTTTGCCTTTAGGATGTTTACAATGCTTGTTGGTTTGTGCGGTGCAGGACAGAAACTTTGGCTGTAGTGCTTGAATTTTAGTTTTTTACTGGAACGTCAAATGGTTCTGATTCTTTTTGAAATGTCTTTCTGTACAAATTGTTTATTTTTCCTAATTTTGGCAGAATTTTCAAGTATCATAAGTATGGTGAATGATCAGGTTGCTACAGACTGTTCTGTTCTAGACAGATTCTGTTTTTGATGCATAGTTTGCTTGTTTTGATGAAACTATCAATTTATATCGGTGGATTAAACCATGAAAAAGTTATATTACAGTTGAAACAATGCAAAAATAAAATATTAATTGGTTTGCAACAGTACTTAGAGTAATGGTTTGCTTTATTATACTAACGGATCTTACCGAGTTTTCTGCTGAAGTTTTGTGTGGATGAAGGGTTCGATGATTGAGAAGGTTTCGATGTGGGAAGAAGGAAGAGAGGCAAGAGCTCAAGCTTGTGGATGCCTGAGGCACCCCAAGTAAATATTCAAGGAGACTCAAGCGTCTAAGCTTGGGGATGCTGGGGAGCCATCCCCTCTTTCTTCAACAAATATTGGTATGTTTTCAGATTCGTTCCGTTCAAGCGATATGTGCAATCTTGGAGAATCTTTTGCTTTAGTTTTCATTTTTCTTTTTATCCACCATGCTGGTATGATATGGTCCTTGGTTGATTTATAGAATGCTCTTTACACTTCACTTATATCTTTTGAGTATGGCTTTATAGAATTCTTCATGTGCTTCACTTATATCATTTGAAGTTTGGATTGTCTGTTTCTCTTCACTTAGACAACCGCCATTTGTAGAATGCTCTTTTGCTTCACTTATATTTGTTAGAGCACGGGCATATCTTTTGTAGAAAGAATTAAACTCTCTTGCTTCACTTATATCTATTTAGAGAGATGACAGTGTTGGGGAATGTAGTAATTTCAAAATTTTCCTACGCACACGCAAGATCATGGTGATGCATATCAACGAGAGGGGAGTATTGTCTACGTACCCTCGTAGACCGACAGCGGAAGCGTTATGACAATGCGGTTGATGTAGTCGTACGTCTTCACGGCCCGACGATCAAGCACCGAAACTACGGCACCTCCGAGTTCTTGCACACGTTCAGCTCGATGATGATCCCCGGACTCCGATCCAGCAAAGTGTCGGGGAAGAGTTCCGTCAGCACGACGGCGTGGTGACGATCTTGATGTTCTACCGTCGCAGGGCTTCGCCTAAGCACCGCTACAATATTATCGAGGATTATCTTTGGAGGGTACCGCACGCTAAGAGATCAATGATCAATTGTTGTGTCTATGGGGTGCCCCCTGCCCCGTATATAAAGGAGCAAGGGGAGGAGGTGCCGAGGCAAGGGCAGCGCAGAGGAGTCCTACTCCCACAGAGTAGGACTCCCCTTTCCATGTTGGACTAGGACTTGGGGGAAGGAGAGAGAGGAAAGTAAAGGGGCGCCGCCCCTCCTGTCCAATTCGGACTTGGGGGAGGGTGCGACTGCCCTTGGCCTCCTCTCCTCTTCCTCCACTAGGCCCATTAAGGCCCATTAAGTTACCGGGAGTTCGGTAACCTCCGATACTCGGTAAAATGCCGATTTCACCCGGAACACTTCCGATGTCCAAACATAGGCTTCCAGTATATCAATCTTCATGTCTCGACCATTTCGAGACTCCTCGTCATGTCCGTGATCACATCCGGTACTCCGAACAACCTTAGGTACATCAAAATATATAAACTCATAATGAAACTGTCATCGTAACGTTAAGCGTGCAGACCCTACGGGTTCGAGAACAATGTAGACATGACCGAGACACGTCTCCGGTCAATAACCAATAGCGGAACCTGGATGCTCATATTGGCTCCCACATATTCTACGAAGATCTTTATCGGTCAGACCGCATAACAACATGTGTTGTTCCCTTTGTCATCGGTATGTTACTTGCCCGAGATTCGATCGTCCGTATCTTAATACCTAGTTCAATCTCGTTACCGGCAAGTCTCTTTACTCGTTCCGTAATACATCATCTCGCAACTAACTCATTAGTTGCATTGCTTGCAAGGCTTAAGTGATGTGCATTACCGAGAGGGCCCAGAGATACCTCTCCGACAATCGGAGTGACAAATCCTACTCTCGAAATACGCCAACCGAACATGTACCTTTGGAGACACCTGTAGAGCTCCTTTATAATCACCCAGTTACGTTGTGACATTTGGTAGCACACAAAGTGTTCCTCCGGTAAATGGGAGTCGCATAATCTCATAGTCATAGGAACATGTATAAGTCAAGAAAAAAGCAATAGCAACATACTAAACGATCGGTTGCTAAGCTAATGGAATGGGTCATGTCAATCACATCATTCTCCTAATGATGTGATCCCGTTAATCAAATGACAACTCATGTATATGGTTAGGAAACATAACCATCTTCGATTAACGAGCTAGTCAAGTAGAGGCATACTAGTGACAGTCTGTTTGTCTATGTATTCACACAAGTATTATGTTTCCGATTAATACAATTCTAGCATGAATAATAAAAATTTATCATGATATAAGGAAATAAATAATAACTTTATTATTGCCTCTAGGGCATATTTCCTTGATCTCCCACTTGCACTAGAGTCAATAATCTAGATTACACAGTAATGATTCTAACACCCATGGAGCCTTGGTGCTTTGATCATGTTTTGCTCGTGGAAGAGGCTTAGTCAGCAGATGCGCTACATTCAGATCCGTATGTATCTTGCAAATCTCTATGTCTCCCACCTGGACTAGATCCCGGATGGAATTGAAGCGTCTCTTGATGTGCTTGGTTCTCTTGTGAAATCTGGATTCCTTTGCCAAGGCAATTGCACCAGTATTGTCACAAAACATTTCCATTGGACCCGATGCACTAGGTATGACACCTAGATCGGATATGAACTCCTTCATCCAGACTCCTTCGTTTGCTGCTTCCAAAGCAGCTATGTACTCCGCTTCACATGTAGATCCCGCCACGACGCTTTGTTTAGAACTGCACCAGCTGACAGCTCCACCGTTTAATGTAAGCACGTATCCGGTTTGCGATTTAGAATCATCCAGATTAGTGTCAAAGCTTGCATCAACGTAACCATTTACGATGAGCTCTTTGTCACCTCCATATACGAGAAACATATCCTTAGTCCTTTTCAGGTATTTCAGGATGTTCTTGACCGCTGTCCAGTGATCCATTCTGGATTACTTTGGTACCTCCTGCTAGACTTATAGCAAGGCACACATCAGGTCTGGTACACAGCATTGCATACATGATAGAGCCTATGGCTGAAGCATAGGAACTTCTTTCATCTTTTCTCTATCTTCTGTAGTGGTCGGGCATTGAGTCTTACTCAACTTCACACCTTGTAACACAGGCAAGAACCCTTTCTTTGCTTGATCCATTTTGAACTTCTTCAAAACTTTGTCAAGGTATGTGCTTTGTGAAAGTCCAATTAAGCGTCTTGATCTATCTCTGTAGATCTTAATGCCTAATATGTAAGCAGCTTCACCGAGGTCTTTCATTGAAAAACTTTTATTCAAGTATCCCTTTATGCTATCCAAAAATTCTATATCATTTCCGATCAGCAATATGTCATCCACATATAATATCAGAAATGCTACAGAGCTCCCACTCACTTACTTGTAAATACAGGCTTCTCCAAAAGTGCGTAAAAACCAAATGCTTTGATCACACTATCAAAGCGTTTATTCCAACTCCGAGAGGCTTGCACCAGTCCATAAATGGATCATTGGAGCTTGCACACTTTGTTAGCTCCCTTTGGATCGACAAAACCTTACGTTGCATCATATACAACTCTTCTTCCGTAAATCCATTCAGAATGCAGTTTTGACATCCATCTGCCAAATTTCATAATCATAAAATGCGGCAATTGCTAACATGATTCGGACAGACTTAAGCATCACTACGGGTGAGAAGGTCTCATCGTAGTCAATCCCTTGAACTTGTCGAAAACCTTTTGCAACAAGTCGAGCTTTGTAGACAGTAACATTACCGTCAGAGTCAGTCTTCTTCTTGAAGATCCATTTATTCTCAATTGCTTGCCGATCATCGAGCAAGTCAACCAAAGTCCACACTTTGTTCACATACATGGATCCCATCTCAGATTTCATGGCTTCAAGCCATTTTGTGGAATCTGGGCTCACCATCGCTTCTTCATAGTTCGTAGGTTCATCATGATCTAGTAGCATGACTTCCAGAACAAGATTACCGTTCCACTACAGTGCGGATCTTACTCTGGTTGATCTACGAGGTTCAAGAACAACTTGATCCGAAGTTTCATGATCATCATCATTAACTTCCTCACTAAGCTGGTGTAGGTGTCACGTAAACCGGTTTACGTGATGTACTACTTTCCAATAAGGGAGCAGAATGCAGTTACCTCATCAAGTTCTACTTTCCACCCACTCACTTCTTTCGGGAGAAATTCCTTCTCTAGAAAGTTTCAATTTAGCAACAAAAGTCTTGCCTTCGGATCTGTGATAGAAGGTGTATCCAATAGTTTCCTTTGGATATCCTATGAAGACACATTTCTCCGATTTGGGTTCGAGCTTATCAGGTTGAAGCTTTTTCACATAAGCATCGCAACCCCAAACTTTAAGAAACGACAACTTTGGTTTCTTGCCAAACCACAGTTCATAAGGCGTCGTCTCAACGGATTTCAATGGTGCCCTATTTAACGTGAATGCAGCCGTCTCTAAAGCATAACCCCAAAATGATAGCGGTAAATCAGTAAGAGACATCATAGATCGCACCATATCAAGTAAAGTATGATTACGACGTTCGGACACAACATTACGCTGTGGTGTTCCGGGTGGCGTGAGTTGTGAAACTATTCCGCATTGTTTCAAATGTACACCAAACTCCTAACTCAAATATTCTCCTCCATGATCAGATCGTAGAAACTTTATTTTCTTGTTACGATGATTTTCAACTTCACTCTAAAATTCTTTGAACTTTTCAAATGTTTCAGACTTATGTTTCATTAAGTAGATATACCCATATCTGCTTAAGTCATCTGTGAAGGTGAGAAAATAACGATATCCGCCACGAGCCTCAACATTCATTGGACCACATACATCTGTATGTATGATTTCCAACAAATCTGTTGCTCTCTCCATAGTTCCGGAGAACGGCATTTTGGTCATCTTGCCCATAAGGCATGGTTCGCAAGTACCAAGTGATTCATAATCAAGTGGTTCCAAAAGTCCATCATAATGGAGTTTCTTCATGCGCTTTACTCTGATATGACCTAAACGGCAGTTGCACTATCATTATCAACTCTGCATTTTTTGGCTTCAACATTATGAATATGTGTGTCACTACTATCGAGATTTAATAAGAATAGACCACTCTTCAAGGGTGCATGACCATAAAAGATATTACTCATATAAATATAACAACCGTTATTCTCAGATTTAAATGAATAACCGTCTCGCATCAAACAAGATCCAGATATAATGTTCATGCTCAACGCTGGCACCAAATAACAATTATTTAGGTCTAATACTAATCCCGAAGGTAGATGTAGAGGTAGCGTGCCGACCGCGATCACATCGACTTTGGAACCATTTCCCACGCGCATCGTCACCTCGTCCTTATCCAATCTTCGCTTAATCCGTAGTCCCTGTTTCGAGTTGCAAATATTAGCAACAGAACCAGTATCAAATACCCAGGTGCTACTGTGAGCATTAGTAAGGTACACATCAATAACATGTATATCACATATACCTTTGTTCACCTTGCCATCCTTCTTATCCGCCAAATACTTGGGGCAGTTCCGCTTCCAGTGACCAGTCTGCTTGCAGTAGAAGCACTAAGTTTCAGGCTTAGGTCCAGACTTGGGTTTCTTCTCCTGAGCAGCAACTTGCTTGCTGTTCTTCTTGAAGTTCCCCTTCTTCTTCCCTTTGCCCATTTTCTTGGAACTAGTGGTCTTGTTGACCATCAACACTTGATGCTCCTTCTTGATTTCTACCTCTGCAGCTTTTAGCATCGCGAAGAGCTCGGGAATTGTCTTTTCCATCCCTTGCATATTATAGTTCATTACGAAGCTCTTGTAGCTTGGTGGCAGTGATTGGAGAATTCTGTCAACGACGCTATCATCCGGAAGATTAACTCCCAGCTGAATCAAGTGATTATTATACCCCAGACATTTTGAGTATATGCTCACTGACAGAACTGTTCTCCTCCATCTTGCAGATGTAGAACTTATTGGAGACTTCATATCTCTCAATCAGGGCATTTGCTTGAAATATTAACTTCAACTCCTGGAACATCTCATATGCTCCATGACGTTCAAAACGTCGTTGAAGACCAGTTCTAAGTCGTAAAGCATGGCACCTTGAACTATAGAGTAGTCATTAGCTTTGCTCTGCACGTTCATAACATCCGGTGTTGCTCTAGCAGTGAGCACTGGCACCCAGCGGTGCTTCGGGGCGTAATTCTTACGTGCGACAATGAGGATAATCCTCAAGTTACGGACCCAGTCCGTGTAATTGCTACCATCATCTTTCAACTTTGCTTTCTCAAGGAACGCATTAAAATTCAACGGAACAACAACACGGGCCATCTATCTACAATCAAACATAAACAAGCAAGATACTATCAGGTACTAAGTTCATGATAAATTTAAGTTCAATTAATCATATTACTAAAGAACTCCCACTTAGATAGACATCCCTCTAATCCTCTAAGTCATTACGTGATCCATATCAACTACACCATGTCCGATCATCACGTGAGATGGAGTAGTTTCAACGATGAACATCAATATGTTGATCATATCTACTATATGATTCACGCTTGACCTTTCGGTCTTCGTGTTCCGAGGCCATATCTGTTATATGCTAGGCTCGTCAAGTTTAACCTGAGTATTCCGCGTGTGCAACTGTTTTGCACCCGTTGTATTTGAACGTAGAGCCTATCACACCCGATCATCACGTGGTGTCTCAAAGTACGAAGAACTTTCATAGCGGTGCATACTCGGGAGAGCACTTTTACTATGATAATTTAGTGAGGATCATCTTATAATGCTACCGTCAATCAAAGCAAGATAAGATGCATAAAAGATAAACATCACATGCAATCAATATAAGTGATATGATATGGCCATCATCATATTGTGCTTGTGATCTCCATCTTCGAAGCACCGTCATGATCACCATCGTCATCGGCGCGACACCTTGATCTCCATCGTAGCATCGTTGTCGTCTCGCCAATCTTATGCTTCTACGACTATCGCTACCGCTTAGTGATAAAGTAAAGCATTACGAAGCGATTGCATTGCATACAATAAGCGACAACCATATGGCTCCTACTAGTTGCCGATAACTCAGTTACAAAACATGATCATCTCATACAATAAAATATAGCATCATGTCTTGACCATATCACATCACAACATGCCCTGCAAAAACAAGTTAGACGTCCTCTACTTTATTGTTGCAAGTTTTACGTGGCTGCTACGGGCTTAGCAAGAACCGTTCTTACCTACGCATCAAAACCACAACGATACTTTGTCAAGTTGGTGCTGTTTTAACCTTCGCAAGGACCGGGCGTACACTTTTCAGTTCAACTAAAGTTGGAGAAACTGACACCCACCAGCCACCTGTGTGCAAAGCACGTCGGTAGAACCAGTCTCACATAAGCGTACGCGTAATGTCGGTCCGGGCCACTTCATCCAACAATACCGCCGAACCAAAGTATGACATACTGGTAAGCAGTATGACTTATATCGCCCACAACTCACTTGTGTTCTACTCGTGCATATGACATCTACGCATAAAACCTAGCTCGGATACCACTGTTGGGGAACGTAGTAATTTCAAAATTTTCCTACGCACACGCAAGATCATGGTGATGCATAGAAACGAGAGGGGAGTGTTGTCTACGTACCCTCGTAGACCGATAGAGGAAGCCTTATGACAATGCGGTTGATGTAGTCGTACGTCTTCATGGCCCGACCGATCAAGCACCGAAACTACGGCACCTCCGAGTTCTTGCACACGTTCAGCTCGATGACGATCCCCGGACTCCGATCCAGCAAATTGTCGGGGAAGAGTTCCGTCAGCACGACGGCGTGGTGAAGATCTTGATGTTCTACCGTCGCAGGGCTTCGCCTAAGCACCGCTACAATATTATCGCGGATTATGGTGGAGGGGGGCACCGCACACGGCTAAGAGATCAATGATCAATTGTTGTGTCTATGGGGTGCCCCCCTGCCCCCATATATAAAGGAGCAAGGGGGAGGAGGTGCAGCCAGGCAAGGGGCACGCCAGGAGGAGTCCTACTCCTACTGGGAGTAGGACTCCCCCCCTTTTCCATGTTGGACTAGGACTTGGGGGGAAGGAGAGAGAGAGGGGAAAGGAAAAGGGGGGGCGCCGCCCACCCCTCCTTGTCCAATTTGGACTTGGGGGGAGGGGCGCGCGGCTGCCCCTTGGCCACCTCTCCTCTTCCTCCACTAGGCCCATTAAGGCCCATTAAGTTACCGGGGGGTTCCGGTAACCTCCCGGTACTTCGGTAAAATGCCGATTTCACCCGGAACACTTCCGATGTCCAAACATAGGCTTCCAATATATCAATCTTCATGTCTCGACCATTTCGAGACTCCTCATCACGTCCATGATCACATCCGGGACTCCGAACAACCTTCGGTACATCAAAATATATAAACTCATAATGAAACTGTCATCGTAACGTTAAGCGTGCGGACCCTACGGGTTCGAGAACAATGTAGACATGACCGAGACACATCTCCGGTCAATAACCAATAGCGGAAACTGGATGCTCATATTGGCTCCCACATATTCTACGAAGATCTTTATCGGTCAGACCGCATAACAACATACGTTGTTCCCTTTGTCATCGGTATGTTACTTGCCCGAGATTCGATCATCGGTATCTTAATACCTAGTTCAATCTCGTTACCGGCAAGTCTCTTTACTCGTTCCATAATACATCATCTCGCAACTAACTCATTAGTTGCATTGCTTGCAAGGCTTAAGTGATGTGCATTACCGAGAGGACCCAGAGATACCTCTCCAACAATCGGAGTGACAAATCCTAATCCCGAAATACGCCAACCCAACATGTACCTTTGGAGACACCTGTAGAGCTCCTTTATAATCACCCAGTTACGTTGTGATGTTTTGTGATGCCCGGATATTTAAGCTACAGTGAACCTCTGCTAATGATGCCACGTCACCTCGTTTACTGTTGCTAATCTCGCGTCGGTTCGAAACTTTCAAAATCAAAATTTAAATATTGTCAAACATCAAAAGTTTTCAAACATCAAAACAAAAATGTTCGGTTAGTGGCAAATATTACATAGGTAATTATAGTAAAGAAAACACAAATTTATAAAATACTTATATGCCCTAAGTTGAATTAAAACAGTAAAAGAAAATAAATAAAAGGAAAAGGAACAAAACAGAAAGCAAAAAAGGAAGATCCCCCCCTCGGGCGAATGGCCCGACTAGCCAAGAGCCATCGGGCCAAAAGGCCCAACCGCCCACCCCACTCCCTTATCCTCGGACCTCAAACCCTAGCCCGCTACCCGTCGCCCCACTCCCCCACTCCCCCCCCCCCACGCCGCTTTCCCCTTCCCCGATCGGATCGGGGCAGCGCCCCGCCCTCACCCGAGCCACCTCGCCGAACCTTCCCCTCCTCGCCGGTCGTCCTCGACGCCTCCTCCCTGACGCGCCCCAGCACTCGCCGCCCCCGACCCGAGCGCCGTCGTCGTTCGCCGCCTGACGCCGTGCTCCTTCGACCTCGCCTTGCCATCCACCCCGAGCAACCGCTGCCACTCCCCTATACCTTCCGTGAGCATCCCCCTCTCTCCCCGTCCCCGTAGCCCGTTCCGGCCATCACACGCTAAGCCCGCCAGTGTCTTGTAGGCGTCTGCACAAGGCAGGCCGCACCCGCCTGCTCGACCCGCTCCTCATGCCCGGTCGTGCCCTATGCGTGCACACTCGCCGCCCGTCTTTGAGGCTCCAGCGTCGTGCTCGCCATCGGCCGCCGCGCCGTCCGGGCTTGCCGTGCCGTGGCGGCGCCCCGTCGATCTGGGCATTTGCCCAATCGGGCGGTGCTAACGCCCGTAACCTCAGCCCGCATACCGGCGATGCCCGAATCGCTGTGGCCCTCTGGGCCACTGACTAGGTGGCCCCATGCCCCAGGACGTAAAATGAAATAATAAAAAGAATAATAATATTAATTAATTAATAATTAACTTAAATTAATTCTGTTAATTCACTAATTAAACCTAATTAACCTACTAAGATAACCTAACTACTGTTAATTAGTCTTAGTCAATGACGAACGGGACCCACACGTCAGTTGACGGTCAACACCCTGTTGGCTGGCGTCAGCAGAACAACATTGCGGATAATGTTGAATTAAAATATTTGAATTAATCCTAAAAATGATTTAAAACTTTAAAAATTAATATAAAATAAACCGTAGCTCAGATGCTAAAACTTTCGACATGAAAGTTGCTCATAATGACGAGACAAATCCGAATACGCAGCCCGTTCGTCCGCCACACATCCCTAGTATAGCGAACACGCAACTTTTCCCCTTCGGTTCATCTGTCCAAAAACGCGAAACTTCGGGGATACTTTCCCGGATGTTTCCCCCCTTCACCGGTATCACCTAATACCGCGTTAGGGCATACCTAGCACCGCGTATTACCTCGCTATGTTTTGTGATGCTTTGTTTGCTCCGTATTTACTGTTTCTTCCCCCTCTTCTTCCCCGGTAGACCCCGAGACTGATGCTGCTGCTGGTACCCCGATCGACTACGGTGTTGACGACCCCTCCTTCTTGTCTGAGCAACCAGGCAAGCCCCCCCTTTGATCACGGATATATCGCATACTCTTCTCTATCGCTTGCATTAGAGTAGTGTAGCATATTCTTGCTTTCGATTAATCCTATACTGCTGCATAGCTTTGTCCTTGCTACTCTGTTGTTACCTTTACACCTTTATCCTCTGCTTAGTATAGGATGCTAGTGTTCCATCGGTGGCCCTACACTCTTGTCCGCTCGCCATGCTATACTCTTGGGCTGTGATCACTTGGAGGTGATCACGGGCATATACTACATATACTTTAAACTATTACATTACTGTGATCTTTGTTAGGAGATGGGGGCTGAAAGGACGGTGGCTCCATCCCGGTAGAGGTGGGCCTGGGTTCCCACGGCCCCGATTGTTACTTGTGGGCGGAGCGACAGGCAGGTTGAGACCACCTAGGAGAGAGGTGGGCACAGCCTGGTCGGCGTTCGCGGATACATAACACGCTTAACGAGATCTTGGTATTTGATCTGAGTCCGCCATTTGGTCTATACGCACTAACCAACTTCTGAGGAGCGATTATGGGCACTCGGCGTCGTGGTATCAGCCGAAGCCTTCGTGACGTCAGCGACTGAGCGGCGCGCGCCAGATTGGACCGCGTAACGTGACTTCCTTTGTAATGGAGGTTGCTAGGTCTGCTTCCGGCCGCGTTCGCAACATGCAGGTGTGCTAAGGGCGATGGGCCCAGACCCCTGGGCGCTTAGGTTTAGACCGGCGTGCTGACCGCTCTGTTGGCCTAGGTCGGGCTGCGACGTGTTGATCTTCCGCGACCGGGCATGACCCAGAAAATTGTGTCCGGCCAAATGGGATCAAGCGTGTTGGGTTATGTGGTGCACCCCTGCAGGGAGGTTAATCTATTCGAATAGCCGTGATCTTCGGTAACAGGACGACTTGGAGTTGTACCTTGACCTTATGACAACTAGAATTGGATACTTAATAAAACACACCCTTTCAAGTGCCAGATACAACCCGGTGATCGCTCTCTAACAGGGCAATGAGGAGGGATCGCGGGTAGGATTATGCTATGCGATGCTACTTGGAGGACTTGATCTACTCTCTTCTACATCTTTGTAAGGCGGAGGCTGCGAAGCGTAGTCTTCGACAGGATTAGCTATCCCCCTCTTATTCTGGCATTCTGCAGTTCAGTCCACTGATATGGCCCTTTACACATATATCCATGCATATGTAGTGTACCTCCTTGCTTGTGAGTACTTTGGATGAGTTCCCCTTTTCCCCCTTTCTTTACCCGGTTGCTGCGACCAGACGATGGAGCCCAGGAGCCAGACGCCACCGTCGATGACGACTACTACACTGGAGGTGCCTACTACTACGCAGCCAGCCGACGAACCGAGGAGTAGTTAGGAGGATCGAGGCGGAGGCTGCGCCTCTTTGATCTGTATCCCAGTTTGTGCTAGCCTTCTTAAGGCAAACTTGTTTAACTTATGTCTGTACTCAGATATTGTTGCTTCCGCTGACTCGTCTATGATCGAGCACTTGTATTCGAGCCCTCGAGCCCCTGGCTTGTATTATGATGCTTGTATGACTTATTTATGTTTTAGAGTTGTGTTGTGATATCTTCCCGTGAGTCCTCGATCTTGATCGTACACATTTGCGTGCATGATTAGTGTCTGATTGAATCGGGGCGCCACACGCTTGGTAGCACACAAAGTGTTCCTCCGGTAAATGGGAGTTGCATAATCTCATAGTCATAGGAACATGTATAAGTCATGAAGAAAGCAATAGCAACATACTAAACGATCGGGTGCTAAGCTAATGGAATGGGTCATGTCAATCACATACTCTCCTAATGATGTGATCCCGTTAATTAAATGACAACTCATGTCTATGGTTAGGAAACATAACCATCTTTGATTAATGAGCTAGTCAAGTAGAGGCATACTAGTGACACTCTGTTTGTCTATGTATTCACACAAGTATTATGTTTCCGGTTAATACAATTCGAGCATGAATAATAAACATTTATCATGATATAAGGAAATAAATAATAACTTTATTATTGCCTCTAGGGCATATTTCCTTCAGACAGGAACTGGTCATTCACATGGTTAGTCATAAAACCCTACATAAAACTTGTAGATCACTGAATATGATATGTTTGATTCCTTGCAATAGTTTTGCGATATAAAGATGGTGATATTAGAGTCATGCTAGTCGAGTAATTGTGAAATTGAGAAGTACTTGTGTTGAGGTTTGCAAGTCCCGTAGCATGCACGTTATGGTGAACCGTTATATATGTAAGTCGGAGCATGAGGTGTTTATTGATTGTCTTCCTTATGAGTGGCGGTCGGGGACGAGCGATGGTCTTTTCCTACCAATCTATCCCCCTAGGAGCATGCGCGTAGTACTTTGTTTTGATGACTAATAGATTTTTGCAATAAGTATGTGAGTTCTTTATGACTAATGTTGAGTCCATGGATTATATGCACTCTCACCCTTCCATCATTGCTAGCCTCTTCGGTACCGTGCATTGCCCTTTCTCACCTCGAGAGTTGGTGCAAACTTCGCTGGTGCATCCAAACCCCGTGATACGATACGCTCTGTCACACATAAGCCTCATTATATCTTCCTCAAAACAGCCACCATACCTACCTATCATGGCATTTCCATAGCCATTCCGAGATATATTGCCATGCAACTTCCATCATCATCATATACATGACTTGAGCATTTATCGTCATAATGCTTTGCATGATCGTAAGATAGCTAGCATGATGTTTTCATGGCTTGCCAGTTTTTTGATGTCATTGCTACGCTAGATCATTGCACATCCTGGTACACCGCCGGAGGCATTCATATAGAGTCATATCTTTGTTCTAGATATCGAGTTGTAAGTAAATAAAAGTGTGATGATCATCATTATTAGGACATTGCCCCAGTGAGGAAAGGATGATGGAGACTATGATTCCCCCACAAGTCGGGATGAGACTCCGGACGAAAAAAAAAAAAGAGAAAGGCCAAAAAAAGAGAAGGCCCAAAAAAAGAAAAAAAGAAAAAAAATGAGAGAAAAAGAGAGAAGGGGCAATGTTACTATCGTTTTACCACACTTGTGCTTCAAAGTAGCACCATGTTCTTCATATAGAGAGTCTCTTGAGTTATCACTTCCATATTCTAGTGGGAATTTTCATTATAGAACTTGGCTTGTATATTCCGACGATGGGCTTCCTCAAACGCCCTAGGTCTTCATGAGCAAGCAAGTTGGATGCACACCCACTTAGTTTCAGTTTGAGCTTTCATATACTTATAGCTCTAGGTAAATGCATTGCATGGCAATCCCTACTCTTCACATTGATAGCTATTAATGGGCATCTCCATAGCCCGTTGATACGCCTAGTTGATGTGAGACTTTCTCCTTTTTTGTCTGCTCCACATAACCCCCATCATCATATTCTATTCCACCTATAGTGCTATGTCCATGGCTCACGCTCATGTATTGCATGAAAGTTGAAAAGGTTTGAGAAACGTCAAAAGTATGAAACAATTGCTTGGCTTGTCATCGGGGTTGTGCATGATGTGAATGCTTTGTGTGGTGAAGATGGAGCATAGCCAGACTATATGATTTTGTAGGGATGAGCTTTCTTTGGCTTTGTTATTTCAATAAGACATAATTGCTTGGTTGGTATGCTTGAAATATTATTGTCTTTATGTCAAAGGATAGATTATTGCTTTGAATCACTCGTGTCTTAATATTCATGCCATGATTAGACATATGATCAAGATTATGCTAGGTAGCATTCCACATCAAAAATTATCTTTTTTATCATTTACCTACTCAAGGATGAGCAGGAATTAAGCTTGGGTATGTTGATACGTCTCCGTCGTATCTATAATTTTTGATTGTTCCATGCCAATATTATTCAACTTTCATATACTTATTGGCAACTTTTATATTATTTTGGGACTAACATATTGATCCAAAGGCCGGTGCCAGTTCATGTCTCATTGCATGTTTTGGTTTCACAGAATATCCATATCAAAGCGGAGTCCAAACGGGATAAAAGCAGACGGAGCTTATTTTTGGAAAATATGGAAAATTTTGAAGGAAAATCAACACGAACCCGGTGCGAGGTGGTCACGAGGCGGGGCGCCCTAGGGCGCGCCCCTACCCTCGTGAGCCCACCGTAAGGCGGTTGATGCTCTTCTTTTGCCGCAAGAAAGCTAATATTCGGAAAAAAATCACGGCGAAGGTTTCAGGACAATCGGAGTTACAGATCTCCATATATACGCGAAACGGTGAAACAGAGCCAGAACAGAACGCAGAACCAGAGGGAAACAGAGAGATAGATCCAATCTCGGAGGGGCTCTCGCCCCTCCCACGCCATGGGAGCCAAGGACCAGAGGGGAAACCCTTCTCCCATCTAGGGAGGAGGTCAAGGAAGAAGAAGAAGAAGAAGGGGGGCCTCTACCCCTTGCTTGATGGCCCGGGAGGCCGGGGGCCATCATCATCACCGTCATCTTCACCAACAACTTCACCGCCATCATCACCAACTCTTCCCCCCCTCTATGCAGCGGTGTAACCTCTCTCTTACCTTTGTAATCTCTACTTAAACATGGTGCTCAACGCTATATATTATTTCCCAATGATGTATGGCTATCCTATGATGTTTGAGTAGATATGTTTTGTCCTAATGGCTATTTGATGATCGTGATTGGTTTGAGTTGTATGTTTTATTATTGGTGCTGTCCTACGGTGCTCTCCGTGTCGCGCAAGCGTGAGGGATTCCATGTAGGGTTTGCAATATGTTCATGATTTGCTTATAGTGGGTGGCGTGAGTGTGAAGCACTGAGACCGAGTAAGTAGGTTGTTTGCGTATGGGATAAAGGGGACTTGATGCTTTAATGCTATGGTTGGGTTTTACCTTAATGAATCTTTAGTAGTTTCGGATGCTTGCTAGAGTTCCAATCATAAGTGCATATGATCCAAGTAGAGAAAGTATGTTAGCTTATGCCTCTCCCTCAAATAAAATTGCAATAATGATTACCGGTCTAATTATCTATTGCCTAGTGACAAATAAATTTCTCGTGACAACAAGCTCTCTACTAAAACTAATTTAGTTGTGTCTTTATCTAAACAGCCCCTAGCTTTTATTTACGCGCTCTTTACTTTCTTGCAAGCTTACCCAAAAACACCTAGAAAGTACTTCCAGTTTCATACTTGTTCTAGGTAAAGCGAACGTCAAGCGTGCGTAGAGTTGTATCGGCGATCGATTGAACTTTAGGGAATATTTGTTCTACCTTTAGCTCCTCGTTGGGTTCGACACTCTTACTTATCAAAAACTGTTGCGATCCCCTATACTTGTGGGTTATCATACCCTCTTGCCAAACTTATGGTGAGGTACACAATAGGTCTGGTATACAGCATGGCATACTTTATAGAACCTATGACTGAGGCATAGGGAATGACTTTTCATTCTCTTTCTATTTTCTGCCATGGTCGGGTTTTGAGTCTTTACTCAACTTCACACCTTGCAACGCAGGCAAGAACTCCTTCTTTTACTGTTCCATTTTGAACTACTTCAAAATCTTGTCAAGGTATGTACTCATTGAAAAAACTTATCAAGTGTCTTGATCTATCTCTATAGATCTTGATGCTCAATATGTAAGCAGCTTCATCGAGGTCTTTCTTTGAAAAACTCTTTTCAAACACTCCTTTATGCTTTCCAGAAAATTCTACATTATTTTTTATCAACAATATGTCATTCACATATACTTATCATAAATGTTGTATTGCTCCCACTCACTTTCTTGTAAATACAGGCTTAACCGCAAGTCTGTATAAAACCATATGCTTTGATCACTTTATCAAAGCATATATTCCAACTCTGAGATGTTTGCACCAGTCCATAGATGGACCGCTGGAGCTTGCTCACTTTGTTAGCACCTTTAGGATCGACAAAATCTTCTGGTTGCATCATATACAACTCTTCTTCTAACAAATCCATGAAGGAATACAGTTTTGACATCCATTTGCCAGATTTCATAAAATGCGGCAACTGCTAACATGATTCAGACAGACTTTTAAGCATCGATACGAGTGAGAAAATCTCATCGTAGACAACACCTTGAACTTGTCGAAAACATTTTGCGACAATTCGAGCTTTGTAGATAGTAACACTACTATCAGCATCCGTCTTCCTCTTGAAGATCCATTTATTCTTAATGACTCACCGATCATCGAGCAAGTCAATCAAAGTCCATACTTTGTTCTCATACATGGATCCCATCTCAGATTTCATGGCCTCAAGCCATTTCGCGGAATATGGGCTCATCATCGCTTCCTCATAGTTCGTAGGTTTGTCATGGTCAAGTAACATGACATCCAGAACAGGATTACCGTACCACTCTGGTGTGGACCATACTCTGGTTGTCCTACGTGGTTCGGTAGTAACTTGATCTGAAGTTTCATGATCATCATCATTAGCTTCCTCACTAATTGGTTTAGAGATCACTAGAACTGATTTCTGTGATGAACTACTTTCCAATTCGGGAGAAGGTATAATTACCACATCAAGTTCTATATTCCTCCCACTCACTTCTTTTGAGAGAAACTCCTTCTCTAGAAAGGATCCACTTTTAGCAAGAAAGATATTGCCTTTGTATCTATGATAGAAGGTGTACCCAACAGTTTCCTTTGGGTATTCTATGAAGACACATTTCTCCGGTTTGGGTTCGAGCTTATCAGGTTGAAGCTTTTTCACATAAGCACCGCAGTCCCAAACTTTAAGAAATGACAACTTTGGTTTCTTGCCAAACCACAGTTCATAAGGCGTCGTCTCAACGGATTTTGATGGTGCCCTATTTAACGTGAATGCAGCTGTCTCTAATGCATAACCCCAACATGATAGTGATAAATCGGTAAGAGACATCATAGATTGCACCATATTTAATAAAGTACGGTTATGACGTTCGGACACACCATTACGCTGTGGTGTTCCAGGTGGCGTGAGTTGCGAAACTATTCCGCATTGTTTCAAATGAAGACCAAACTCGTAACTCAAATATTCTCCTCTACGATCACATCGCAGAAACTTTATTTTCTTGTTACGATGATTTTCCACTTCACTCTGAAATTCTGTGAACTTTTCAAATGTTTCAGACTTATGTTTCATCAAGTAGATATACCCATATCTGCTCAAATCATCTGTGAAGGTCAAAAATAACGATACCGCCATGTGAGCCTCAACACTCATCGGATTGTTTACATCAGTATGTATTATTCCCAATAAGTCAGTTGCTTGCTCCATTGTTCCGGAGAACGGAGTCTTAGTCATCTTGCCCATGAGGCATGGTTCGCAAGCATCAACTGATTCATAATCAAGTGATTCCAAAAGCCCATCAGTATGGATTTCTTCATGCGCTTTACACCAATATGACCTAAACGACAGTGCCACAAATAAGTTGCACTATAATTATTAACTTTGCATCTTTTGGCTTCAATATTATGAATATGTGTATAACTATGATCGAGATTCAATAAACCATTCACCTTGGGTGTATGACCATTGAAGGTTTTATTCATGTAAACAGAACAACAATTATTCTCTAACTTAAATGAATAATCGTATTGCAATAAACATGATCAAATCATATTCATGCTCAACACAAACACCAAATAACATTTATTTAGGTTCAACACTAATCCCGAAAGTATAGGGAGTGTGTGATGATGATCATATCAATCTTGGAACCACTTCCAACACACATCGTCACTTCACCCTTAACTAGTCTCTGTTCATTCTGCAACTCCCGTTTAGAGTTACTAATCTTAGCAACTGAACTAGTATCAAATCTGAGGGTTGCTATAAACACTAGTAAAGCACACATCAATAACATGTATATCAAATATACCTTTGTTCACTTTGCCATCCTTCTTCTCCGCCAAATACTTGGGGTAGTTACGCTTCGATGACCAGTCCCTTTGCAGTAGAAGCACTTAGTCTCAAGCTTAGGTCCAGACTTGGGCTTCTTCACTTGAGCAACAACTTGCTTGTCGTTCTTCTTGAAGTTCCCCTTCTTCCCTTTGCCCTTTTCTTGAAACTAGTGGTCTTGTCAACCATCAACACTTGATGCTTTTCTTAATTTCTACCTTCGTCGATTTCAGCATCACGAAGAGCTTGGGAATCGTTTCCATTATCCCTTGCATATTATAGTTTATCACGAAGTTCTAGTAACTTGGTGATAGTGACTAGAGAACTCTATCAATCACTATCTTATCTGGAAGATTAACTCCCACTTGATTCAAGTGATTGTAGTACTCAGACATTCTGAGCACATGCTCACTAGCTGAGCTATTCTCCTCCATCTTGTAGGCAAAGTGCTTGTCAAAGGTCTCATACCTTTCGACATGGGCATGAGTCCGAAATACTAATTTCAACTCTTGGAACATCTCATAGGCTCTGTGGCGTTCAAAACGTCTTTTAAGCCCCGATTCTAAGCCGTAAAGCATGGTGCACTAAACTATCAAGTAGTCATCATATCGAGCTTGCCAAACGTTCATAACGTCTGCATATGCTCCTGCAATCGGTCTGTCACCTAGCGGTGCATCAAGGACATAATTCTTCTATGCAGCAATGAGGATAATCCTCAGATCACGGACCAAGTCTGCATCATTGCTACTAACATCTTTCAACATAGTTTTTCTCTAGGAACATATGAAAATAAATGGTGAGCGACATCGCGAGTTATTGATCTACAACATAGATATGCTAATACTACCAGGACTAAGTTCATGATAAATTAAAGTTCAATTAATCATATTACTTAAAAACTCCCACTTAGATAGACATCCCTCTAACCATCTAAGTGATCACGTGATCCATATCAACTAAACCATGTCCGATCATCATGTGAGATGGAGTAGTTTTCAATGGTGAACATCACTATGTTGATCATATCTACTATATGATTCGCGCTTGACCTTTCGGTCTTCAGTGTTTCGAGGCCATATCTGCATGTGCTAGGCTCGTCAAGTTTAACCCGAGTATTTTGCATGTGCAAAACTGGCTTGCACCCGTTGTATGTGAACGTAGAGCTTATCACACCCGATCATCACGTGGTGTCTCAGCACGAAGAACTGTTGCAACGGTGCATACTCAGGGAGAACACTTATACCTTGAAATTTTAGTAAGGGATCATCTTATAAAGCTACCTCTGAACTAAGAAAAATAAGATGTATAAAAGATAAACATCACATGCAATCAAAATATGTGACATGATATGGCCATCATCATCTTGTGCCTTTGATCTCCATCTGCAAAGTACCATTATGATCTCTATCGTCATCGGCATGACACCATGATCTCCATCATCTTGATCTTTATCAATGTGTCGTCACATGGTCGTCTCGCCAACTATTGCTCTTGCAACTATTGCTATCGCATAGCGATAAAGTAAAGAAATTATTTGGCGTTTGCATCTTATGCAATAAAGAGACAACCATAAGGCTTCTGCCAGTTGCCGATAACTTCAACAAAACATGATCATCTCATACAACAACTTATATCTCATCACGTCTTGACCATATCACATCACAACAAGCCCTGCAAAAACAAGTTAGACGTCCTCTACTTTGTTGTTGCAAGTTTTACGTGGCTGCTACGGGCTAAGCAAGAACCATTCTTACCTACGCATCAAAACCACAACGATATTTCATCAAATTAGTGTTGTTTTAACCTTCAACAAGGACCGGGCGTAGTCACACTCGGTTCAACTAAAGTTGGAGAAACTGACACCCACCAGCCACCTGTGTGCAAAGCATGTCGGTAGAACCAGTCTCGCGTAAGCGTACGTGTAATGTCGGTCCGGGCCGCTTCATCCAACAATACCGCCGAACCAAAGTATGACATGCTGTAGGACCTTGAGAAGAGGTGTCTAGAGGGGGTGATTAGACACTAAGTACCAAAGTTGCAGTTTTTAAGTTTCTTTAAAGTTTGAGTGGAGTTTAGGCACAAGTTTAACATTCACAACATATAGCAAGCAAGCATGCAACTTGCAAGAAAGTAAAGGGAAGGGAAGAGGTGTCTAGGATACTTAAGTAGAAAGTATTTCTCAAGGATCCCAGATGCTTGGTGTTCAAGAGGAGAGATGCCACATGTCTTCTTGAGGGGAGAGACATGTTCATATGATCTGTTGTGCTCAATCTTGCATGAGCATACATTAGCTCTGAACTTTAGCTCTGATCATCATGCATATCTTTCAGCTCTGTTTTCCTTGACTCTGATTTTACATTCCCTATCTTCTCCCGGTATCCCATGTTAGATTCAGGGGGAGCAAGACATCTAAGGGAAAGAGATCATTTAAATTCATTGCATATCTTTACTCTTGGGGACATGTCTAATCCAATGTGGTACTCAGTACTCACTCTCTACATGTCATCCCAGTCTTGGTATTCTTGTGGTTTCTTCTATTTGCTCTGGCTAGTAGATGCATCTGTGTTATCTAACCTTGTTTACATGAGTTCATTCCATCCTAAGCCAACTCAAGACCACAAGGTAAGCATATGCATCACAATCATGTGTATGAGGAATTTTTGCTGATGTACATACTGTTTGCAAGAAGGACTCATGGGCATGAAGGTATTCTCTTTAATACTTTTTGCTCTGATGCATATAGCCAAGATACATGTAACACATTGCCTACTCTATCATGGTTATGCTATCACATGCTTCTATATTTCATATTCACATGATTGCATACATGTAGGGGGAGCCTATGCTTGTTACATGTCTTTCCAAAGCTTTACTTGCTATTCTTTACATCTTTATCTAAAGCTTTGATGTATGTTGCCATCAATTACCAAAAAGGGAGATTGAAAGCACAAGTGCTCCTAGGTGGTTTTGGTAATTAATGACAACATATCTCTTGTTGGACTAACACTTTTATCTAGTATGTTTCAGATAAGTTCAACAATGGAGTGGCATGGACTAAAGGATGTGGGAACTCCTTCAAGATCCTAAGGACAAAGGATTGGATAAAGCTTCAAGCTCAAGACTCTTCATTTTACATTTTAATGATCCAAGATCACATTGAGTCTATAGGAAAAGCCAATACTATCAAGGAGGGATGAGGTGTTGCTTAATGAGCTTCTTGCTTCAAAGTGCTTAGTGATATGCTCCAAAACCCTCAGCTACTTTCCCACTTCCACACATTTGTCCTAAACCTAAAGTCGAACTTGGCCCCTCTGATTCTTTCTATCCAGGCATACGAGTTTGGATGTCTTAGCCCTTGCCACAAACCCTAGGCAAATCGGTCTCACCGATAGGGATCTCGGTCTCACCGAGATGGGATTATAATCTCTACGTGTATGTCCATTATCAAAATCGGTCTCACCGAGTTTGAGCAATCGATACTCCGAGATTACAATGCAAACTCTACAATTAACTTATTATCAAAATCGGTCCCATCGAGGTTTGATAATCAGTCAAACCGAGTTTTCTGACCAACTCTCTGGAAAGCTTATTACCAAAATCGGTCCCACCGAGTTTGTATGTCAGTCTCACCGAGATTCGTTATGCCCTAACCCTAACTAAATCGGTCCCACCGATTTGCATTCGATCCACGAAAACCCTAACGGTCACATTATTTGCTAAATCGGTATGGCCGAGTTTAACGATTCGGTCCCACGAGTTTGGTAGATTGTGTAGCAGTTAGATTTTGTGTGGAGGCTATATATACCCCTCCACCTCCTCTTCATTCGTGGAGAGAGCCATCGGTGAACCTACACTTCCGGCATCCTATTTACGAGAGAGAACTACCTACTCATGTGTTGAGGCCAAGATTTTCCATTCCTACCATATGAATCTTGATCTCTAGCCTTCCCCAAGTTGCTTTCCACTCAAACCCTCTTTCCACGGATCCAAATCCTATGAGAGAGTTGAGTGTTGGGGAAACTATCATTTGAAGCACAAGAGCAAGGAGTTCATCATCAACACATCATTTGTTACTTCTTGGAGAGTGGTGTCTCCTAGATTGGCTAGAGTGTCACTTGGGAGCCTCAGAGCAAGATTGTGGAGTTGAACTTAGGAGTTTGTAAGGGCAAGGAGATCGCCTACTTCGTGAAGATCTACCGCTAGTGAGGCAAGTCCTTAGTGAGGCGGACGGCCATGGTGGGATAGACAAGGTTGCTTCCATTGGACCCTTCATGGGTGGAGCCCTAAGTGGACTCAGCATAGCCGTTACCCTTCGTGGGTTGAAGTCTCCATCAGCGTGGATGTGCGATAGCACCGCCTATCGGAACCACGCCAAAAACATCCGTGTCTCCAATTGCGTTTGAATCCTCAAATCCCTTCCCTTTACATTCTTGCAAGTTGCATGCTTTATTTTCCGCTGCTCATATACTCTTTGCATGCTTGCTTGCTATATGTTGTGAATGTTAAACTTGTGCCTAAACTCCACTCAAACTTTAAAGAAACTTAAAAACTGCAACTTTGGTACTTTGTGTCTAATCACCCCCCCCCCCCCCTCTAGACACCTCTTCTCAAGGTCCTACAAGTGGTATTAGAGCGATCTTGTAGGACCTTGAGAAAGTAAAGAGAACTAGAACAGATGACACTGAAGTTGAAACATTGACAGAAGGGGTCCTGAAGAGCAACCTTGTCTATCCCACCATGGTAAAGTGGCCCACGAGGACTTGCCTCACTAGCGGTAGATCTTCACAGTAAGGCGATCTCCTTGCCATTAAACTCCAAGTTCAACTCCTGAATCTTGAGGTGAGTCCTCAGTGTGAGATTGGCTGAGAGTGGAATTCATGATGAGCACTGTCTCACTTCAGGAGGCAGTTGGTGAGATAGGATGTGACCCGTGGTGATCCAGAGTAACCCGGGTTTGGGACAGTGGATTTGGGAGACAGGAGTTGACAGAGTTCAGATGAAACTGAGACCGATGATCGCATGAGAGTGGGAACATGCTGTAAAGTGATCAACAGGGATGAGGTTGTCATTAATTACCAAAACCACCAAAGCACTGTCTCTCTCTCTCTATAAGAAGAAAGGTGATAAGTTTTGATGTTCTTTCTCTCTATCTCCAAATGATATGATTTGATGTTCTCTCTCTCCCCTTTGACATCAATTTCCAAGAAGGGTCTTCGGAGTGCATCGAATGGGTTTGGTCCTTGAGACACAGAATAAAGCAATGATGAAAATGTGATGCTTGTAGAGGACAAGATTCATTGAGTGGAGCTGGATCGGAAGAAACACAGAATATGTGGCAAAGAGTTTTTCTGTTATGAAATCGGTGGCACCGAGTGGTATGCTTTGGTGCATTACCGAAAAGATGCGGTTGGACCGAAAATAACAAATCGGTGTAACCGAGTTCATTGCAGAGAGAACACTTGTCACCTCAGCTCACTAGACTAGTAAGATCTCACAAAGATTTGCAAGGAATTAGATGCAGAAAATGCAGAGAAAACAGAATGAAATCTAGATGAAGTTTTTTTTTTGAAAGGGGAAACACAAATGCATGAGACAAATGCAAAAACTCAGAAAAGAACACAGGAGAACTTTATCTAGAGATGGTCGGCGACAAAGTCACCTATGTTAGAGTATATTGACTTAGGAGTCAAGTGAGATCACTTGATCATAGGCCATACTCATCGTTTAAGGTCAAAATGGGGTTGCCATTTTTCGTTTAAGCATCTTGATGTATTCACATCTTGTCGAGTTGCTTTAACTCATGACTCGGAGTAAAGCTTCTCTAAGATGAAATAACATACCTTGGTTGGTGGTGTTGTCCATGTAGTTGAACTTGCGTGGGTTGCTCAAGGTTGATGTAGCTCATCAAGAATTTGGAGCACCACTTGGAATTTGAGTCCATCTACCTACATGGGTTAGTTCTTGCAAGGGAGAGCACTTGTATATCCAAGAATGACAATCATGAAACTCAACATAGAATTTGTCAAAGGATATGTTTGAATGGTTTCGTGCTTCCTTGTCTTCAACCACCTTGTGTAGAGACTTGGTGGTGTAGAGATTGCTCAAGATATGAGTAGGTTTCAACCTGATGGAATTTGATTCAACCAAGTACCTACATGGGTTAGATAACATGCAAGATACAAATATATCCAAGACATAAGTTTTTCATCATAAGAGAAATATCAAGGATTAGTCATAAGCTCATGTCTTGCATGTATCCAATGGAGTTTCTACTCCAAGTTTGAAGCATCAATGATGTTCAATTCTCCTCTTAACCTGCAAAACACTTTATCATCAAGAGGTTTAGTGAATATATCCGCTAATTGCTTTTCGGTGCGAACATGCTTAAGATCAATATCACCCTTAGCAACATGATCTCGAATGAAGTGATGACGAACTTCAATATGCTTAGTTCGAGAATGTTGCATAGGATTATGACCAATTTTGATAGCACTTTCATTATCACAAAGCAATGGAACATGTCTCACATATATCCCATAATCTTTAAGAGTTTGGGTCATCCAAAGTAATTGAGCACAACATGAACCGGTGACAATATATTCAGCTTGACGGTGGATAAGGATACCGAGTTTTGTTTCTTGGAGGACCAAGACACAAGAGATCTACCAAGAAATTGACAAGTACCTGAAGTGGACTTTCTATCAACCTTGTCTCCGGCATAGTCCGAGTCAGAATAGCCAACAAGATCGAAAGAGGCCCTCTTAGGATACCAGATGCCAAAATTTGGTGTATGGATTAAGTATCTCACTATACTTTTCACGGCCTTAAGATGACATTCTTTAGGGGCAGCTTGATATCGTGCACACATGCACACACTTAGCATAATATCGGGACGTGAAGCACATAGATATAACAATGAACCAATCATAGAAGCGATAAACCTTTTGATCAACGGTTCACCATCTTTGGTTAAGTCAAGATGTCCACTAGTAGGCATGGGTGTAGTCATACCTTTGCATTCTTGCATATTGAACTTCTTGAATAAGTCCTTGGTGTACTTTGTTTGCGAGACAAAAGTACCTTCCTTAGTTTGCTTGATTTGCAAACCAAGAAAGAATTTGAGTTCACTCATCATAGACATCTCAAACTTCTCCGACATTAGCTTCCCAAACTTTTCACTAAAATGAGGGTTAGTTGAACCAAATATAATATCATCAACATAAATTTGGCACACAAAGAGTTCACCATTAACCCTTTTAGTAAAAGAGTAGAATCAATTTTCCCAATTTCAAAGCCTTTTCAATAAGGAACTTGGTCAAGCATTTATACCATGCTCTAGGAGCTTGTTTAAGTCCATAAAGAGCTTTGTGAAGTTTGTAAACATGATTGGGTTTCTTAGGATTAACAAAGCCGGGAGGTTGTTTAACATAAACTTCCTCCTCAATTTCACCATTTAGAAAAGCACTTTTAATGTCCATTTGGTACAAGGTCATTAGCATAGGCAAGTAAGATGCGAATGGACTCAAGTCTAGCAACGGGGGCGTAAGTCTCACCATAGTCCATACCTTCGACTTGCGTGTAGCCTTGGGCGAGGGCGTGCTTTGTTGCGAACTACTTGTCCATCTTCATCTTGCTTGTTGCGAAACACCCATTTGGTACCGATGATGTTGTGGTTGTTGTCGGGCTTCTCAACCAATTTCCAAACTTGGTTCCTCTCAAAGTTGTGTAGCTCTTCATGCATAGCATTTATCCAATCTGGATCTTCCAATGCTTCTTCGACCTTCATAGGTTCAATGCTAGAGTTGAAAGAATAGTTTTCACAAAAGTTAGCTAAACGAGTTTTAGAGCGAGTGATTCTCCCGGTTTGAATATCATTATAGATTTTCTCGACGGGATCGTCTTTAGCAATTCTTGCTCGAACTCGTGAAAGCTTTTGCTTGGGTCTTCGTTGAACATCTTCTTCATCTTGTTCTTCTTCTTGGCCTTCTTCATTGTTGGCGTTGTCGTTCTCTTGTCGTGCTGGAGAAGGAGGTTGTTGACGTTCGTGATGATGCACTTCCTCGTTTTCTTCATCTTGGTGTGTCCCACTTGTGGATGCTTCCGTATCAACTCTTGGTTCACCTTGTCATGAAGTAGAAGCTTCCACTTGGACGGACGAGGTACTCTCCTTCACCTCCGTTGACGGACCTTGCCAATAGACAAGTCTTGGATTGCTACGAAGGATCTTTGTCTCATACATCAATTGGCAATTGATCTACTTGCGAGCCGTTAGATTCATCAAACTTCACATCTACCGTCTCTTCAACCTTTCGGGTGAAATTGTTGTAGACACGGTAAGTGTGAGAGTTTGAGCCATAACCTAGTAGGAAACCTTCATGAGACTTAGGAGCAAATTTAGAACGATGATGCTTATCAAGAATGTAGCGCTTTGAGCCGAATACTCGAAAGTATCCAACTTGGGGTTTGTTACCGGTGAGTAGCTCATATGCCGTCTTGCCGAGTAGCTTGTGAAGATACAAGTGATTTGTTGCATGACAAGCTGTCTCAACCGCTTCTGCCCAAAAGTGCTTCGGCGTCTTGTACTCATCAAGCATCGTTCTCGCCATTTCGATGAGCGTCCGGTTCTTCCTCTCAACAACTCCATTTTGTTGAGGTGTGTAAGTAGCCGAGAACTCGTGTGAAATCCCTTCTTCGTCAAGAAATGTGTCCACATTTGCGTTCTTGTACTCTGTTCCGTTGTCATTGCGAACCTTCTTGATCTTCACTTCAAATTGGTTTTGGGCCTTCCTAGCGAAGTTTTGAAGATCTTTTGGACTGCGATTTATCATCGAGAAAGAACACCCGTAAATCTGGAAAAATCATCAACTATAACTAGACCAAAAGAATTTCCACGGGACTCTTGTAAGAGTTGGGACCAAAGAGATCCATGTGAAGTAGCTCGAGTGGCCTCTTCGTGGTCATGATGTTCTTCACGGGATGCCTTCCTCCAACCTGTTTACACCTTGACAAGCAATCGCAAAGTCTATCCTTATCAAATATGACATCATTAACTACAAGGATATGATTCCCTTAATAAGCTTGTCAAGGTTTAGCATACCAACATGACCTAATCGTCTATGCCATAACCAGCCTTTTGAGGATTTAGCAATGAAGCAAGTTTTAGGTTGAGCCTTTTTAGTGAAATCAACAATGTATAGATCACCTCTACGCACACCAGTAAAGACCATTTTATGATTAGCTCGACGAAACACTTGGCAATCTACTTCAGCAAATAGAACATTGAAACCCAAATCAGCAAGTCTAGATACTGAAAGTAAGTTCTAACCAAGAGATTCAACGAGCATAACATTTTGTATGGAGCTATCATGTGATATGGCCACCTTACCGAGGCCAACCACCTTACCCTTTGAGTTGTCACCGAAAGTGACATACTTTCGAGGACTATCATTATCAGCAAGCTCACGAAACATGTCTTTATCTCCGGTCATGTGATCGGTACATCCACTATCAAGAACCCATTCCTTTCCTCTTGGCATATATCCCCGAAGATTTTCCATAAGACCAAAATGTCTCATTGCATCATCAAGATCGAAGTCACTATCATCATCCTCATCATAGTATCCATGTTCAACATCGTCATGTGGTGGATCAAATCCTAGAGAGGGTGATTCATTAGAATGAGTTTGACAATAATCTTGTCTATGAATTCTTATAGCTTCGGAAATAATGTCACTAATAATACCAACATTTCCTTTGGCACGCATAAGGTTTGTAAGCTCAAATAGAGCGATCACCAAACGAGGGATCACTAGTATTCATCTTACTCAAAGCAATAGACTTATAGAGAATTTCATCTAGATTTTTCAAGGAATAATTTGGAAAGCGTTCCTCAAGAAATTTCCATATAGTGTAGGCACACTCAAAAGTAGGCAAGATTCTAATCAAGTTTCTAGGCAATCCTCTAATGATAAGTTCGGCAGTTCTAAGATTCCTAACCATGTCAATAGACTCATCAAGGGTAGGATGCATAGGATCAAAACAAGGTGCATAAGGGCTAGCAATGTACTTGTTAAAATGATATTGATTGAAAATAACAAGCATCTCATTTTTCCACTAACGAAAATACTCTCCATCAAGAATAGGCACTCTATGTCTAAGACTCCCCAAAGTAGACTCATCCATCTTCCTCCAATGGTGATTAAACCAAGGCAATGGAGACCAACGCCCGATACCACTTGTAGGACCTTGAGAAGAGGTGTCTAGAGAGGGTGATTAGACACTAAGTACCAAAGTTGCAGTTTTTAAGTTTCTTTAAAGTTTGAGTGGAGTTTAGGCACAAGTTTAACATTCACAACATATAGCAAGCAAGCATGCAAAGAGTATATGAGCAGCGGAAAATAAAGCATCCAACTTGCAAGAATGTAAAGGGAAGGGATTGCAGGATTCAAACGCAATTTGGAGACACGGATGTTTTTGGCGTGGTTTCGATAGGTGGTGCTATCGTACATCCACGTTGATGGAGACTTCAACCCACGAAGGGTAACGGTTGCGCGAGTCCACGGAGGGCTTCACCCACGAAGGGTCCACGAAGAAGCAACCTTGTCTATCCCACCATGGCCGTCGCTCACGAAGGACTTGCCTCACTAGCGGTAGATCTTCACGAAGTAGGCGATCTCCTTGCCCTTACAAACTCCTTGGTTCAACTCCACAATCTTGCTCTGAGCCTCCCAAGTGACACCTAGCCAATCTAGGAGACACCACTCTCCAAGAAGTAACAAATGGTGTGTTGATGATGAACTCCTTGCTCTTGTGCTTCAAATGATAGTCTCCCCAACACTCAACTCTCTCTCATAGGATTTGGATCTGGTGGAAAGAGGGTTTGAGTGGAAAGCAACTTGGGGAAGGCTAGAGATCAAGATTCATATGGTAGGAATGGAAAATCTTGGCCTCAACACATGAGTAGGTAGTTCTCTCAAATAGGATCTTTGGAAGTGTAGGTTCGGTCGATGGCTCTCTCCACGAATGAAGAGGAGGTGGAGGGGTATATATAGCCTCCACAAAATCTAACCGTTACACACAATCTACCAAACTCGGTGGGACCGAATCGTTAAACTTCGTTCGGACCGATTTAGCAAATAATGTGACCGTTAGGGTCTTGGTGGGACCGGAATGCAACTCGGTGGGACCGATTCGGTTAGGGTTAGGGCATAACGTAATCTCGGTAAGACCGATTACACAAACTCGGTGGGACCGATTTTGGTAATAAGCTTTCCAGAGAGTTAGTCAGGCAAACTGGGGTTTGACCGATTATCAAACTTCGGTGGGACCGATTTTGATAATAAGTTAACGGAGAGTTTGCATTGTAATCTCGGTAGTACCGATTGCTCAAACTTCGGTGAGACCGATTTTGATAATGGACATACACAGAGATTACAATCCCATCTCGGTGAGACCGAGATCCCTATCAGTGAGACCGATTTGCCTAGGGTTTGTGGCGATGGCTAAGACATCCAAACTTCGGTGGCGCCGGATAGAAAGAATCAGTGGGGCCGAGCTTGACTTTAGGTTGAGGACATATGTGTGGAAGTGGGAAAGTAGTTGAGGCTATTTGGAGCTTATCACTAAGCACATGAAGCAAGAGGCTCATTAAGCAACACCTCATCCCTCCTTGATAGTATTGGCTTTTCCTATAGACTCAATGTGATCTTGGATCACTAAAATGTAAAATGAAGAGTCTTGAGCTTGAAGCTTGAGCCAATCCTTTGTCCTTAGCATCTTGAAGGAGTTCCCACATCCTTTAGTCCATGCAACTCCACTGTTGAACTTATCTGAAACATACTAGATAAAAGTGTTAGTCCAACAAGAGATATGTTGTCATTAATTACCAAAACCACCTAGGGAGCACTTGTGCTTTCACATGCTGGTAAGCAGTATGACTTGTATCGCCCACAACTCACTTATGTTCTGCTCGTGCATATAACATCTACGCATAAACCTGGCTCGGATGCCACTATTGGGGAACGTAGTAATTTCAAAAAAAATCCTACGCACACGCAAGATGATGGTGATGCATAGCAACGAGAGGGGAGAGTGTCGTCCACGTACCCTCGTAGACCGTTAAGCGGAAGCGTTATGACAACGCGGTTGATGTAGTCGTACGTCTTCACGATCGACCGATCCTCAGAACCGAACGTACGGCACCTCCGTGTTCAGCACACGTTCAGCTCGGTCCGTCCCGCGAACTCATGATCTAGTAGAGCTTCCGGGAAGAGCTACGTCAGCACGACGGGATGGTGATGGTGTTGATGAAGCTACCGACGCAGGGCTTCGCCTAAGCACCGCTACGATATGATCGAGGTGGATTATGGTGGAGGGGGGCACCGCGCACAGCTTGAAACTATCAACTTGTGTGTTCTAGGGTGCCCCCCCCCCCCCGCCCCCGTATATAAAGGAGCAAGGGAGGCTGACGGGTCTCTCTAGGCGTGCCAAGGGGAGGAGGAATCCTCCTCCTAGTAGGAGTAGGATTCCTCCTTTCCTAGTCCTACTAGGAGGGGAGGGAAGGAGAGGGGGAGGAGAAGGAAAGAGGGGGCGCAGCCCCTCCACTAGTCCAATTCCGACTAGGCCCATGGGGGCGTGCGGCCAGCCCTCGTGGCTTCTCCTCTTTTTCACCTAAAGCCCACTAAGGCCCATATGTACTCCCGTATTCCCGTAACTCCCCCGGTGCTCCGAAAAATACACGGATCACTCGGAACCTTCCCGATGTCCGAATATAGTCGTCCAATATATCGATCTTTACATCTCGACCATTTCGAGACTCCTCATCATGTCCCCGATCTCATTCGGGATTCCGAACTACCTTCGTTACAATAAAACACATAAACTCATAATACCGATCGTCACTGAACGTTAAGCGTGCGGACCCTACGGGTTCGAGAACTATGTAGACATGACCGAGACACGTCTCCGGTCAATAACCAATAGCAGAACCTGGGTGCCCATATTGGTTCCTACATATCCTATGAAGATCTTTATCGGTCAAACCGCATAACAACATACGTTGTTCCCTTTGTCATTGGTATGTTACTTTCCCGAGATTCGATCGTCGGTATCCTCATACCTAGCTCAATCTCGTTACCGGCAAGTCTCTTTACTCGTTCTGTAATGCATCATCCCGCAACTAACTCATTAGTCACATTGCTTGCAAGGCTTATAGTGATGTGCATTACCGAGAGGGCCCGTAGATACCTCTCCGAGCAATTGGAGTGACAAATCCTAGTCTCGATCTATGCCAACTCAACAAGTACCATCGGAGACACACAGAGACCACATTTATAATCACCCGATTACGTTGTGACGTTTGGTAGCACACAAAGTGTTCCTCCGTGTCGGGAGTTGCATAATCTCATAGTCATAGGAACATGTATAAGTCATGAAGAAAGCAATAGCAGTAAACTAAAACGGTCAAGTGCTAAGCTAACGGAATGGGTCAAGTC
This sequence comes from Aegilops bicornis, assembly GCA_021605145.1. Taxonomy (NCBI): domain Eukaryota; kingdom Viridiplantae; phylum Streptophyta; class Magnoliopsida; order Poales; family Poaceae; genus Aegilops; species Aegilops bicornis. The sequence goes on from CM038675.1 coordinate 300,851,760, forward strand.
AATCACATCATTCTCCTAATAATGTGATCCCGTTTATCAAATTACAACTCATGTCTATGGTTAGAAAACTTAACCATCTTTGATAAACAAGCTAGTCAAGTAGAGGCATACTTGTGACACTTTGTTTGTCTATGTATTCACACATATACTAAGTTACCGGTTAATACAATTCTAGCATGAATAATAAACATTTATCATGAAATAAGGAAATAAATAATAACTTTATTATTGCCTCTAGGGCATATTTCCTTCACCTCGCTCATATTGTGGTCGTCTAAACGACAACCCACGGTATCCCGCTCCAGTGCTGAGGCTGAGTATCGTGCTGTGGCCAATGTCGTCACCGAGTGCTCATGGCTCCGACAGCTTCTCCAGGAGTTGCTTCTTGATGTTCCGAAGGCCAGCATTGTCTACTGTGACAATGTCTGCGATCTACCTCTACACCAACCCCGTTCATCATCGTCGCACGAAGCATATTGAGCTCGACATTCACTTCGTGCGAGAGCAGGTGGCTCTTGGGCGCATCCGTGTCCTTCATGTTCCCACCGCTCAGCAGTTTGCCAATGTTATGACCAAGGGGTTACCGACGCCTACATTTGAGGAGTTTCGGTCCAGTCTATGCGTCACTGGTGACGTATCGACTGCGGGGGGTGTCAAACATATTATGTGCATGTATCTGTTAGGATAATCTCCTACCGGCCCCACCTCTAGTTTTCTTGTATAGATGAGGCTGAGGGATGCCCTTGTACTTATATACGTGCACCGTGCACCTGATCAATACATCGAGAGTTGCATTGCCTTCAATAGATGACACACACTTTATCGTGAGGTTCACACTTTCTCGTGGAAGTGCTAACCTCGGTTGGAGCGGTGTCTAAGCCAAAACTCCGGAATACCACGGAAGGCTCACCGTATGCCCCTTGAGTTACCCCAAACGCGGATCGCCTCGTCGGGGAAGGATCTAAAGCTTTTGTTTATTGGCGCCATCATCACCACTGTCGAAGCCAAGACGATGAACAGTCTAAACCCTCAGCTACTAATGCCTAAAATAATCCACACCCGTGGATCCACCGACCCCCTTCACTACCGATGACCGAGGTCGTCAGCGAAGGGGAGCCATCGGAGGACGACTGTGCAAGGAGGCCCTCTGGTGGTGGCGGCGGAGGCTAGACCACTTTTCTTTCTTTCCTTGCCTGACCTTCTTTCTTACTTTCCAGATACAGCTTTCCATGGTCGTAAATGGTGTACCTATTCTACCTCTTCATATGTTATGTGTCATTAGTTTTATTGCTATTATGACTATTTGGGTCCTTCTGATCTCCGGACAGAGCCTACATACATTACATGATGTCGTGAAGTATGTTATCATAATGTATAATCATATTTGTTCTCATGAAAACAATGTATGGCCAATTTTAGTATTCTGATGTGATTGAAGAAAATAGGAGAGGGAAAGGGAGAGGGAGGGAGAGTGAGGTCTCATTTTGGTTCATATGATAGGAAGATTATAGGAATAGGAATTTAATAGGAAGTGAGATGACATGCATCTCAATTCTAGAGAAAGATGCCATTTCATGCATAGGATAAGAATTTTCCATCAAATCTAGGCTAATGTTTTTTCCCTTTGAGATGTGAAGAATTGGATCCTATTCTACATAGGAGTAGGAGTCCGTTCCTACAAACCAAAAGGCTTTATAAGAACATTTTTTTAAATCATGTCTTATGAAATCTCTACCTAATAATAATAAAGCACGGAGTGTTTCTGCCTGTCCGTCACACCGTTTTGCAAAAAAGTCCCTGTGTTTTCATGAAATCAACCCGCAGTCCGGATTTAAGTCACACCGAACCGTTATTTTACAGTTTTTCGAACCCCCCTGACTTTTTAGGTATTCCATCCGCGGATCATATTTAAGTCAAACAAATGCTTTTCCAAACCATCCATATCTTTTAAACCGTAACTCCGATTTAAACATGTTATATATGAAATTTGATTAGAAAAATATGTAGAATATGAATATAAGACTATTTTAACCTGTTAAATATTTATAAATATTATTTTGAAAGATATTTAAGTCAAACAAATGATTTTCTAAATTATGCGTATCTTTTAAACCGTAACTCCGATTTTAACATGTTATATATGAAATTTGATTAGAAAAATGTGTGAAATCTGAATATGATGTTAATTTTACCTGTTAAATATTTTTTAGATATTATTTTGAAAGCAAACTTATAACTATAGCGCATGATCCATTTTTCTTTCGTACAGGTGGCGATCCGGATTGTAAATAAACACCCACTATAATCATATAGGGAAAAGAAAACATCAAAAACTACACAAGCATACCTCTGAATACGTCGCAGGGGAAAACAACGTATTTCTCATCGCGAGAGAGAGAGAGAGAGAGAGAGAGAGAGAGAGAGAGAGAGAGAGAGGGAGAGGGAGAGGGAGAGACGTCTTAGGATTGACCACATTCAAACACGTTTTGGTTTGTCTAAACACTAAGGCCGCCGCCGGCGAGGGTGAGACGAAGGATAAGCGGCAACACAAATATGATCCATCGCTAAACTAAAGGAAATGGACCTATTATGATCTTGAGTGATGGTTGTTCGGTTAAGAGTATGTGTTGTGTGTTTTCTCCCGTTGCAATGCAGAGTCTCTTTTGCTAGTTCCTACAAACCAAAGGAGCCCTGAAGAGAGGGAGAGAGAAGAGATTAAATGGTGAAGCAAAGTCGATGATGCCGCTTGGTGTGAATGAGGGTCCTAACGATTGATGTCGGACCACTGAAATACTTATGTATGCCCCGTAGCAACGGGCAATTAACTAGTTTCAATACAAATTTCTGAGATTCCAAATAATGAGGGCCATGTATTGTACATAACAATAAAATTCCTTCAAGTATCGAACATCATACAAACATGAGACTGGAAAAGGAAGACCAGAGACAAAGCTGCGAACAGAAATATATGAAGCCTGAGCTGCCGCTCCAGGGATTTCACCGCCTGAACGCATTGGCCTCGTGGGCATCACCGCCACCCTGAGAATAATAGGCGCGGCGGCGGATGCTCTCTTCGATGGTGGCGCTGCCGCCCTTGTCAGCACCAAATATACTCTTCTTTTCGTCATCCAAGAAGTTTTTCCCTCTGAACTGGTTTGCAGCCACTGTGGACGCCTCTTTGGCGTCGTCATCTGCAGCCTTCTTGATCCTCTTCCACCTCTGCTCTTCATGGACCTCAGCGTCAGCCTGCATTTGCCGCAGACGAGCCTCCCTGTCCTCTTCCGACATATGGTGCACGCCCCCTCGACGGCGGTTAGTTGTGGGCGCATTGTTCCTGCCCTGCTGGCTTTCTGGTCTTCCACGGCCTTCCGAACCTAGTTCCCTGCCCTGCCGGCTCTCCTGTCTTCGTTGATCTCCTGAAGCGTCTTCAGGGTGGGAGCGGTGTTCAGAAGTGGAATTGTCATTGTTCCGGCCATTTCCAATACCTCTCTGCTTCGAGTCTGAGCTGTCATGCTTTGGATAAGCATGGTGGCGGTCTGACGCTGAATTGTGTCTCCTCCTATCATCAGCATCCGACCGATCCCGACGTGGATGCTCATCATGCTTGGACATCTCCGGCAGTCTTCTCCTTGGTTCATCATCCTCTGGCATATCCCGCCATCTTCTCCTTGGTTCATCATCCTCTGGCGTATCTCGCCGTCTTCTCCTTGGTTCATCATCCTCTGGCGTATCTCGCCGTCTTCTCCTTGGTTTATCATCTTCTGGTGTATCTCGTCGTCTTCTCCTTGGTTCATCATCTTCTGGCGTATCCTGCCGTCTTCTCCTTGGTTCATCATCTTCTGGCATATCCTGCCGTCTTCTCCTTGGTTCATCATCTTGTGACATCTCCCGCCGTCTTCTCCGCTCAGCATCTTCTGACTTGTCTTGTCGTCCTCTCTTCGGCTGATCATCTTCTGAGATCTCCTGCCTTCTTTTCCTTGGTTCATCATCTTCTGTATCCGAGGATTCTTGTCTGCTTTCTTTCTTCTGATGCCTTGACCTTTTCACTTCCCTCTTATGCTCTGGAGCAGAACGAACTTTCTTTCTCCCTTCGTCCTTGCCATCACTTACGCCATCCGAATCAGAATTTTCAGCTGAGTGATGCCTCTTACTCTTTGACTTATGATGACGATGTTTTTTGTGCTTTCTCTTCTCTTTCTTTTCTTCCTTCTGCATTTTTTCTGCTTCCATCTACAGATATAAGATAGTATCAAAGAGTGTAGTTCAAATGAAATCATTGGAAACCATCAATAGGCTGCTATGTGTGGATGAGTTCACAAGCTAGTTCTAATTCAGATGCACAGAATCAATTCTGAGAACTTACTGATTTCTTTATCTCGGCCATCTTGATTGGATTATTTTTAATCCTTGCAATAGCATCCTGCTCCCGCTGCCTTATTAGGAGTAGAGGATCAGAGTGAAGTTTTCTCCATGTGTCATTTGCAGATTGAGGCTTCTCCTCAAATAGAGCTCCCAGTGAAGTATCCTGAAACATCGAGACAGAACAAAATAAGCGCTGCAACTGCAAAATCAATCAAGCCGTATATAGTGACGTGATGATAGATGATAGGTATCTTGATAAACCCTTAAAAATAAAGTTTCCTTTTCTATAAACCAAACATACCGTGGTTATTCTCAGTTCAACTATTAATAAGAGAACCTATAGTATAACTCAATATGAAACCACCAAACAGGTATCTGATCCCTATTCAAAAGTAAAGAAGAAAACATACAGTTTACATAAGTAACATTGATATTTCTTGGACAATTGTATGGGTCAAATTACGTGCAAATCCGAAATCCACGAAGAACAATGGACTAGAATCACCAGAGAGATAAGGAACAACTGAGATACCTTGGAAGAGCCCGCAGCCGTTGGAGCAGAAGAGGAGGCCGCAGCTGCCGCCGCCGGGCCAGGTTGCTGCAGTGCTTGGAATCCATCCGAGCTCCCCTTGCCGACGCCCAACCCTGACTCGTAGAGGAATTCCAACCGCTCCTGCCTCCTGCAAACAACAATGAAACCGCATACACATAAGCAAATGACAGCAAAATCTCCCCCCCCCCCCCCCCCCACACACACACACAAAAGAAATTCGGAATTCGGAATTTCCCAACAGTTTGTGTGACGAATCGAAATGAACAGATCCTACGAAAAGCTTAGCTTAGCCCGAGAAACAGGTAGCCTCTAGCAGTAATCTTACACAAGGTCGAACAGGAATTTACTTCAGATCCTGCAAATTCGCGCCTAAATCCCATGTGACTTACTACCAAATCAAAGCAGCCTATAAACCACCAAATCGAACTGAATCTCACGAGCGCGTCAATTAACCTCTCCGCATCCGGAACCCTAGATAGCTAGCTAAAAAGGGGAATAGATTGGGAGGAGATGCGGATGCTTACGGCTTGAATCCGGCCTGCTCCTGGATGGCGCGGAACTCGGCCTTCTCCCTCTCCTCCTTGAGCTGCTTCTTGTACTCCTCGATCTTGTGCTGCTCCTCCTTCTCCTTCTGCTCCGCCACCCACACCTTCTCCACGTTGCGGAGGCTCCCCGTGTGCCACCCCTTCTTGTTCAGAAATTTCATCCCCATGGCGGGCAACCTCCTCCTCCTGCTCCTCCCCCTCCCCCTCCCCTTCCCTTGCCCGAGGCGCTAGACCTGGCGGCGGCGCAGCCTGCCTGCCGGCTTCTCCGCCTCTTCGCGACTTGACCTCCTCCGCGTCGGCTTCGAAACGAAACGAGATGGGGGAGAAAGAGAGATCGGGAGGAGGTAGCCAAAGCGCAATCCGCCGCCTCAGCCACCAGCGACTAAACGGTAAGCAAATAGCCCCCGTTTTCCGCACGGGAAAGCGTATTTCGTGTGGAAACGAGACCGGACCCGTTGTGCCCAACGAGATTATATTATTTGGGCCGAGCCTGCAAGTCGGGCCTAACATCCTGTGAACAATGTCCACAACTTCTGAATTGATTTTGTGGATCCCCTAAAAAAATGATTTTGTGGATGTTCTAAAAAATATTGATTTTGTGGATCCCCTAAAAAAATGATTTTGTGAATGTTCTAAAAAATATTGATTTTGTGGAATATCCTTAAAAATTGATTTTGTGGAAAACTTATACTTGTGGAATATTTCCTATTAGCAGCCATCTTGATCGATATTCCTCCACAGTACTCCAACAACTTTGAGAGCGTCGTACCCAGCCGCCACTGCAGTTTCTTCTGCCTCCCATCGGTGCTGACGCCGGTCTGCATCTTTTCCTATGGCCTTAGGGCCATGGAGGCATGACAGATCTCGGCCTTTGCCGACTGTAGGGCTTCATTTTTTGATGCTTTTATGAGTTTTTTTAGGGTTTGTGTCCTGCCCAAAGAGACGAGGCAGTGGCGGCTCTTTGAAGATGGAATAAAATTCTCCTTGCCTAGCCCCTGTCCCGATAGTGCTTCTGGCGCCATCGAAGGGCGTGTGGAGATTTTTCTTTGGCGGATCTCGCGGGATTCGGTCGACATTTGTTTTCAGTGGATCCACGTGGATCCGATATTTGTTCGTTTGTGTTCGTGTGTCTACAGGTTGATCCTTCTGATCTAAACTTCTCTTCAATAATGGTGGTCGTTGTTCTGGTGCTTTGGTCTTATACGGCTTTAGCACCACGACTTCCTGCTTGTCTACTACAACAAGTTTCGCCCGGCCCCAGTGAGAAAGGGGCGATGACGGCGGCGCGCCCTCGGCTCGCTTCAGTGCTCGTAGCCGTCGCTAGGTGATCTACGAATCTAAATGTAATTTTTTTAATACTTTTGATATCTGTTGTACTATCATGATTGATGATGAATAGATTAAAAGTTTTATTGCAAAAAAAAACTTTGAGAGCGGGTTGCCCCTCTCAATCGTTCCTCCGCGGTACTCCAACAACTTTGAGAGTGGGTTGTCCATAGGCTTTCAAAACCTCCAAGTCATATTATTGTTGTAAATAAACTTCTTCTTTTTTTTTGATCGGGGAAACATAGATTCCATTAACCACCTAGCACAACATACTCGCTGGCTACATCAGAGATTACAAAGTCCGGAACCGTATCATGCCGTGTGGTATCACTTTACCACCATCTGAAATGCGCGAAACTCCGATTGGTGGAAGCCAGTCCATGAAGATTCTCCTTTCTCTTACGTGAAATTCCCCTCTTTCGGTAAGCATCCAACATATGAGCACCAGGTTCCATAGACGTACCCTAGCCCGCTAATTTATGAGCAACACAATTACATTCGCGGACACAAGATACCACTTTGTACTCGATAAAACTAGTAGACAGCATATACTTGGCCTTCCTAAAAATAGTACCGTGATGTGAGAGATCGTATACATTGCTACACAAGGCATCCTTTAAATTTGTATCATCAGTTTCAAAGATTATCCGGCTCATTCCAGCATCTCGGGCAAATTGAATCGCCTGCAAACAAGCAAAAGCTTCAGCTTGGAGAGCGTCAGATGAGTCAGTCGACCCATGCATGCACCCCAGACTGAACCTTCCTCAGTTCTTGCACAGAAACCCCATCCTCCATCTCGTGTGTAGCCTGAGTAAGCACCATCAAAATTAATCTTAATGAAATCTGATGGTGGTGGTGACCACCTGCACCTCCTGTTTGTTTTGGTTTGGTTCCCACCCTTCAGGTGTTCAATAAACTGAAGGATATGTAGGCTGCAATTAGCTGCAACCGCATCAGCCGTGGGAGCACTTTCACCAGCATTGAATTTATTTCTTGCCGACCAGATACACCATAACAAGGTGGTTACTTGCATAGCCAATTGGTCCCCAAACTGAAAGATGCAGTCCATTACTTCTTGAGCTGAGGAACATGCTACAAGTTTGAGATGCTGCTCCTCTAGGATTGCCGCACGCCAGCAGGCCCTTGCAAACTTGCATTTGAGAAAAAGATGGCCACCATCTTCATCAAGTCGTCGACAACATGGACAGAGCGTATCGATGTCCATGCCTCGGCGTCTAATGTTAGTTCGTACTGGCAGGCTGTTATGTGTAAATCTCCAAAGAAACATTGCAATTTTCTTTGGGACATTTAGATGCCAGATTTTTCCCCACCGTGAAGTGGTCTGGCTTGTCATAATTTTTGCAGTGCTGGTAGAACAGTTTTCCCCATTCTCCTCTGCTCTCAGCTGCAAATTCAGCTTGTAGGCGGACTTCACCATAAAATTCCCTTTTGGCTCAGGATGCCATGCTATGGAGTCCTCTCCCCTATTTTAGCTATGATTGGCGCCAGCACAGATCGTGAATCTTGGCGCAAATTCCAGAGAGTGACAAAGTCTTGACAGTCCATCTCCATAATGACCTTGGAAAAGCCTCACAACTTTGAAAAAATAACACCGTCTTGCACATCAAACACCTTCTATGTATACAGCATGTTCAACTTTCTTTTTGAACACAGTACAGACGCAAGTGTTCATATACTCACCCCTATGATCACGCAGATCAAACACCTTCTATGTATACATCATGTTCAACTTTTTTTGAACACAGTACAGACACAAGCGTTCATATACTCATCCCTATAAACGCACAGATCAAACACCTTCTATGTATACAGCATGTTCAACTTTTTCCATGAGACTCGTCCTTGCTCAACGATTGGGAATTTTCTTTTTTTTGGATGCAAGACGCCAGATTCGGATGGGTGTAAAAATGATCTGCGTTTTCTCAAATCTTCCCACGTCCACCCCTTCTTATATTACTAGATCGGCAGCGCGCCTTGGCGCGAGGGTGCCGGTCCCAACGACTTGGCCAAGCGATAGTAGAAAGGCAAGTTTAGCACAGGTTGCAATCATATATGCAAAACATCAATGATATAATGCATTGCCTATAAAATACAAGAGCCTTGATCCAACCCACCAAATCCAAAAGAAATAAACTCAAGTACACATTTCGCCAAGAGCACAAAGTTGATTCAGAATTCAAGTTTACATCGCCTCAATCTCATAATAAGGATGCTAATTTTCAAGAGGCATCCTTGAGGTCACCGTGCTGAGCAAGGACCACTTGCAATAACATAATCAATAGCAGTTCAAACTACCAAAACTAAAACCACTATCTGCATCTCCATACATAACACAACAAAAGAAAAAATATATAAATGAGTGGTTAAAATCACTATTTAACCACTATCTTCCAAACAGGATCAACAAATTATTCTCAGATCCTAGAGTGAATGCCTACATCATGGTCACACGCAATGGGCCTCCAATCACTACAATAATTGACACAAGGATCCGATTCGTTCTAGGTGAATTGAAGTTCCATGTTTGCACCTAAAGCCAAGCAAGAGCTCAAACTCGAGCCCCCGTACCAGGCCGAGGTTGTCCATGATTCACAAGTGTGTCCTTTAACTTCTGGACCCGCAATATGATGAGATGCAGCAAGCATGTCAGCATTTATCTATTTCATATGTGGAGAACATACTCTTGAAATTTTGTTTTATTTGGATTTGAAGGTTTAGGGGGACTTACTTAGTAGAAGCTGCTAAACATGTCTTGAGCTCATTCCTCCTTTGGTTGTTCTCACTAAACTCTCATGGTTGAATACCAGGATCACTGCTGATTTCTGAAATGAGAAGTGCCAACTACAAACAACACCAAAATCACTTATAATCACAGAGATAGTTTGTAATCAGAAATCAAAGAGATCAACTAAAGACCACTAAAACAGAGTAGAAACCTGCATATATTTGTGAAACATAAGTTGTAATCAGAAACTAAAGAGATAAACAAATAAAAATAAGTGCAAGCCTCATTATTTTGGAAGTCCTGTTTGATTAGGGAAAGGGAGCAAATGACACTCTTAATCCATCCTAGTGAGGCTACAATATCCAAGAAAAAGAAAGCCAAGGGCAGAAATGAAGTAGTAATTCCTTGAACAACTATGTGGGGGTGCCGGTCCCAACTATGTGGTCAAACAGGTAATGATAAGAGGAAATTAAGCCTGCACTTGATCCTTATTTTCCTAGTAATTAGTGAGTCCCTATTATTATCAAAATACAGAGTACCACAATTATCTTTGTTCTTGCAAATTGTGTTTAATATCACTGAACAGCAGTACTATAGGATATCATGCAGTACAGCAACCATGTACAAGTGTATTTTCTTTTCATAGATAAACAAACTTAACTATCTCAGTACCAAAACATAAATGATCTCACTATCTTTATCTAGTCATACCAAATAAAAATCAATACCAAAACTAAATCACAATCAATAGATGTGGAGTATTCTCTCTGAAAAGGGCATTCTACTGGACCATGAGACTTTCACAACAATAAAACTATAGCAACTGCTGTCAACTGAGCATTATTTTTATATACAGCCCAAAGAACAGTAAGATTCACTCACATAAACCCTAGATCAACACTACAGAAATATGGAATCTATAAGTTGCCGATAGCTCGTGTTTACCTTGTTCATTGGTGGCACCATGGAATGGATTTTCCTTGTTCCCGTCGCCGGCACGGTGGAGAAGAGCTCCCTCCATGTGCTCTTGGTCCAGTGCTCCAAATAGAAAGGGATAAACAACATGTGAAAAAATATTCCCAATAAGGAGCAATAAGGGAGATTTGTTGCAAGCAGATCATGGTCTCACATTTTTGGAAGTTTACTTTCCTCTTGACCGGAAAATCATTAGAACCCCTTCCATCACTGGAGAACACTGAGAAAGAAAATAATTCGGTAATTATTAGATGAGCATTGGAGAAGCACTGAGAAAGAGGGAGGCACAGCACGCCATCAACACATCCCGAGTGCAAGGAAGAAGGGACCAACAAGGGGAACCCCTACCATCACTTTTATAGAATAAGAACTACAAGGAATAAGAAACCAACAATAAATATTATATAATTAGTTGGTACTTGGAACCATGCAAAGCACCACAACAAAATCTTGACCAGTCTATTACTAAACGCCATCAACATGGATCATGCCAAACGCTAAAGCTAAAACAAAGCAATCAACATTTTCCAAATATAAAACATGGTATCCATTTTACCCAAAAAAGCAAAGCTGGTTTTGGGGATTTATATCCTAATGGTACAAAAAATCCTAATAATATTATAAAAAACAGGGTGCAGTCTAGAACAAAAACAATTACAGAGCATATATTGTATTCCATTTTATCCTGAACACAACATAAGAAACAACATTCAAGTTTGAAATTTCTATATGCAGGAAGTGGATTAAGCTAATCATCAAGGAGTAGATATATCTTCCTACCATTTGTTCTGTAGGACCAGCCAATTGAAGTTGACTATCCTGATCAGTAATTGACGCTTGAATTGGCAAACAAACGAAAAACGAATTTAGTTAATGGTAGAAGTAATAGGAACTGGTGCCTTCATTTCATTTATGCATCCTATCACAACAGGAACAACTATTACCTGCAGGAAGCCATATAGGTCGTTGCTGACGCTCGGTTCGTTATGGCGGGTATCACATGAATCAGAGCTGTAGTTGAACCCAGTCCCAGTTGGCTGATCAACATAGATAATATTCGACTCCTGCAGTAGCCAATATCTAATTCCAAACCGGGCCGATGTGTAGCACGTCTAGGAGCACCATCAGGGGTGGAGATGACCGGGGCCCAGTCAGTTCTCTTTTAGCTGCAATCAAGGATAAGATTTGTTAGAACATTCTTGTGGTCAAAACTTATCATCATGCAAGAAGCCACCGATTTAGTATCTTGTTGTGAAAATCTTGCTGATTAAATGGTTGCCTCTTTTGTTTGGCATTATTTAGTATCTTGTTTTTTCCTAATTAGCAAGCCACCGATTAAAAAAACTAAAAGGAATCTCTAAGAAGACTTATATTTAGGAACGAAGGGAGTGCATGATAACAATGCCATCGTGATATTTCACCTGTGATGTACTTCTTTCACCCAGATTTAATATGTCTATCTCTAAAAACTTCATCTTACATCAGTATGTTTATGACTTCAAGAGCAATGCATCACAAAAAAATAACATAAAACATTTCTTTCTTCGGAACTGCTTAATTTAAATGCATGCAGGTATTTACTTGTCTAGGATGTATGCAAGAATTTCTAGTAAGTTCTACATGGAAAGAACTGAACACAACTCGACAGCAAAGACCATGTCATGTTTATATTGAAGTTGAAACTGTATAAAGAATTACATCACACTTCTAGAATCAAAAGAGAATTAAGTAAATGATCAGCAGCACAATAATGTACAGATGAAGAACTGTAAAGGAGTAGCGAGAACAACAGGTCAGCAAAAAAGGTAGAAGAAAGTTAGAGAACAGCGACTCATGTGGGCCTGTTTGCTTTGAGGCTAACTTTGCCGTAGTGTGCCACACAAAATTTGCCAAACTTGCCCAGCTATAGGTGCATAAATCTTAGCCACATTTTGTCTTGCATAAGGGAATATTTCCACACTTTTTAAGTGTATGACATATGTCATCTATTTGTTAGAAAAAGCATCTGGTCTAAGGTGTGGCAAAAACCAAACACTCGTCTTGGTTAAATTGTGCTTGCCTAGAGGTGTGGCCATGTGTGGCTAAAAACCAAAAAAATTAGACTGCCAACTATATGTTTTTCTAAAAGGACACATGAACATATTAAATACAGTAAAGTGCAAATTGCAGTTTATTCCTCTGGTCTATAACAACATTTAATTCCCACTAATGAACAAGATTGAGGTCAATATACATTTTACCTTGTTTTTCTCATTGTTGTTGTAATGCTCCAATGCGAGGTTTGCATAGTCATCAGATTGCCTTTGAAGACGTCCCTCATAGTCATACAGCCGGCGATTCTGGACCATCTCATCATCTGAGGAGTGCCTCTCTGGAGAATCCGGTGCGTAGTCCTCACAGTCAGACCACCTAAATTTGACCAAAAGGTCAAAAAGGCAAAAGGCATGGTTATCATGCATTATGATCATTTGACAACAAAATAAAAGGAGCTGCTGCAGACCCTGACTATTTCATAAAGTAATGCATATGCGACAGCATGAATGATCGATTGTGAAAACATGGTGATGAGCAACAGAATAGGCAATCATATAGGTCAAACTGATGGACTTTGGGCAATGGTTCAGAAAGAAGTTTGTCTACAAATATTTATGTATGTTTCATGATAAGAAAGGTAAATCCATCAAAAGCTGACTTACATCTCGTGGTCAGGATGAAGAAGTGGCAATGTAGGGTTGTTTTCATCAAGCTGGAGGCTTGATATTCGCATCACAGTGTCAAGCCTAATAGAAATAAAAATTCAGATGGACAAAGGCTGATATATAATACTATAACCAATCAAACATATAAGCATGAGAGGATTCATTCAGCTTACATGTTGGCGCTCTGATCTAGAAGAGGTAAAGACGAAGGAGAATATTCATCACCCACAAATTGAGTTTCAGGCGAGGAAGGGGAGTCTGGCTCTCGAGGTTCAGAAGGAGGAACCCTTCCATAGTATAGCACACCAGGCATCTTGCTTCTTCTTTCCTCGATTTCCTTCACAACCAAATTAATCATGAGACATGGACCTACTGATAGATAACAAGCAATCAATCAATTGAAGTGTATCAGTGGAATTCGCTGGGACAATAGGTGGATACAAATTCTAGGGCTCGATACAGTGTACCTCACTTTCGAGATTCGATCTGCGGGAGAGGAGGAAGACAACGACCCGATTCGAACAACGGGGGAGGAGGAAGGATCGCCGGGATCTGCGAAAAGGCGGAGACCTTTTATTACTGTGCACCGTGGCGGCGGCGGCGGCGCGTTTCGCCTTCACCTCTGTCTAACGAGCTCGTCGCCGTTGGGGTGCACCGCGACGGCGAGCGGCGCGTTGTGTGGGTCCTCCCCGAGCACAATCCTCGCCTGCAGCCCAAACCCAAAGAGAAAGAGGTCAACCTACTATCAAATCTGAAGCCCAACCAAAATCTTAGAAAAAAAGGGGGTGGGCAGCGACGCACCAGGGGCGAGGGAGGAGACGAAGATGTGTCGCCGGAGTCCACCGGAGCCACGCCGGCGATGAAGGTGATGCTGGGTGTGCTCGGCGAGCCCTGGTCGTCGTGTCCAGGTGAGACGCTCTGGGCGCGGCGCGAGGGGGAGGATGAGGGAGGCGGCGCGAAGGGGAGGGCGCGAGGATCAAGAGGAGACCCCCTCCGCTGCTGCTCGTCGGCATCGCCCAAGGCCTGCTGCTGCTGCTCCCCGCCGTCGTGCTCCTCATCCTCCCTCCTCTGCTGCTCGTCGTTGTTGGGGGGGCTCTGTTGCGGCGGATCTGGCCGCCGACGGCGCGGTTCGAGGCGGTGGGTGGTGGCGGCGGCGATGTGGGTGGGAGGAGAGGAGGCGCGCGGGAGGGGAGAGGAGGCGGCGGCGAGGCGGGACGAGCTGGGCGCGGGGGAGGCACGGGGCGGAGGCGCGAGTGCGGTAGGGCGAGGCTGCGGGCGGCGTGGTGCGTGGGCGCGAGTGCGGGGGGAGACGGCTAGGGTTGAGCCGGCCCTTTTATACTCCTTATGCGTGAAATGACGAAAATGCCCCAGACGGGGCAAGCTAATTACGTGCGGTGGCACGAGACGAGAGTAACTATTCATTTCTATAGTGCCAGCCCCAGATCCGATGGCCCAGGTTGTCCAGTGGCTCGATCCGACGCCCGGAATTCCATCAAGCGAACCGATCCGACGGCCGAGAGTGCCTGAGCTCTAAGGAGGCCTGTGGTAACATCCTTCTCTTATCTCTTGATACTCAACCATGGTTCTTCTAGACCCAAACCTTCAGATGGATGCATGGGAACAAAGGCCTAGTGGCAGCTAGGGACATTGTAACGCGCAATATATAGTGAGAATTTTCACACCTAGCCAAAAGGGGGCATATATGACATATGCGGCATTAGTGTCGATAGATAGATAGATATTCCCAACATACATATGCCATGTTCGTCAAAGCAATGGGGAGTGACGCTACACTGGGCTTGCATGTAGTAGGAGAGAGTCGATGGAGAGCTCACATGTCTGTCAGTATAGAGCTTTAGGACGGTGGCGGTGGGAGGTCCACCAGAGCCATAAGAGGCCAGGGCAGTTGGCGCGACGATAGGAGTTTCACTGGATCGAGTTGTAGGAGACCGGGCCTAGCGGAGCTCACCGGGCATGCAACATGAAGCTCCGGGAGCACGGCATGATGATGCATGGATTGGCTGGATGTCCTTATGGGCAAGCTCGTCGGTGTTGGGGTATTGTCGACTCATGGGAGAAGAAAATGAACACTACTCCTAAATGGCAACCCACTATTCACATGGCAATCTTTTTTTTCTTCTTTTATTTAAATCCCAAAAAAAAAAAATATTTTGGATCAAACCATAAGACCGTTCAAGAAAAAAGGTTTAATGTTAACCCATGTTTGAGTGGTATACCATCATGCCCTATCTACCTCCACACCGGCACAAGGAAATAGTACAAGCACGCGCGGTCCTTTCGACGCAACGGTGAACCTTATTAACCCAAAAAAATATCCCCTTATGAGAAACCTTATTATGTAGACAACATCTTTTATCATTCTGCTCCCTTCGGTGCATAAATTATTTTTTGATCCACTCCTGCTTGTGAGTTCAAATGAAAGTGAAGAAAGAGATGTGATGTAGTAACTCTTTTCCCTTGGATCTGGACGAACAGTTCGGATCGATCGAAAAGAGAGGTCGATCCGTGGGAAGGCAGGGCATCGTCGGCCAATCGGCGCTCGGCACGTCTCCCGATAATCACTCCGAAACACAAGGCGCGCTCTCTCTTAAGTGTTCATACGTAATAAAAACTAGATGATACCCCGCGCGTTGCTGCGGGAATTTCAAGATAAAGAGTCTCGTGAAAAGGTAGGGAAAAAACTAATACATTATACATGTGAGGAAAACAATGCTAAAGATGAAAATATTATATGCATTCACAAAATGTAAAGAAAAAATGACTAAATCTTAAGTCTTGTTTAATGGAAAAATCTCCGCTTTGTGGAAGAACCTAGAAATGACCAGATTGTACCATGGCTGGCCAAATATCCGCTGTCATGGTTACCTGTAAACATATAAAGTTCTATTTTTAAGAAGCATTGAAAGCAACTAGTACGTAACTGGCGAACAAAATTAAGAAGTGACCGAATGCTGGTTAGATACATGCGAAGTGGATATGTGAAAACTATATATCTTTGGTCTGATCAACACTTGATATATTAACATTTGATCAACTGAAACAGCAAGGCAGACATACCTAGGTAGGCCTTGGGAGTACAATACCTATTGTTTCCAAATAAACAAATCCGTTTATAAAGCTTCACATTAAACTATTCCAATATTTTTCCTTAATCTGATTCTAAATTGAGGTTATATAAAGGAAAATTAAGCCTACAAACCTGAAGGTTCAGCAGGGGACAATCACCTGAGGGTTGCCTGCAAAATGTGAAGTGCAATTATAAGTTTGCAAATTGAAGGTACAAATACAGAATAACTTAAGCCCTCTGATGTCATAAAATTTTACACATGAAAGTAAAAAAGATGAGTATTGTTCGAAGTCACCTGAGATCTTCCTCGGCTCCTACTCTGCCTTATGGTTCCTCTTTATCTAGTGACAGACTATTTAACCTGAAGGATTGTCTCAAGAATCTAACAATCAGATAGAGTTAGAATATTGTAATGGAACTTCAGTAGATCGACATCAAACACACGACGCCTGCATGTG
Source organism: Aegilops bicornis (assembly GCA_021605145.1). NCBI lineage: Eukaryota > Viridiplantae > Streptophyta > Magnoliopsida > Poales > Poaceae > Aegilops > Aegilops bicornis. The sequence continues at coordinate 300,868,512 of CM038675.1, forward strand.
GAATATTACAGCCAGGTCAAGCAACCACGTACTTTGGTTGACCATAATCCAAGGGAAATATGAATAATGATGAGGAAGAAATTGTACATGCATCATAGAAATATATATGGAAATTAAGAGGAGTTCATCAAGGAGTAATCATAATCGTACACGAATTACATACATACCAGAATCCGGAGCACAAGATGGAAAATTCAAAACGTGTAAGCATGGGGATAGAAGAAACCAACGGTGGTTGTCAGTAGGGAGCATCACCAAACCAAAGTGGAGGGCTATGGCCATAGAGTAGAACGCTACAAATTGTGCGTGCTCGCAAACGTCTTTTTGGAGATAGAGGCGACGATGAGCGGAAGAGAGAGCGGCGTGGTAATGGAAAGCGAAGCAATGAGGGGAGATGAATGCTGCTGTTTCATGTATAGTAGTGACTGCCGTTTCATGGCGTGGAGCAGAAGAGAAAGCGGCGGTGGCGTGTAGAAGAGAGGGCGGCAGCGAGCGGAAGATGAAGCCTGAGCAACCTAGTGCAATGAGTGCCATGGGCTAGAAGGGCAAACCAACTTAGCCAGGCCTGCCTTTTTACATGGGCTAGCATGGACAGCCCGCGTATAGCTTTTTTTAGAATGTCACGTACCAGCTGCTGGGCTGGGAAGCCGACGTAAAAAATCAGCCAGTACCGGTTTGACTGAACCGTACGGTTGCAAGGGGAAAATCGGATGGGCGTAGGCAGCGGAAAAGAGTGGAAGGCTGCATGTCTTGGCTGGGTGGGGGAAGAATCACTGATCTGACTGGCCGCTGATGTGGATAGTGTGCATGTCAAGAGAATAGAAAGAAGTGGGGAGCAACTTATTAAGAATGGTAGATTGAGATTGAAAGTACAACCTTGGCGTCTTCAATGCAGAACGTTTGGTTTACAAGTTCCACGTCCCACATACCGGTCACCGGGTTAATGAGGTCCTCCACATTCTCCAAAAGGTTTTGGCCATGATGTCATGACACCAATCAGATCCATGTCTTCCGCAAAAAATAATCATGTGTAAGACCTGAGTAAAAGAAGCTATAGAAGGTCAAAACGAAAGCTACGAAAAAGCACTGTTTTAAGGCCTTGATTGTATTTTCTTCACAAGAATACCACATATGTCATTCCTTCACGAAACTTCACACGTGAGTTGAACGGCCAACCAAGTTTGATACCCAATTTTTTTTTAAATAACAAAGTTATACTAAAGCAGGACAAGTAGTAGTATAAATCTGGGAGAGTAATTATGTTTTTCAATTTTACTATTTATGTGGATGCGCGTGAAACTATGTTCACCTTTGGTATTTTCATAAGAACTATTATGTTTAAACATATGACTTTATAGCAACTATGTAGAAATATCAGTGTTTTTACATATCAGCACCAAATCTCTTGGCTTCCTATATTTGATAAGAAGCCATTGCTTTGCCTAAATTCCTGCCAAATTCAAGGCTTATGCAAAGGGCAAGAAAGTGATAATCTTGAGAAGAGCCGGTACAAATTAAAGAAGCTTACACTCTTGAGGCGAAAATTCATATGGCCTACTACACATAGAGAATTGAGTTATTGTTCTAGTACAGGCACAGCTACAACCGAACATCCCGACATTACAGAGGAGGTCTTACATGATTTACAGAAAAGCTTCTCACAGAACAAAAACTTTCATATGCACATACAAGCAAAGAAGCCCAAGCATGGAATGCCTCCTGACAAATACCACAAGGAAGAAGAAAAAACAATCTTCTTGAATGTACACACCTGCCAGCCAGCCTGAAACAATCTAGGGCAGGGACCTAAAATCGGCTGAAGAATTTGCACGCGCTCGGCTGAAAATGCCGGCTAGCACCCTACCTGACTTTCATCAGAGCAGATGGTTTTTTCTTTTCATAATGTTCGCTCAGCGTCGCTTCTTCCAGCTGGTAGATTTCTTGTCACCTGAGAGTTTTCTTGGAAGGTTCAAGAGGGAATTTACCCGTGTCACGCCTTCGAGCGCAGACCATTCCTCCTCCTCGTTTGTCGATATGCAGTCAGCCAGGCTGCGGGCAGACCCACACCTTTCAGGTTCCTTTGATACAGGAGGTTCGTCCACCGGCATAATCTCATCAACATTTCTTAGCGTGGATGAGTGTTCCAATGTGGGCTCAGGGATATGCTCTTCCCTGGAGATGTGTTCATTCACATCTGCAATGTCTTCATTGATTTTACCACCAGCGTCTGAGATCAAAGCATCCTTGGCAGGTTCTGCCTTTTCATTCTTGGCTTCACTCTCTTCAACCAAGTTAGGTGACTTTTCATGGTCCAAGAACAGGCAGACAGCAGCGCAGTCATCACTCTTGGATGTTGGGAACTTCAATCTCCAAGATCTGACAGCACAATCAACAAGAGCCCTGGAAGCAGTTGCTCGAGATGGAGCTGCAGCTACAATATCAATAGCCTCCTTGTTTGAAAGAACGTCCCAAACCTGAAGCAATTGAGTTTTTTCTGAATATAATACCATATAACAGGACTGAAGCTGGTGAAGGATGTAAAAGCTTTATGCCTGAACATATGAAATTTCTAATTTGAATAGTAAAATGCTAAGAAGCATACCCCATCAGTGGCTAGTATTATAAACTCATCCTTTTCAGTAAGACGGCGATATGATATCTGTGGAACAGATATTAAGCCATAATCTTTAAGGCAGAAGTCTCCAAAAGCTCTTGCCATTGCCAATCCAGGAGAATCATTATTCGGCAACCATACCCTTGAAACTTCTGGCTCATCTTGAAGAGCAAAAACCCTTCCTCTGCATTGCTGGATCCTCTCAGCTTCCTCTGTAGAAAAAGAAATGAAGAATAATTATTAAAAAAAGAAATGAAGAATAATTATTAAAAAAATGATCAATCTGGATAAGTAGCAATAGCCACTATATTAAATGATAGTTTGATCAAGGCATTTACAGGGAAAATGGGAAGAGTATGGTAACCACACGAAAATACTGAAAATCGAAAAAACCAATTAAAATACTAAGGGAGAGAAATGGACATACTGGGAAGGTTAGGCTTCAAATCAACAGTGAGTTGTACAGCAGTTAGATTGTTAGCGGCATTCCGTGTCGCCATTACTGCTCTCGAGTCCCCAAGATTTCCAACTACAAGATCCCATCCCTGGAGAATAAGCCATGTCCAGTTCATCCACCAATCAAAATTATACTCCACCACTTGTTTTTAAAAGCTTCAGTCAGCAATTTATCTACGAACACTAAGGCATGTTTAGAAGTATCAATCACCTGTTTGACCAATGTGACTGCCGTACTACCACTGCAAAAGCAATCGATCGTAGGATGCATCTTGAGCTCCTTGTCCATCAATTTGAAAGCCTTCAAATAAGACTGTTTAAGTGGAAGGAATGTCTCAGGAAGCATATCACTCCCTTCAACATCAGCAGACTCACCCCATTCATCATCAACAGCAGATGCTGTTTCTTCGGAGTTCAAACTTCCGGAAATGCTTCCATTTAGATGAGGACTAGTGCCCACATTAGCACTAGTTTTCCATTGTGCGAGTAACTTAACAGGAAGAGAATCTCTAACTTTTTTGGCGACAAAATGACCATATGGACCATGACCATCAAACACGCCACAGAAGACACTATCACTTGAATTGAAACTCTGCAGTGAAAGCAAGAGAGTATTACATAGCTGTCAAGTAAATACAATTCACTGCAATACAAGTGTCTGCTTTTCCCTCGGTATCAAGTGATCTGATCAGCTAGTAGTGACTATTGTTCATTTCTTACAAGTATAAATGCAGTCATGCCCTTACTATTCCCAAAAAGTATCAAAGAGATGGACCGAGCTACAATGAACTATTGCTCATATTTTCACCATGAAATATTAAGAATATGGTAGAGTGAGTGAGTGACTTCACTGGCATAAAGGATTTTTAGGAGACAATATGTAGGAAATTTACCTACGGACAGAATCAGATAATCAGACTTCAAATAGTACCTAAAGAAACAAGGGTGAAACCCGGTAGCTAGTCAAGGTTAACTCATGGGGCATTATACCATGTGACTTAATAAATTCAGTAGGCTTGTTTCATAACCAATGACAATCCGTAATTTCTGACAATATTTCTACATTAAGAAAGTTCTATTACTCACAGTGAAATGTGGAAATACGATAAAAAAATTGACTGCCAGTATAACTTAAATCTCAAAGAAAGGATGGATATGAGAAAAGACTGTCAAGGAGAAGGAATAAAAGCCGGACGATAGAACTAAAGGCTGATTCAATTCAATTCCAACAGAAAACACTACAAATTGTCAAGGAAGTACCTCCCACTCCAATAAAGGAGGTAGTACCTTTTTGCTTTGAATATTAGCAAACAAAAGCACTATTCTGAGAATCTACAGGCATAAACTCTCTTTGCTGTCATCTTAAGTACATGACCCTTCATGCATCTTAGAAACGATTCTTAGATACCTACATGCATTTTAGCTAGTCCTAGTTCTCAAGAAATGAAAAATAATAATCCATATTGCACCTCTCTTCAGTTAAACTCCAGATGTTTTTTAGGAATTTTTTTTTCTGAGGAATTAATAAAAAAATTGAGGAATGTTGAACTCCAGTTGTTATCACAGCCTACTGCTTAAGGAACCAATATATAGCAGTTAAGCTGGACTGATTAATTGAAGGGGATGGACCCTAGATAGAGCAAGCCAGCTATCAATCGCCACAGCCAATCACTTGACCCCTCAATCACATCCATGTGAAGAAAGGAACAAGAACATAACGTTCTTTACATCGAAGAAGAGAACAAAACAAAGAAAGGTACAAACATCCGCGAAGGATCTTGCTTGCACCATGCACAAAGTCTCGAATCAAGCCAAGGGCAAGAACAGTGACTCAATACCACAACCAACTCATGTCCCATCTACCAGATAACACTTTACAGAAATTATCAGAAAACCGTTAGGAGCACACACAAAAACTTAGCAGGCTGCTCGTTTTCATAATAATCGATCCAGAAGAGCTCTGGAACCAAATTAAATAATGACCCAACTCCAACCCCACTAGAAATCCAAACTAATCACTGTTCTGAAGTAAAATCCCTCTCATTTTGAATCAAACACTCCGCTGGACGAGGACGCATCTCCCTTGATTCAAACAACATTGGAATCCAAATCGACCAGTAATCCAGGCGCAAACCAAGTGATTGACACCAAGCGCTGAGGGAAGACTTCCGAGAGTAAACGCGAGCAGTTGACTTAGAAAGGCCGCGGTTTGAACCAAGAATCGGCCGTGGACCGAGCGCCGCCGCCGATCGGGACTCCAAATCCACCGGAGCAAACCACCAAACGCTGAAGGAAAAATATAGCGGTTGCTAGGCGCTGGCAGCTTACCTCCCAGACGACCATGGCGTCCTGGTTGGTGCCCTTCCGCCCCTGCTGCGTGTGGAGGCACGCCGCCGCGCTCGCGCCGTTGGCGCACGTCCTTCCGGCGACCCGCGCGAGCTCCTCCTCGGTCATCTCGCCCTCGCCGGGGAGCTTCTTGCCGCCTCCACCCCCGCCGCCGCCGGAGAAGAAGGTGCCGCCGGCGGCCGCGCCCTCCCGCTCGCCATGGGGCCTCTTGCGCCACCGCAGCGGCCACGCCGGCTCGTCGCCGGGCTGGGTGGAGAGGCAGGAGCCCATGGCGGCCAATGGGAGCGGGGCAACACGGCGGAGCACAGGGTTGGGGGCGGCAGTAACTGCTGCGCGGCGCTGTGCTAATGCTATGGTGGTTGTAGGGTTTTGATGCCTGATGTTTCCTCGTCTTGTAGGCTTGAGCTTCCCTTTTTGCATCATTTGGTTTGTATGGCCTTCTTACTGCTTGGAGATTTGGGCTAAACAAAAGGTTAAAAAATGTTATTTTTTTATAAGTGGGGTTAGGTTGGGAGTAGTACAAGTGATTATGTTTAGCATGTAGGAGCCATGGTGTTCCACCTTTTAGGTGAAGGAATCCTAGGATGGGGAGAATTTTACTCCAAGATAAAATCATCTCCAAGTTATGTTAAAATACTTTGTCTAGGCTTCTATAGTGATGTGTCTTTGTGTCAATGAATATAGATTCATAATGGATATATGTGTCAATGAAAGATTGTTGTGGTAATTTTGTGCATTCTTGCGGGCTTTTTGTTAAAAACGATAAAGGAAATGTTATTAGCTTAAATGCAAGATTAAGGGATACATACATAATGAGCACACATCCAACCTCTGTATAAGTAAGATGCACGCAACTAACACCAACACACATAAAAATCACACCAGTGACTAGCAAAGTCTAACAAGACCGAAGCTACGCCTTGGTGGAGCCAAAAAAACTCTGAAGCGATCAAGATAATGGTGAAAGAATCGACCACAACAACAACCATATCCACACCAATCATCTCTTAACATCATGCAATACAATGAGAAGAAATTCTCCAGTAGCAACGCCTTCAGCAAAAGAACAACGATCAAGCGCCATCGTTGTTGGATCCAACCATCGAAGGCCAGATCTTGGGTTTTCACCTCGGAGCTCGAGACTGATGCTTGAGAATCACCAACAAATCAAAGTGATATTGTGATGTCGTCACCATTTTTCGCGGTCTCAACAGTTACATGCACACCGTGATCTTGACGTGAGGTGCTATGCGAGTGAAGACCATGCTCGCATGAGCAGGCAGTCGTGTCGCGACTAGAACCAGTCACCACCAACAGCTCCGAGCAGCAAAGACACCGTCTCGAGTTATACCATGGAATGTACTATTTATATTTTTCTATTGAAGGATATTAATACCATCCCGATACCAGTACACCTTAGAGAACATGCATTGTTCTTGCATTCAAGGAATTACATTTCTTCATAATCTCCTCAATTGCTAAGTTTGAATTGGATGTATGGTGGTAAGTGAAAATGAGGAAATTATGAGGAGCAAATCCAAGTACCAGCACTAGTGCTGGCATCGTGGTAAGGAAGAGCAAATCCAAGTACTGCTGCTGGTATTGGCACACTCCTACCATGGATCGAAGCGAGGGCACACCAACAAGCATGTGGGTATGTCTTCTCCTCACATTGATGGGCACAACGGTACAAAAAGCATATATGTTTTTTATTTGCAAGTGCCAAAAGAATCTTAAAATCCGATGTGCTATACATATATAAACTTAAACTGTTTTAATGGGCAGATCCATTCGACAGCGCTCGCTTCCAACACCCCACATGATATACGTGTCCTCTCCGCAGACCAGCGATGTGTGTTCTCTTCTCGGTGGATCAGAAGGAAGACCGTCTGTCAAATCTGATATTTTGAAGGTTTACATTGAGCCGCTGACCACCGGAGACGGCAAAGCATCAGTGAAATCCGGTCGTCGTTTCAGACAGCTTTTTCAGCCGGCCAGTCGCTCCTTCCAAACGAAAAGCGAAGCGCTTTTCATGTCTTTTCTTGGGTTTCTAGATCGTGATGATCTTCCCCCGACTGTGTGCGTTCGGGCTCCTCTTTTGGCATGAGCCTCTTTGTCTGCACTGGAAAGAGGAGGGATTAGGCTGCTCTCTGTCCTGATTAGCGCAGGCAGAGAGAACTGGATCAGCCGAGTGTCCCTGTCGCTGAGCTATGCTTGCTTGCGCAGTGATGCAAGATGGCAACCACAGTTGGGTTGATGGTGACACAGCTGTGTGTATCCATGGGTATTCCGACTCATTTCTCTATTTTTATGTGAAGGGAGCTATTTGAATTTTTAATTGTATTTGCTCTGCTGATTGAGAGGTTGAACCGAAGCCAAGTCAATGGGGGCAGCAGCAAAGTATGCTGCTACTAATCTTGGTCAGAAAAGCGATGTGCGGAAGGAAGCTGTGGGCGCGTCCAGGTCCAACGTTCAGATAAGCTCTCATTTCAGACTTGGACGGTCAAGCAGAGGAATTTAGTAGTGATTCGTGGGTTGAGTTGTCAATGCACCACTAGTGATGATTTTTAATATAGCATCCACTATAGAATTGTACAGTATGATAGTGGTAGCAATCATCCGTACAGAAATCAGATATGTTATTGTTGGCCAAGAAAGATAGAACAAGATACTCTCGTCCTCACAGAGCTTAACTACTAACTACATGAATGATGTGCGGTTAGGAGGAGATAGCAGAGGAGAAGGTGGTTGGATCTTGGAGGCAAACACGTTTGCAGAGGCAGAAGCTCGTCTGGGGAATGGAGAGCCCGACCCTGGGCGATCTGCTAATGTATACTAGTAGATAAGTGGCGCATGGAAAAACCATTTGCGCCAGAACATAACCAAAACAAAACAATCACAAGGAAACATGTTTGTACACTTGGTTCTACAGCCAACATATCCACAAGGTAGCTCTGTGGTCTTAAGCTATACTACACTACCTCTGATTCTCAGAAGCTTCGTCATTCTGCTCCACCAAAAAAGCCTACATGGTGAATCACATTGGTTTGGTTCATCTTTTTGCTGCCAAGCAGGTCCAAGGTGTAAGTCTGCATCTAGAACAACACAGATTAAGCATGACAAACAATATTGAAAAAACAAATTTGAACAGATGAGATACCATTTGAATATATGAATATGAATAGGCATCTCGTCTTTTCAAGACTAACTTCAGAAAACAGATGGCAATAAAAAGACTCTGAGCTACACCATTTCACCATCATAACACCTATTCCCAGACAATCTCTAAGGGAAAAATAAAATGTTTAGAAGCAAAATCACATAGCGACCATGACATTTATCAGAGTTTACACATACGACGAAAATATTTGCATAAAAACCAGAAGTTTGTGTCATGCTAGCTGAAACATTTATTGCTATAGTCTGCATCTACTTAAACTTCCAAAGTCACATTCAGTGTTGTCTTTTAGATAAACTTAAACAATAGTACTGTGACCACAAGCTCGGAGCTATGTATAGCCCAAATGTTATAGCCCAAATGTTTACCCAACTCATGTATGATGGATCTCCCAATACTGAAAGCAATGGAAAAAATATCCTAAAAGATGTATACGGGAAGTAGCTCCATAACTATCCATAAGCAATAAGGGAAAGAAAAACTTCTCAATATAATGTTTGGAGAATCACATGTTGGGAAACTAAAACGTGAGTGAGAGAGAAAGATAGAGGAGCACCTAATTCAGATTGCCTTGGGGTAGCCATATCTTCACGGAAAATTGTTTATCCAGAACTACAAAAGAAACCCCCTCGATGGTACTGGACCGGCGCCATCCCCAAGCAGCCCGTGCTCTACGTTAGAGCACACAAAACTATTGTTAGAGAACGCATATATTAGCAAATTTAAACGTAGCTGGCAGCAACGATTTTACAAGTGCACATACACATCATCACAAACTATAGCATCAAAATGCAAGAAAAGGTTGAAATGAGGGAGAAAAATCACTTTGATCTTTTTCACCTCTTTAGCTAAATTCTTCTTCTCTTCAACTCAGATCTGTCTATATGTCGCTTGCCTAAGGAACATACATCCAAACCACCCTAGATGGGGAACTCTCACAACCTACAAACCATAGAAACTATACATATCTGTAATGTTCTTTTGAAATTATACATATCTATACCAGTTGACCATGACTGCACAAATCTACACGACAACATGTTTTCGAAAGATAAAGGACAATTTATATAGCTCCTCCTTTTAGTTTAAAACTATGAGAAACAACACGAATGAAAAAAAATGAGGCAGCATTTCAGAACTACTCTAATAAAATGGCACTCAAAATCTTCCAATATATAGATATCCCTTGTTACTTCTATTTCTTATTGTTTGGCACATCGATTTCAGTTGTATATACCAGAGGTCAATACATTTAATAAATGAGGAGAAATGAAGGAGATCGTGAGTACTGATGAATATGGCCAAGGCCTAAAGATACTAATCACAATCACAATTCCCTCTGGAGGATAACTGATTACCACAGACATGTGGGGAAGAAGGTCGCAGCTCACCTACTAAATAGAGCTGGCATAAAAAGAAGTAGGAGCTCATCATTTTCCATACTTGAACATGCCACTACCAACCAATTAACATTCGATTACTCCTGAAAAATTGTAAAGCAAACAAAAATTAATGCTCTGTGATTGACCATCAAGAATTAGAAAACAAATTCTTATAACCGAAGGTGCTGCATAAAAACTAATGCTTTATTACTCCTGTATGTGATTTTTTTCCAGCCAATACACATTCCACTTATTTTTATTCTTATACACACAACATGTATAAGAATTTGTTTTTATGCAGCACCTTCTGTGCATAAAACAAATGCTTCTACCAGCCAATTAACATTCCACTTCTATCTTAAATAACCATGACGCTAATTGCAGAATGACACAAAGCATCAATAATCCATATGATGATATATATCAGTAAAAATGAGAAAAACATATCTATATGAATAATCAGAAGGAGTTGATGGGAGGGAGAAGCATACCTAGCAGAAATTCGCACCGCCATGTTAGGTTTGGTTGAGACGGACAATGATTGAGCACTGGAATAAATGTACACGGACCTGCAAGCACAATGGAGTACAATCTCACAACCAAATCGAAATACACAGGAGGAGCACGGGAGGGAAGCAAGGGAATGGAAGAAGGAGCTCACGGGAAAGATGCAACCATAAAGTGAAGAGGGAGTCCGGCGGTGTATCCTCATCTCCTCCCCTGCTGCTTCTCGATGGTGCACCCCCTCCCACGACGAAGCCCGATGGAAGTGGCTGGTGGGCATCAGCGGCAGGGCGAAGAACCTTGGAGCCGCCGAACCTCGTCCGCCAGCCAGGTTCCTCAGGTGGCCGCCCTCACGTCGTCGGGGAGGACGACGCATGGAGATCCAGGCCGGGGCGCACGGACTGCCGTGGTCGGCGGAGCCCCCAGCTATCGCGCGCGTGGTGCTGGCGGTGCACGCCGGGTCGGCCTTGTGCAGCGGCGATGCGCCCTAGCCGTCGATGTTGTAGATCCAGAGAAGTTTACGGGAGGGAGAGGAAGTTGCGGGCGCCGTGATGCGAGGAAGACGAGGAGAGAGGTCAGCAGTCGGAGGCCGAGGTCGGACAACGGCGCCGCCATGGCCGCCGTCTGACGCGCTCGCCCTCCCTCTTCTCTTTCCCCCCTTCTGTTGACGGGAGGGAGGAGGTTGCGGGCGCCGTGGTGCGAGGAAGACAAGGAGAGAGGTCCACCGTGGCGAGGTCTGAGGGGCGTCGGTGGTGGCGATGTGGGTGGGGCGGCGAAGTCGGGGAGAGGGCTGGGCGAGCGGAGGTGTGTGTGGGGCAGCGAGATCGAGGAGAGGGCTGGACGAGGGGAGGCGGCGCGACCACTCAAGGGGAGGAAGCGGTTAGGTTTTCAGTTGTTGCTGCTTCGATTTTATACGGGTACGCGAAATGTCCAAAATACCCTTGGCGGCCATTGTTGGAAATATGTCCTAGAGGCAATAATAAAATGATTATTATTATATTTCTTTGTTCATGATAATAGTCTGTTATTCATGCTATAACTGTGTTATCCGGAAATCGTAATACACGTGTGAATAGATAGACCACAACATGTCCCTAGTAAGCCTCTAGTTGACTAGCTCGTTGATCAACAGATTGTCATGGTTTCCTGACTATGAACATTGGATGTCATTGATAACGGGATCACATCATTATGAGAATGATGTGATGGACAAGACCCAATCCTAAGCATAGCTCAAAGATCGTGTAGTTCGTTTAGCTAGAGCTTTTCCAAGTGTCAAGTATCATTTCCTTTGACCATGAGATTGTGCAACTCTTAAACCGTAGGGAGTGCTTTGGGTGTGCCAAACGTCACAACGTAATCGGGTAACTATAAAGGTACACTACGGGTATCTCCGAAAGTGTACATTGGGTTGGCACGAATCGAGATCGGATTTGTCACTCCGTATGACGGAGAGGTATCTCTGGGCCCACTCGGTAATGCATCATCACAATGAGCTCAATGTGACCAAGTGTGCAGTCACGGGATCATGCATTACTGACGAGTAAAGTGACTTGCCGTGAACGAGATTAAACGAGGTATTGGGATACCGACGATCGAGTCTCGAGCAAGTAACGCATCGATTGACAAAGGGAATTGTATACGGGTTGCTTGAATCCTCGACATCGTGGTTCATCCGATGAGATCATCGAGGAGCATGTGGGAGACAACACGGGTATCCAGATCCCATTGTTGGTTATCGAATGGAGAGGCGTCTCGGTCATGTCGCAGATGTCTCCCGAACCCGTAGGGTCTACACACTTAAGGTTAGGTGACGCTAGGGTTGTAGAGATATGAGTATGCAGTAACCCGAAAGTTGTTCGGAGTACCGGATGAGATCGCGGACGTCACGAGGAGTTCGAAATGGTCCGGAGGTGAAGAATTATGTATAGGAACTGCAGTTTCGGCCATCGGGAAAGTTTCGGGGATCACCGGTATTGTACCGGGACCACCGGAAGGGTCTCGGGGGGTCCACCGGGTGGGGCCACCTATCCCGGAGGGCCCCGTGGGCTGAAGTGAGGGAACCAGCCTGGTGGGCTGGGTGCGCCTCTTGGCCCCCTGCGCCTAGGGTTGGAAACCCTAGGGGGCGCCCACTGCCTTGGGGGCAAGCCTCCCTGCCCCTTCTAGGAGATCTCATCTCCAGGGCAGCGCCCCTAAGGGGCCTATATAAGGGGGGGGTGGGTGGGTAGCCGCACCCATGCCATAGGCGCCTCCCTTCCCCCTTGCTACACCTCTCCCTCTCGTAGAAGCTCACAAGCTCTACCGAGATCACTCTTGCATCCACCACCACGCCTGTGCTCATCGGATCTCCGTCAACCTCTCCTCCCCCCCTTGTTGGATCAAAAAGGAGGAGACATCTTCCTCAACCGTACGTGTGTTGAACGCGGAGGTGCTATCCGTTCAGCACTAGGATCATCGGTGATTTGGATCACGACGAGTACGACTCCCTCAACCCCGTTCTCTTGAACGCTTCCGCTCGTGATCTACAAGGGTATGTAGATGCACTCCTTTCTCTCATTGCTAGATGAACTCATAGATAGATCTTGGTGAAACCGTAGAAAAATTTTATTTTCTGCAACGTTCCCCAACAGTGGCATCATGAGCTAGGTCTATGCGTAGTTCTCTTTGCACGAGTAGAACACAATTTATTGTGGGCGTAGATGTTGTCAACTTTCTTGCCGCTACTAGTCTTATTTTGCTTCAGCGGTATTGTGGGATGAAGCGGCCGGACCGACCTTACACGACGCTTACGTGAGACAGGTTCCATAATCGACATGCACTAGTTGCATAAGGTGGCTAGCGGGTGTTTGTCTCTCCCACTTTAGTTGGAGCGGATTCGATGAAAAGGGTCCTTATGAAGGGTAAATAGAAGTTGACAGATCACGTTGTGGCTTTTACGTAGGTTAGAAAACGTTCTTGCTAGAACCCTATTGCAGCCACGTAAAACATGCAACAACAATTAGAGGACGTCTAACTTGTTTTTGGCAAAGATGTGATTGTGATGTGATATGGCCAAAAGTTGTGATGCATGATGAATGATATATGTGATGTATGAGATCATGTTCTTGTAATAGGAATCACGACTTGCATGTCGATGAGTATGACAACCGGCAGGAGCCATAGGAGTTGTCTTAATTGTTGTATGACCTGCGTGTCATTGATTCAACGCCATGTAATTACTTTACTTTATTGCTAAACCGTTAGCTATAGTAGTAGAAGTAATAGTCGGCGAGCAACTTCATGGAGACACGATGACGGAGATCATGGTGTCATGCCGGTGACAAAGATGATCATGGAGCCCCGAAGATGGAGATCAAAGGAGCTATATGATATTGGCCATATCATGTCACTACTATTCGATTGCATGTGATGTTTATCATGTTTTTGCATCTTGTTTACTTAGAACGACGGTAGTAAATAAGATGATCCCTCACAATAATTTCAAGAAAGTGTTCCCCCTAATTATGCACCGTTGCAAAGGTTCGTTGTTTCGAAGCACCATGTGATGATCGGGTGTGATAGATCTTAACTTTCGAATACAACGGGTGTAAGCCAGATTTACACACGCAATACATTTAGGTTGACTTGACGAGCCTGGCATGTACAGACATGGCCTCGGAACACGGAAGACCGAAAGGTCGAGCATGAGTCATATAGAAGATACGATCAACATGGAGATGTTCACCGACGTCGACTAGTCCGTCTCACGTGATGATCGGACACGGCCTAGTTGACTCGGATCATGTTTCACTTAGATGACTAGAGGGATGTCTAATCGAGTGGGAGTTCATTAAATAATTTGATTAGATGAACTTAATTATCATGAACTTAGTCTAAAATCTTTACAATATGTCTTGTAGATCAAATGGCCCATGTTACCCTCAACTTCAACGCGTTCCTAGAGAAAACCAAGTTGAAAGATGATGGCAGCAACTATCTGGATCGGATCCTAACACGAGGATCATCCTCATAGCTGCCAAGAAAGATTATGTCCTAGAAACACCGCTAGGTGAAGCACCAATCGAGAGAACCAAGACGTTATGAACGCTTGGCGGTCTCATCTTGATGATTACTCCCTCGTTCAAAGGCGGCATGCTTTACGACTTAGAACCGGGGCTCCAAAAGCGTTTTGAGCAACACGGAGCATATGAGATGTTCGTAGAGTTGAAAATGGTTTTCCAAGCTCATGCCCGGGTCGAGAGATCTGAAGTCTCCGACAAGTTCTTCAGGTGTAAGATGGAGGAAAATAGTTCTGTCAGTGAGCACATACTCAAGATGTGCAGGTTGCACAACCGCTTGACTCAGCTGGGAGTTAATCTCCTGGATGACGCGGTCATCGATGTAATCCTTCAGTCGCTTCCATCGAGCTACAAGAGCTTTGTGATGAACTTCAATATGCAGGGGATGGAAAAGACCATTCCTGAGGTATATTCAATGTTGAAATCAGCAGAGGTAGAGATCAAAAAGGAACATCAAGTGTTGATGGTGAATAAAACCACTAAGTTCAAGAAAGGCAAGGGTAAGAAGAACTTCAAGAAGGATGGCAAGGGAGTTACGCGCCCGCAAGCCGCCATCGGAAGAAGTCAAACAATGGACCCAAGCACGAGACTGAGTGCTTTTATTGCAAGGGAAGTGGTCATCGAAGCGGAACCGCCCCAAGTACTTAAGCGGACAAGAAGGCCGCAAAACCAAAGGTATATTTGATATACATGTAATTGATGTGTACCTTACCAAAGTGCTCGTAGTAGCTCCTGGGTATTTGATACCGTGCGGTTGCTCATATTTGTAACTCAAAGCGAGGCTGCGGAATAAGCGGAGGCTGGCGAAGGGCGACGAGGTGACGATGCGTGAGGAATGGTTCCAAGGTCGATGTGATTGCCGTCGGCATGCTACCTCTACATTTACCTACGGGATTAGTTTTAAACCTCAATAATTGTTATTTAGTACCAGATTTGAGCATGAACATTGTATCTGGATCTCGTTTAATACGAGATGGCTACTCATTTAAATCCGAGAATAATGGTTGTTCTATTTATATGAGAGATATGTTTTATGGTCATGCCCCAATGGTCAATGGTTTATTCTTAATGAATCTCGAACGTGATGTTACACATATTCATAGTGTGAATACCAAAAGATGTGAAGTTGATAACGATAGTCCCACATACTTGTGGCATTGCCGCCTTGGTAACATTGGTGTCAAGCGCATGAAGAAGCTCCATGCTGATGGACTTTTAGAGTCTCTCGATTATGAATCATTTGACACATGCGAACCATGCCTCATGGGCAAAATGACCAAGACTCCGTTCTCCGGAACAATGGAGCGAGCAACCAACTTATTGGAAATCATACATACCGATGTGTGCGGTCCAATGAGCGCTGAGGCTCATGGAGAATATCGTTATGTTCTCACTCTCACTGATGACTTGAGTAGATATGGGTATGTCTACTTGATGAAACACAAGTCTGAGACCTTTGAAAAGTTCAAGGAATTTTAGAATGAGGTAGAGAATCAACGTGACCGAAAGATAAAGTTCTTACGACCAGATCGTGGGGGAGAATATCTAAGTCACGAATTTGGTACGCACTTAAGGAAATGTGGAATCGTTTCACAACTCACGCCGCTTTGGAACACCTCAACAGTAACGGTGTGTCCGAACGTCGTAATCGCACTTTATTGGATATGGTGCGATCTATGATGTCTCTTACCGATTTACCGCTATCATTTTGGGGATACGCTCTAGAGACAACTACATTAACTTTAAATAGGGCACCATCTAAATCCAATGAGACGACACCGTATCAATTATGGTTTGGCAAGAAACCTAAGCTGTCGTTTCTAAAAGTTTGGGGATGCATGCTTATGTCAAGAAACTCCAACCTGAAAAGCTCGAACCCAAGTCGGAAAAATGCGTCTTCATAGGATACCCTAAGGAAACCATTGGGTATACCTTCTACTTAAGATCCGAAGGCAAGATCTTTGTTGCCAAGAACGGGTCCTTTCTGGAGAAAGAGTTTCTCTCAAAGAATTAAGTGGGAGGAAAGTAGAGCTTGATGAAGTATTACCTCTTGAAAGCGGTAAGTAGCGCAACTCGGGAAGATGTTCTGTGGTGCCTGCACCGACAAGAGAGGATGTTAATGATGATGATCAAGATACCGGATCAAGCTCCCATCGAACTTGAAGGTCCACAAGGACACGTTCCGCACTGCAGTGGTACGGCAACCCTGTCTTGAAAATCATGTTGTTAGACAACGGTGAACCTTGAACTATGAAGAAGCGATGGCGGGCCAGATTCCAACAAATGGCTTAAAGCCATGCAATCCGAGATAGGATCCATGTATGAAAACAAAGTATGGACTTTGACAGACTTGCACGATGATCGGCGAGCAATAGAAAACAAATGGATTTTTAAGAAGAAGACGACGCGGATGGTAATGTTACCATATATAAAGCTCGACTTGTCGCTAAGGGTTATCGACAAGTTCAAGGGATTGACTACGATGAGACTTTCTCTCCCGTAGAGAAGCTGAAGTCCGTCCGAATCATGTTAGCAATTGCCGCATACTATGATTATGAGATATGGCAAATGGACGTCAAAACGGCATTCCTTAACGGCCATCTTAAGTAAGAATTGTATATGATGCAGCCGAAAGGTTTTGTCGACCTTGAGAATGCTAACAAGGTATGCAAGCTCCAGCGATCCATTTATGGGCTGGTGCAAGCATCTCGGAGTTGGAACATTTGCTTTGATGAGATGATCAAAGCGTTTGGGTTTATCTTGAGACTTATGGAGTAGACTGCGTTTACAAGAAAGTGAGTGGGAGCTCTGTAGCATTTCTCATATTATATGTAGATGACATACTTTTGATGGGAAATGATATAGAACTTTTGGACAGCATTAAGGCCTACTTGAATAAGTGTTTTTCAATGAAGGTCCTTGGAGAAGCTGCTTACATATTAGGCATCAAGATCAATAGGGATAGATAGAGACGCCTCATAGGTCTTTCACAAAGCACATACCTTGATAAGATATTGAAGAAGTTCAATATGGATCATTCCAAGAAAGGGTTCTTGCCTCAGACATTGCAAGGTGTGAGATTGAGCTCGGCTCAATGCCCCACCACGAGAAGATAAAGAAGAGATGAGTGTCATCCCCTATGCCTCGACCATAGGGTCTATTATGTATGCCATCTTTGGTACTGCACTGATGTAAACCTTGCCGTAAGTTTGGTAGGAAGGTACCAAAGTAATCCGGCAAGGAACACCGGATCCGTCAAGAGCATCCTAAAGTACCTGAAAAGGACTAAGGATATGTTTCTCGTTTATGAAGGTGACGAAGAGCTCGTCATAAAGGGTTATGTCGACGCTAGCTTCGACACAGATCTGGATGACTCTAAGTCACAGACCGGATACGTGGATATTTCGAATGGTGGGGCAAGAAGTCGGTGCGGTTGCAAGCAAAGCATCGTGGCGGGATCTACATGTGAAGCAGAGTACATGGCAGCCTCGGAGGCAGCGCATGAAGCAATATGGGTGAAGGAGTTCATCACCGACCTAGGAGTCATACCCAATGCGTCGGGGCCGATCACACTCTTCTGCGACAACACTGGAGCTATTGCACTTGCCAAGGAGCCCAGGTTTCACAAGAAGACCAGGCACATCAAGTGTCGCTTCAACTCCATACGTGAAAATGTTCAAGATGGAGACATAGATAATTGTAAAGTACATACGGATCTGAATGTAGCAGATTCGTTGACTAAACCTCTCCCTAGAGCAAAACATGATCAACACCAGAACGCTATGGGTGTTCGATTCATCACAATGTAACTAGAATATTGACTCTAGTGCAAGTGGGAGACTGTTGGAAATATGCCCTCGAGGCAATAATAAAATGATTATTATTATATTTCTTTGTTCATGATAATAGTACATTATTCATGCTATAACCGTGTTATCCGGAAATCGTAATACACGTGTGAATACATAGACCACAACATGTCCCTAGTAAGCCTCTAGTTGACTAGCTCATTGATCAACAGATAGTCATGGTTTCACGACTATGGACATTGGATGTCATTGATAACGGGATCACATCATTAGGAGAATGATGTGATGGACAAGACCCAATCCTAAGCATAGCTCAATGATCTGGTAGTTCGTTTAGCTAGAGCTTTTCCAAGTGTCAAGTATCATTTCCTTAGACCATGAGATTGTGCAACTCCCGGATACCGTAGGAGTGCTTTGGGTGTGCCAAACGTCACAACGTAACTGGGTAACTATAAAGGTACACTACGGGTCTCTCCGAAAGTGTCTGTTCGGTTGGCACGAATTGAGACTGAGATTTGTCACTCCGTATGACGGAGAGGTATCTCTGGGCCCACTCGGTAATGCATCATCATAATGAGCTCAATGTGACCAAGTGTCTGGTCACGGGATCATGCATTACGGTACGAGTAAAGTGACTTGCGATAACGAGATTAAACGAGGTATTGGGATACCGACGATCGAGTCTCGTGCAAGTAACGCATCGATTGACAAAGGGAATTGTATACGGGTTGCTTGAATCCTCGACATCATGGTTCATCCGATGAGATCATCGAGGAGCATGTGGGAGCCAACATGGGTATCCAAATCCATTGTTGGTTATCGATCAAGAGGCGTCTCGGTCATGTCTGCATGTCTCCCGAACCCGTAGGGTCTACACACACTTAAGGTTAGGTGACGCTAGGGTTGTAGAGATATGAGTATGCAGTAACCCAAAAGTTGTTCAGAGTCCCGGATGAGATCCCGGACGTCACGAGGAGTTCTGGAATGGTCCGGAGGTGAAGAATTATATATAGGAAGTGCAGTTTCGGCCATCGGGAAAGTTTCGGGGGTCACCGGTATTGTACCGGGACCACCGGAAGGGTCCCGGGGGTCCATCGGGTGGGGCCACCTATCCCGGAGGGCCTCGTGGGCTGAAGTGGGGAGGGGAACCAGCCTGGTGGGCTGGTGCGCCCCTTGGGCCTCCTGCGCCTAGGGTTGGAAACCCTAGGGTGAAGCGCCCACTGCCTTGGGGGCAAGCCTCCTTGGCCGCCGCCCCAGGAGATCTCATCTCCCAGGGTGGCGCCCCCTAAGGGGCCTATATAAAGGGGAGGGAGGGCAGCCTCACCCATGCCATAGGCGCCTCCCTTCCCCTTGCTACACCTCTTCCTCTCGTAGAGAAGCTCGTGAAGCTCGCCGAGATCACTCATCGCATCCACCACCACGCCGTCGTGCTGCTGGATCTCCGTCAACCTCTCCTCCCCCCTTGCTGGATCAAGAAGGAGGATACGTCTTCCTCAAGTGTACATGTGTTTAACGCGGAGGTGTTGTCCGTTCAGTACTAGGATCATCGGTGATTTGGATCACGACGAGTACGACTCCCTCAACCCCGTTCTCTTGAACGCTTCCGCTCGCGATCTACAAGGGTATGTAGATGCACTCCTTTCTCTCGTTGCTAGATGAACTCATAGATAGATCTTGGTGAAACCGTAGAAAATTTTTATTTTCTGCAACGTTCCCCAACAGCCATCTAGTTTTACAAGCGGTGGCAATACTTCTATACTAAATAATGCACAGACCACGCTCACAGACACAGTCGCTGACCGACGCGACCCACCAGGGATCGACCCCGCACGTCAGCGAGGTAAGGCAGTAATTTCGAAGTAAGAAAAGTCGGTAAGAAAAATTGAATGGAGGCTACTATTCATTGTAGCAGTGATCCGGCTTGATCCAACGGCCGAGATCTCTCCCGAGCGAGATCGTATGGTCCAGAATGCATCAAAGGAAGGATCCGACGGCCAGGAATCCCGAGCGGGAAGAAGGCTGGGTGTCCACTGCTATGCTTGTTTCTGGATATTGGTGCCTCACGCCTCGTATCCGCCTCAAACGCCCGGCAGCTAGCCGGATGTAAAATTGTCACCCAATCAAATGGATGAACGCAGTCCAAACGTCCGGGCAGTTTGCTCGATCATTGTCTGAACATAAAATTATCACCCGTCCGGACGCCCAAAACGAAGTCAAACGTCCGGGCTGACCGGCAACCCCATATCCAGTCCATATGTGGGGCAGATATGGGGACGTCTGGATACGTCTGTCACGTCGGATGTGGTCCACAATGGCTCATCTGGTCCCACATATATTAAACCCTATTCACACTTCAGAGAAAATCCTAACCGCACTCCGTTCCACTCCCCGTCGCCCCCCATGCTCCTTTCCGGCGAACTCTGGCGTATTCCAACATGGCTGCCAGTGGATCCGAATCCAAGATGTTGGGATCCGACGATTGGGACCTCATCCCTTGTAGTTCCGACAAGAGGATGGTCGTATGGCTGCACTCTGACGCTCTCGGGAGGAGCGCACCCGGACGCGGACGGACTCGTTTCGATGGGAATCCATTGCATCCGCGCAATTGCTGATTGGATCCGTCGGGGCTCGTGGTGGGAGGCGATATACCCCTGCCTTGCTAGACGCGGTGCAGTCCGTCTGGCGTCCAACCTTGGGATAGCGGCGCAACCCATTCAGTGGTGTGTCGTCCCCGCGGGGTTGGGCTCCAAGTCGGAGGTAAACGCCTGCATGGCGTACGGCAAGCACACTGCGGACGCGAGGCATGCCCGCTGTGCAGGGCACCAAGGCCGGATGGCCACAGAGGTGAAGTCGCACCTTGCAGACGTGAGGCATGCCTGCCGGGCAAGGCACCAAGCATGGGTGGCTGCGGAAGCTCTCATACCCGAGGCTGCGGAGGCGGAGTCACAGGCCGCCAGGCCCGTCCGATCCACAAGTCCATCATCGATCTCACGTCCACCCGGTGACGGACATGCCGTGGACTCCGACGAGGAAGAGTAGGGAATGGAAGACGGCGACGTCTTGACTCTTGAGTCCCATGAGCAGGTCCGTGAGCCATGTTCTACTCAACCTCGCCAAGGACCGCATCTTCACTCTAAGAGGCTCAGCTGGACATGGACACAACCAGAACAATAAGGACGGTCGCAGGCACACATTTATCCTAGTTTTACATTGCATGTAATTGTATGGATTTGATTAATTCAATTTAAGGTAACCGGTTGTGAAATTGAATTTTTACATGCTGACCGGCCACTATTCATGGATGCACCACTCAAATTAGATATACGTGGTCGTGATTGTAGATGCTCTCAAGATCCCAGATCTTCCATGGTGCCGTCGTGGATCATTTCAACCTCTCACGTGAGTGTTGTGCACTGGGCACATGGACGTAGTACGTTGGTCCCTTGTTGGCAAACGGCAACACCGACCCACCTCTCCAGACTCCAGGGTGGACGGGAGTTGATGGTCATGAATCATGGATCAAACAGTAGGCAGGGAGTACAAATGAACCAATTTATTCATTTAGTTGCAGGCTCACTCACCTCGCCGCAAGCAGTAATGCTCACCACTGTTGCCTGGCTACAGTCAAGTTGGAGTTGGATGTCCTCCTGTCCAGTGTCCACTGCTCCCGTGTTGTTGACACAATAATAATCATAATCATAACAATCCCTTTAGATTAGCGTACTGCCGAATTCCATGGGTGAAATTAAAGGTCCGGTCTCCTTCTATCAGATAATTTAAGTGTGCTGACCGGGCCTGCCGCTCGGTGGTCTCCTTCTATCAGAGAGGGATGTGGACACGTCCGGGCCAAGAGCAGGTTGCCTGGCCAGTAGGAGTATGCTGCATTTCGAAGCTACTAGTACTAATAAACAGATGGTGAATTGGTGATGCATCACGGGTCGGATCGGGCATACGCGTCCCAGTGGAGTTCACTAAACCCCGTGGCGAGGCCAGCGAGCGAGCGAACCAAACCCAACCCGACCCACCTATCACGTTCGCCTACTTAATGAGGCCACCGCCGAGATGGCTCGAGAGCCAAGCTCAGCAGCCGCCCGACGGTGACCCGAATTACTCACCCAACCCCACCCAGTGCCCACCGGCCACTCTTGAGGAGAAGCTTGCCAACTTTCTTTCTGCGTGTGCGTTTTGCAGCCCCGCCCGATCTCGTAGCCTCGACGTTTATGGTGGGCGTTTGGCCGTTTCCATGCGAGGGAGGGAGGGAGGGTGTCATGTCAGTTACGCCCAAAGTCTTCTTTCCGCAAACAACAAAAAAGTTTAGCCGAAACGTAAATGGCAAATCGACAAATCCGAAGGTGTCGTGTGCCAACAAGGCCCAGGTCTGGCGCCTCCTACGTAGGTGCCTATTTGCTGACTTGCGGGCTCCACGGAATTCAGACTGTCCGGGTTTGCTCCAAAAATAGCGTTGGCGTGTGTGTGCGTCACTCACTCCATCGATGAGAATGACAGCCCGGAACTTCCTTCGTGTCTCGTTGGTTTTCTTTTAGGGGGATATCTCGTTGGTTGCTAGGCATTGACGTGGCACCGTGATTTTTCGAATGTCTACTCGACAGTGTTTACCTAGTTGTTCTTGCAGTGAGGGGCGATGACGATGACGCACATTTGGCTCGCTCTAATAGTAGTTGTGGTGGTCGCTAGATGATCTATGGATCTGATTGTAATTTTTGTTATTTCTGAAGTCCATAATTATTTATGAGTAACTTGAAAGTTCCGCGTGAGAAAAAAAATGATTAAGTTTCAAAAAGCATGCAAACGTTATTAACGAAAACACACCATCACAACTACATAACACGACTACACACACCATGTATGTACTTCTAACAAGACCATCAACATTTACGTATGTATGAGCGTCTGCGTTTATATTATGTTAAAAAAAACAAGACCATCAACAAATGTACCTCGACGTGTCCTGATCATCATCATTACGTCACTCCACGAGCTGGAGACTCCGATCGTAAGACAGACGAATAGCACAAGCTGCTGGAGCATCCTGGACTAGGGATTTTGGTGGTGTCAATGACCTTCCTCCATAATCAACAGCTACAGTGCATCGACCTTTCGCCGTTTGCAGCTTTATACAATGGGATCTTTTTGTCACGACTCGATTGTTTGCTTGTGCTTGCATGGTCATCATGTGCAATGTCACATCATGATCGTGCATATGTGTACTTGTTGGGATCATGAAAAGTGGAGGCGACATCACAGGAGGAACAAAGTTTGAACTCCACGACAACGTGATGAGGCCAAAAAGAGTTTAAAACACGCTGAAAACAACCATACGAAACACCTATATCATTGCCATACCTGACTTCACGCCAGAGGACTTGGGACTGTAGATCGATGGAATGAGAGAGCAAAGCACCTTTTGGTGCTGCCATTGCTATTGCCAAGAATATATAGGCGTTGGGCGCCAGTATAACAAGGACGCAGAGCGTCAGTACAACAGAGAGAGTGGGCGCTAGCGCCAGTACGTGCATGTGATCGTGGGTGAGTGCATGCAGTACATGGGAGATAGAGACAACGGCTAACACCCCGCCGCAGGTTGAGCGTCCGATGGCCGGATGCACAAGCTGGACCGAAGTCTTGGAAAGCCGCCGTAGGTAGCCCTTTGGTGAGAATGTTGGCACATGCAGGACAGGGAGCTCACCGAGCACCACCTTCTCGCGAACGAAGTGGATGTCGATCTTGATATGCTTGGTCCGTCGATGGTGGATAGGGTTGGCCTCCATGTAAACTGACGAGATGTTGTCGCAGAAGACGATGCTGGCGTGAGGTAGTGGAACTGAGAGCTCGCCGAGGAGTTGGCGGATCCAACAACTCTCAACGATCGCGCGGTACTCGGCTTCGGCGCTCGAGCATGAGACCGTGGCCAGTCTCTTGGAGGACCAGGAGATGAGCGAGTCACCGAGGAACACCGCGTAGCCGGATGTCGAGCGGTGCGTGTCTGGGCATCCGGCCCAGTATGCGTCGGAGTACGCGACGAGGTCGAGGGAGCCGAAGCGCCGGAGATGTAGTCCGTGCGTGGTGGTGCCGCGGAGATAGCGTAGGATGCGCTTGGCCAGCGCAAGGTGGACGTCGCATGGGTCATGCATCACCAGACAATATTGTTGAACGGCGTAGGCGATGTCCGGTCTTGTCATGGTCATGTACTGTAGGGCGCCGACGAGACTGCGTACTCGGAGGCGTCGGGGGCGAGGGCGCCGGCACTAGTAGAGACTTTGGCACGCGTGTCCACCGGCGTGGATGCCGGTTTGCACCCCTGCATGTTGGCGCGGTCCAGGACCTCATCGGCGTACTTGCTCTGGGAGAGGAAGAAGCCGTCCATGGAGCGAGTGACGGCGATCCCGAGGAAGTAGTGCAGGGGGCCGAGGTCTTTCATAGAGAACTCGGCCGACAGGAGCCGCTGGAGGTGCCGGAGAAGCGTCGGCGTCGAGGCGGAGGATGATGTCATCAACGTAGAGTAGGAGGTAGGCGGTGTCGGTGTCGGAGTGGAGCATGAACAGCGATGGGTCCGCCAGTGAGCTGTGGAAGCCGAGGTCGTAGACGTAGGCGGCGAAACGGGCGAACCAGGCGCGTGGCGCCTGCTTAAGTCCATAGAGGGACTTGTCCAACAAGCACATGTGGTCGGGGCGATCGGTGTCGACGAAGCCTGCCGGCTGCTGGTAATACACCTGCTCGGAGAGATGCCCAAGGAGGAGTGCATTGTTGACGTCCATCTGGTGCACCGACCACTGTCGCGAGGCGGCGATGGTGAGCACGACGTGGATCGTGGCCGCCTTGACCACTAGAGAGAAGGTCTCGTCGAAGTCTACACCAGTGCGCTTTGAGAAGCCGCGCACCACCCAGCGTGCTTTGTAGCGTTCGAGTGAGCCATCGGACTTGAGCTTGTGGCGGAAGAGCCACTTGCCGGTGACTATGTTCGCGCTGTGAGGTCGAGGGACGAGGCACTGATGACCCACAAGTATAGGGGATCAATCGTAGTCCTTTCGATAAATAAGAGTGTCGAACCCAACGAGGAGCAGAAGGAAATGACAAGCGATTTTCAGCAAGGTAATTTCTGCAAGCTCTAAAATTGTCGGTAACAGGTAGTTTCATAGCAAGATAATTTGTAACGACCTAGTAACGGCAACGGCAACAAAAATGCAGCAAGGTAGACCAATCCTTTTTGTAGCAAAGGACAGGCTGGAACGGTCTCTTATAATAAGCAAAGCGTTCTTGAGGGCACACGGGAATTTCATGTAGTCACTTTCATCATGCTGGTTTGATTCGCGTTCGCTACTTTGATAATTTGATATGTTGGTGGACCGGTGCTTGGGTGTTGTTCTTACTTGAACAAGCCTTTCACTTATGATTAACCCCCTCGCAAGCATCCACAACTACAAAAGAAGAATTAAGATAACATCTAACCATAACATTAAACATATGGATCCAAATCAGCCCCTTACGGAATAGCGCATAAACTAGGGGTTAAGTTTCTGTCACTCTAGCAACTCATCATCTAATAACACTCCACAATGCATTCCCTTAGGCCCAAAGATGGTGAAGTGTCATGTAGTTGATGTTCACATAACACCATGAAGGGAATCACAACATACATATCATCAGAATATCGAATGAATATCAAATTCACATGATTACTTGCAACATGACTTCTCCCGTGGCCTCAAGAACAAGGGCAACTACTCACAAATAATATTCATGCTCAAGATCAGAGGGATATTAAATAGCTTAATGGATCTTAACATACAATATTCCACCAAATAAACCATCTATCATCAACTACAAGATGTAATCAACACTACTAGTCACCCACATGTACCAATCTGAAGTTTTGATACAAAGATTGAATACAAGAGATGAACTAGGGTATGAAATGAGATGGTGTTGTTGAAGATGTTGATGAATATTTGCCTCCCCAAGATGAGAGGGTTGTTGGTGATGACGATGGCTTCAATTTCCCCCTCCCGGAGGAAAGTTCCCTCAACAGAATCGCCCCGCTGGAGGGCAAAAGTGCTCCTGCACAAGTTCTGCCTCGAGACGGCGGTGCTCCCTCCCGAAAGTCCTCCCTTATTTTTTTTTCTAGGTCAAAAGACCTTATATACCAGAAGATGGGCACCAGAGGTGGGCCAGGGCCCCCACTACCCACCAGGGCGCGCCTGGAGGGGGTGGCGCGCCCTGGTGCCTAGTTGGCACCTGGGTTGCCCCCTCTAGTATTTCATTATTCCAATATTTTTTTTACTTCCAAAATAATTCTTCGTGAAATTTCAGCTCATTTGGAGATGTGCAGAATAGGTATCTCTCACATAGCTTTTTCAGGTCCAGAATTCCAGCTGCCGACATTCTCCCTCTTCGTGTAAACCTTGAAAGCCGATATCGAAAATCATGTCCACGTGTTTAGAGAGAGATGTGTCTATAAAAACAAAATATGGACATAGTAGCATCATGCTTATCTTTCTCTAATAATAATAAAGCACGGATTGACTCCGTGGGTTCATCGTCACAATACATTTCTTCCCGTGATTTTACGCTTTCAGTTTAAATTTAAAACATATTCGAGGTGGTACTAATCTGTCTATATATCCTGCTTGTAAGTCAAAGACGCTCATCGACTTGCAACAACGATTGGGCCGGCCCACCAGTAAGGGCCGAACGCAAGGGGCGACCTCAGCGTCGCCGGGATCTCGTGCGCGGCGAGGACGCTGGCCCTATACGGTTTCCTTCGCTAGGTGATGAGTACTTTGACCGGTCAAGGCAAAATATCCTTCGTGTACCACTCCACGTACTCCATGTAGTGCCTTTTTTGTTTCCTTATTGAGCCACGTAGTTACGAACGAGAAAATTGCACAGGCTCAGGGCACAACTAGAGTAAATCTTTGAGAATAACTCTCCTCCCGTTCACTATATATAGCAAGAAAAAGAATTAGACGTGCGGACGTATAATCTGATCACTTGCCACATATCCAAAAAACAATTTATGCATGTTCTAATTTGATGTGATTGTGCCTTCTAAAAAATGCCATGTAGTTTTTAAAATCGTTCATGAATTTTAGAATGTTTATGTGTTTTAACAATAGTGTTCATATATCAAAATAATGCTCACGCCAATTGAAAATTGTTCACCTTTTTCTCAAATAAAATTGTTCATGTAATTCTAAAAAGTGTTCACATGCTTACAAATATTTTGTAATTAAAAAAAATCATGATCTTTAAAAAAGTCCATGTGATTTAAAAAGTATTTATGTATTTCAAAAAGAATGTCAATGCATTTTGAAAATCAAATATACAATTTAAAAGTGAATGGGTGTATGAGAGACGGTGTATGTACTAGGTGCAAGCCGTAGCTCGGCAAGGGCACGTCCAGCTCGACGAGATTAATTCTCAACTGTTAGACATTCACTTGCGACGATGTTGTTCAATGGCAAGTGTGTGTGGGTTTAGTGTTTAGGTAGTGGCCAAGACCATCACTTTGGGATTGGCCACGTTCAGACACATTGCGATTAGGTGGACACCGCGACCATGGTTGGCGGGAAAGAGGATAAGCTACAACAAGGATATGGGCAATGTTGAAATATATAAGGTGAATCTTTGGAGGGATCTAAAATTGTGCTTCCATTATACTAGAAGCATGCATTTTTTTTCTTCCGTTGCAACGCACGGGCATGTTTGCTAGTTATTACAACAACAATAAACTTTATCATAAAACTTCTTATGAGCAAGTAACAATTCATCACAACATCAAAATATAAAGTATAAACTTTCTTGAAAACTAACAAACTATGTTCTCAGTCAACTTTGCAATTGCAATCCATCATATTTTCAGGAAGGGTCTCGTATCGGAGCCTTTTGGCAAGTCCACATACTCAACCATCATTTAGTCTTCTATTATTGCTAACACTCACAACATAAATATGAGCAAAAAGTTCAATCAGACACATAGAGATAGGGGCTTATAGTTTCGCCTCCCAACTTATTCACCTCAAGGGTGATATCAACAATAGTAACTCATGATCACCCATATCCAACTGGATATATGTGCCTAGATCTTTCCCCACCACATGATGCTTGCAAAATAGAAAAAATAAAAGGGGAACACTTTGACTCTTGCATAAAAAGTAAAAGATAGGCCCTTCACAGAGGAAAGCAGAGGTTGACATGCGCTTTTTGGTTTTGTATGCACAATCTCTGAATGAAAAAGAACGTCTCGTTATATTGCGCCTTATGATAGCAACCTTTATTATGCAGCCTGTCGCTTTACTGCTTTGTCATCACAAGTTCGTACAACGCTTATTTTCCTTTACACTAGATGATCAAACACATTTAGAAGCAATTTTTATTGCCTTATGCACCAATGACAACTTAATTGAAGGATCATACTCAATCCATAGGTAGGTATGGTGGACTCTCAAAACATGAATTTGGGTTTAAGGTTTTTGGATGCACAAGTAGTATCTCTACTTGGTGCGGATTTTTGGCTGGCAAAGATATTGGGCAAGCACCACATCTTGGAGGATCTATGATAATATAACTTCTATGTAAATATGAACACACATAAATTATTACGTTGTCTTGCTTGTCCAACGTCAACAATTTGGCATGAAATATTTAATGGGGCTCACAATCATAAAAGATGTCCAAGATGGTGTATTTGCACGTGAATATTCTCTTCCCTTATTAATTCTTTCATGAATTGCATTATTGACCAATGCTATGTTTGTCAACTTTCAATAAAAAATTTACCACTTATACTTTTCCTTATGTGATGTCATTACTTACCATAAGATTAGCATATGATCTTTTTTCATTATTTCCTTTATTTTGATTAAAACATAAAAGTAAAGAGGCAAAAACTCAAACTAATCTTTAATATATATAAAGTGGGTGAGTGCATGCGGTATGTGGGAGAGAGAGGCAACCGCTAACAGGGACAACCGTCTTGACATCCACATGGAGCAAGCCGTTGTTGATGCGTGATTTGCGTCGATCGTGTATACATGGGCATACATAGTCCAAAATGAGATGGTGAGGACGATACAAGCACCCCTCAACATGGTCGAACAACATCATCGAGATGCGAGACGTGATGTACCAGGGTTAAACCCTCAACATGGTAGAATCTGTGTGTCCTGCCTGTAGTGATCTAATTACAATACATTAATGGTTACAATGGTGTCCATGTGTACGAAGGATAGATTCCACGCCAACCATAACTTTTGTGATGTTTCGTGACCCGTGAGTTGCGTGTTCCTTGTCGTGGTCATCGATCTCTTACATATGTGTTCTCGGATACCATGAACTTTAGATTCACTTTTCTCTCGCCAACAACGCATGGATATTTATCTAAGCATTTATGAAGTAGAGAATAAAGGACAATGGATTTTCGCTATCGGGTTGTATGGAGCCTGAAACTTTCAAAAATTCAAAAATCAACCTTTTAAGTTTCAGAAAGTTAGAAACTACACAAGTACTTAGAGATGTATACTAGATGTGCGTGAAGCTTCATCACACAATATGTTTTGATGTGAGTTGTAAAAAATCATGTACTTTATAGTGAATAGTATATGTGCTAGAAATACATGAACAATCTACAAATCATTCAAATTTAAAAAGAAATACCTGAGTTTTCTCTCATTTTTGTGTAGCCCGCGTAAAAAGGTAGTTCATTATGAAACTTTGTAGACAAGTAGATTACATCCATATGTATGTGTGTATTTGTTTTCAGAAAAATTTAGTGCCTAGATTTTTTTTTGAAAAACTTAAATTAAGAGCTTCATGGAGTTCGAGCTCATTAACAATTTTCGAGAGTAAGGGCATCTCCAACACTAACCCGCAAATTCTCTTCGGCATCCATTCGTGGATAGAGGGGACCCGTTCATGGACAGGAATATGGGAGGCATCCATCCCACGCTGCCCGCATATAACTCAAGACGGGTTTCAACTAACTAGACGAAATTGAAGGAAATATGCCCTAGAGGCAATAATAAAGTTGTTATTTATATTTCCTTATATCATGATAAATGTTTATTGTTCATGCTAGAATTGTATTAACTGGAAACTTAGTACATGCGTGAATACATAGACAAACCAGAGTGTCCCTAGTATGCCTCTACTTGACTAGCTCGTTAATCAAAGATGGTTAAGTTTCCTAACCATAGACATGTGTTGTCATTGATGAACGGGATCACATCATTAGAGAATGATGTGATGGACAAGACCCATTCGTTAGCTTAGCATAATGATCGTTAAGTTTTATTGCCATTGCTTTCTTCATGACTTATACATATTCCTCTGACTATGAGATTATGCAACTTCCGAATACCGGAGGAACACCTTGTGTGCTATCAAATGTCAAAACATAACTGGGTGATTATAAAGATGCTCTGGTGTGTCTCCGAAGGTGTTTGTTGGGTTGGCATAGATCGAGATTAGGATTTGTCACTCCGTGTATCGGAGAGGTATCTCTGGGCCCTCTCGGTAATGCACATCACTATGAGCCTTGCAAGCAATGTGACTAATGAGTTAGTTACGCGATGATGCATTACGGAACGAGTAAAGAGACTTGCCGGTAACGAGATTGAACTAGGTATGATGATACAGACGATCAAATCTCGGGCAAGTAACATACCGATGATAAAGGGAATAATGTATGTTGTTATGCGGTTTGACCGATAAAGATCTTTGTAGAATATGTAGGAGCCAATATGAGAATCCAGGTTCCGCTATTGGTTATTGACCGGAGATGTGTCTCGGTCATGTCTACATAGTTCTCGAACCCGTAGGGTCCGCACGCTTAACGTTCGATGACGATTTGTATTATGAGTTATGTGATTTGATGACCGAAGTTTGTTCAGAGTCCCAGATGAGCTCACGGACATGACGAGGAGTCTCGAAATGGTCGAGAGGTAAAGATTCATATATTGGAAGGTTATATTCGAACATCGGAATGGTTCCGAGTGATCCGGGTATTTTTTTCGGAGTACCGAGGGTTACCGGAACCCCCGGGGAAGTTAATGGGACTTAGTGGGCTTTAGTGGAGAGAGGGAAGAAGGGCCATGAGGTGGTGCGCGCCTCCCCCCTGCCCAAACCAAATTGGACAAGGGGTGGGGCCGCGGCCCCCTCCTTCCTTCTCCTTCTCCCCTCCTTCCTTTCCCTCTGGTGGAAGAAAGGAAGGGGGGGGGGGAATCCTACTTGGACTAGGAGTCCAAGTAGGACTCCCCCCTTGGCGCGCCCCTCTTGGCGGCCGGCCTCTCTCCCTTCCTCCTTTATATACGTGGCCAGGGGGAACCCCAAAGCACAACAGACATTCTCTTAGCCGTGTGCGGTGCCCCCCTCCATAGTTTAACACCTCGGTCATATCGTCGTAGTGCTTAGGCGAAGCCCTGCGCCGGTAACTTCATCATCACTGTCGCCACGCCGTCGTGCTGACGGAACTCTCCCTCGTCCTCAACTGGATCAAGAGCTCGAGGGACGCCATCATGCTGAACACGGAGGTGCCGTATGTTCGGTACTTGGATCGGTTGGATCGTGAAGACGTTCGACTACATCAACCGCGTTACTAAACGCTTCCGCTTTTGGTCTACGAGGATACGTGGACACACTCTCCCCTCTCGTTGATATGCATCTCCTAGATAGATCTTGCGTGATTGTAGGAATTTTTTTGAAATTGCATGCTATGTTCCCCAACAGAAATTCATGCAAACAAAACAGATTATCATATAAATCGGAGCACATTCATTACAATTAAGACATTTTTCATATAAGCAGGATGAAACTCATTACATTTTGGACAATTTTTAACTAAACCCTACACCAAAGCTAATGTAGATGATCGCCGGTGCATGTTCCCCATGTCCGGCCATGAGCCACAAGAACCGAAGCTCCGACCATTCCCTTCGCCTTCTCCAGTTCCGCCTCGGTGCTCTCTAGCTCTGCCTCCATAACCTCCGCCATCGTAGCCTAAGCGGCTAATCGGCCAATGATGATCAACCCACCAAGCTTGGCTTTAGCGGGAGGGAAGGAGAGGTGGCCTTCTTGGGACCCGGGCGGCGGTGACCTACCACGCACTACTCTTCATGCCCGCCGACGACGCCTGCAGACATGCCAACTTCATGGTCATGGCACTGGGGTGCGGGCGTGGTGGAGCCGGCATCCTCGTCGTTGCTCTTGCCGAACGCCTTGTCCGCCGCCTTGTCCATCTCCCTATAGGTGGTCTCTAATTCCGCCTGATGGAGGCGATACCGCCAACGGGCGCGGCGGATGTCGCGAGCGGAGTGATAAGAGTTGACCAACGCCTCTGCTTCCGCCACTTCCATGTCTAGTATGATGGCAGTGCCGTCGGCTATTTGCTCCTCGAGGAGGCCAAGTTTGTATGCCTGGTCGGCCTTCACTTATCGGAACTTGGCCCCCTGCTCCTCCCGTATCATGTCCGTGTTGTGCGCACAAGCCTCTTCGATGGTGAGGCTGGCATGCACCCGCAAGGAGGGTGGCACCAGCTCGTCCTCACCACGTCCTTCATTGGGACGTCGGCGGCTGTCGTCTTCCTGCCAGCCGGCAGCAATGGTGGTCATCTCCTTCTTCTGCTTGGACGAGTGATACATATCCAACGTATCTATAATTCTTTATAGTTCCATGATATTATAGTATCAATCTTGGATGTTTTATATGCAATATATATTATTTTTTGGTACTAACCTATTAACCTAGTGTCAAGTGTCAGTTGCTGTCTTTTGCCTGTTTTTGGTTTTCCAGGAAATTAGTACCAAATGGAGTCCAAATGCTACGAAATTTTTTGAAGATTTTTTTCTGGACACAAGAGACCCTGGAAGCTTCGGGGGAGGGACAGAAGGCAAAGGAGTAGGCCACAAGGCACCTAGGCGCACCCAGGGGCGCGCCTAAGTACCTTCTGGGTCACTCGTTTCTCCGTTTGACCTAATTCCAGTTCTATAAATTCTCTAAAATTGGGAAACCAATAGAGAGCCACCTGAAACACTTTTTTTGCCACAACAAGCTTCTGATCTGGAGGCCTTTTCTGACACTCTGCCGGAGGGGGCATCGATCACGGAGGGCCTCTACATCAACCTTCCTACCCTTTCGATGATGTGTGAGTAGTTTACGACAGACCTACGTGTCCATAGCTAGTAGCTAGATGGCTTATTTTCTCTCTTTCATCCTCAATACAATGTTCTTCTCGATGTTCTTGGAGTTCTAATCGATGTAATCTTCTTTTGAGGTGTGTTTATTGAGATCCTATGAATTGTGGGTTTATGATCAGATTATTCATGAATATTATTTGAGTCTTTTCTGAATTCTTATATGCATGATTATTATAGCTTTGTATTTCTCTCCGATCTATCGGTTTGCTTTGGCCAACTAGATTGATTTATCTTGCAATGGGAGAGGTGCTTTGTGATGGGTTCAATTTTTCGGCGATATATATTTCAGTGATAGAAGGAGACAAGACACGTATTTGTATTGTTGCCATTAAGGGTAAAACGATGGGGTTTATTCATATTGACTGAGTTTACTTTATGTACATCATGTCATCTTGCTTAAGGCGTTACTCCGTTCTTTATGAACTTAATACTCTAGATGCATGCTGGATATCGGTCGATCTGTGGAGTAATAGTAGTAGATACAGGCAGGAGTCGGTCTACTTGTCTCGGACGTGATGCCTATATACATGGTCATTGCCTTGAATATCGTCATAACTATGCGCGTTTCTATCAACTGCCCAACAATAATTTCTTTACCCACCGTATGCTATTATCAAGAGAGAAGCCTCTAGTGAAACTATGGCCCCATGTTAAAATTCAAAAATTCCTTGCTGCAATTTATTTACCTTTATTTTATTTTGTGTTTTTT
This sequence comes from Aegilops bicornis, assembly GCA_021605145.1. Lineage (NCBI taxonomy): Eukaryota > Viridiplantae > Streptophyta > Magnoliopsida > Poales > Poaceae > Aegilops > Aegilops bicornis. The sequence goes on from CM038675.1 coordinate 300,902,777, forward strand.
ATCTCTTTATCATTATGTGACTTGATCCTTGCAATTAACCGCCAAGGGATTGACAACCCCTTGTTTGCGTTGGGTGCAAGTATTTGTTCTTTTATGTGTAGGTGTTGTTCACGAGGTCTTGTGTGATTCTCCTACTGGATTGACAACCTTGGTTCTTAACTGAGAGAAATACTTATCTCTACTGCACTGCATCATCCTCTCCTCTTCGGGGAAATCTCGACGCAGCTCACAAGTAGCAGGAAGAATTTCTGGCGCAGTTGCCGGGGAGACATCACCAAAACCAATCAAGTACCACGCATAGACTTTCATCTCCTTGAATTTACTTTATTTGCAATTTGCCTCTCGTTTTTGTCTCCCCCGCTTGTAAAATATTTTCACAAAAACACAAAAGCATTTTCTGTTTGCCTTTTTGTTTTTTGCTTGTTTGCTTGCTTGAAGTTGTCATCATGTCTCAGTTTGTTATTGAAAAAAGTGAGGATGGTAAAATTCCTAAAGTTGAAATTCCCTCGAACTCGAATTCTAAAACTTTTGTGACAAGAAGCGGGAATATCATAGGAAAGAGCATTATTCAAGAATTCTTTTATTGTAGGGAACTTTGGTTTGCGATGACATTCCTATTCTTAAAAGAAGTTGAAGTTATCTCGAAGCTTTTTCTGCACTTTTCTTAAGCTTGAGAGAAGATGTATTCGTACTCATCCCACTTTGCAAGGATTATTCTATGAGTTGCCTATTATAAACAACCCCGAGGCTAAAAAGATAGCTAATCTTATCTTCATGAATTAATTTGATTATATAGTACGAGAGACCAGAGAGATCTTTGATTTTTATAATATGAATCATGAAAAATCTGTGATAGATGAGATTTTATATAATGAAGATTATTTTTTAAGGTACTTGTATCGTGATAATCACACTTTTGATGAGAATACTAAAAAGGAAGTACCTCCCTTAAACATAATCCAACGAGTTTTCAATGGCATTTATCAACAATACTCTTGGATTGTAAAAGGGAACCAATAAGGATTTGAGCATAGACAACTTAACATTGCTAAGATTTTGGTTGATGATGTGTTTCATATTACTTTTGAGAAACCACCTGATAAACACACATCATCAGATAAGGGAGTGAAGGATGACAATACTTGAAACTATGCATTACACCTAGCTAGGGGCGTAAAACAATAGCGCTTGTTGGGAGGCAACCCAATAGTTATCTTTATATTTCTTGTTTCTTTTCTGTTTTTTGCTGTGCACAAAATTGTGCTACTATTATGGTTGTGTTTTTGTGTTTTAATTAGTGTTTGTGCCAAGTAAAGCCTTTTGGATGATTTAGTTGATAGTTGAATCGATTCTATGAAAAAACAAAAAATTTTGTGCCCAGTAGCAGAATTGTTTAAATTCACTGGAACATGCTTTTGATTTGAATATTTTACACATGATTGACATACAAATTTCCCACGTTGTCCTAAAGTTCAGAACTTTTGGAGTTACAGAAGTATAGTCATAGTTCAGATTACTAGAGAGTGTTCTGTTTTTGATGATTCTGCCTTCGTTGCATTGTTTGGTTGTTTTGACGAATCTATGGATTTTATCGGGGAGGGTATAAGCCATGGTGAAGTTAGAATATAGTAGGTATTACGCAATAATAAAATATGAATAGGTTTACAACAATACCTAAAGTTTGTGATTTGGTTATTATACTAACAGATCTCACGAGTTTTCTGTTGAGTTTTGTGTGCTGAAGTTTTCAAGTTTTAAGTGAGATCACAATGGGTGAAGGAATAGAGAGTGGCAAGACCCTAAGCTTGGGGATGCCCATGGCACCCAAAGGAAATATCTAAGTACACCCAACCATCTAAGCTTGGGGATGCCCCGGATGGCATCCCCTCTTTCGTCTACCTACCATGTTTGATTTTTAGTTTGCCACAATCATCTTTGCTAGACACACCTTATTGAGAGGGACACACATTATTCGTGATTTGTTAGAAGACTCTTTGTGCTTCACTTATATCTTTTGAGCTAGGCAACTGCTCTAATGCTTTGCTTATATCCTTTAGAGCAGGGCGGTGGTTATATTTTAAAGAAATTGTTGCACTCTAATGCTTCACTTAAATCATTTTGAGAGTTTAATAAAAGTAATGGCAATATGCACGGGTTGTGAATTTGGTCCTACTATGATAGGTATTCAAGAGGGGTATAATAAAAACTTTGTTGTAGATCACCGAATATGATAAGTTTGATTCCTTGCATAGCTTTGTGATATTAAGATGGTAATATGTGGGAGGTACTAGTGAATGATTGTGGTTTAGTAAGAATATTGGTGTTAAGGTTTGTGATTCCCAAAGCATGCACATGTAGTCTCTCGTTATGCTAAGAAGTTGGAGCATGATTTGTTATTGATTGTCTTCTTTATGAGCGGCGATCGGGAACGAGCGATGGTCTTTTCCTACCAATCTATCCCCATAGGAGCATGTGTAGTAGTACTTTGCTTCGAGGGCTAATAAACTTCCACAAAAGTATGTGATTTCTTTATGACTAATGTGAGTCCATGGATTATACACACTCTCACATTTCCACAATTTGCTAGTCTCTTCGGTATCGTGCATTGCCTTTCTCACCTCGAGATGTGGTGCAAACTTCGCCCGTGCATCCAAACCCCGTGATATGATACACCCTATCACACATAAGCCGCCTTATATCTTCCTCAAAACAACCACCATACCTACCTATTATGCCATTTCCATAGCCATTCCGAGATATATTGCCATGCAACTTCCACCGTTCCATTTTTATGACACACATCATCATTGTCATATTGCTTTGCATGATCATATAGCTGACATAGTATTTGTGGCTCAGCCACCATTCATTATTTTTATACATGTTACGCTAGATCATTGCACATCTTGGTACACTGCGTGAGGCATTCATATAAAGTCATATTTTGTTCTAGTATCAAGTTGAAATTTTGAGTTATAAGTAAATAGAAGTGTGATGGTCATCATTATTCATTATTAGAGCATTGTCCCATGTGAGGAAATAAAAAAGAGAGGAAAAAAAGAGCCCAAGAAAAAACAGGCCAAAAAGATCTCACCAAAAAAAATGAGAGAAAAAGAGAGAAGGGGCAATGTTACTATCTTTTTCCACACTTGTGCTTCAAAGTAGCACCATGTTTTCATATAGAGAGTCTCCTATGCTTTCAGTTTCATATACTAGTGGGAATTTTTCATTATAGAACTTGGCTTGTATATTTCAATGATGGGCTTCCTCAAATGCCCGAGGTCTTCACGAGCAAGAGAGTTGGATGCACACCCACTTAGTTTTATTTTTTAGCTTTCATACACTTATAGCTCTTAGTGCATGATACGTCCATTTTGCATCATGCTTTTATATCGATATTTATCGCATTATGGGTTGTTATTACACATTATGTCACAATACTTATGCCTATTCTCTCTTATTTTACAAGGTTTACATGAAGAGGGTGAACGCTGGCAGCTGGAATTCTGCGCTGGAAAAGGAGCAAATATTAGAGACCTATTCTGCACAACTCCAAAAGTCCCGAAACTTCACGGAGGCACTTTTTGGAATTAATAAAAAATACTGGCGAAAGAATCAACCAGAGGGGCCCTACACCCTGGCCACGAGGGTGAGGGGCGCACCCCCCTGCCTCGTGGGCCCCCTGGCAGGCCTCCGGTGCCCATCTTCTGCTATATGAAGTCTTTCGTCCTAGAAAAAAATCAGAAGGAAGCTTTCGGGACGAAGCGCCGCCGTCTCGAGGCGGAACCTTGGCAGAACCAATCTAGGGCTCCCATGAGCGGTTCTGCTGGGAAACATCCTCCGGAGGGGGAAATCATCACCATCGTCATCACCATCGATCCTCTCATCGGGAGGGGGTCAATCTCCATCAACTTCTTCACCAGCACCATCTCATCTCAAACCCTAGTTCATCTCTTGTATCCAATCTTTATCTCAAAACCTCAGATTGGTACATGTGGGTTGCTAGTAGTGTTGATTACTCCTTGTAGTTGATGCTAGTTGGTTTATTTGGTGAAAGATCATATGTTCAGATCCTTTATGCATATTAATACCCCTCTGATTATGAACATGAATATGATTTGTGAGTAGTTACGTTTGTTCACGAGGACATGGGAGAAGTCTTGCTATAAGTAGTCATGTGAATTTGGTATTAGATTCGATATTTTGATGAGATGTATGTTGTCTTTCCTCTAGTGGTGTTATGTGAACGTCGACTACATGGCACTTCACCATTATTTGGGCCTAGAGGAAGGCATTGGGAAGTAATAAGTAGATGATGGGTTGCTAGAGTGACAGAAGCTTAAACCCTAGTTTATGCGTTGCTTCGTAAGGGGCTGATTTGGATCCAAATGTTTCATGCTATGGTTAGGTTTACCTTAATACTTCTTTTGTAGTTGCGGATGCTTGCAGGAGGGGCTAATCACGAGTGGGATGCTTGTCCAAGGAAGGGCAGTACCCAAGCACCGGTCCACTCACATATCAAATTATCAAAGTAACGAACGCGAATCATATGAGCGTGATGAAAACTAGCTTGACGATAATTCCCATGTGTCCTCGGGAGCGTTTTCCTTTATATAAGAGTTTGTCCAGGCTTGTCCTTTGCTACAAAAAGGATTGGGCCACCTTTCTGCACCTTGTTTACTTTTATTACTTGCTACCCGTTACAAATTATCTTATCACAAAACTATCTGTTACGGATAATTTCAGTGCTTGCAGAGAATACCTTGCTGAAAACCGCTTACCGTTTCCTTCTGCTCCTCGTTGGGTTCGACACTCTTACTTATCGAAAGGACTACGATAGATCCCCTATACTTGTGGGTCATCAGTGCATCCCTTGCATGGCAATCCCTACTTCTTGCATTGACATCAATTGATGGGCATCTCCATAGACCGTTGATTAGCCTAGTTGATGTGAGACTTTCTCCTTTTTTGTCTTCTCCATATCAATCTCTACCACCGTATCCTATTCCACCCATAGTGTTATATATCTGTAGCTTGCGCTCATGTATTGTGTGGGGGTTGAAAAAGCTGAAGCGCGATAAAAAGTATGAACCAATTGCTTAGCTTGTCATCGGGGTTGTGCATGATAAATAATTTGTGTGAATAAAATGAAGCATGACAAGATTATATGATTTTGTAGGGATAATTTTCTTTAGCATTTTTATTTTGAAAGGCATGATTGTTTGTTAGTATGCGTGAGTATTGACATCTTTATATCAAATTATAGACTATTGCTTTGAATCATTCGGGTCTTAATATTCATACCTAAAAAGATATTACATGATAGACATGTTAGGTAGCATTCGACATCAAAAATTCTGTTTTTATCATTTAGCTACTCGAGGACGAGCAAGAATTAAGCTTGGGGATGTTGATACGTCTCCAACGTATCTATAATTTTTGATTGTCCCATGCTATTATAGTATCAATCTTGAATGTTTTATATGCAATTATATATCATTTGTTGGGACTAAACAATTAACCTAGTGCCAAGTGTCACTTGCCGTTTTTTTCCTGTGTTTGGCTTTCCAGGAAATTAGTATCAAACGAAGTCCAAATGCTACGAAATTTTCTGACATTTTTTTTCTGCACACAACAGACCCTAGAAGCTTCGGGAGAGGGCCAGAAGGCAAAGGAGTAGGCCACAAGGCACCTAGGCGTGCCCAGGGGTGTTGCGCCTAGGTACCTTGTGGGCCACTTGTTTCTCCGTTTGACCTAATTCCAGCTCCATAAATTCTCTAAAACCGGGAAACCAATAGAGAGCCACCCAAAACACTTTTTCCGCCGCCACAAGCGTCTGTTCTTGCGAGATCTCACATGGAGGCCTTTTCTGGCACTCTGCTGGAGGGGGCATCGATCACGGAGGGCCTCTACATCAACCTTGCTGCCCTTCCGCTGATGTGTGAGTAGTTTACCACAGGCCTATGGTTCCATAGCTAGTAGCTAGATGACTTCTTCTCTCTCTTTGATTTTCAATACAATGTTCTCCTCGATGTTCTTGGAGTTCTATTCGATGTAATCTTCTTTTGCAGTGTGTTTGTTGGGATCCGATGAATTGTGGGTTTATGATCAGATTATTCATGAATATTATTTGAGTCTTTTCTGAATTCTTATATGCATGATTATCATAGCTTTGTATTTCGCTCTGATCTATCAGTTTAGTTTGGCCAACTGGATTGATTTATCTTGCAGTGGGAGAGGTGTTTTGTGATGGGTTCAATCTTGCGATGATCTATATCCCAGTGACAGAAGGGGACAAGAAGCATATTTGTATTATTGCCATTAAGGGTAAAACGATGGGTTTTTTCATATTGATTGAGTTTACTTTGTCTACATCATGTCATCTTGCTCAAGGCGCTACTCCATTTTTTATGAACTTAATACTCTAGATGCATGCTGTATAGCGGTCGATGTGTGAAGTAGTAGTAGTAGATGCATGCAGGAGTCGGTGTACTTGTCTCGGACGTGATGCTTATATACATGATCATTGCCTTGAATATCTTCACAACTATGCGCTTTTCTATCAATTGCCCAACAGTAGTTTGTTTACCCACATGGGGCCATAGTTTTCACTACAGTCTTCTCTCTTGAAAATAGCATACGGTGGGTAATCAAATTACTGTTGGGCAATTGATAGAAAAGCGAATAATTATGAAGATATCCAAGGCAATGATCATGTGTATAGGCATCACGTCCAAGACAAGTACACTGACTCATGCCTTCATCTACTACTATTACTCCACACATCGACCGCTATCCAACATGCATCTAGAGTATTAAGTTCATAAAGAACGGACTAACGCCTTAAGCAAGATGACATGATGTAGACAAAGTAAACTCAATCAATATGAATAACCCCATCGTTTGACCCTTAATGGCAACAATACAGATACGTGTCTTGTCCCCTTCTGTCACTGGGATATAGATCACCACAAGATTGAACCCATCACAAAGCACCTCTCCCATTGCTAGATAAATCAATCTAGTTGGCCAAACCAAATCAATAGATCGGAGAGAAATACAAAGCTGTAATAATGATGCATAAAAGAGTTCAGAGAAGAATCAAATAATATTCATGGATAATCTGATCATAAACCCACAATTTATCGGATCCCAACAAACACACTGCAAAAGAAGATTACATCGAATATATCTCCAAGAATATCGAGGAGAACATTGTATTGAAGATCAAAGAGAGAGAAGAAGCCATTTGGCTACTAGCTATGGACCCGTAGGTTTGTGGTAAACTACTCACACATCATCAGAATGGCAGCAAGGTTGATGTAGAGCCCCTCCATGGTGATTCCCCCTCCGGCAGAGTACCGGAAAATGCCTCCAGATGAGATCTCGCAAGAACAGAAACTGGGGGGGGCGCCTCCCGAGCTTGTCGCTCCCTCGTGGCTCATCAGGTCTTCTCCCGAAGCTTCTAGGGTCCCTTCTGGTCCAGAAAAAATTTAATCCAAAGTTTTTTCTCCGTTTGGACTCTGTTTGATATCGATTTCCTGAAAAGCCAAAAAACAAGCAAAAAAACAACAACTGGCACTAGGCACTAGGTTAATAGGTTAGTCCCAAAAAATGATATATAATTGCATAATAAACATCAAAGATTGATACTATAATATCATGGAGCAACAAAAAATTATAGATACGTTGGAGATGTATCAACCGGCTGGTGGAGCATATTCTGAACTTCAAGGGCTCAATCAAAGAAAGAAGAATGATCAATCGGGATAGGGTCTCCGGAGCATGGCTACTGCCCAAGGACTACTTTGCTCCGGATCCAACTTTTTCGAATGATCCATGGTTTCATCGCCGTTTTCGTATGCACAAACCATTGTTTTTACGAATTACGGAGGGAGTGGAGGCACATGATGACTACTTCAAGCTCATAAGGGATTGCCACGACCAACTTTGTTTCTCTGCTAAGCAGAAATGCACAACTGCTCCGAGGATGCTTGCACTTGGTACTATCGCAAATGCCGTTGGTGAAATGGTCAGGATGGGGGAGAGCACATGCCTGAAGACTAATGTCAGGTTTGCGCTCGTCGTGGTGCAGGTGTTTGGAGCAGAGTATATGAGAGAACCAAATGTGCAGGACACAGAAGTTGTTGGCTATTGGAGAGGCTGGAGGGTTTCCAGAAATGCTAGGATCAATTGATTGCATGCATTGGCAATGGAAAAACTGTCCCAAAGGTTTGCGGGGAATGTATCAAGGTCACACGAAAGAAGCTTTCATCATACTGGAAGCAATAGCATCACATGACTTATGGATTTGACATGCTTTCTTTGTAATGTCGGGTTATCACAACGAAATCAACGTGCTTCAACGATCTCCCTTGTTCAGGAGGCTTTGTAATGGGAAATCACCGTCGTGCAACTACACTGTCAGCGGTCATGACTACAAGATGGTATATTATCTTGCCAATGCCATATATCCTCAGTGGGCAGCGTTTGTGAGATCATACATGAACCACAAGGCAACAAACAAAGCCATTTACAACCATGTAGGAAGCATCTAGGAAGGATGTGGAGAGAGCATTTGTAGTGCTTCAAGCTCGTTGGGGAATTGTTCGTGGAGCTGCACTAATGTGGGAATCAGAAATTTTGAGCCAGCTGATGACATGTTGTGTTATTTTGCACAATATGATTGTCGGGATGAGGGTGATGTTGTAGCCGAAACCAATGATTTTGAAGCTCTTGGAGAACAAGTTCAAATTTTGAAATATCAAGATACTGTTAGAATGCAACTTGTAATAGGATTAGGACTGCTACTCGGTTTGTAATAGGGCTAGGTCAGGTGCGGCTTGGCTCTTATATATACCTCTTGTACTGGCACAATATTGCATCAACAATTATTCAATACAATTCTACATGGTATCAGACTTTCGATCCTAGGGTATGGCTAACCCGCCAGCCCCGCCACCGCTGCCGCCGCCCGGCTACTTCGAGCGGCGCGCCGCCATCGTCGCCGCCAAGGTCGCCGCGGCCACGGCCTCCTCCGCCTCTACCTCTACTCTAGATTTAACCCCACCAATACCCCCTTCCATCTCCTTCACTGACACCATCTCCGATATTAGCCCCTACATCCCCATAACCCTAGACCTTGTTGCTCACAACTACTACCATTGGTGTCACCTCTTTGACGTCCACCTTGGGCGATGCAATCTCCGCTCTCGCGTTGCCGACGACTCTCTTCCTCAACTTCATGATCCGCAGTGGGTCAAGGATGATCTCTCCATTATTCAATGGATCTACATGAGAGTCTCCACAGAGATCTTCAATCTCGTCCACCGTGACGGTGCCTCCGCCGCTGATCTATGGGCCGCCCTTCGTTAGGTCTTCCAGGACAACATCGACGCTCGCGCCAACAATCTTCACACCGAGCTTCAGAATACGGTGCAAGGTGATTCACCAGCCGCCGTCTACTGCCAACGCCTCAAGGCGATCACGGATGAACTCCATGAACTTGGTGACCCAACCGACAATCGCCAGCTCGTCAACGTCCTCCTCGTCGGCCTCAGCGAGCGGTTCGAGAACCAGGCCTCCTTCATCCCTATGATGTGTCCGCGTCCCTCCTTCGCCGAGGTTCACTCAATGCTCCAATGGGTCAATTGTGCCCTAACTACGAAGGACTCCCGTCCTCAGGTCTTCACTGCTTCTCCTCGCCTGCCTGCGTCGACGCCGCTGTTACCTCTTGAGCACTGCGTTGGATTTCCCCGAAGAGGAGAGGATGATGCAGCAAAGTAGCGTAAGTATTTCCCTCAGTTTTTGAGAACCAAGGTATCAATCCAGTAGGAGACCACGCGCGAGTCCCTCGTACCTACACAAAGCAAATAGCTCAATGCAACCAACGCGATTAGGGGTTGTCAATCCCTTCACGGTCGCTTACGAGAGTGAGATCTGATAGAGATGATAGATAATATTTTTGGTATTTTTGATATAAAGATGCAAGGTAAAATAAAAGGCAAAAGTAAAAGCACAGCAAAGCAATAATAAAGTGATTGGAGATTCATATGATGAGAATAGACCCGGGGGCCGTAGATTTCACTAGTGGCTTCTCTCAAGAGCATAAGTATTTTACGGTGGGTGAACAAATTCTTTGTTGAGCAATTGATGAATTGAGCATAGTTATGAGAATATCTAGGTATGATCATGTATATAGGCATCACGTCCGAGACAAGTAGACCGACTCCTGCCTGCATCTACTACTATTACGACTCATCGACCGCTATCCAGCATGCATCTAGAGTATTAAGTTAAAGAAAACAGAGTAATGCCTTAAGCAAGATGACATGATGTAGAGGGATAAATTCATGCAATATGATATAAACCCCATCTTGTTATCCTCGATGGCAACAATACAATACGTGCCTTCATCGCCTCATCACTGGGAAAGGACACCGCAAGATTGAACCCAAAGCTAAGCACTTCTCCCATTGCAAGAAGAACCAATCTAGCAGGCCAAACCAAACTGATAATTCGAAGAGACTTGCAAAGATAACCAATCATACATAAAAGAATTCAGCGAAGATTCAAATATTGTTCATAGATAATCTTGATCATAAACCCACAATTCATCGGTCTCAACAAACACACCGCAAAAACAAGATTACATCAAATAGATCTCCATGAGAGAGGGGGAGAACATTGTATTGAGATCCAAAAAGAGAGAAGAAGCCATCTAGCTACTAACTATGGACCCGAAGGTCTGAGGTAAACTACTCACACTTCATCGGAGGGGCTATGGTGTTGATGTAGAAGCCCTCCGTGGTGGATTCCCCTTCCAGCGGAGCTCTAGAACAGGCCCCAAGATGGGATCGCGTGGATACAGAAAGTTGCGGCGGTGGGATTAGGTTTTTGGCTCCGTATCTGATCGTTTGGGGGTACGTAGGTATATATAGGAGGAAGAATGCGTCGGTGGAGCCGAGGGGCCCACGAGGCGTGGGGGCGCCCTAGGGGGCGCCTCCACCCTCGCTACCGCCTCGTGGCTTTCTTGACGGAGGGTCCAAGTCTTCGGATCTTATCGATGAGCAAATCACGTTCGAAGGTTTCATTCCGTTTGGACTCCGTTTGATATTCCGTTTCTTCGAAACACTAAAATAGGCAAAAAAACAGCAATTTTGGGCTGGGCCTTCGGTTAATAGGTTAGTCCCAAAAGTAATATAAAAGTGGAAAATAAAGCCCAATATGGTCAAAAACAGTAAATAATATAGCATGGAGCAATCAAAAATTATAGATACGTTGGAGACGTATCAGGCATCTAAGCTTAATTCCTTCTCGTCCTCGAGTAGGTAAATGATAAAAAGAGAATTTTTGATGCGGAGTGCTACTTGGCATAATTTAAATGTAAATCTTCTTAATTGTGGTATGAATATTCAGATCCGAAAGATTCAAGACAAAAGTTCATATTGACATAAAAATAATAATACTTCAAGCATACTAACAAAGCAATTATGTCTTCTCAAAATAACATGGCCAAAGAAAGTTATCCCTACAAATCATATAGTCTGGCTATGCTCTATCTTCACCACACAAAGTATTAAAAACATGCACAACCTCGGTGACAAGCCAAGCAATTGTTTCATACTTTGGACATTTTCAAAACTTTTTCAATATTCACGCAATACATGAGCGCGAGCCATGGATATAACACTATATGTGGAATAGAATGGTGGTTGTGGAGAAGACAAAAATAGGGAAAGATAGTCTCACATCAACTAGGCGTATCAACGGGCTATGGAGATGCCCATCAATAGATATCAATGTGAGTGAGTAGGGATTGCCATGCAACGGATGCACTAGAGCTATAAGTATGTGAAAGCTCAACAAAAGAAACTAAGAGGGTGTGCATCCAACTCGCTTGCTCACGAAGACGTAGTGCATTTTGAGGAAGCCCATCATTGGAATATACAAGCCAAGTTCTATAATGAAAAAATTCCCACTAGTATATGAAAGTGACAAAATGAGAGACTCTCTATCATGAAGATCACGGTGCTACCTTGAAGCACAAGTGTGGTAAAAGGATAGTAACATCGTCCCTTCTCTCTTTTTCTCTCATTTTTTTTATTTGGGCCTTTCTCTTTTTTATGGCCTCTTTTTTTTTTCTTTTTTTTTCGTGCGGAGTCTCATCCCGACTTGTGGGGGAATCATAGTCTCCATCATACTTTCCTCACTTGGGACAATGCTCTAAAAATGATGATCATCACACTTTTATTTTTCTTACAACTCAACAATTACAACTCGATACTTCGAACAAAATATGACTATGTGAATGCCTCCGGCGGTGTACCGGGATATGCAATAAATCAAGAGTGACATGTATGAAAGAATTATGAACGGTGGCTTTGCCACAAATACGATGTCAACTACATGATCATGCTAGCAATATGACAATGATGGAGCGTGTCATAATAAACGAAACGGTGGAAAGTTGCATGGCAATATATCTCAGAATGGCTATGTAAATGCCATGATAGGTAGGTATGGTGGCTGTTTTGAGGAAGGTTTATGGTGGGTATGTGATACCGGCGAAAGGTGCACGGTATTAGAGAGGCTAGCAATGGTGGAAGGAAGGAAAAGTGTGTATAATCCATGGACTCAACATTAGTCATAAAGAACTCATATACTTATTGCAAAAATCTAGAAGTTATCAAAGCAAAGTATTATGTGCATGCTCCTAGGGGGATAGATTGGTAGGAAAAGACCATCGCTCGTCCCCGACCGCAACTCATAAGAAAGACAATCAATAAATAAATCATGCTTCGAATTCATCACATAACGGTTCACCATACGTGCATGCTACGGGAATCACAAACTTTAACACAAGTATTTCTCAAATTCACAACTACTCAACTAGCATGACTCTAATATCACCATCTTCATATCTCAAAACAATTATCAAGTATCAAACTTTTCTTAGTATTCCACGCACTCAAAAGAAAGTTTTAAAAATATTGAATACCAAGCATATTAAGCAAATTACCATGCTATTTAAGACTCTCAAAATAATCTAAGTGAAGCATGAGAGGTCAATAGTTTCTTTAAAACAAATTCACCAACGTGCTCTAAAAGATATAAGTGAAACACTAGAGCAAAAACTATAAAGCTCAAAAAATGTAAGTGAAGCACATAGAGTATTCTAACAAATTCCAATTCATGTATGGCTCTCTCAAAAGGTGTGTACAGCAAGGATGATTGTGGTAAACTAAAAAGCAAAGACTCAAATCATACCAGACGCTCCAAGCAAAACACATATCATGTGGTGAATAAAAATATAGCTCCAAGTAAAGTTACCGATGGAAGTAGACGAAAGAGGGGATGCCTTCCGGGGCATCCCCAAGCTTTGAATTTTTGGTGTCCTTGGATTATCTTGGGTTACCATGGGCATCCCCAAGCTTAGGCTCTTGCCACTCCTTGTTCCATAATCCATCAAAAGATTTCACCCAAAACTTGAAAACTTCACAACACAAAACTCAACAGAAATCTCGTGAGCTCCGTTAGCGAAAGAAAACAAAATACCACTTCATGGTACTGTAATGAAATCATTCTTTATTTATATTGGTGTTAAACCTACTGTATTGCAACTTCTCTATGGATTATAAACTATTTTACTAGCCATAGATTCATCAAAATAAGCAAACAACACACGAAAAACAGAATCTGCCAAAAACAGAACAGTCTGTAGTAATCTGTAACTAACACAAACTTCTGTAACTCCAAAAATTCAGCCAAAATAGGACGACCTGGGAAATTTGTTTATTGATCATCATAAATTTGAATCACTATTTTATCACGTTCTGGTGAATTTTAATAATTGTTTTTGTGAACAGAAAGTTTCAGGAAATTACAGCAAGATCAAATAACTATCATCCAAGAAGATCCTATAAGTTTAACTTGGCACAAACACTAATTAAAAGATAAAACCACATATAAACAAAATGTAGATGGATTATTTATTCCTAAACAAAAACTAAAAAAACTAAAAATAAAATTGGGTTGCCTCCCAACATGCGCTATCGTTTAACGCCCCTAGCTAGGCATAAAAGCAAGGATAGATCTAGGTATTGCCATCTTTGGTAGGCAATCCATAAGTGGCTCTCATGATAGATTCATATGGTAATTTTATTTTCTTTCTAGGGAAGTGTTCCATGCCTTTCTTTAATGGAAATTGTAATCTAATATTCCCTTCCTTCATATCAATAATCGCACCAATCGTTCTAAGGAAAGGTCTACCAAGAATAATAGGACAAGAGGGATTGCAATCTATATCAAGAACGATAAAATCTATAGGCACATAATTACTATTTGCAACAATAAGAACATCATTAATTCTTCCCATAGGTTTCTTAATAGTGGAATCCGCAAGATGCAAGTTTAGAGAGCAATCATCAAAATCACGGAAATCTAGCAAATAACACAAAGTTTTGGGAATAGTGGAAACACTGGCACCCAAATCACATAAAGCATAAAATTCATGATCCTTAATATTAATTTTAATAGTTGGTTCCCACTCATCATAAAGTTTTCTAGGGATAGAAACTTCCAACTCAAGTTTTTCTTCATAAGATTGCATCAAAGCATCAACGATATGTTTAGTAAATGCTTTATTTTGACTATAAGCATGAGGAAAATTTAGCACGGATGCAACAAGGAAATACAATCAATTAAATTGCAACTTTCATAATTAAATTCCTTGAAATCCAATATAGTGGGTTTAGCAACATCTAGGGTTTTATTCTTTTCAATCCCACTTTTATCAATTTCATCAAGATCTAAATACTCCGAATTTTTGGAATGTCTTCTAGGTAAAGGTGGATCATATTCACTTTCATCAAGATTCGTATTGCAAAATAAAGATTTAATAGGGGACACATCTATAAATTTTAGATCTTCATCTTGATTCTCATAGGAATTGGAAGAACACGCTTTAATAAAGGCATCTTTCGTAGCACGCATCCTAGCGGTTCTTTCCTTGCACTCATCAATGGAAATCCTCATGGCTTTGAGAGACTCATTGATATCATGCTTAGGAGGAGTAGATCTAAGTTTTAAAGAATCAACATCAAGAGAAATTCTATCAACGTTCCTAGCCAATTCATCAACTTTAAGCAATTTCTCTTCAAGCAAATTATTCAAATTCTTTTGCGAATTCATAAACTCTTTGACAATAGTCTCAAATTCAGAGGGCATCTTATTAAAATTTCCATAAGAGTTGTTGTAGGAATTTCCATAATTATTAGAAGGATTACTAGGATAAGGCCTAGGATTAAAATTCCCTCTATCTGGCGTTGTTACCAAAATTATTCCTACCAACAAAATTCACATCCATAGATTCATTATTATTCTCAATCAAAGTAGAAAAAGGCATATCATTCGGATCAGAAGAAACACTCTTAGTAGCAAATAATTTCATAAGTTCATCCATCTTTTCACTCAAAACATTGATTTCTTCTATCGCATGCACTTTTTTATTAGTAGATCTTTCAAAGTGTGCCATTGAGAATAATTAACCATAATACTATCTAGGAGTTTAGTAGCATCTCCTAAAGTGATTTCCATAAAAGTGCCTCCCGCGGGCGAATCTAAAAGATTTCTAGAAGCAAAATTCAATCCGGCATAAATTTTTTGTATAATCATCCACAAGTTCAAACCATGAGTAGGACAATTACGTATCATTAATTTCATTCTCTCCCAAGCTTGTGCAACATGTTCATGATCAAGTTGCTTAAAATTCATAATATCGTTTCTAATAGAGATGATCTTAGCGGGAGGAAAATACTTAGAGATAAAAGCATCTTTGCACTTGTTCCAAGAATCAATACTATTTTTAGGCAAAGACGAAAACCAAGCTTTAGCACGATCTCTAAGCGAAAAAAGGAAATAGCTTCAATTTAACAATATCATTATCAACATCTTTCTTCTTTTGCATATCACATAAATCAATGAAGCTATTTAGATGAGTAGCGGCATCTTCACTAGGAAGGCCGGCGAATTGATCTTTCATAACAAGATTCAACAAAGCAGTATTGATTTCACAAGATTCAGTATTGGGAAGAGGAGCAATCGGAGTGCTAAGAAAATCATTATTGTTGGTATTGGTATAGTCACACAATTTGGTATTATCTTGAGCCATCGCGACAAGCAAGCAATCCAACACACGAGCAAACAAAAAGCAAGCGAGAAAAAGGCAAACGGAAAAGAGAGGCGAATAAAGCGGCAAGGGTGAAGTGGGGAGAGGAAAGCGAGAGGCAAATGGCAAATAATGTAATGCGAGAGATAATGGATTGTGATGGGTACTTGGTATGTTGACTTTGCGTAGACTCCAAAGAACGGCGCCAGAAATTCTTCTTGCTACCTCTTGAGCACTGCGTTGGATTTCCCCGAAGAGGAGAGGATGATGCAGCAAAGCAGCGTAAGTATTTCCCTCAGCTTTTGAGAACCAAGGTATCAATCCAGTAGGAGACCACGCACGAGTCCCTCGTACCTACACAAAGCAAATAGCTCAACGCAACCAACGCGATTAGGGGTTGTCAATCCCTTCGCGGTCACTTACTAGAGTGAGATCTGATAGAGATGATAGATAATACTTTTGGTATTTTTGATATAAAGATGCAAGGTAAAATAAAAGGCAAAAGTAAAAGCAAAGCAATAATAAAGTGATTGGAGATTGATATGATGAGAATAGACCCAGGGGCCATAGATTTCACTAGTGGCTTCTCTCAAGAGCATAAGTATTTTACGATGGGTGAACAAATTACTGTTGAGCAATTGACATAATTGAGCATAGTTATGAGAATATATAGGTATGATCATGTATATAGGCATCACGTCGAGACAAATAGACCGACTCCTGCCTGCATCTACTACTATTACTCCACTCATCGACCGCTATCCAGCATGCATCTAGAGTATTAAGTTAAAGAAAACAGAGTAACGCCTTGAGCAAGATGACATGATGTAGAGGGATAAATTCATGCAATATGATATAAACCCCATCTTGTTATCCTCGATGGCAACAATACAATACGTGCCTTGCTGCCCCTATTGTCACTGGGAAAGTACACCGCAAGATTGAACCCAAAGCTAAGCACTTCTCCCATTGCAAGACGAACCAATCTAGTAGGCCAAACCAAACTGATAATCCGAAGAGACTTGCAAAGATAACCAATCATACATAAAAGAATTCAACGAAGATTCAAATATTGTTCATAGATAATCTTAATCATAAACCCACAATTCATCGGTCTCAACATACACTCCGCAAAAAGAAGATTACGTCGAATAGATCTCCACGAGAGAGGGGGAGAACATTGTATTGAGATCCAAAAAGAAAGAAGAAGCCATCTAGCTACTAACTATGGACCCGAAGGTCTGAGGTAAACTACTCACACTTCATCGGAGGGGCTATGGTGTTGATGTAGAAGCCCTCCGTGGTGGATTCCCCTTCCAGCGAAGCTCCTAACGAGCCCCAAGATGGGATCGGCGTGGATCTGAGAAAGTTGCGGCGGTGGGATTAGGTTTTGGCTCCGTGTCGATCGTTTGGGGAATGAGGTATATATAGGAGGAAGAATGCGTCGGTGGAGCTTGAGGGCCCACAAAGGGGGCGCGCCCTAGGGGGAGGGCACCCTCCACCCTCGTGACCGCCTCGTGGCTTTCTTGACGGAAGGTCCAAGTCTCTGGATCTTATCGATGAGCAAATCACGTTCGAAGGTTTCATTCCGTTTGGACTCCGTTTGATATTCCATTTCTTGAAACATTGAAATAGGCAAAAAACGACAATTACAAATTTGGGCCTCCGGTTAATAGGTTAGTCCCAAAAGTAATATAAAAGTGGAAAATAAAGCCCAATATGGTCCAAAACAGTAAATAATATAGCATGGAGCAATAAAAAATTATAGATACGTTGGAGACGTATCAGCCGCCACCGCCACCTCCACCAACAACACCTCCTCAACCATCCGGCTGGCGTCCAAGTCCCAACTACCGGGGAAAAAACCTTAGGCTGCCGCAGTTCCGCACGGCGCCCGCTCCTGCTCCGCCACTGCCCCCGGCTTCATCAACTGCACCACCACCGCCACCCGGATGGCGCCCATCTCCTGATCCATGGACAGGGCTAGTCCAGGCGTGGCCAATGCCCTGGTCCGCCCCTACGCCATATGGTGCCCCGCCTGCCTATACCGGTGGCTGGCAGCCAGGTGCTCGCCCTCACATCGGCGTGCCCGTCCTCGCGCCCCGACAGCCGACAGCCGCGTACCATGCTGCTCCCGCCTACGCGCCACCGATCTACAACACCAGTCCTTATGCATCCTATGGCGCTCCAACGCCCCCTACATGCAGCAGTACAATGATGGTGCCTCTCCCTTTACGTCGATGCCGACCCTACTGCCGACGCCACCACACCCGCAAGCTCCCATGACTACACCGGCCACTACTTCGACTCCGAGATGGGACCAAGCTGCTTTTCTACAAGCCATGAACAACTTTGCTGCACAAGGGAACTCAGGTACATATTGGATTTTCGATTTTGGTGCTTCTCGTCATATGTCTGCATCGAGTAATTTGCTTTCTTCTTGCACATCTTCGCCTTTTCCCTCCATTACTCTCGGTGATGGATCCTCTATTCCTATTTACTGTGTCGGTCAGGCTCAAATCCAATCCCCAACCAAGCCTTTGCTTTTTCGTGATGTTCTTGTAGCTCCTGCTCTTATTAAAAATCTGCTACATTCGCCAAATCACCACTGATAATCATGTTTCTGTTGAGTTTGACCCCTTTGGTTTGTCTGTGAAGGACTACCCGACCAAGGCCGAGATCGCTCGATTCAATAGCTCCGGTGATTTATATTCTCTCCATGGTGCTCCGGTCGTTGCTCCTCCAACATCTATGGTGGCCTCTGTTGATCTGTGGCACCAGCGTCTCGGCCATCCCAATAAAAATGTGTTATCCACACTTCTTAGTGAATTTTCAATACCTTGTAATAGAGATTCTCATAATTCTTCTATGTGTCAGTCATGTCAATTGTGCAAACATGTTCGCCTTCCCTTTATTTCCTCTCAATCCTCTAGTACTTTTCCTTTTGAATTACTTCATTGTGATCTCTGGACATCACCAATAGAAAGTGTATCTGGTTTTAAGTATTATCTCGTAATTCTTGATGATTTTACTCATTATGTTTGGACTTTTCCTTTACGAAACAAATCCGACGTTCATAATATATTCCTTAACTTTCAGCGCTATGTCTCGGTCCACTTTTTCCTCCCTATAAGATTCATACAATGTGATAATGGTCATGAATTTGACAACTTTAAAAATCAAAAATTCTTTCTACAATATGGAATTCTCTTACGTTTCTCCTGTCCTTATACCTCCCCTCAAAACGGCAAAGCCGAGCGTTCTCTTCGTACTCTTAGTGACATCATTCACACTCTGCTTATTCAATCTTCTATGTCGTCGATGCTTTGGGCAGAGGCACTCCACACGGCCACATATTTACTCAATATTCGTCCGTCTAAAGTTAACCCACAAACTACTCCTTACTTCTCTTTATTTCTCTCTCATCCAAATTACTCCGACATTCGCGTCTTCGGTTGTCTCTGTTTTCCAAACTCCTACTCCACTTCTCCTAACAAACTTTCCCCGCGCTCTATCCCATGTGTCCATCTAGGTTTTTCGGATGAGCACAAGGGTTATCGTTGTCTAGATATTGTTAGTGGTCATGTTCATGTGTCTCGTCATGTAACATTTGCTGAAAACATTTTCCCCTTTTCCGAGCGTCAACAATTAGATTCCAAACTCACCCTCGCCGTTCACTAGTCCCCCTCGTCGCAATCATCTTCCCTTATTTCACCTGCCGACCAATCCAGCGAAATCAGCCGCAGTAGCAGATCCTGCCGCCACCACTTCTGTCATCACCTCTGTCCCGACAGAGGAAAACACACTACACTCTGACGCGGCAGTCCTCCTGCAGCCATAGTCTTCACCACCATCCCCCGCGTCCGCTTCCTCCGTTGCGCCGGACGCGTCCACCACATCTTCCCCCACCCCTCTTGCTCATGCTTTTCCCGTTCCAGCTCCTACTAACAATCATACCATGCGCACACGTGCCAAGTCCGGGTTTCGTTTACCTGCAAAAGATCGTCTCAATATTCATGCATCTTTATCTCCTTCCTCTCTACACACATCTTACAAATCAGCTCTCCTAGATCCTAATTGGGCCGCAGCTATGAAAGATGAATATGATGCCCTTCAGCGGAATAACACATGGCAGTTAGTTCCTTGTCCTTTCGGGCAAATGGGTTTTCGCCATAAATTTAATTCTGATGTGAGTCTTGCACGTTATAAGGCTCGATGGGTATGTCGTGGTTACTCTCAGCAACACGGCATCGATTATGATGAGACTTTCTCTCCGGTTGTCACGCCCAGCACTATTCGCCTTTGTCCTTAGCATCGCCGTCTCTTCTTCCTGGCCAATTCATCAACTAGATGTCAAAAATGCTTTCCTTCATGGCTCTCTTCAAGAAACAGTCTATTGTCAACAACCTCTTGGCTTTGAACATTCCTCCTATCCTAATCATGCTTGTCTTCTTCAAAATCTCTTTATGGTCTTAAACAAGCACCACGTGCCTGGTTCCAATGTTTTTCTACTTATGCTCAAACCATTGGTTTTACCTCTTCCCATTCTGACACTTCACTATTCACCTTTCATCACAATAACAACACTGCTTACCTTCTTTTATATGTTGATGATATTATCCTCATAGCTTCCTCACAACAATTTTTAGATCATATTATCTCTCTTCTTCGCCACGAATTCTCTATGACAGATTTAGGTCTTCTTCACCACTTCTTAGGTATTGTCATATCCGTGACTCCTCTGGTCTTTTCTTGTCTCAACGTCAGTACACTCTAGATCTTCTTTCTCGTGCTGGTATGCTTGATTGCCAAACTTCTCATATCCCTGTTGATACAGGTTCCAAACTCTCTGCCGACGGTGATCCTTTCTCTGATCCTTCTCTTTATCGTAGTCTTACCGGTGCACTTCAGTATCTTACTCTCACTCGTTCTGAAATTTCTTTTGCTGTCCAACAAGCTTGTTTATACATGCATGATCCTCGTATTCCACACTACAATCATGTCAAACATATTCTTCGATATCTCAAAGGCGCACTAGACTTAGGTCTTCATATCAACAAATCCTCTCCCACCTCCTTGACAACTTACTCTGATGCACACTGGGCTGGTTGTCCAGATACTCGTAGGTCCATATCCGGATTTTACGTTTTTCTTGGTAACAATTTGGTTTCTTGGTCTTCAAAAAGGCAGGTTACGGTACCCCGCTCGTCTGCTGAAGCTGAGTACCGCGTTGTGGCTCACGCGGGTCATTGAAAGCAGTTTGGTTGCGCGATTCTTGTCATCGGAGCTGAACCGTCCTATTGAGCAAGCTACCATTGTTTACTGTGATAATATTTCAGCTGTCTACATGTCAGGGAATCCGGTTCAACACCGTCGCTCCAAGCATATTGAGATCGACATTCATTTTGTTCGAGAGAAGGTGGCTCTCGGTCAAGTTTACGTTCTCCACGTGCCTACTTCTGCTCAGGTCGCCGATATCTTTACTAAAGCCCCGGCGACTACTCCATTTCAAGACATTCGTCTCAGTCTCAACGTCGTCGAGCCTACCGTTGACACCGCGGGGGGATGTTAGAATACAACTTGTAATAGGATTAGGACTCCTACTCGGTTTGTAATAGGGCTAGGTCAGGTGCGGCTTGACTCTTATATATACCTTTTGTACTGGCACAATATTGCATCAACAATTATTCAATACAATTCTACAGATACAAATTAGCTTATGAACTTTCTGCAGATGCATAAGAATCTTCAAGATCGTCAGGTGCATACACGGTTACTCAGTGATCTTGTGGGGCATATGTAGACTCACAATAAAAACCAAAAAGCTAATGCTTGAGTTATGCATTTAAAATAAATTTTATGTAAGAACTATGTATTTTCGCTACCAACATTTGTTATTTAAGCGTCACATTGGCTTGTATGATGAACATATTAGATTTGAGAGTTCAGATTTAAAGTATGTGAGTGCTAGACACGAAATATGCGAGATGGTCCGGATGCGTCGGTAGGCGCATATAGGAAACCAGATTTGCCAAGTCCGGCTTAATGCTCTGAAGGGGTTAAAATTGCAGCGAGCTGGGCTGGGGTTAATTCATCGTAGTCGGGGTTCCGCGAGTGATAAACTCCGCACTCCGACAGCCTTGGCGACGCAACGCGCTGACGAACAAGCAAACGGTTGGAAGGCCACCCTCTGCATCCGAGGGCACGTCGACCGCCCCGCTGTGCAGCCAGCCAGCCGACATGGCCAGGCCAACAAACACGGCGACGGATGCAGCTGGTGGAGAGGAGACATTTGAGGCAATTCACGTGCTCCTGAGCAACGCAGGTGGAAAAAGTGTTTTTTTTTAGAACCTCACAGGTGGAAAAAGTGGCAGGAGTATCTCTGCGCATCGTGCTGTGTTGACTACTACCTAGGCTTTGCCTACTTTGTCAGACCATTGGTGCAGCCGAGTCTGGAAGAAACGGCACTCAGGACTTGTGGATTTATTGATGCAATGAAAACCCCAACCGGCAGGTGGACTTGTTGTAGCTCTAATCGCACTTGCGAGAGATTCAAAGGATCATTTCCTCCGACAAGGACTCTACATTCAGCTATGTCTCAGGACCTCCTATTCGGCGCGTTAAGCGCCAGTTTGTTGCTGCGGCGCACAGGGGGCATGCCAGCCGCCAGCCCATGCTTTGCCGCGACCATCGCTTGCCCTCACAACTCCCTCGCTCGCACACCAGTCGTTTGCATATCACTTTTTTTTCCCGCTCATTCTCTGAAAAATCTTTTGGTCCACGGAGAAAAAACTCAAACGTTAGTATTTAATAAAAATTTGGTGAAAGAAAAAAAATGTTCACGGGTTTGAGAAAAGCTTACGAATTAGAAAGGGATTTGTGATATTTTTAAGATATAATGAAAAAGAAAGAAAATCACGTATTTGAAATTTTTTGTGAGTTTCAAAAAAGTGTATGAAATCCAAATTGTTCACTCATTTGAAAAAATTCACATATTTGAATATTTTTTCATGAGTTTGACCGTTAATTTTATTTAAAAAGTTCATAAATTGGGGAAAAACATCATGATTTTTAAAAAGTTCAAGAACTTAAAAAGATTAACAAATTTGAAAAGGTTCACTGAATTAAAAAAAGCTCATAAATTTTCTAAAATGCTCACAAATTTTTAAAAAGTTCATAGAATTTAAAAAATCATGAATTTGGAATTAGAAAAAGTAAAAGAAAAGTAAAAACAAAGGAAAACCCGAAAATAAAATGAAAAAGGAATTTAAAAATCGAAGAACCAAAAGCTTAAAAGATGCACCAAGAAAAACCCGGTGAACCTCTATAAGGTTCTCAAAAAGCAGTGGGGGCGATAATGGGTTGGCGACCTTTCATCCTAGCAAACTAGGGGATGCGTACTGAGTTGCGAAAACAGTTAGATCTGGCGCTTAAGGCGCCGACTAGGATCTGAATATGTCTCACTTATAGCGAAGGCGGGAGCCCATAGGACACTATTTTATCTTCCATTTGTTCACATTTTTGTTTTTTTTTTTTACACTTACAAATATTCTAAATATATATATATATATATATATATATTACAAAAAACGCTTTACATAAAACATTAAAAAAATATAAATCAAGCATTTGAAAAATGTTAAATATGTATCGATAAAATGTTTCTCATGTATACAAACAATCTATACAAAATATATATAATGTGTATGAAAAATTTGGTCATTTATTTAAAAACTGTTAATCAGGCTTTGATTTTTTTAAATTAGGAATTTGAAAAATGTTAATAAAAAATTTAAATAATATTAAATTTGTATAGATTTTTCCTTGTGAACACGAAAAAAATACAACGTGCATGAAAAAAATGTTGACCATGTGTTTATAAAATATTAAACATGTATACAAAATTCTTCCTGGTATATACGCAAAACGTAGTGTACATTAAATAAAAGAAGACATAAAAATAAATTTTGTACTTATAAATGTTAAGCATGTCTATAAAAGCATCCGGTTGGGTGACACCTTTTGTCTGGATAGGCCGTTCAGACATTTGGGGGGTTATGAGGCGTCCGGTTGTAGATGCTATACGATCATCTCTAAATTGTCCCGTGCAATTTATAGAAGGACATGGCCGAGAATCCTTTAGCGGAGGATATGCTCCTCTAAAAAGTGTTATTTCTAACCGATCCACTAGACTTAACTCTTTTTTTATAGATTCGTTTAATGCTGGGTCACCGAGTTAAACTTCACTACTCAATTATTTTATTAAATGACATCTTGGTTACGTACTTCACCAGTTCTTCCCTAAGAGAACTGATTCAAGAAAAACTATAAGAAAAAAAATACACATTTCAATAGAAACACCACTTCCCTAACTACGCCTACTAGTCCAATCATAGCTTTCTCTAAATCTTCATTGTCTACATTGTTGCTATTCTCTATTAGCTTCTCGAGCTTGCACACTTCTTTATTCTCGGCCTTCTCAAACTTGGACATTGCATCCTTTCTAGTCCCAAACTTCGACATCGCGTCCTCTCTAGTCTCAATTCTAGCAACTAGTGCACTAACATATAGCAAACTTGAGATGATACCCACGCGTTGCAACGGGAATTGGATACAAGAATTTCTATGAGATTTGACGGCTTGAAAATTTGGTGCTCTGATTAGCAATATGATAATTTTGAAGGAAATATGCCCTAGAGGCAATAATAAAGTTATTATTTATTTCCTCATATCATGATAAATGTTTATTATTCATGCTAGAATTGTATTAACCGGAAACATAATACATGTGTGAATACATAGACAAACATAGTGTCACTAGTATGCCTCTACTTGACTAGCTCGTTGATCAAAGATGGTTGAGTTTCCTAACCATAGACATGAGTTGTCATTTGATTAATGGGATCACATCATTAGGAGAATGATGTGATTGACTTGACCCATTTCGTTAGCTTAGCACTTGATCGCTTTTAGTTTCTTCGCTATTGCTTTCTTCATGACTTATACATGTTCCTATGACTATGAGATTATGCAACTCCGGATTATCGGAGGAACACTTTGTGTGCTACCAAACGTCACAACGTAACTGGGTGATTATAAAGGTGCTCTACAGGTGTCTCCGAAGGTACTTGTTGAGTTGGCATAGATCGAGATTAGGATTTGTCACTCCGATTGTCGGAGAGGTATCTCTGGGCCCTCTCGGTAATGCAAATCACTATAAGCCTTGCAAGCAATGTGACTAATGAGTTAGTTGCGGGATGATGCATTATGGAACGAGTAAAGAGAATTGCCGATAACGAGATTGAGCTAGGTATTGAGATACCGATGATCGAATCTCGGGCAAGTAACATACCGATGATAAAGGGAACAATGTATGCTGTTATGCGGTTTGACCGATAAAGATCTTCGTAGAATATGTAGGAACCAATATGAGCATCCAGGTTCCGCTATTGGTTATTGACCAGAGACGTGTCTCGGTCATGTCTACATAGTTCTCGAACCCGTAGGGTCCGCACGCTTAAAGTTCTGTGACGATCGATATTATGAGTTTTTTTGATGTACCGAAGGTAGTTCGGAGTCCCGGATGTGATCACAGACATGACGAGGAGTCTTGAAATGGTTGAGACGTAAAGATCGATATATTGGACGACTATGTTCGGACACCGGAAATGTTTCGGGAGGTTTCAGACATATCTGAGAATCTGGGGGTTACGAAACCCCGGGGAGTGTAATGGGCCTATTGGGCCTTAGTGGAGAAGAGGAGGGCGGTTGCAGGTCGCACGCCTCCCCCCTCTAGTCCGAATTGTACAAGGAGGGGGTGGGGGCGGCGCCTCCCTTTCCTTCCTCCTCTCTCCTTCCCTTCCCCTTCTCCTACTCCTACTAGGAAAGAAGGAGTCCTACTCCCGGTGGGAGTAGGACTCCCCCCTTGGCGCGCCCTCCTCCTTGGCCGGCCACCTCCCCCTAGCTCCTTTATATATGGGGGCAGGGGGGCACCCCAAGACACAACAATTGATCATTGATCTCTTAGCCGTGTGCGGTGCCCCCCTCCACCATAATCCACCTCGGTCATATCGTAGTGGTGCTTAGGCGAAGCCCTGCGTTGGTAACTTCATCAACACTGTCACCATGCCGTCAGGCCGATGAAGCTCTTCCGGAAGCTCTACTAGATCGTGAGTTTCTTTGGGCGTCACCGAAAATTTGAGCGATGTCTTTGAATCTTGGAGGTGCCGTGACGTTGATCGAGGATCGGTCGATCGTGAAGACGCACGACTACATCAACCGCGTTGTCATAACGCTTCCGCTTAACGGTCTCACGAGTGCGTGGGCGACACTCTCCCCTCTCATTGCTATGCATCACCATGATATTGCGTGTGCGTGGGACTTTTTGAAATTACTACGTTCCCAAAGCGGTGGCATCGAGCCGAGTTTATGCGTAGATGTTATATGCACGAGTAGAACACAAGTGAGTTATGGTCGATACAAGTCATACTGCTTACCAAAGCATGTCATACTTTGGTTGGCGGTATAGTTGGATGAAGCGACCGGACCGACATTATTATGCGCTTACGGCGAGGCTGGTTCTACCAACGTGCTTTGCACACAGGTGGCTGGCGGGTGTCAGTTTCTCCAACTTTAGTTGAACCAAGTGTGACTACGCTCGGTCCTTGAGAAGGTTAAAACAACACTAACTTGACGAAATATCGTTGTGGTTTTGATGCATAGGTAAGAACGGTTCTTGCTCAGCCCGTAGCAGCCACGTAAAACTTGCAACAACAAAGTAGAGGACGTCTAACTTGTTTTTGCAGGGCATGTTGTGATGTGATGTGCTCAAGACATGATGTTATATTTTATTGTATGAGATGATCATGTTTTGTAACAGAGTTATCGGCAATGGCGAGCCATATGGTTGTCGCTTTATTGTATGCAATGCAATCGCATACATAATTGCTTTACTTTATCACTAAGCGGTAGCGATAGTCGTAGAAGCAATAGTTGGCGAGACGACAACGATGCTACGATGGAGATCAAGGTGTCACGCCGGTGATGATGGTGATCATGACGGTGCTTTGGAGATGGAGATCAAAGGCACAAGATGATGATGGCCATATCATATCACTTATATTGATTGCATGTGATGTTTATCCTTTACGCATCTTATTCTGCTTTGATTGACGGTAGCATTATAAGATGATCTCTCACTAAAACAAATTCAAGGTACAAGTGTTCTCCCTGAGTATGCACCGTTGCCAAAGTTTGTCGTGCCGAGACACCACGTGATGATCGGGTGTGATAAGCTCAACGTCCTTATACAACGGGTGCAAGCTAGTTTTGCCCACGCAGAATACTCGAGTTAAACTTGACGAGCCTAGAATATGCAGATATGGCCTCGGAACACTGAGACCGAAAGGTCGAACGTGAATCATATAGTGGATATGATCAACATAATGATGTTCACCATTGAAAACTACTCCATTTGATGTGATGATCGGTTATGCTTTAGTTGATTTGGATCACGTGATCATTTAGATGATAAGAGAGATGTCTATCTAAGTGGGAGTCCTTAAGTAATATGATTAATTGAACTTAAATTTATCATGAACTTAGTACCTGATAGTATTTTGCTTGTCTATGTTGTTGTAGATAGATGGCCCGTCTTTGTTGTTCCGTTAAATTTTAATGCATTCCTTGAGAAAGCAAAGTTGAAAGATGATGGTAGCAATTACACGGATCGGGTCCAGAATTTGAGATTATCCTCATTCCCGCACGGAAGAATTACGTCCTAGAAGCACCGCCGGTGCTGTGCTGCCGCAGATGCAATCGAGCGACTTTAAGAACGTCTGGCAGAGCAAAGTTGGTGACTACTCGATAGTTCAGTGTGCCATGCTTTACGACTTAGAACCGGGACTTCAACGATGTTTTGAACGTCATGGAGCATATGAGATGTTCCAGGAGTTGAAGTTAATATTTCAAGCAAATGCCCGGATTGAGAGATATGAAGTCCCCAATAAATTCTATAGCTGCAAGATGGAGGGGAATAGTTCTGTCAGTGAACATATACCCAAAATGTCTAGGTATAACAATCACTTGATTCAACTGGGAGTTAATCTTCCGGATGATAGTGTCATTGATGTAATTCTTCAATCATCGCCACCAAGCTACAAGAGCTTCGTGATGAACTATAATATGCATGGGATGGATAAGACAATTCGAGCTCTTCGCAATGCTAAAGGATGCGGAGGTAGAAATCAAGAAGGAGCATCAAGTGTTGATGGTCAACAAAACCACCAGTTTCAAGAAAAAGGGCAAAGGGAAGAAGAAGGGGAACTTCATGAAGAACAACAAACAAGTTGCTGCTCAAGAGAAGAAACCCAAGTCTGGACCTAAGCCTGAGACTTAGTGCTTCTACTTCAAACAGACTGGTCACTGGAAGCGGAACTGCCCCAAGTATTTGGCGGATAAGAAGGATGGCAAGGTGAACAAAGGTATATGTGATATACATGTTATTGATGTGTACCTTACCCGAGCTCGCAGTAGCACCTGGGTATTTGATACGGGTTCGGTTGCTAATATTTGCAACTCAAAACAGGGACTACGGATTGAGCAAAGATTGGCTAAGGACGAGGTGACGATGCGCGTGGGAAATGGTTCCAAAGTCGATGCGATCGCCGTCGGCACGCTACCTCTACATCTACCTTCGGGATTAATTTTAGACCTAAATAATTGTTATTTGGTGCGAGTGTTAAGCATGAACATTATATCTGGATCTTGTTTGATGCGAGACGGTTATTCATTTAAATCTGAGAATAATGGTTGTTCTATTTATATGATTAATATCTTTTATGGTCATGCACCCTTGAAGAGTGGTCTATTTGTGTTGAATCTCGATAGTAGTGATACACATATTCATAATGTTGAAGCCAAAAGATGCAGAGTTGATAATGATAGTGCAACTTATTTGTGGTAATCGCCGTTTGGGTCATATTGGTGTAAAGCACATGAAGAAACTCCATACTGATGGGCTTCTGGAATCACTTGATTATGAATCACTTGGTACTTGCGAACCATGCTTCATGGGCAAGATGACCAAAACGCCATTCTCCGGAACAATGGAGCGAGCAACAGATTTATTGGAAATCATACATACTGATGTATGTGGTCCAATGAATATTGAGGCTCGTGGCGAGTATCGTTATTTTCTCACCTTCACAGATGATTTAAGCAGATATGGGTATATCTACTTAATGAAACATAAGTCTGAAACATTTGAAAAGTTCAAAGAATTTCAGAGTGAAGTGGAAAATTATCGTAACAAGAAAATAAAATTTCTACGATCTGATCGTGGAGGAGAATATTTGAGTTACGAGTTTGGTCTACATTTGAAACAATGTGGGATAGTTTCGCAACTCACGCCACCCGGAACACCACAGCGTAATGGTGTGTCCGAACGTCGTAATCGTA
Source organism: Aegilops bicornis (assembly GCA_021605145.1). Taxonomy (NCBI): domain Eukaryota; kingdom Viridiplantae; phylum Streptophyta; class Magnoliopsida; order Poales; family Poaceae; genus Aegilops; species Aegilops bicornis. The sequence continues at coordinate 300,932,403 of CM038675.1, forward strand.
CTTCACTAGATATGGTGCGATCTATGATGTCTCTTATTGATTTACCACTATCGTTTTGGGGTTATGCTTTAGAGACGGCTGTATTCACGTTAAGTAGGGCACCATCAAAATCCGTTGAGACGACGCCTTATGAACTGTGGTTTGGCAAGAAACCAAAGTTGTCGTTTCTTAAAATTTGGGGTTGCGATACTTATGTGAAAAAGCTTCAACCTGATAAACTCGAACCCAAATCGGAGAAATGTGACTTCATAGGATACCCAAAAGGGACTGTTGGGTACACCTTCTATCACAGATCCGAAGGCAAGACATTCGTTGCTAAGAATGGATCCTTTCTAGAGAAGGAGTTTCTCTCGAAATAAGTGAGTGGGAGGAAAGTAGAACTTGATGAGGTAATTGTACCTGCTCCCTTATTGGAAAGTAGTTCGTCACAGAAACCGGTTTCTGTGGCACCTACACCAACTAGTGAGGAAGCTAATGATGTTGATCATGAATCTTCAGATCAAGTTACTACCGAACCTCGTAGGTCAAACAAAGTAAGATCCGCACCAGAGTGGTACGGTAATCCTGTTCTGGAAGCCATGTTGCTAGACCATGGCGAACCTATGAACTATGAGGAAGCGATGATGAGCCCAGATTCTGCGAAATGGCTTGAGGCCATGAAATCTGAGATGGGATCCATGTATGAGAATAAAGTGTGGACTTTGTTTGACTTGCCCGATGATCAGAAAGCCATCGAGAATAAATGGATCTTCAAGAAGAAGACCGATCGACGGTAATGTTACTGTCTACAAAGCTCGACTTGTTGCAAAAGGTTTTCGACAAGTTCAAGGAGTTGACTATGATGAGACCTTCTCACCCGTAGCGATGCTTAAGTCCGTTCGAATCATGTTAGCAATTACCGCATTTTATTATTATGAAATTTAGCAAATGGATGTAAAGACTGCATTCCTGAATGGATTTCTGGAAGAAGAGTTGTATATGATGCAACCTGAAGGTTTTATCGATCCAAAGGATGCTAACAAAGTGTGCAAGATCCAACGATCCATCTATGGACTGGTGCAAGCATCTCGGAGTTGGAATAAACATTTTGATAGAGTGATCAAAGCATATGGTTTTATACAGACTTTTGGGGAAGCCTGTATTTACAAGAAAGTGAGTGGGAGCTCTGTAGCATTTCTAATTGTAACATCCCAAAATTCTAAATTTTGGAATGTTATATTAAATAGATAGATTTGATTGATTGTTTGATTGATTGTGTGAAATTGAGTGAAATTTGAAACTTTTTGAAAGTTAAATGAGAGGGAATAAACGGACTTTCCCAAACTTTCATTTTGCATTTATGATCTTCGTGAATTCAAATTCTTTTCAAATACAAAACCCTAGAGAGAAGATGACATGACTTCTTCCATTTGAATAAATGAAAAGGGTTTTGAAAAGATTTGAATTTTGGAAATATTTTAAATTCAGAAAACTTCAAGCGACTCAATGATTTTCATGAGAGAAGATAAAATGACTTCTTCAAAACATATGAAATATGAGTTGGAAGTTTAAAAGGATCAAATTTAAAGTCCTTTTGAAATTATTTTCAATTTGGAGTTATTTGGGGTTTTAGTCAAATTATTTTTCTCCAAAAATAAAATATATGGAAATTAGGGTAAAATGATTCCCTATAACAGAAAATTGGAGATAAATAAATTTGCAATTATTTTGGTATTTTTTAAAATGATTTTATTGGATTTTATTAGACCAATAGCACTCTTTGGTTTATTTAAATTTGTGTGGATTTTATTTGATGTGACAAAAATGTTCACGTTGTAGAAAATATTTTTCTGAAAATTTTGATATATTATATGCCTATATAATATTTTATTTCTTTTTGTTTTATTCCTTTCTTGTGTGTTAAAAAAAACCTTCTAGGCCACCGAACTAGGCACCTTGCCAAAGAATCGCCAGCCACGGCCCACTGACGCCAAGACCCAGTCGTCCCGACCCCCATGGAGTTCGAATCCCGCCGACACCGGGCTCTGCCGGTCTCGCCGCCCGCCTCCCTCCTCCTTAAATAAGCGCGCCTGGGGCCCTCTCTCTCCTCGCCACCCCTGGCGCCACCGTCATGACCTCAAGACAAACCTCACCGAGTCCGAGCTCGACGAGATCATGCCGTTGCACGCGCCCACCATTGTCGTCGACCCTTGCCGACACACCACCGACGTCGTCGCCAGCGTGCCGCCCTTCCCATCTACTCCGTCTCCGACCGCCGGAGCCGCCTCCCCGCCCGCAGCCGATGCCGCCGCCGTCTTCTCTGCCGCCGACAACTGCCGCCGCCGCGGTAAGCCACCGGCCGCCCTCGCCCGTCCGATCGTAGACCTAGGGCTAGGATTAGATCTGTTAGTTTTTTTTATTTCAACCGTTTTTCTTTAAGTAGTGAATGTTCGTTGTTTAGTCCTTGCAGCGAACGGTTTTCATCTTATAAGCCTCTACAGCGAACGTTCGTTCGGTAAAAAATTTCTTTTTCTTTTTATTTTCGGCCAGGGACCCATCTGTGAATGTTTTATTTACGCTTTAGTCCTCGCATTTCAATCGATCGCAACTTTTTACCCGTTTGTCCAAATCCAACGAAACCAACGCCCACTTCTTCGTTATGATCCCCTCTATCCAGTAAAACAACTTAAACATGTTTTTGAAATTCTAAAATTTGAATTAAATTAGATTTGTTTTTGAACTTCATTTGATCGTAACTCGAGTTTTATAACTCCGTTTGAGTTGATTCTTTTTGCAAATTAAAGCTCTTGACCTAAACTTTCTGATAAGGCCAAATCTACCCAATTTTGGTACTGTTGGAAATTGTTTCTGTTGCAAGAGTTATTTGGCTGTTTTCGAAGTTTGCCGAGATCTTTTCTTTGATTTCTTTTGAGTGATTGCTTATGTGTGGTTACTATTGCTTGCTTACGATAGATTGACCGGAGTGTGACGAGTAGAACTATCAGGAGTTATGAGTGTGAATCATCTTCATCAAGAGTACAAGGCAAGTTCACACTTTGATCATATCCCTTTCATAACCAGTTTTTATGCATTAGTTTCACCCTCAAACATGACATGAGTAGGATTGATAACATGTGGGTATTGGGAAGTAGTTGATGAGGTAGGAACCTATTGCCCTGCATTCAAACCTTGGGAGTTACTACTACGTTATGCTTATACTGCTGCTATGCTCGTAGACGTGGATTGGTTGAGTGTATTCATGACAGATGTGAGAGTTATCACTAATGGTTAACTTAAGGTGGCTACTTTAATACACATCTGGGTGGAATGGTTGGGGCACCCTGGAGCACCCAGTGGTTTGCCCGGGCACCTGAAGAACCCAGTGCTTGCCCAAGGGGATCCCGGAGGACCCGTGTGATCACCCTATGGAATGCCACCTAGGCTCAAAGGGATCATAAGATTATTCATGCTAGAAACTTCCGTGTGCAGCCACGAGCTATTATGGGCTCTAGCATAGTTGAGTAAGTTGCATGACCTCTTCCAGTGGTAGGCTAGCAGATGTAGGGGATGTAGGTTGGTACTGTCTACCCAGGATTAGAGTTAATGCTTCTGAACGACCGTGTCTCGGTCATCCGTTTCTCAAACACCATGTAGTGCGAGAAATCCAACGGTGGAGATCGAGTCTTGTGTGGAAAAGTGCGCAAACCTCTGCAGAGTGTATAAACTAATCATGATTATCCATGTCCCCGGTTATGGACATTTTGAGTATCTAGTTCTTGGATTATCATGTTGATCTCAACACTTTATTTAATTAATTTGATTGGGTTAATGATTATTATTTTGGGATTGAGTTGGAGGAACCTTCTCAATATTTATCAACCAACTTTGTAGTTAAGTAAAATATATTCCTTTGCAGTAGGGAAAAATTGCCTTTTCGCAAAAACATTATAACCATAGAGCTTTTCCACCAACCAAATATGCATGTAGTGATAGCTATTATTCATCATTATCCTATGGTGTGAATTTGCCAGTACATTCAATGTACTGACCCTTTGTGGCTGCAACGTCTCATGTTGCAGGAATCTTACGACGAGTAAGTGATATGTTAGGGTTACGATTTCTACACTCAACTTTGCCGTTGGTGTTGATGGGAATCCACAACCTTGTTGTTTCTTCCGCTATTTGGATTGAGGTAATAGTATTTACGTTACTTTATACATGTGATTTACCTCTGTTATAAATCCTTGAGTACTGTGTGTGTCAGCATACCAATCCAGGGATGACACTTAAGCACAGATACTTGACCGTCTGATGTCGGGTCGCTACACTAATATTATATGTGGATGACATATTGTTGATTGGAAATGATATATAATTTCTAGATAGATAAAAGGATACTTGAATAAGAGTTTTTCAATGAAAGACCTCGGTGAAGCTGCTTATATATTGGGCATCAAGATCTATAGGATAGATCAAGACGCTTAATTGGACTTTCACAAAGCACATACCTTGATAAAGTTTTGAAAAAGTTCAAAATGGATCAAGCAAAGAAAGGGTTCTTGCCTGTGTTACAAAGTGAAGTTGAGTTAGACTCAATGCCCGACCACTGCAGAAGATAGAGAGAAAATGAAAAGTGTTCCCTATGCTTCAGCCATAGGCTCTATCATGTATGCAATGTCGTGTACCGCACTGATGTGTGCCTTGCTATTAGTTTAGCGGTGGAGGTACCAAAGTAATCCAGAGTGGATCCTTTGGACAGCGGTCAAGAACATCCTGAAATACCGAAAAGGACTAAGGATATGTTTCTCGTTTATGGAGGTGACAAAGAACTCGTCGTAAGTGGTTACGTCGATGCAAGCTTTGACACTGATCCGGACGATTCTAAATCGCAAACCGGATATGTGTTTATATTAAACGGTGGAGCTGTAAGTTGGTGCAGTTCTAAACAAAGCGTCGTGGCGGGATCTACATGTGAAGCGGAGTACATAGCTGCTTTAGAAGCAGCATATGAAGGAGTCTGGATGAAGGAGTTTATATCCGATCTAGGTGTCATACCTAGTGCATCGAGTCCAATGAAAATCTTTTGTGACAATACTGGTGCAATTGCCTTGGCAAAGGAATCTAGATTTCACAAGAGAACCAAACACATCAAGAGACGCTTCAATTCCATCCGGGATCAAGTCCAGGTGGGAGACATAGAAATTTGCAAGATACATACGGATCTCGAATGTTGCGAGACCCTTGACTAAGCCTCTTCCACGAGCAAAACATGATCGACACCAAGACTCCATGGGTGTTAGAATCATTCTTGTGTAATCTAGATTCTTGACTCTAGTGCAAGTGGGAGATCAAGGAAATATGCCCTAGAGGCAATAATAAAGTTATTATTTATTTCCTCATATCATGACAAATGTTTATTATTCATGCTAGAATTTTATTAACCGGAAACATAATACATGTGTGAATACATAGACAAACATAGTGTCACTAGTATGCCTCTACTTGACTAGCTCGTTGATCAAAGATGGTTGAGTTTCCTAACCATAGACATGAGTTGTCATTTGATTAACGGGATCACATCATTAGGAGAATGATGTGATTGACTTGAACCATTTCGTTAGCTTAGTACTTGATCGTTTTAGTTTACTAATACGTCTCCAACGTATCTATAATTTATGAAGTATTCATGCTATTATACTATCCTTCTAGGATGTTTTATATGCATTTATATGATTTTTGGGACTAACCTATTAACCTAGAGCCCAAAGGTGCTTCGCTTTTCTTCTTGTTTTAGAGTATCGCAGAAAAGGAAAACTAAACGGAGTCCAATTGACGTGCCACTTGACGGAGATCATTTTTGGACCAGAAGAAGCCCACGGAGTACCAGAAGCAGGCTAAAAGAGTCCCGGGCTGCCCATGAGGGTGGGGGGCACGCCCACCCCCCTAGGGCGTGCCCCCCTACCTCGTGGACAGCCCGGAGACCCCCCTGACGTGAAATCAACGCAAAACTCCTCTATATATACCCAAACTTCCAGAAAGAAACATAGATCGGAAGTTCCGCCGCAAGCCTCCTCAGAGCCACGAGAAGTCAATCTAGGCCCTCTCGGCACCTCACGAGGGGCCATCATCACCGATGGCCATGGAGGAGTATCCCAGAGGGGCCATCAGCACCATGAAGGCTAAGGACCAGAGGGTGGAGGCCATGGAGGAGGAAGCACAAGGGGGAGAACCTCTCCTCCTCTCTTCCCGTGGTGCCGGAGTGCCACCGGGAGGGGAATCATCTCCACGGTAATCGTCTTCATCAACATCACCATCATCATCACCATCCTCATCTCTTTTACGCGGTCCACTCTCCTGCACCCCGCTGCAATCCCTACTTGAACATGGTGCTTTATGCCACATATTATGATCCAATGATGTGTTGCCATCTTATGATGTTTTGAGTAGATATCTTTTGTCTTTGGGTTGATTGATGATCTAGATTGGTATGAGTTGTATGTTTTATTTTGGTGCTGTCCTATGGTGCCCTCCGTGTCGCAAGTAAGCGAGGGACTCAGCTGTAGGGTGTTGCAACACGTTCTGATTCTCTTATAGTGGGTTGGTGAGTGGTGAAACACAAACCCGAGTAAGAGGGATTGTTGCGTATGGGAATAAAGAGGACTTGATGCTTTAATGCTATGGTTGGGTTTTACCTTAATGATCTTTAGTAGTTGCGGATGCTTGCTAGAGTTCCAATCATAAGTGCATATGATCCAAGTAGAGAAAGTATGTTAGCTTATGCCTCTCCCTCATATGAAACTGCAATAGTGATTACCGATCTTGTTAACAATTGCCTAGGATAATTCCGCACACCGATCCACCATTATTCCACAATCGCTATTTATAATATTTAGTATTATATTCTAACTTTATCATAACAGCACCTACTTTTATATTTTGGCTCTCCGATATCATACAAAGTTATCCTCTTCATACCCATAACGTAGTTTTATTTCCCGTTGCTAGTTGGAAGCAAACGTTCGGTGTACGTAGAGTCGTATTAGTGGCTGAGGGAGTTCCGGACTAGGGGGTGTCCGGATAGCCGAACTATCATCATCGGCCGGACTCCAAGACTATGAAGATAGAAGATTGAAGACTTCGCCTCGTGTCCGGATGGGACTTTCCTTGGCGTGGAAGGCAAGCTTGGCGATACGGATATGTAGATCTCCTACCATTGTAACCAACTCTGTGTAACCCTAACCCTATCCGGTGTCTATATAAACCAGAGGGTTTTAGTCCGTAGGACGAACAAAAATCATACCATAGGCTAGCTTCTAGGGTTTAGCCTCTTTGATCTCGTGGTAGATCTACTCTTGTAACACACATCATCAATATTAATCAAGCAGGACGTAGGGTTTTACCTCCATCAAGAGGGCCCTAACACAGGTAAAACATCGTGTCCCTTGTCTCCTGTTACCATCCGCCTAGACGCACAGTTCGGGACCCCCTACCCGAGATCCGCCGGTTTTGACACCGACATTGGTGCTTTCATTGAGAATTCCTCTGTGTCGTCGCCGATAGGCCCGATGGCTCCTTTGATCATCAACAACAACACGGTCCAGGGTGAGACTGTTCTCCCCGGACAGATCTTCGTGTTCGGCGGCTTTGCACTACGGGCCAATTCGCTTGGTCATCTGGAGCAGACCGAAAGCTACGCCCCTGGCCGTCAGGTCAGATTTGGAAGCCTAAACTATACGGCCGATATCCGCGGAGACTTGATCTTCGATGGATTCGAGCCCCAGCCAAGCGCGCCGCGCTGTCTCGATGGCATGATCTAGCTCTGCAACCAAACAATGCCCTGGAGGCCGCACCAGAATCCGCTCCGACCCTTAATCCGGAGCCGGATTCCCCGATCGAGGACGAGTGGTTGGACACCGCCTCGGGGGCTTTAATCTCTACGGCGATCGAGCCGAACTCAATCCCTGTCCTTCGTGAAGACCTCGACTCCAGGGTGCCGGACTCCTATCTGGACTCCGAACCCTCCGCGCCCTTGCCGATCGAATCCGATTGGGCGCCCGTTATGGAGTTCACGGCCGCGGACATCTTTCAAAGACTCGCCTTTTGGCGACATCCTGAATTCACTAAAGTCTCTCTCTTTATCCGGAGAGCCCGGCGGACTACGGTCGGAAGGTTGGGATCTGATCGATGAAGAAATTCGACGCCCACCCACCACCCACTTGGTAGTCAGCCGACGACCTAACCGACATGCTAGACTACGACTCAAGACATCGACGGTATGGACGGCGATGCCGGAGATTTACAAGACCCAGCGCCTACAGTGGCAATCGGAAGGCCACCTCGTCATACAACATATACATGGTGGACATCCCAAAAGATGGGAATGGCGATGGAACAACGGAGGATGACCCTCCAAGAAGCAGCCCAAGCGCCAAGGCCGGGCGGCGCCGCTCTAAATCCCGCCACAGCAAGAATGACGATTCCGGCACCGGAGATAACAATACACCGGACAGTGCCGAAGACAATCCACTCAAGCAAGATCCAGCGCAGGAGGATGGAGAAGCCAACCCTCAAGAGAGAGCGGCAAAAGAAGAGGTAGAGGATTATATGCCTCCCTCCGAAGACGAAGCAAGCCTCGACGACAATGAATTAAATCGTGCACGAGAATCCCATCGAACAAGAGCGTTTTAGACGCAGGCTTATGGCCACGGCGAACAGCCTAAATAAAAAGCAGCAACAGCTTAGAGTTGATCAGGATCTGCTTGCCGATAGATGGACCAAAGTCCTCGCGGCCGAAGAGCATGAGCTCGAACGCCCCTCCAAAAGCTACCCTAAACGCAAGCTGCTCCCCCGATTAGAGGAGGAGGCTTACGAACCCGCATCACCAGGAGACAATACGGCTGACCGACCACCCCGTGGCCGCGACAGAGAGGCCTCTAGGCCTTTCACTAGAAATGTACCCCGGCATCGCTCAAAAGGCACTTGGCCAAAGGGGAACGCTCCGGACCTGCGAGATATATTGGAGGACAAGGCAAGACAATCAAGATCGATCTATGGATCGCGTGGGCCCCAGATGCGTGGCGACAACCGTCGCGCCCGGACACGATAAGAAGTCCGCCGGGCGAACAAAGCAGACCAAGCTCTTTTGAGCTCCGTCGTGATATCGCCCGATCATGAGGCGCCAAGACACCCACTATGCTTCACAGACGAAGTAATGGATCATCAAATCCCCGAAGGGTTTAAACCCGTCAATATTGAATCCTATGATGGCACAACAGACCCCGCGGTTTGGATCGAAGACTATCTCTTTCACATCCACATGGCCCGCGGTGACGATCTTCACGCCATCAAATACCTCCCCCTCAAGCTTAAAGGACCAGCCCGACATTGGCTCAACAGCTTGCCGCCAGAGTCAATTGGGAGCTGGGAGGACTCGAAGCCGCATTCCTCGATAACTTCCGTGGCACTTATGTGCGACCACTAGACGCCGATGACCTAAGCCACATAATTCAGCAGACGATTTAATCGGCGACAATTACGGACACGGTTCTTAACCAAGAAAAACCAAATCGTCGACCGTCCGGATGCGGAGGCCCTCGCGGCCTTCAAGCATAACATCCATGACGAGTGGCTTGCGGCACATAGGACAGGAAAAGCCGAAATCCATGGCAGCCCTCACATCACTCATGACCCGCTTCGCGGGTGAAGACACGGCTAGCACGCAGCAACAACCTCAAAGAAAATTACAGCGGTCCGGACTTCAAGGACCAAACGGCAGCCCGCGTCAGAACAAAACAAATGCCGCACTAACGGCGACAATATTGAGGATACGGCGGTCAATGCCGGATTCAAACGCTCTAAACCGGTCGTGGAAAAAGCCATTCAAACGAACTACTCGGGTCCGTACAATTTGGACCGAATACTCGACCGCTTGTGCGGATACACGGCACCCCGAAAAGCCGCTAACCACACCAACAGGGACTGTTGGGTATTCAAGCAGGCAAGTTAATTGCCGAAAACAATGACAAGGGCACGCATAGCGATGGCGAGGACGAGATCCAACCACCGAACAATAGATGACAGAAGGGTTTCCCCCCACAGGTGCGGACGGTGAACATGATATACGCAACCCACATACCCAAAAGGGAGCGGAAGCTTGCAATCAGGGATGTCTACGCGATGGAGCCTGTTGCCCGAAATTCAATCCATGGTCCTCTGCCCGATCACTTTTGACCGAAGGGACCACCCCACCAAAGCATCCGCCATGGCGGATTCGCAGACCGGTCCTAGACCCAATCGTCGATGGATTTGACCTAACGAGTCTTGATGGACGGCGGCAACTGAACCTGCTTTACCGAGGATACTGATGTGCAAAATGGGCATAGACCCTCAAGGATTAAACCTACCAAAACGACCTTTAAAGGCGTCATACGGTGTAGAAGCCAATTGTACAAGCTCAATTACATCGAAGTGGTCTTGGATCCGGATAACTTCCGAGCGAGGAGTTAATCTTCGACATAGTCCCGTTCCGCAGCGGCTATCATGCCTTGCTCGGACGCACTGCGTTGCAAAGTTCAATGCGGTGCCGCACTCACGCATACCTCAAGCTCAAGATGCGGGCCCTCGAGGAGTCATTACGGTCAGCGGAAACACCGAACGTTCCCTCCGCGACAGAGGAACATACTGATGCTCATGGCGAAGTGCAATGCAGCCTCTTAAGGCAATTATCGAATCCGGCCGTTAAGCGGCGGACACAGCCAAGCGCCCGAGTAACTTACAACAAGACCACTGGCACGCTCCGAGCACACGTAGGCGGCCCCAACCCCAGCTCCCCGCTAAACGCCAGCAGGTGTCCTTCAAGACACCATTACGCCTCAAGATACCATGGGCATGGGGAGGGCACGACCACAATACACCCAGATCGCGGCTCAACCACACAAGGGGCTCTCAAGTGTGTCGTTCATTTTTCTTTTCTTTTTACCTTTTACTTTTTAACCACGGGACTACGTTTGTCGAAGCCTGTCCGGCGGCCAGACTGCCGAACTCACGATGCAACAGCCTGTAAGGATAAAGGCTACAACGAATATACATGTGGTCTCCATTACGAGCATTTTCATACACCAATCTGCAGCCTACCCCTGGAAGGGGACATGTTTAAACAGTCTCCTACCTTGCTTATCGCACTATTTGTATCGTTCTGCATTCGTAGCAGCGCTTATTGAATAAAACAATGCAGCACCTTTTTGCTTATAATTGCATTTCTTTTTCATACATATGTTCATTCACGACATGTTGCATCCGTACACTTTGGTACGGCTAATATACACCAGGGGCTTATGTTTCCCACGTTATGGTGTGATGAGTCCGAACACTTTCACAAGTGCGGCACCCCGAACTTATAGCACTATATGCATCGGCTCCGAATCATGTCTTGGGTCAATAGTTGGGTTTGCCCGGCTCCCGTGTTTTGGTACCTTACGTTCCGTTATATCGGCTAAGGTAGCACCGGAGAACCACTGCGATTCCGCCTCAGCCTGGCCGGGTTAACGCCTCGATGGAGAAAGCTAAAACTGACCGTCATGATGAGGCGAGAGACTGGTCGTTGTTCGAGAGGTTTTCTGCGAGTCCTTAAAGACTTATGTCGCTTAGAGCGAGGAGCCGGATACTGTCCGGCCAAGGCGTGGATAGCGCCCCAAATTCGCCTTAGAAGACTAGGGGCTTCGCGAAATTTAAAATTATAGAATTCTATGGCTAAGTGAGAGTGTTCAAGCATTATAAGTCCGGTTGCCTTGTTCGTTGTGTTGAGCGCCTCCTAGATGGACCCAAAAATGGGAACAAGAGCGCTCAAGTTTATCCGAACACCCCGGCACTTTCGTGGCATGAAAGTGAAGCCGACGACTTGCCATCTCTCGATTTGATAAACAGCCGCACGAAGGTAATATTTTAAATTAACAAGCGTTGCTTTAGCGATATGAACTAAGTTTTCAGCAAGACAGATAACAAAATGCGAGTCTACTCAAATATTACATCTTTGGAGCACTCACCCGCAATAGTCTGGCGCCCTTCAAAGACACTCTTATAATACATCTCGGGCGTGCGATGCTCCTTGCCCTCTGGTGGCGGGTCCGTCCACGAGCTTACAGGCATCCATCTTGCCCCAAAGTGCACCTTTGCGGGCAAGGCCCGACAGGCACCCTCTATACAAGCGGAATGCTTGATAACTTCAACCCACGGGCACACATCCACCAGCCGCCACACCAGTCGAAGTAGCTCCTGTGCATGGCCTCCTTAGGCCACACCGAACTATGAGGCCCTTCATGGCCTGCTCGGCCTCCTTAGGAGCTCGACCAGCTGCTTCGGCTGGTCGCTAAGGGCACCGGATGTCCGGCCTCGGATCTTGAGACGAAGACCTTCTCCATTGAGCTCCCTCCTCGGCCCAAGAGAATGCGGCAGCATCGGACACGCTGCGAGGAAGCTCTGCGAACGCCCCTGGAGAGCTCCGAATTCGGGTAAGCAACAGGTAATTAACACTCACATGCTTACTCTGCATGAAAAATGCCTTACCTGCTGCTATTTTCTTCACCGCCTCAATCTCCTGGAGGGCCTTGTAGGCTTCGGCCTTAGCGGTTTTGGCACTCTCTAGAGCCGTTGCAAGCTCAGACTCTCGAGCCTTCGAGTCACGCTCCAAGTTCTCATGTTTTTTCACGAGATCCTGGAGCTCTTGCTGCACCTCCGCCACCCGCGCCTCCTGCTTCTCTCGCTTGGTGCGTTCTGCGGCCGCATTACGCTCGGCCGCGGCCACCGCCTCCTCCAGGGTCGCCACCTCGTTAGCGGCCCCTACAATACCCACGTTATCCTTGTCATTTTTCTTGCTACCAAATCCTTTTCTGTAAGGTACAATTTTCATAAGGTATTACTCACCTTCTTTTTCCTCGAGCTGCTTCTTGGCATGGCCGAGCTCGTTCTCGGACCGCTCGAGGTTTTTCTTCAAAGTATTGACCTCCATGATCGGTCTGGCGGAGGTCAGCGGACAGCCTGCAATCCCATATTGACATATTTTTATGACTCCTGCGTTTATCTTTCTAAAGATCCTCGATCCGGCTTTTCCTTCCGAACACGAGCAGAGCATCGGGGGCTCTTGTCTATGCGGTACCATTTTACATATATTGAAATTTCTTACCTCAAAGCACGATAGAAGATCGGTACATGCTTGGTCAGCCCGCTCTTGGCCGATCGAATCTGTCCGGATCACCGCAGCCATAATAAAGGCGGTGCTCCTCGATGGAGGCGCCATTGAGCGCCTCCAGTAAGCTATCCGGTGCCTCCGGTTGGACGAAGGACACCGGCGTCTTACCCTTCTCGCGAAGAGATCGCTTACCGGACTCCGGAACCACGGAAGGTTCCGGCATGAAGCCCAGACAAGGGTCGGGCTTAGAGCCCCTGGGGGTCTTGCCCCCCACGCGCCTGGAGTCCGGGAGGTTGCCTTGTGGCACCTCCTGCGCCACCTCCTCATGACCAAGCCCCCTTTGGAGCCCCACCGCGGCGTTGTCCACAGCATGAGGCGAGGAGGCGTCGGAAGCGAAGTACTCTCCATTTCCGACGAGCCCAGGGACCCGCTCGATGAATCGATTTAACTTCGCCTTTGGGCGGGCTGCACAATTGTTCGACATTAGAGAACAGTCTGCGATAATAAAAAGCCACGGGTATCCGGACACTTACGATCTCGCCAGGGGCTTGGCCCTCGTAGGCCGATCCCCCTTGTCGTCGTCGACGTTGGTGGAGAAGTCCGGAGGAAGGGTTCTTCCCTTCTTGGACCCTCCGGCCTCCCGGTTAGGCGGCCTTCCTTTCCTCTCCTCCCCGGGGAGAGGCTTCTTCTTCTTCCTCCTCATCTTGAGGAGAAGATTCTACTTGAATCCGACAAAGACTGGCGCCGGGTGCTCCTTCGAGTTCCGTAGCCTCCTTCTTGGCCTTCTTCTCGGCACTACATGGGGTGCCGAGCTAGCAGCCCGTCAATCGGGCGTCCGGCTGGGTCTTCGGCAAAGGAGCCGACAGTTAATCTGTCTGCACGTCTTCAGCCGGACACAGCCGAAGAATAGGGAGTTTCGGATCCCACGAGAGTCAATCTATGGAAAAGGAGTCCGTAAAGGGTAAAATAACTTACCTCGCTGGCTTGACGCGCGAAATGTATCCGCGATCTTTGTTAGCGGATGCAGGGCTTCAGCGCCTTGAACGGCACCTTCCGGGCATCTTCGTGACGTGGTATCGAAGAGCCGGCTCAAGGTTCGGTCTTGCCGGATCGAACTCCCACAAATTGAAGTCCCGTTGTTGGCATGGGAGAATCCGGCGGATGAGCATCACTGGATTACGCCGACAAGCCCGCGATTCTTGTCCACTAGGTTCCGGACACGTGTTTGGAGTCCGGATAGCTCGTCCGAATCCCCCACTTCAGGCCCGTCTCTTTCCATGACGAGAGCCGTGTGGGGAATCCAGATCTGAATTGGGGCCGCCACCCATTCGTGGTCGCGTGGCTCGGTGATGTAGAACCACCCCGATTGCCACCCCTTTATTGTCTCCACAAAGGAGCCCTCGAGCCATAGGACTTTGGCCATCTTGCCGACCATGGCGCCTCCGCACTCCGCTTGGCTGTCCTTCACAACCTTCGGCTTGACACTGAAGGTCTTGAGCCACAAGCCGAAGTGGGGCTGGATGCAGAGGAAAGCCACGCACACGACGATAAACGCCGAGACGTTGAGGACAAAATTCGGGGCCAGGTCATGGAAGTCCAGGCCGTAGTAGAACATGAGCCCCCGGACAAATGGGTGAAGTGGAAAACCTAGTCCGCGGAGGAAGTGGGGGAGAAATACCACCCTTTAATGGGGACTGGGGGTTGGAATAAGCTGCCCCGCGTCGGGCAGCTTTGTCTTGTGATATCATGGGACAAGTATCCGGCCTCCCTTGATCTTGTGATGTGCCCCTCCGTGACGGAGGAGGCCATCCATCTGCCTCCCGCTCCTGACATGGTTGGAGAAGGTTGAGGAGGAAAGTGCGGACTTGGGCGCTAGAGCTCGAGTGCACGGGAATGGATGAGCAAAGAAGGAAGAAGGCGTAGGTGAAAGGGTGGATCCTTATCCCCTTATATGGGCGGACAAAAACATGTGTCCCCACCGCCCGGTAAAACTCGCTTATCTCCCAAGCGCCACAATCAATGGCGCGGTTGGGTTACCCACGCACGTATTGATGGGAATCCGGAATAAGGGGAACACGATCTCTGCCTCGACAAGACGTGCCAAGAAACCGCCGCTAAACGCTACCGAGGTGGAACAAGAAAAACAATTTGAATAAAGGCTTGGTAATGGTGCGACGTCACGCCACAAAATATGTCGATGAGATTGATCTTGTGTAATATTATTCTCTCTACGGTGATATGTGGAATTTATTTTTGCAGAGCCGGACACTGTCCTGGTGTTCACAATCTTCTGTAAATTATTCGGAGGAAGAACCCGCCTTGCAATGCCGAAGACAACATGTGCGCCGGACTCATCGTCATTGAAGCCTGGTTCAGGGCTCTCGAGGAGTTAGGACTAGGGGGTGTCCGGATAGCCGAACTATCATCATCGTCCGGACTCCAAGACTATGAAGATAGAAGATTGAAGACTTCGTCTCGTGTCCGGATGGGACTTTCCTTGGCGTGGAAGGCAAGCTTGGTGATACGGATATGTAGATCTCCTACCATTGTAACTGACTTTGTGTAACCCTAACCCTATCCGGTGTCTATATAAACCGGAGGGTTTTAGTCCAGAGGGGACGAACAACAATCATACCATAGGCTAGCTTCTAGGGTTTAGCCTCTTTGATCTCGGGGTAGATCTACTCTTGTAACACACATCATCAATATTAATCTAGCGGGACGTAGGGTTTTACCTCCATCAAGAGGGCCCGAACCTGGGTAAAACATCGTGTCCCTTGTCTCCTGTTACCATCCGCCTAGACGCACAGTTCGGGACCCCCTACCCGAGATCCGCCAGTTTTGACACCGACAGTGGCAGATAGAGCTTGAGAGAATATTGATCTTACCTTTAGCTCCTTGTGGGTTCGACACTCCATACTTATCACTTCCACCTTTGGAAATTGCTACGATTATTCCCTGCACTTGGGGATTATAAAGCTCTTTTCTTCTTGCCGTTCTTGGGGAGCAATAGCGTGGGGTTGATGTTCTCGTGTATGCTTGTTTGCTTTCTTCACTAAGTAGATTTTGTTTTTCCTTTTTGTTTCTGTTTAGTTTTGGGTGAAACGTACAAAAAAATTAAAATAATGAAAATACAAAAAAATTACTTGCCTTTCATGCCTAAAAAGTTTTTCAAAAAGAGAAGCGATTGGAAAGTTATGCATTGAAGAAGTGAGGGTCGACCTTGAGCACTTGTTTTCATGCTCACGGAAACAATGTATAATATTCCATGGAAGTTTATCTATAAATAATTATATCCTTGTATATATTCATTGTATTATAAAAATAATGTGCCAAGCTTTGGTTTTAGGATGATTAGATTGCTTGTTTACTATGTGCAGAACAAAAACAGAAACTTTGGCTGTAGTGCGTGAATTTACATTTTTTACTGGAAAGTCAAATGGGTCTGAAACTTTTTTCACATTACTTCTGTACAAATTTTTCAAATTTTCAAATTTAGTTCATAATTTTAGGAGTTACGGAAGTTTGCTAAACTTCCAGATTACTACAGACTATCCTGTTGAAGACAGAATCTGTTTTTGATGCATTGCTTGCTTGTTTTGATGAAACTATCAGTCTATATCAGTGGATTAAGCCATGGAAAAGTTATATTACAGTAGATATAATGCAAAAACAAAATATGAATTGGTTTTCAACATTACTTATAGTAGTGATTTGCTTTGTTATACTAACAGATCTCACAAAGTTTTTGTTAAGTTTTTGTGGATGAAGTGTTCAAAGAACGAGGAGTTACCGATGTGAGAAGAATAAAGAGAGGCAAGAGTTCAAGCTTGGGGATGCCCAAGGCACCCCAAGTAAATATTCCAAGGATACTCAAGCATCTAAGCTTGGGGATGCCCCGGTTGGCATCCCATCTTTCTTCTTCAACAATTATCGGTATACCTCGGTTTTTGTTTTGTTCTCATGATTTGTGTCTTTTGTGTTTTTCTTTTTCTTCAAGAACCATGATAGGGTGAGATGTCCCTTCATTTATTTATATAATACTTCATGTGCTTCACTTAAATCTTTTAAGCATGATCTTACAGAATTGCTCTTTGTGCTTCACTTAAATCTTTTGAGTATGGTTTTATAGAATGCTTCATGCGCTTCACTTATACATTTTGAGCTTGGATATTGGTTAGTTGTAGAATGCTCCATGAACTTCACTTATATATTTTGGAGTATTAATAATACTATCATTTAAAGTGGGCTTGGAAGAGTGTCAACTTTAGGAATTAGTGATCCCACTATTTTGGAGGGTGTTGAATCTTAATGTGATATTTATGAAAGTGGATTTGGAAGAGTGTCAACTTTAGCTAGTGATGACTCCACTATTTCGGAAGAGGTTCCAATTAAGTATGAGAACAAAGTTGCTATCCATGATGCTACTGAAAATTATTATGAGGGAGGAATACATGCTTGTAGGTGTTGCAATAATATCAAGTTTCCTCTCTATATGCTTAAAGTTTTGAAGTTATACTTGTTTTGCCTTCCTATGCTAGTTGATTGTTGTTCTTATAAATTGTGTGCTCACAAAATCCCTAGGCATAGTAAGTAAGTTATATTTAAATGTGCTAGTCATATTCTTCAAGATGCTCTCTTTGTGCTTCAATTCCTATCTTTTATGTGAGCATCATTGAAATCATCATGCCTAGCTAAAAGGCAGTAAAGAAAAGCGCTTGTTGGGAGACAACCCAATATTTACCCTTACTGTTTTTGTGTATTTACATGATTAAGATACTGTAGTAATCATGTTTTATAGCTTTTGTTTCAATAAAGTGCCAAGTAAGACCTTTGGGAAGACTTGGGTGAAAGTTAATGTGATCTTGCTGTAAAAAACAGAAACTTTGCGCTCACGAGAATAGATGTCATTTTTTACAGAAGAGAGATTTTGAGTTGATTCTTTTTGCATAAGATTAATAGACAAATTCCTCACGTCCACAAATTTATTTCATAATTTTTGGAGTAGCAGAAGTATGGTTTTTGTTCATATCATTACAGGCTGTTCTGTTTCTGACAGATTCTATTTTCATTGCATAGTTCGCTTGTTTTCTAGTTTCCATGGCTTATATTACTCAATATAAATTGTAGAAATGATATGGTATAGTAGGCATTGTGTGAGAACAGTTATTAACCTTGTCTTTGACAGTACCAAAGTGAATTGTTTGCTCTTTATCATACTAACCTATCTCACGAAGTTACATTAAGTTTTGTGTGATTGAAGTTTTCAAGCTTTGGGTGAGATATCGATATGGGGAGAATAAGGAGTAGAAAGACCCTAAGCTTGGGAATTCCCAAGGCACCCCAAGGTAATAGTCAAGGAAGACTCAAGCGCCTAAGCTTGGGGATGCCCCGGAAGGCATCCCCTCTTCCTTCTTCAAAACTATCGGTATACCTTACTCAGAGCTATATTTTTATTCATCACATGATATGTGTTTTGCTTGGAGCGTGTTTTCGATTTTACTTGCTGTTTGAATAAAATGATTGGATCTGAAATATTGAATGAAAAATAATCCTCCCATGGCTAGTTAATTATTTGACTACTCAGTGTTCTTCACTCATATCTTTTGGAGTAGTTTGTCATTTACTCATGTGCTTCATGTATATCCTATGAGTAAATGGTTGAATAAATTGAATGTCATAAACCTGAATTTATATATGTTTCATATGCTTATAACATGGGGAGTAATGAGTTCACACATAATAAGTATAGGTAGTAAACTTATTGAAAGTTAGCGAACGTAGAATTGGTCACTTGAACAATTCATGAAAGAATATTGAAGGAAGAGAGGTTTCACATCTAAATATACTATCTTGGGCATCTTTTATGATTGGGAGCACTCATTAAAATATGACATGCTAAAGAGTTGATGTTGGACAAGGAAGACAACGTAATGGGTTATGTTTTCTTATATCTGAAATAAAGTATATTGTCATGGATCATCCAACATGTTTAGCTTGCCTTTCCCCCTCATGCTAGCCAAATTCTTTGCATGAAGTAGAGATACTACTTGTGCTTACCAAAACCCTTAAACCAGTTTTGCCATGAGAGTCCACCATATCTACCTACGGATTGAGTAAGATCCTTCAAGTAAGTTGTCATCGGTGCAAGCAATAAAAAATTGATCTCTAAATATGTATGATTGATTGGTGTGGAGGAAATAAGCTTTATACAATCTTGTGATGTGGAAGAAATAAAAGTGACGGACTGCATAATAAAGTTTCATATCACAAGGGGCAATATAAAGTGACGTTCTTTCGCATTAAGATTTTGTGCATCCAACCCTGAAAGCGCATGGCAACCTCTGCTTCCCTCTGTGAAGGGCCTATCTTTTATTTCTTCTACCTTATGCAAGAGTCATGGTGATCTTCACCTTTCCTTTTTACATTTTATCCTTTGGCAAGCACATGGTGTTGGAAAGATCCTGATATATATATATATATATATATATATATATATATATATATCTAATTGGATGTAAGTTAGCATGAGCTATTATTGTTGACATTACCCTTGAGGTAAAAGGTTGGGAGGCGAAACTATAAGCCCCTATCTTTCTCTGTGTCCGACTAAAACTCCATAACCACAAGTATTGCGTGTGTTAGCAATTGTGAAAGACTAAATGATAGTTGAGTATGTGGAGTTTACTAAATCAAAGCTCTAACATAGACTCTTCCTGAAAATAAGATGAATTGCAATTGTTTGATGATTGAGAATATTTTTTGTTAGTTTTCAAGAAAGTTTATGATCTATACTTTAACATGGGATTAGCTTGTTACTTTATCATGAGAAGTTTTATGAGATGAGCTACTGTTATGACATGTAATGATGCTAGAAAAAGTGATTGGAATTATCATTGATCAAACTTAAGTACTTGATAGCATTCACACTTCATAAATTATTTATTTATCATTTACCTACTCGAGGACGAGCAGGAATTAAGCTTGGGGATCTTGTCGTCTCCAACGTATCTATAATTTATGAAGTATTCATGCTATTATACTATCCTTCTAGGATGTTTTATATGCATTTATATGATTTTTGGGACTAACCTATTAACCTAGAGACCCGTGTCGGTTTACATTTTCTCCTTGTTTTAGAGTATCGCGGAAAAGGAAAACTAAACGGAGTCCAATTGACGTGCCACTTGACGAAGATCATTTTTGGACTAGAAGAAGCCCACGGAGTACCAGAAGCAGGCCAGAAGAGTCCCGGGCTGCCCACGAGGGTGGGGGCGCGCCCACCCCCCTAGGTCATGCCCCCTACCTCGTGGACCGCCCGGAGCCCCCCCCCCCCTGACGTGTAATCAACGCAAAATTCTTCTATATATACCCAAACTTCCAGAAAGAAACCTAGATCGGAAGTTCCGCCACCGCAAGCCTCTGTAGCCACGAGAAGTCAATCTAGGCCCTCTCCGGCACCCTGCTGGAGGGGGCCATCATCATCGGTGGCCATGGAGGAGTATCCCAGAGGGGCCATCAGCACCATGAAGGCCAAGGACCAGAGGGCGGAGGCCATGGAGGAGGAAGCCCAAGGGGGAGAACTGATACGTCTCCAACGTATCTATAATTTTTGATTGCTCCATGCTATATTATCTACTGTTTTGGACCATATTGGGCTTTATTTCCCACTTTTATATTACTTTTGGGACTAACCTATTAACCGGAGGCCCAGCCCAGAATTGCTGTTTTTTTGCCTATTTCAGTGTTTCGAAGAAACGAAATATGAAAAGGAGTCCAAACGGAATGAAACCTTCGGGAACGTGATTTTCTCATCAGATAAGATCCAGGAGACTTGGACCCTCCGTCAAGAAAGCCACGAGGCGGTCACGAGGGTGGAGGGCGCCCCCCCTAGGGCGCGCCCTCGCCTCATGGGCCCCTCGAAGCTCCACCGACGTACTCCTTCCTCCTATATATACCTACGTACCCCCAAACGGAGACGGAGGAAAAAACCTAATTCCACTGCCGCAACTTTCTGTATCCACGAGATGCCATCTTGGGGCCTGTTCCGGAGCTCATCCACCACGGAGGGCTTCTACATCATCACTATAGCCCCTCCGATGAAGTGTGAGTAGTTTACCTCAGACCTTCGGGTCCATAGTTAGTAGCTAGATGGCTTCTTCTCTCCTTTTGGATCTCAATACAATGTTCTCCCCCTCTCTCGTGGAGATCTATTTGATGTAATCTTCTTTTTGCGGTGTGTTTGTTGAGACCGATGAATTGTGGGTTTATGATCAAGTTTATCTATGAACAATATTTGAATCTTCTCTGAATTCTTTTATGTATGATTGGTTATCTTTGCAAGTCTCTTCAAATTATCAGTTTGGTTTGGCCTACTAGATTGGTGTTTCTTGCAATGGGAGAAGTGCTTAGCTTTGGGTTCAATCTAGCGGTGTCCTTTACCAGTGACAGTAGGGGCAGCAAGGCACGTATTGTATTGTTGCCATCGAGGATAACAAGATGGTTTTTTATCATATTGCATGAATTTATCCCTCTACATCATGTCATCTTGCTTAAGGCGTTACTCTTTTTTCATTAACTTAATACTCTAGATGCATCTTTGGATAGCGGTCGATGAGTGGAGTAATAGTAGTAGATGCAGTGTGAGTCGGTCTACTTGTCTCGGACGTGATGCCTATATACATGATCATACCTAGATATTCTCATAACTATGCTCAATTATGTCAATTGCTCAACAGTAATTTGTTCACCCACCGTAGAAATACTTATGCTCTTGAGAGAAGCCACTAGTGAAATCTATGGCCCCCGGGTCTATTCTCATCATATCAATCTCCAATCACTTTATTATTGCTTTGCTTTTTACTTTTGCCTTTTATTTTACCTTGCATCTTTATATCAAAGATGACAAAAATATTATCTATCATCTCTATCAGATCTCACTCTCGTAAGTGACCGTGAAGGGATTGACAACCCCTAATCGCGTTGGTTGCGTTGAGCTATTCGTTTTGTGTAGGTACGAGGGACTCGCGCGTGGCCTCCTACTGGATTGATACCTTGGTTCTCAAAAACTGAGGGAAATACTTACGCTACTTTGCTGCATCTTCCTCTCCTCTTCGGGGAAATCCAACGCAGTGCTCAAGAGGTAGCAAGTAGAATTTCTGGCGCCCGTTCGGGAGTCTATGCAAAAGTCAACATACCAAGTACCCATCACAATCCCTTATCTCCCGCACTACATTATTTGCCATTTGCCTCTCGTTTTCCTCTCCCCCACTTCACCCTTGCCGTTTTATTCGCCCTCTCTTTTCCGTTTGCCTTTTTCTCGCTTGGCTTGTCGTTATGGCTAGTCCCTTATCCACTCCGTTGTCCCCTGAGTTTGAAGTCTTTCACTTCAAACAAAGACAAGGAGAAAACTTAAAAGATGCCTGGTTGAGAATAATGGAGTCTTATCATAGTTGTACCTTTGAAGTAAATCTGAGAATTTTGCTTCGCAATTTTTATATTGGGTTAAGTATGTCTCATAGACAACTTTTGGATTGCGTTGCTAAAGGCAACTTTATTGAAATTGATCCCCATATTGCGCTTGAAATTATAGAAGGTATAGTGGGAACACTACCTCAACAAAAGGGGCCTCATCCTAACCAGGAAGAGACACAAGTTTTTGAAAAAAAATTGTGAAGTTACTAAGATCTTGCAAAAGTCTCTTGAACCACTTAAAAACGTTAGTGGGAATATCCACCGCATGAATATGTTGATTACTCTTTGCAATAAGCGTTTGGATTCCTTAGATCTAAAAATTCCGGAATATGAAGGGAAACGTAAAGAACCTCCCGGATTCGAGCTTGATCCCGCTAAAAAGCTGAAAATCAAAGATGGCAATACCTAGATCTATCCTTGCTTTTATGCCTAGCTAGGGGTGTTAAACGATAGCGCTTGTTGGGAGGCAACCCAATTTTATTTTTAGTTTTTTAGTTTTTGTTTCTGTTTAGGAATAAATAATCCATCTACCTTCTGTTTAGATGTGGTTTTATCTTTTAATTAGTGTTTGTGCCAAGTTAAACCTATAGGATCTTCTTGGATGATAGTTATTTGATTTTGCTGTAATTTCCAGAAACTTTCGGTTCACGAAAACAATTATTAAAAATCACCAGAAAGTGATAAAATAGTGATTCCAATTGCTTCTGATCAATAAACAAATTTCCTAGGTCGTCCTATTTTGGCTGAAATTTTGGAGTTCCATAAGTTTGCGTTAGTTACATATTACTACAGACTGTTCTGTTTTTGGCAGATTCTGTTTTTCGTGTGTTGTTTGCTTATTTTGATGAATCTATGGCTAGTAAAATAGTTTATAATCCATAGAGAAGTTGGAATACAGTAGGTTTAACACCAATATAAATAAAGAATGAGTTCATTACAGTACCTTGAAGTGGTATTTTCTTTTCTTTTGCTAACGGAGCTCACGAGATTTCTGTTGAGTTTTGTGTTGTGAAGTTTTCAAGTTTTGTGTGAAATCTTTTGATGGATTATGGAACAAGGAGTGGCAAGAGCCTAAGCTTGGGGATGACCATGGCACCCCCAATATAATCCAAGTACACAAAAAAAGTCAAAGCTTGGGGATGCCCCGGAAGGCATCCCCTCTTTCGTCTACTTCCATCGGTAATTTTACTTGAAGCTATATTTTTATTCACCACATGATATGTGTTTTGCTTGGAGCGTCTTGTATAATTTGAGTCTTTGCTTTTTAGTTTACCACAATCATGCTTGCTGTACACACCTTTTGAGAGAGCCATACATGAATTGGAATTTGTTAGAATACTCTATGTGCTTCACTTATATCTTTTGAGCTTTATAGTTTTGCTCTATGTGCTTCACTTATATCTTTTAGAGCACGGTGGTGGATTTGTTTTATAGAAACTATTGATATCTCATGCTTCACTTAGATTATTTTGAGAGTCTTAAATAGCATGGTAATTTGCTTAATAATAATATGCTTGGTATTCAAGATTTGTAAAACTTTCTTTTGAGTGTGTTGAATACTAAGAAAAGTTTGATGCTTGATAATTGTTTTGAGATATTGAGGTGATAATATCAAAGTCGTGCTAGTTGAGTAGTTGTGAATTTGAGAAATGCTTGTGTTGAAGTTTGCAAGTCCCGTAGCATGCACGTATGGTAAACGTTATGTAACAAATTTGAAACATGAGGTGTTATTTGATTGTCCTCCTTATGAGTGGCGGTCGGGGACGAGCGATGGTCTTTTCCTACCAATCTATCCCCCTAGGAGCATGCGTAGTACTTTGAATTTTGATGGCTTGTAGATTTTTGCAATAACTATATGAGTTCTTTATGACTAATGTTGAGTCCATGGACTATACGCACTCTCACCCTTCCATCATTGCTAGCCTCTTGATGCGTGCATTGCCCTTTCTCACATTGAGAGTTGGTGCAAACTTTGCCGGTGCATCCAAACTTCGTGATATGATACGCTCTTTCACACATAAACCTCCTTATATCTTCCTCAAAACAGCCACCATACCTACCTATTATGGCATTTCCATAGCCATTCCGAGATATATTTCCATGCAACTTTCCACCATACCGTTCATCATGACATATTCACCATTGTCATATTGCTAGCATGATCATGTAGTTGACATAGTATTTGTGGCAAAGCCACCGTTCATAATTCTTTCATACATGTCACACTTGGTTCATTGCATATCCAGGTACACCGCCGGAGGCATTCATATAGAGTCATACTTTTTTCTAGTATCGAGCTGTAATCATTGAGTTGTAAATAAATAGAAGTGTGATGATCATAAATTTCTAGAGCATTGTCCCAAGTGAGGTAAAATAAAAATAAAAAAGGGAGAAAGGCCATAAAAAAGGGGGAAGGCCCAAAAAAAGAGAGAAAAGAAAAAAAAAGAAAAAAGAGAGAGAAAAAGAGAGAAGGGACAATGTTACTATCCTTTTCCACACTTGTGCTTCAAAGTAGCACCATAATCTTCATGATAGAGAGTCTCTTGTTTTTTCATTTTCATATACTAGTGGGAATCTTTCATTATAGAACTTGGCTTGTATATTCCAACAATGGGCCTCCTCAAGTGCCCTAGGTCTTCGAAAGCAAGCAAGTTGGATGCACACCCACTTAGTTTATTTTGTTGAGCTTTCATACATTTATAGCTCTGGTGCATCCGTTGCATGGCAATCCCTACTCCTTGCATTAACATCAATCGATGGGCATCTCCATAGCCTATTGATTAGCCTCGTTGATGCGAGATCTTCTCCTTTTTTGTCTTCTCCACATAACCCCCATCATCATATTCTATTCCACCCATAGTGCTATATCCATGGCTCACGCTCATGTATTGCGTGAAGGTTTATAAGTTTGAGATTACTAAGGTATGGAACAATTGCTTGGCTTGTCATCGGGGTTGTGCATGATGAGAGCATTCTTTTGTGACGAAAATGGAGCATGACTAAACTATATGATTTTGTAGGGATGAAATTTCTTTGGCCATGTTATTTTGAGAAGACATAATTGCTTAGTTAGTATGCTTGAAGTATTATTATTTTTATGTCAATATGAACTTTTGTCTTGAATCTTCGGATCTCAATATTCATACCACAATTAAGAAGATTTACATTGAAATTATGCCAAGTAGCACTCCACATCAAAAATTCTCTTTTTATCATTTACCTACTCGAGGACGAGCATGAATTAAGCTTGGGGATGCCTGATACGTCTCCAACGTATCTATAATTTTTTATTGCTCCATGCTATATGATCTACTGTTTTGGACCATATTGGGCTTTATTTTCCACTTTTATATTACTTTTGGGACTAACCTATTAACCGGAGGCCCAGCCCGAAATTGCTGTTTTTTGCCTATTTAGGTGTTTGAAGAAACGGAATATCAAACGGAGTCCAAAGGGAATGAAACCTTCGGGAACGTGATTTTCTCATCAGATAAGATCCAGGAGACTTGGACCCTCCGTCAAGAAAGCCACGAGGCGGTCATGAGGGTGGAGGGCACGCCCCCCCCTAGGACGCGCCCCTGCCTCCTGGGCCCCTCGAAGCTCCACCGACGTACTCCTTCCTCCTATATATACCTACGTACCCCCAAACGGAGACGGAGCCAAAAACCTAATCCCACCGCCGCAACTTTCTGTATCCACGAGATCCCATCTTGGGGCCTGTTCCGGAGCTCCACCAGAAGGGGAATCCACCATGGAGGGCTTCTACATCATCACCATAGCCCCTCCGATGAAGTGTGAGTAGTTTACCTCAGACCTTCGGGTCCATAGTTAGTAGCTAGATGGCTTCTTCTCTCTTTTTGGATCTCAATACAATGTTCTTCCCCTCTCGTGGAGATCTATTTGATGTAATCTTCTTTTTGTGGTGTGTTTGTTGAGACCGATGAATTGTGGGTTTATGATCAAGTTTATCTATGAACAATATTTGAATCTTCTCTGAATTCTTTTATGTATGATTGGTTATCTTTCCAAGTCTCTTCGAATTATCTGTTTGGTTTGGCCTACTATATTGGTTTTTCTTGCAATGGGAGAAGTGCTTAGCTTTTGGTTCAATCTTGCGGTGTCCTTTCCCAGTGACAGTAGGGGCAGCAAGGCACGTATTGTATTGTTGCCATCAAGGTTAACAAGATGTTTTTTTTTATCATATTGGATGAATTTATCCCTCTACATCATGTCATCTTGCTTAAGGCGTTACTCTTTTTTCATTAACTTAATACTCTAGATGCATGCTGGATAGCGGTCGATGAGTGGAGTAATAGTAGTAGATCCAGGCAGGAGTCAGTCTACTTGTCTCGGACGTGATGCCTATATACATGATCATACCTAGATATTCTCATAACTATGCTCAATTATGTCAATTGCTCAACAGTAATTTGTTCACCCACCGTAGAAATACTTATGCTCTTGAGAGAAGCCACTAGTGAAATCTATGGCCCCCGGGTCTATTCTCATCATATCAATCTCCAATCACTTTATTATTGCTTTGCTTTTTACTTTTGCCTTTTATTTTACCTTGCATCTTTATATCAAAGATGACAAAAATATTATCTATCATCTCTATCGAGATCTCACTCTCGTAAGTGACCGTGAAGGGATTGACAACCCCTAATCGCGTTGGTTGCGTTGAGCTATTCGTTTTGTGTAGGCACGAGGGACTCGCGCGTGGCCTCCTACTGGATTGATACCTTGGTTCTCAAAAACTGAGGGAAATACTTACGCTACTTTGCTGCATCATCCTCTCCTCTTCGGGGAAATCCAACACAGTGCTCAAGAGGTAGCAAGAACCTCTCCTCCTTTCTTCCGGTGGTGCCAGAGTGCCATCGGGAGGGGAATCATCGCCACGGTTATCGTCTTCATCAACATCACCATCATCATCACCATCCTCATCTCTTTTACGCGGTCCACTCTCCCGCACTTGTAATCCCTACTTGAACATGGTGCTTTATGCCACATATTATGATCCAATGATGTGTTGCCATCTTATGATGTTTTGAGTAGATATCTTTTGTCTTTGGGTTGATTGATGATTTAGATTGGTATGAGTTGTATGTTTTATTTTGGTGCTGTCCTATGGTGCCCTCCGTGTCGCGCAAGCATGAGGGGCTCACGCTGTAGGGTGTTGCAATACGTTCATGATTAGCTTATAGTGGGTTGGTGAGTGACTGAAACACAAAGCCGAGTAAGAGGGATTGTTGCATATGGGAATAAACAGGACTTGATGCTTTAATGCTATGGTTGGGTTTTACCTTAATGATCTTTAGTAGTTGCCGATGCTTGCTAGAGTTCCAATCATAAGTGCATATGATCCAAGTAGAGAAAGTATGTTAGCTTATGCCTCTCCCTCATATGAAACTGCAATAGTGATTACCGGTCTTGTTAACAATTGCCTAGGACAATTCCGCACACCGATCCACCATTATTCCACAATCGCTATTTATAATATTTAGTATTATATTCTAACTTTATCATAACAACACCTACTTTTATATTTTAGCTCTCCGATATCATACAAAGTTATCCTCTTCATACCCATAACGTAGTTTTATTTCTCATTGCTAGTTGGAAGCAAACGTTCGGTGTACGTAGAGTCGTATCAGTGGCAGATAGGGCTTGAGAGAATATTGATCTTACCTTTAGCTCCTTGTGGGTCGACACTCCATACTTATCACTTCCACCTTTGGAAATTGCTACGATGATTCCTTGCACTTGGGGATTATCATTTACTGCTATTGCTTTCTTCATGACTTATACATGTTCCTATGACTATGAGATTATGCAACTCCGGATTACCGGAGGAACACTTTGTGTGCTACCAAACGTCACAACGTAACTGGGTGATTATAAAGGTGCTCTACAGGTGTCTCCGAAGGTACTTGTTGAGTTGGCATAGATCGAGATTAGGATTTGTCACTCCGATTGTCGGAGAGGTATCTCTCGGCCCTCTCGTTAATGCAGATCACTATAAGCCTTGCAAGCAATGTGACCAATGAGTTAGTTGCGGGATGATGCATTACGGAATGAGTAAAGAGACTTGCCAGTAACGAGATTGAGCTAGGTATTGAGATACCGACGATCGAATCTCGGGCAAGTAACATACCGATGACAAAGGGAACAACGTATGATGTTATGCGGTTTGACCGATAAAGATCTTCGTAGAATATGTAGGAACCAATATGGGCATCCAGGCTCCGCTATTGGTTATTGACCGGAGACGTGTCTCGGTCATGTCTACATAGTTCTCGAACCCGTAGGGTCCGCACGCTTAAAGTTCTGTGACGTCGGTATTATGAGTTTTTGTGTTTTGATGTACCGAAGGTAGTTCGGAGTCCCGGATGTGATCATAGACATGACGAGGAGTCTCGAAATGGTCGAGACATAAAGATCGATATATTGGACGACTATGTTCGGACACCGGAAATGTTTCGGGAGGTTTCGGACATTTACCGGAGTACCGAGGGGTTACCGGAACCCCAGGGAGTGTAATGGGCCTATTGGGCCTTAGTGGAGAAGAGGAGGGGCGGCCAGGGCAGGCCGCGCGCTCCCTCCCCCTCTAGTCTGAATTAGACAAGGAGGGGGTGGGGGCGCCGCCCCCCTTTCCTTCCTCCTCTCTCCTTCCCTTCCCCCTTCTCCTACTCCTACTATGAAAGAAGGAGTCCTACTCCCGGTGGGAGTAGGACCCCCCCCCCCCTTAGCGCGCCCTCCTCCTTGGCCGGCCGCCTCCCCCCTAGTTCCTTTATATACGGGGGCAGGGGGGCACCCCAAGACACAACAATTGATCATTGATCTCTTAGACGTGTGCGGTGCCCCCCTCCACAATAATCCACCTCGGTCATATCGTAGCGGTGCCTAGGCCAAGCCCTGTGTCGGTAACTTCATCAACACCGTCACCACGTCGTCGTGCTGACGAAGATCTTCCCGGAAGCTCTACTGAATCTTGAGTTCGCGGGACGTCACCGAGCTGAACGTGTGCTGAACGCGGAGGTGCCGTACGTTCGGTACTGAGGATCGGTCGATCGTGAAGACGTACGACTACATCAACCGCGTTGTCATAACGCTTCCGCTTAACGGTCTACGAGGGTATGTGGGCGACACTCTCCCTATCGTTGCTATGCATCACCATGATCTTGCGTGTGCGTAGGAATTTTTTTGAAATTACTACGTTCCCCAACAAATTTACAGTCAAGCATATATAAATATATTTGATTATTATATAGTTGTTGAAAAAAATATTTAGTATAAGTATTGAATGCGTAAGTTATCGATCAGAGGGGGTGAATGGGAGATTTTTACAAATTAATGGAAGATGAGAGATTTTGACGAATAACAGGGTGACGAGAGATGTATCAGGATGGAAACTAAATCGTCACAGCGAAGCAAGACAGACACACATGATAGATGCAGAACATGCAAGCATACATACAATCAAACGTAAACATGATGAACTGAAAGAATGAAATGCATCAAGATAGAAGTCTTTGATTTAAAGTTGTTAGTATGTAAGACACATATTCTTCAAGTACAGAAGTACAAAAAGTAAAAGGTTGAAGAATTTGAAACCAGCTTGGCTCGATGAAGACACATGATTTGTTTGACCAGTTCCAGCTGTTGTGTCAACTATACGTCTGGTTAGTGAGGCTGAGACTGAACTCAAAAGACACTAAGTCTTCACCTTATTCCCCTTGAGCTAAGGTCACTTAGGCCCCGCCCAACACTCGTGGTAAGTCTTCACAGACTCATTCTATGGCACTCCCACAAATTCTTCTTGGATGCTCAGACTATGACACCTAACCATCTGCAAGAATGACAATCTTCAAAGATAACAGGCATCAAATCACACAGGACAATCTCTTTAGTAATGCTCAATCACTTTGGCTTTGGGTGTTTGAGTTTATCCTCATTTGGGTTTTCTCAAGTTCGTCAGAGGAAGGGTTGCTCTCAAATGACGCTTGCCAATCTCTCTCTTGAAGCAACCAACCAGCTACTGATTGTGGGGGCGGGCTATTTATAGCAGGGGCAACCCGACATGACAAGACATAAATGCCCTTTAGACACGACCATTGTCAGGATAAGAATCAACTTTATAGCTAGCACTCGCGCAACAACGGTAGGGATGATGAATTCATCAAAATTCTCATTTTCCTCGCATAGTGTGGAAATCGCACTAGCAAAGTCCTAAAACTCTTCAGTCAGTCCAATTTCATCAACGACCAGAAGAACTTTGCCTCTGTTGCTAAGGAACCCGACTACACTGCAAGAGATTTCCAAAGTCTTCGCTCAAAGAAATAGATATATTTTTTTGGTTTGAGCATCACTTCAGAAATACGCCTAAGTATCACCTAGTCCCCCTTTAGCCGTACGGTGTTTCCTATGACTCAAATAAAGTAGAAAGAAACAATGAAAACAAAGTATTCAAGCTTTCAATTCTTCACATCAATTTCTTCAAAGGTCGCACCAAATTCTTCACTGAAGGAATACATTTTTAGGGGTCGTCTTTCATTGGTTAAACCAAATCTTCAGGGACTACATCTCCTGTGTACACTCACAAACACATTGGTCACTTGATTTGTCTTCAATACTCCAAAACCACCAAAGGGGCACTAGATGCACTTACAAGTATAACATGCAAGATGCTTGTTAAGGTGAATATTTTCTTGTGTGTAGTGATATAGTCAGTTGGCATAGTTGCGTGTTGAGAGAATTAAATTTAGTGGGGCATGCATGGTGGCATGATGAGGTGGCATAGTTGCATATCAGGATAATTGAGTTAGTGGGGATTAATAATTTAGGTATATACGATATGATATACTCTCTCCATTCCCTTATACAAGGCCACAAACTCAGATTACAGATGACAATGTGAAATTTAATGACTACTTTGCAAGCCAACGTTAACAGGGATCATTAATACGCCGTCTTCATGCAGGGAAGGAAAATGAAGGAAGTAGCAGAGCATCATTATGAATGCATGCATGCAAGTATTAAACAAGTAGCTATTAGCATGAGGACACATCATTATTATTTTTTGCCTTGATTACTGTTGATGGCTTTGTATAGATGAAAAATATATTTTTTATAGTGGCCTTGTTGGGGAACGTAGTATTTCAAAAAAATTCCTACGATCACGCAAGATCTATCTAGGAGAAGCATAGCAACGAGTGGGGAGAGTGTGTCCACGTACCCACGTAGACCGAAAGCGGAAGCGTTTAGTAACGCGGTTGATGTAGACGAACGTCTTCACAATCCAACCGATCCAAGCACCGAATGTACGGCACCTCCGTGTTCAGCACACATTCACCTCGATGACGTCCCTCGTACTCTTGATCCAGTTGAGGCCGAGGGAGAGTTCCGTCAGCATGACGGCATGGCGACGGTGATGATAAAGTTACTGGCGCAGGGCTTCGCCTAAGCACTACAACGATATGACTGAGGTGTGTAACTGTGGAGTTGGGCATCACACACGGCTAAGAGAAGTCTTGGTGTGCCTTTGGGGTGCCTCCGTCCCACATATATAAAGGGGGGGAGGAGAGGAGGCCGACCCAAAGGGGGGGCGCGCCAAGGGGGGAGTCCTACTTGGACTCCCGGTCCAAGTAGGATTCGCCCCCCTTCCTATACCAACAAGGGGAAGAGAGGGAAGGAGGAGGAGGGGAAAAGGAAAGAGGGGGGCGCCGCCCCTCCTAGTACAATTCGGACCAGCCCATTGGGGGGCACGCTGCCTCCCCTTATGGCCCTTATCTCCTTTCCACTAAGGCCCAATAAGGCCCATTACTTCCCCGGGGGGTTCCAGTAACCTCCCGGTACTCCGATACTTCCCGAAACCATTCCGGTGTCCGAATATAACCTTCCAATATATGAATCTTTACCTCTCGACCATTTTGAGACTCCTTGTCATGTTTGTGATCTCATCTGGGACTCCGAACAAACTTCGTTCATCAAATCACATAACTCATAATACAAATCATCATCGAACGTTAAGCGTGCGGACCCTACGGGTTCGAGAACTATGTAGACATGACCGAGACACATCTCCGGTCAATAAACAATAGCAGAACCTGGATGCTCATATTGGCTCCTACATATTCTACGAAGATCTTTATCGGTCAAACCGCATAACAACATACGTTGTTCCCTTTGTCATCGGTATGTTACTTGCCCAAGATTCGATTGTTGGTATCATCATACCTAGTTCAATCTCGTTACCGACAAGTCTCTTTACTCGTTCCGTAATGCATCATCCCGTAACATTGCTTGCAAGGCTTATAGTGATGTGCTTTACCGAGAGGGCCCAGAGATACCTCTCCGATACTCGGAGTGAAAAATCCTAATCTCGATCTATGCCAACTCAACAAACACCATTGGAGACACACAGAGAGCATCTTTATAATCACCCGATTCTGTTGTGACGTTTGATAGCACACTAAGTGTTCCTCCGGTATTCGGGAGTTTCATAATCTCATAGTCATAGGAACATGTATAAGTCATGAAGAAAGCAATAGCAATAAACTGAACGATCATAGTGCTAAGCTAACGGATGGGTCTTGTCCATCACATTATTCTCTAATGATGTGATCCTGTTCATCAAATGACAACATATGTCTATGGCTAGGAAACTTAACCATCTTTGATTAATGAGCTAGTCAAGTAGAGGCATACTAGGGACACTCTGTTTGTCTATGTATTCACACATGTACTAAGTTTCCGGTTAATACAATTCTAGCATGAATAATAAACATTTATCATGATATAAGGAAATATAAATAACAACTTTATTATTGCCTCTAGGGCATAAGTCCTTCAGTCCCCCACTTGCACTAGACTCAATAACCTAGATTACATAGTAATGATTCTAACACCCATGGAGTCCTGCTGCTGATCATGTTTTGCTCGTGAGTGAGGCTTAGTCAATGGGTCTGCAACATTCAGATCCGTATGTATTTTGCAAATCTCTTTGTCTCCCTCCTTTACTTGATCATGGATGGAATTGAAGCGTCTCTTGATGTGTTTGGTTCTCTTGTGAAATATGGATTCCTTCGCCAAGGCTATTGCTCCAATATTGTCAAAAAGATTTTCATTGGACCCGATGCACTAGGTATGACACCTAGATCGGATATGAACTCCTACATCCAGACTCCTTAATTTGCTGCTTCCGAAGCAGCTATGTACTCTGCTTCACACGTAGATCCCGCCACGACGATTTGCTTGGAACTGCACCAACTGACAGCTCCATCATTCAATATAAATACGTATCCGGTTTGTGACTTAGAGTCATCCAGATCAGTGTCAAAGCTTGCATCGACGTAACCATTTACGGAGAGCTCTTTGTCACCTCCATAAACGAGAAACATATCCTCAGGTATTTCAGGATGTTCTTGACCGCTGTCCAGTGATCCACTCCTGGATTACTTTGGTACCTCCCTGCTAAACTAATAGCAAGGCTCACATAAGGTCTGGTACGTAGCATTGCATACATGATAGAACCTATGGCTGAAGCATAGGGAATGACTCTCATTTTCTCTCTATCTTCTGTAGTGGTCGGGCATTGAGTCTGACTCAACTTCACACCTTGTAACACAGGCAAGAACCCTTTCTTTGCTTGATCCATTTTGAACTTCTTCAAAACTTTATCAAGGCATGTGCTTTGTGAAAGTCCAATTAAGCGTCTTGATCTATCTCTATAGATCTTGATGCCCAATATATAAGCAGCTTTCACCGAGGTCTTCCATTGAAAAATCTTATTCAAGTATCCTTTTATGCTATCTAGAAATTTCGTATCATTTCCGATCAACAATATGTCATCCACATATAATATCAGAAATGCTACAGAGCTCCCACTCACTTTCTTGTAAATACAGGCTTCTCCAAAAGTATGTATAAAACCATATGCTTTGATCACACTATCAAAGTGTATATTCCAACTCGAAGATGCTTGCACCAGTCCATAAATGGATCGCTGGAGCTTGCACATTTTGTTAGCATCCTTTGGATCGATAAAACCTTCAGGTTGCATCATATACAACTCTTCTTCCAGAAATCCATTCAGGAATGCAGTCTTTACATCCATTTGCCAAATTTCATAATCATAAAATGCAGCAATTGCTAACATTATTCGGACGG
Organism: Aegilops bicornis; assembly: GCA_021605145.1. NCBI lineage: Eukaryota > Viridiplantae > Streptophyta > Magnoliopsida > Poales > Poaceae > Aegilops > Aegilops bicornis. The sequence continues at coordinate 300,967,207 of CM038675.1, forward strand.
ACTTAAGAAACGCTACGGGTGAGAAGGTCTCATCGTAGTCAACTCCTTGACCTTGTCGAAAACCTTACGCAACAAGTCGAGCTTTGTAGACAGTAACATTACCATCAGCGTCAGTCCTATTCTTGAAAATCCATTTATTCTCTAGGGCTTGCCGATCATCGGGCAAGTCAACCAAAGTCCACACTTTGTTCTCATACATGGATCCCATCTCAGATTTCATGGCCTCAAGCCATTTCACGGAATCTGGGCTCATCATCGCTTCCTCATAGTTCGTAGGTTCGCCATGGTCAAGTAACATGACCTCTAGAACAGGATTTCCGTACCACTCTGGTGTGGACCTTACTCTGGTTGACCTACAAGGTTTGATAGTAACTTGATCTGAAGTTTCATGGTCATCATCATTAGCTTCCTCACTAATTGGTGTAGGAATCACTGGAACTGATTTCTGTGATGAACTACTTTCCAATTCGGGAGCAGGTAAAATTACCTCATCAAGTTCTACTTTCCTCCCACTCACTTCTTTCGAGAGAAACTCCTTCTCTAGAAAGGATCCATTCTTAGCAACGAAAATCTTGCCTTCGGATCTGTGATAGAAGGTGTACTCAACAGTCTCCTTTGGGTATCGTATGAAGACACATTTCTCTGATTTGGGTTCGAGCTTATCAGGTTGAAGCTTTTTCGCATAAGCATCGCAGCCCCAAACTTTAAGAAACGACAGCTTAGGTTTCTTGCCAAACCACAGTTCATATGGTGTCATCTCAATAGATTTAGATGGTGCCCTATTTAATATGAATGCAACCGTCTCTAAAGCATAACCCCAAAACGATAGTGGTAAATCGGTAAGAGAGATCATAGATCGCACCATATCTAATAAAGTACGGTTATGACGTTCAGATACACCATTATGCTGTGGTGTTCCAGGTGGCGTGAGTTGCGAAACTATTCCACATTGTTCCAAGTGAAGACCAAACTCATAACTCAAATATTCACCTCCACGATCAGATCGTAGAAACTTTATTTTTTTGTTACGATGAATTTCCACTTCACTCTGAAATTCTTTGAACTTTTCAAATGTTTCAGACTTATGTTTCATCAAGTAGATATACCCATATCTGCTCAAATCATCCTTGAAGGTGAGAAAATAACGATACCCGCCACGAGCCTCAACACTCATCGGACCGCATACATCAGTATGTATTATTTCCAACAAGTCATTGCTGCTCGCTCCATTGTTCCGGAGAATGGAGTCTTAGTCATCTTGCCCATGAGGCATGGTTACGCAAGCATCAAGTGATTCATAATCAAGTGATTCCAAAAGCCCATCAGCATGGAGTTTCTTCATGCGCTTTACACCAACATGACCTAAACGGCAGTGCCACAAATAAGTTGCACTATCATTATTAACCTTGCATCTTTTGGCTTCAATATTATGAATATGTGTATCACTACAATCGAGTTTCAACAAGAATATACCACTCATCAAGGGTGCATGACCATAAAAGATATTACTCATATACATAGAACAACCATTATTCTCTGATTTAAATGAATAACCGTCTCGCATCAAACAAGATCCACATATAATGTTCATGCTTAACGCTGGCACCAAATAACAATTATTCAGGTCTAAAACTAATCCTGAAGGTAGATGTAGAGGTAGTGTGCCGACCGCGATCACATCGACTTTGGAACCATTTCCCACGTGCATCGCCACCTCGTGCTTATCCAATCTTCGCTTAATCCGTAGTCCCTATTTCGATTTGCAAATATGAGCAACAGAATCAGTATCAAATACCCAGGCGCTACTACGAGCATTAGTAAGGTACACATCAATAACATGTATATCAAATATATCTTTCACTTTGCCATCCTTCTTATCCGCCAAATACTTGGGGCAGTTTCGCTTGCAGTGACCAGTCCCTTCGTAGTAGAAGCACTCAGTCTCAAGCTTAGGTCCAGACTTGGGCTTGTTCACTTGAGCAGCAACTTGCTTGCCGTTCTCCTTGAATTTCCCCTTCTTCCCTGTACCCTTTTTCTTGAAACTAGTGGTCTTGTTGACCATCAACAGTTGATGCTCCTTCTTGATTTCTACCTCCGCAACCTTTAACATCGCGAAGAGCTCGGGAATTGTCTTATCCATCCCTTGCATATTATTGTTCATCACGAAGCTTTTGTAGCTTGGTGGCAGTGATTGAAGAACTCTTTCAATGACACTATCATCAGGAAGATTAAATCCCAGTTGAGTCAAGTGGTTGTGGTACCCAGACATTCTGAGTATATGTTTACTGCCAGAACTATTCTCCTCCATCATGCAGCTATAGAACTTATTGGAGACTTCATATCTCTCAATCCGGGCATTTACTTGAAATATTAACTTCAACTCCTGGAACATCTCATATGCTCCATGACGTTCAAAACGCCGTTGAAGTCCCGATTCTAAGACGTAAAGCATGGCACACTGAACTATCGAGTAGTCATCAGCTTTGCTCTGCCAGACGTTCATAACATCCGGTGTTGCTCCTGCAGCTGGTCTTGTACCTAGCGGTGCTTCCAGGACGTAATTCTTCTGTGCAGCAATGAGGATAATCCTCAAGTTACGGAACCAGTCCGTGTAGTTGCTACCATCATCTTTCGACTTAGCTTTCTCTAGGAACGGATTAAAATTCAAAGGGACAGTAGCACGGGCCATTGATCTACAACAACATAGACATGCAAAATACTATCAGGTACCAAGTTCATGATAAATTAAAGTTCAACTAATCATATTACTTAAGAACTCCCACTTAGATAGACATCCCTCTAGTCATCTAAATGATCACATGATCCATATCAACTAAACCATGTCCGATCATCACGTGAGATGGAGTAGTTTACAATGGTGAATATCACTATGTTGATCATATCTACTATATGATTCACGTTCGATCTTTCGATCTCAGTGTTCCGAGGCCACATCTGCATATGCTAGGCTCGTCAAGTTTAACCCGAGTATTCTGCGTGTGCAAAACTGGCTTGCACCCGTTATATGTGAACGTAGACCTTATCACACCCGATCATCACGTGGTGTCTCGGCACGACGTCCTGTAGCAACGGTGCATACTCAGGGAGAACACTTATATCTTGAAATTTAGTGAGGGATCATCTTATAATGCTACCGCCGTACTAAGAAAAATAAGATGCATAAAGGATAAACATCACATGAAATCAAAATAACTGATATGATATGGCCAGCATCATCTTGTGCCTTTGATCTCCATCTCCAAAGCACCATCATGATCACCATCGTCACCAACTTGACGCCTTGATCTCCATCGTAGCATTGTTATCGTCTCGCCAACTATTGCTTCTACGACTATCACTACCTCTTAGTGACAAAGTAAAGCAATTACATGGCGATTGCATTTCATACAATAAAACGACAACCATAAGGCTCTTGCCAGTTGCCGACAACTTATACAAAACATGATCATCTCATATAACAACTTATATATCATCACGTTTTGACCATATCACATCACAGCAAGCCCTGCAAAAACAAGTTAGACGTCCTCTACTTTGTTGTTGCAAGTTTTACGTGGCTGCTACGAGCTTCTAGCAAGAACCGTTCTTACCTACGCATCAAAACCACAACGATTTTTCGTCAAGTGTGCTGTTTTAACCTTCAACAAGGACCGGGCGTAGACAAACTCGATTCAACTAAAGTTGGAGAAACTGACACCCGCTAGCCACCTGTGTGCAAAGCACGTCAGTAGAACCAGTCTCATGAACGCGGTCATGTAATGTCAGTCCGGGCCGCTTCATCCAACAATACCGCCGAAACAAAGTAAGACGTTGCTGGTAAGCAGTATGACGATTATCGCCCACAACACTTTGTGTTCTACTCGTGCATATAACATCTACGCATAGACCTGGCTCGGACGCCATTGTTGGGGAACGTAATATTTCAAAAATTTCCTACGATCATGCAAGATCTATCTAGGAGAAGCATAGCAACGAGCGGGGAGAGTGTGTCCACATACCCTCGTAGACCAAAAGCGGAAGCGTTTAGTAACGCGGTTGATGTAGTCGAATGTCTTCACGATCCAACCGATCCAAGCACCAAACTTACGGCACCTCCGTGTTCAGCACACGTTCAGCTCGATGACGTCCCTTGATGTCTACTACGTAACCTTCTTCTTGTAGATGTTGTTGGGCCTCCAAGTGCAGAGGTTCGTAGGACAGTAGCAAATTTCCCTTAAGTGGATGACCTAAGGTTTATCAATCGTGGGAGGCGTAGGATAAAGATGGTCTCTCTCAAACAACCCTGCAACCAAATAACAAAGAGTCTCTTGTGTCCCCAACACACCCAATGCAATGGTAAATTGTATAGGTGCACTAGTTCGGTGAAGAGATGGCGATACAAGTGCAATATGGATGGTAGATATAGGTTTTTGTAATCTGAAAATATAAAAACAGCAAGGTAGCAAGTGATAAAAGTGAGTGTAAACGGTATTACAATGCGTTGAAACAAGGCCTAGGGTTCATACTTTCACTAGTGCAAGTTCTCTCAACAATAATAACATAACTGGATCATATAACTATCCCTCAACATGCAACAAAGAGTCACTCCAAAGTCACTAATAGCGGAGAACAAACGAATAGATCATTGTAGGGTACAAAACCACCTCAGAGTTATCCTTTCTGATCGATCTATTCTAGAGTCCGTAGTAAAATAACACGAAGCTATTCTTTCTGTTCGATCTATCATAGAGTTCGTACTAGAATAACACCTTAAGAAACAAATTAACCAAAACCCTAATGTCACCTAGATACTCCAATGTCACCTCAAGTATCCGTGGGTATGATTATACAATATGCATCACACAATTTCAGATTCATCTATTCAACCAACACAAAGAACTTCAAAGAGTGCCCCAAAGTTTCTACCGGAGAGCCAAGACGAAAACATGTGCCAACCCCTATGCATAAGTTCACAAACGGAACCCGCAAGTTGATCACCAAAACATACATCAAGTGGATCACGTGAATATCCCATTGTCACCACAAATAAGCACATGCAAGACATATATCAAGTGTTCACAAATCCTTAAAGACTCAATCTGATAAGGTAACTTCAAAGGGAAAACTCAATCCATTACAAGAGAGTAGAGGGGGAGAAAGATCATAAGATCCAACTATAATAGCAAAGCTCGCGATACATCAAGATCGTGCCACCTCAAGAACACGAGAGAGAGAGAGATCAAACACATAGCTACTGGTACATACCCTCAGCCCCGAGGGTGAACTACTCCCTCCACATCATGGAGAGCGCCGGGATGATGAAGATGGCCATCAGAGAGGGATCCCCCCTCTGGCAGGGTGCCGGAACAGGGTCCCGATTGGTTTTTGGTGGCTATAGAGGCTTGCAGCGGCGGAACTCCCGATCTATTGTGCTCCTTCATGTTTTATGGTATATGGACATATATAGGCGAAATAATTTGGTCAGTTGAGACACAAGGGGCCCACGAGGCTGGGGGCGCGCCTCCCTGCCTCATGGCCTCCTCGAAGCTTCCCTGATGTCTACTCCAAGTCTCCTGGATTGCTTCTGTTCCAAAAATAACTCTCCCAAAGGTTTCATTCCGTTTGGACTCCGTTTGATATTCCTTTTCTTCGAAACACTGAAATAGGCAAGAAAACAACAATTTGGGCTGGGCCTCCGGTTAATAGGTTAGTCCCAAAAATAATATAAAAGTGTTTAGTAAAGCCCATAAACATCCAAAACAGATAATATAATAGCATGAATACTTCATAAATTATAGATACGTTGGAGACGTATCAGGATCCCCAAGCTTAATTCCTGCTCGTCCTCGAGTAGGTAAATGATAAAAGAAATAATTTATGAAGTGTGAATGCTAGCAGGTGCACAAGTTTGATCAATGATAATTTCAATCACCTTTTCTAGCATCATTATATGTCATAACAGTAGCTCAGCTCATAAGACTTTTCATTATCAAGTAACAAGCTATTCACATGTTAATGTATAGATCATAAACTTTCTTGAAAACTAACAAACCGTTCTAGTCATCAAAAAATTGCAATTCATCTTATTTTCAGGAAGGGTCTATGCAAGAGCTTTGATTTAGCAAATCCCACATACTCAACTATCATATAGTCTTCCATGATTGCTACCACTCAAAGCATATTTTTAGAACAAATAGAATCCATCTAACACAGAGAAAGATAGGGGCTTAATGTTTCGCCTACCAACTTATTTATCATATAGATAGTTGTCAACAAAATAATTCATGACAAATATATTTGAATGGCCATATATGGTTAGATCTTTCTCCACCACATGATGCTTGCCAACTAAAAATTTGGTTGGAATGAGAAGGAATACTACTGACTCATGCATAGAAGTAAAAGATAGGCCCTTCGCAGAGTGAAGCACGGATTTGCAGAGGTGCCAGAGCTCGAAGCTAAAACAAAGATGAAAATAATTTTGAGAGGTATGCTTTCATTGTCAACATAACGACCAAGAGTTCCCAATATCTTCCATACTAGATACATTATAGGCAGTTCCCAAACATAAAGGTAAAGATTTTACTCCCCCTCCACCAACAATCACACTCCATGGCTTGTCCGAAACAACGGGTGTCGTCCAACTATCAACAATCCTGGGGGAGTTTGTTTAAATTATTTGCAAATTTGTTTTTGATCTTTTGATCATAGGACTGGGCATCCCAATTACCAGCCATTTTATCGTGAATGATGAGCGGAGTCCACTCATCGTGAGAATAACCCACCTAGCATGGAAGATACTGACAACCCCTAGTCGCTACATGAGCGATTCGGACATACAAAATAGATTATTATTTGAAGGTTTAGAGTTTGGCACATGCAAATTTACTTGGAATGGCAGGTAAATACCGCATATAGGTAGATATGATGGACACTCATGGAAGAAACTTGGTTCAAGGAATTTGGATGCACAAGCAGTATTCCCGCTTAGTACGGATATTTTGGCTAGCAAAGGATTCTAAATAGCAAGCACCACATGTTAGAGGATCCATAGCAATATAACTTATACAAATATACCCAAGCATAACTCATTATGTTGTCTTCCTTGTCCAACTTCAACTAATTTGCTCAGGTTTGAAAATAATTAAAGGGGCTCACAATCATAGAAGATGTCCAAGATAGTATATTTATATGTGACATCTCTCTTCCTTCAATATTCTTTCATGAATTGTTCAAGTGACCAATACAATGTTTGCTAACCTTCAAAAAATTTACCACCTCTACTTCTTATATGTGAAGGCATTACTCCCCATGGGAAAGGCATATGAAACATATATAATTTCAGATTGATGACATTCAAATCATTCAACCATTTACTCATAGGATATAAGTGAAGCACACGAGTAGATGACAAACTACTCCAAAAAGATATAAGTGAAGATCAATGAGTAGTTAAATAATTATGTAGCTATGTGAAGACTCTCTCTCACTTTAGAATTTCAGATCTTGGTATTTTATTCATACAACAAGCAAAACAAAATAAAATGACACTTCAAGTATAGCACTCATCATGTGAAGAAGCAAAAACTTAGGCTCAACCGATACTAACCGATAATTGTTGAAGAAGAAAGGTGGGATTCCTACCGGGGCATCCCCAAGCTTAGATGCTTGAGAGTTCTAGAAATATTATCTTGGGGTGCCTTGGGCATCCCCAAGCTTGAACTTTTGTGTCTCCTTAATTCCTCTCATATCACGGTTTCCTAAATCTCGAAAGCTTCATCCACACCAAACTCAACAAGAACTCGTGAGATAAGTTAGTATAAACCAATGCAAAAACCTTATCATTTTCTACTGTAACAAATCACTAAAATTATTATTCAACATTGCATACTAAATGTCTCTGCATATTTAATACTCCTATCCTCAAATAGAATCATTAAACAAGCAAATATATGCAAACAATGCAAACATAACAACAATCTGCCAAAACAGTACATTCTGTAAAGAATGCAAGATTCATCATACTTCCCTAACTCCAAATATTATGAAATTCTACCACACTGTGGAAAATTTATCAGAGCTCAATATGCAAAAAAAATTCAACATTTTATCATATTCTGGCTTTTCTAGGGAATTTTTGCAATAGCGTAAACTTTCTGTTTTGAAACAACAACATGTATACTTGCAAAGTAAGCATGGTAAAGGCTATCCTTGACATTTTTATTGAAAATGGAGATGCAAAACATTATTCTAAATAACAGAAAGCAAATACTAACAAAATAAAATGACGCTCCAAGCAAAACACATATCATGTGGTGAATAAAAATATAGCTCCAAGTAAAGTTACCGATGAACCAAGACGAAAGAGGGGATGCCATCCGGGGCATCCCCAAGCTTAGGCTTTTGGTTGTTCTTTAATATTACCTTGGGGTGCCTTGGTCATCCCCAAGCTTAGGCTCTTGCCACTCCTTATTCCATAGTCCATCAAATCTTTACCCAAAACTTGAAAACTTCACAACACAAAACTTAATGTAAAACTCAGAAGTCCGTTAGTATAAGAAAATAAATCACCACTTAGGTACTGTTGTGAACTCATTATAAATTCATAATTGTGTAATATATACTGTATTCCAACTTCTCTATGGTTCCTACCCTCCGATACTACTCATAGATTCATCAAAATAAGCAAACAACATAATGAAAACAGAATCTGTCAAAAACAGAACAGTCTGTAGTAATCTGTATCAAACGTAAACTTCTGTAACTCCAAAAATTCTGAAATAAATTGGTGGACCTGAGTAATTTGTCTATTAATCATCTGCAAAAATAATCAACCTAAAAGCACTCTTCTGTAAAAAATGACACCTAAACTTGTGAACGCAAAGTTTCTGTTTTTTACAGCAATATCATAAAGACTTCACCCAAGTCCTTCGAAAGGTTCTATTTGGCACAAACACTAATTAAAACATAAAACCACATCTAACCAGAGGCTAGATGAATTATTTATTACTAAACAGGAGCAAAAAGTAGAGAACAAAAATAAAATTGGGTTGCTTCCGAACAAGCGCTTTTCTTTAATGCCTTTTTAGCTAGGCATGATGATTTCAATGATGCTCACATAAAAGATAAGAGTTGAAACATAGCGGGAGAATCATGAAGAATATGACTAGCACATTTAAGTCTAACCCACTTCCTATGCATAGTGATTTTGTGAGCAAACAACTTATGGGAACAAAAATCAACTAGCATAGGAAGGCAAAACAGGCATAACTTCAAGATTTTAAGCACATAGAGAGGAAACTCGATATTATTGCAATTCCTACAAGCATATATTCCTCCATCATAATAATCTTCAGTAGCATCATGAATGAATTCAACTATATAACCATCACATAAATTATTCATTTCATGATCCACAAGCATAGAAATTTTATTACTCTCCACATAAGCAAATTTCTTCTCATGAATAGTAGTGGGAGCAAACTCAACAAAATAACTATCATGTGAAGCATAATCCAATTGAAAATTAAAATCATGATGACAAGTTTCATGGTTATATTTATTATTTATCGCATACATGTCATCACAATAATCATAATAAATAGGAGGCATGCTATCATCATAATAAATTTGCTCATCAAAACTTGGGGAACTAAACATATCATCTTCATCAAACATAGCATCCCCAAGCTTGTGGCTTCGCATATCATTAGCATCATAGGTATTCAAAGAATTCATACTGACAACATTGCAATCATGCTCATCATTCACATATTTTATGACAAGCATTCTATGTAATTCTTCTAGTACTTGAGCACAATTTTCCTTCCCTTCATTTTCACGGAAGACATTAAAAAGATGAAGCATATGGGCACCCTTAATTCCATTTTTTGTAGTTTTCTTTTATAGACTAAACTAGTGATAAAACAAGAAACTAAAAGATTCGATTGCAAGATCTAAATATATACCTTCAAGTACTCACCTCCCCGACAACGGCGCCAGAAATTGCTTGATGTCTACTACGCAACCTTCTTCTTGTAGACGTTGTTGGGCTTCCAAGTGCAGAGGTTTGTAGGACAGTAGCAAATTTCCCTCAAGTGGATGACCTAAGGTTTATCAATCCGTGGGAGGCGTAGGATAAAGATGGTCTCTCTCAAACAACCCTGCAACCAAATAACAAAGAGTCTCTTGTGTCCCCAACACACCCAATGCAATGGTAAATTGTATAGGTGCACTAGTTCGGTGAAGAGATGGCGATACAAGTGCAATATGGATGGTAGATATAGGTTTTTGTAATCTGAAAATATAAAAACAGCAATGTAGCAAGTGATAAAAGTGAGTGTAAACGGTATTACAATGCGTTGAAACAAGGCCTAGGGTTCATACTTTCACTAATGCAAGTTCTCTCAACAATAATAACATAACTGGATCATATAACTATCCCTCAACATGCAACAAAGAGTCACTCCAAAGTCACTAATAGCGGAGAACAAACGAATAGATCATTGTAGGGTACAAAACCACCTCAAAGTTATCCTTTCTGATCGATCTATTCTAGAGTCCGTAGTAAAATAACACGAAGCTATTCTTTCCGTTCGATCTATCATAGAGTTCATACTAGAATAACACCTTAAGAAACAAATTAACCAAAACCCTAATGTCACCTAGATACTCCAATGTCACCTCAAGTATCCGTGGGTATGATTATACAATATGCATCACACAATTTCAGATTCATCTATTCAACCAACACAAAGAACTTCAAAGAGTGCCCCAAAGTTTCTACCGGAGAGCCAAGACGAAAACATGTGCCAACCCCTATGCATAAGTTCACAAACGGAACCCGCAAGTTGATCACCAAAATATACATCAAGTGGATCACGTGAATATCCCATTGTCACCACAGATAAGCACCATGCAAGACATATATCAAGTGTTCTCAAATCCCTAAATACTCAATCCGATAAGATAACTTCAAAGGGAAAACTCAATCCATTACAAGAGAGTGGAGGGGGAGAAACATCATAAGATCCAACTATAATAGCAAAGCTCGCGATTCATCAAGATCGTGCCACCTCAAGGACACGAGAGAGAGAGAGAGAGAGAGAGAGAGAGAGAGAGAGAGAGAGATCAAACACATAGCTACTGGTACATACCCTCAGCCCCGAGGGTGAACTACTCCCTCCTCGTCATGGAGAGCACCGGGATGATGAAGATGGCCACTGGAGAGGGATCCCCCTCCGGTAGGGTGCCGGAATGGGTCCCGATTGGTTTTTGGTGGCTATAGAGGCTTGCGGCGGCGGAACTCCCGATCTATTGTGCTCCTCCATGTTTTTAGGGTATATGGACATATATAGGGAAAATAAGTCGGTCAGGGGAGCCACGAGGGGCCCACGAGGGTGGGGGGCGCTCCGGGGGTTGGGCGCGCCTCCGCCTCGTGTGGATTCCTCAAAGCTTCTCGACGTGTACTCCAAGTCTCCTGGATTGCTTCCTGCTCCAAAAATAACTCTCCTGAAGGTTTCATTCCGTTTGGACTCCGTTTGATATTCCTTTTCTTCGAAACACTGAAATAGGCAAGAAAACAACAATTTGGGCTGGGCCTCCGGTTAATAGGTTAGTCCCAAAAATAATATAGAAGTGTTTAGTAAAGCCCATAAACATCCAAAACAGATAATATAATAGCATGAATACTTCATAAATTATAGATACGTTGGAGACGTATCATTCCTCGTACTCTTCATCCAGTTGAGGCCGAGGGAGAGTTCCGTCAGCACGACGGTGTGGAGGCGGTGATGATGAAGTTACTGGCGCAGGGCTTCGCCTAAGCACTACGACGATATGACCGAGGTGTGTAACTGTGGAGGGGGGGCACCGCACACGGCTAAGAGAAGTCTTGGTGTGCCTTTGGGGTGCCCCCCTCCCACGTATATAAAGGGGGGGAGGAGAGGAGGCCGGCCCAAAGGGGGGCGCCAAGGGGGGAGTCCTACTTGGATTCCTAGTCCAAGTAGGATTCGCCCCCCTTTCCTATACCAACAAGGGGAAGAGAGGGAAGGAGGAGCAGGGGAGAAGGAAAGAGGGGGCGCCGCCCCCTCCTAGTCCAGTTCGAACCAGCCCATGGGGGGGGGGGCGCACTGCCTCCCCTTGTGGCCCTTCTCTCCTTTCCATTAAGGCCCATTACTTCCCCGGGGGGTTCTGGTAACCTCGCCCGATACTCCGAAACTTATCCGATACTTCCCGAAACCATTCCGGTGTCCGAATATAACCTTCCAATATATGAATCTTTACCTCTCGACCATTTCCAGACTCCTCGTCATGTCCGTGATCTCATCCGGGACTCTGAACAAACTTCGTTCATCAAATCACATAACTCATAATACAAATCGTCATCGAACGTTAAGCGTGCGGACCCTACGGGTTTGAGAACTATCTAGACATGACCGAGACACATCTCCAGTCAATAACCAATAGCGGAACCTGGATGCTCATATTGGCTCCTACATACTCTACGAAGATCTTTATCGGTCAAACCGCATAACAACATACGTTGTCCCCTTTGTCATCGGTATGTTACTAGCCCGAGATTCGATCGTCGGTATCATCATACCTAGTTCAATCTCGTTACCGGCAAGTCTCTTTACTCATTTCGTAATGCATCATCCCGTAACTAACTCAATAGTCACATTGCTTGCAAGGCTTAAAGTGATGTGCATTACCGAGAGGGCCCAGAGATACCTCTCCGATACTCGGAGTGACAAATCCTAATCTCGATCTATGCCAACTCAACAAACACCATTGGAGACACACAGAGAGCATCTTTATAATCACCCAGTTATGTTGTGACGTTTGATAGCACACTAAGTGTTCCTCCGGTATTCAGGAGTTGCATAATCTCATAGTCATAGGAACATGTATAAGTCATGAAGAAAGCAATAGCAATAAACTAAACGATCATAGTGCTAAGCTAATGGATGGGGCTTGTCCATCACACCATTCTATAATGATGTGATCCCGTTCATCAAATGACAACATATGTCTATGGCTAGGAAACTTAACCATCTTTGATTAACGAGCTAGTAAAGTAGAGGCATACTAGGGACACTCTATTTGTCTATGTATTCAGACATGTACTAAGTTTCCGGTTAATACAATTCTAGCATGAATAATAAACATTTATCATGATATAAGGAAATATAAATAACAACTTTATTATTGCCACTAGGGCATATTTCCTTTAGGCCTTATATAAGGGAGTGGCGGGAGTATGATATATGATTTCTCGCTGGCAATAGATTAATGTACTCTTCTCACCAATACCAAAATGTGCATCCTTCCTACATGCAATTTTGTGCAAATCATGTGTTTCAAATTGCAATGAATCCGAAGAACAACCGTACAAAATGGCACCCACTCATCCTTTTCACACTTGTAAATACCCATCGGGGATATTCGGCATGACGGCAGTGATCACATTTACCAACCGATAGAAGCACGCAGACGAGCTGTTGGCTGATCACTAAGCCCCCTCCCCCCGACGAGGGACGGGGCGGTGCTGGCGGTCGGTCTACGGTTGAGACGCGAGCACTGATAAGGGTAGGACATACGGAGAGGCGGTGCATGACGGTCGAGATGGCTGTGCGGGTTACGACGAGTGTAGATCCATCGATTTGGGCGTCGACGACGAACAATCGACCGAATTAACCAGCGACAAGGAATGCGGCGGGTGCTGTGGGGGTCAGCGGTAACACATGGTGCCCGGTGAAGGTAAGTAAGGTGGCGTCGGAATGGATGCAACACGAGGTGGGGAGGGTATGGCCGAGGGGGTACTTTTACTACTCGCGTGAGTGGTCGAGTATATTTAGGAGTCAGGCAGGCACGGAGGACAAAATTTACTCCTCTAAACATTGTAAGGGATCAATTAGATGCAGTTTAGAGGAGGAAAAGTTTCCTCCCTTAACCCTAGGCGACTAGGGAAAACTTTCTCTCCAGACTTGCGAACCCGTGGATTAGCCTCCCCCCTGCATGTCGTTCTGACGGCCTGTGGTGGGGAGGGGAATTTCGATGCCTCCGCTTTGGTCAGTATTTTATGTTAGGGTTTTTCTAGTGCTCACATGTGCGGTGTTTGGGCGGTTAGCGATGCTTTTTCTTCAAGTTTGTCTTCTGGACTTTGATCCTCATCAAGTTTGTCCGTTTGGACCAGTCGACGGAGCTCTGCAAAGATTCCTGCCATCTCCCTGTTGAAAGGATCGATATGGTTGACTAGAGGGGGTGAACATACAACTACCAATTTTTAGCTTTTCTTAACAAATTAGATTAAGCAACAAATAGGTTGTCTAGATGTGCAACTATGTGAGCAACCTATATGATGCTAACAACAACAACAACAACAACAACAACAACAACAACAACAACAACAACAACAACAACAACAACAACAACAACAACAACAACAACAACAACAACAACAACAACAACAACAACAACAACAACAACAACAACAACAACAACAACAACAACAACAACAACAACAACAACAACAACAACAACAACAACAACAACAACAACAACAACAACAACAACAACAACAACAACAACAACAAATAACAACAACAACAACAACAACAACAACAACAACAACAACAACAACAACAACAACAACAACAACAACAACAACAACAACAACAACAACAACAACAACAACAACAACAACAACAACAACAACAACAACAACAACAACAACAACAACAACAACAACAACAACAACAACAACAACAACAACAACAACAACAACAACAACAACAACAACAACAACAACAACAACAACAACAACAACAACAACAACAACAACAACAACAACAACAACAACAACAACAACAACAACAACAACAACAACAACAACAACAACAACAACAACAACAACAACAACAACAACAACAACAACAACAACAACAACAACAACAACAACAACAACAACAACAACAACAACAACAACAACAACAACAACAACAACAACAACAACAACAACAACAACAACAACAACAACAACAACAACAACAACAACAACAACAACAACAACAACAACAACAACAACAACAACAACAACAACAACAACAACAACAACAACAACAACAACAACAACAACAACAACAACAACAACAACAACAACAACAACAACAACAACAACAACAACAACAACAACAACAACAACAACAACAACAACAACAACAACAACAACAACAACAACAACAACAACAACAACAACAACAACAACAACAACAACAACAACAACAACAACAACAACAACAACAACAACAACAACAACAACAACAACAACAACAACAACAACAACAACAACAACAACAACAACAACAACAACAACAACAACAACAACAACAACAACAACAACAACAACAACAACAACAACAACAACAACAACAACAACAACAACAACAACAACAACAACAACAACAACAACAACAACAACAACAACAACAACAACAACAACAACAACAACAACAACAACAACAACAACAACAACAACAACAACAACAACAACAACAACAACAACAACAACAACAACAACAACAACAACAACAACAACAACAACAACAACAACAACAACAACAACAACAACAACAACAACAACAACAACAACAACAACAACAACAACAACAACAACAACAACAACAACAACAACAACAACAACAACAACAACAACAACAACAACAACAACAACAACAACAACAACAACAACAACAACAACAACAACAACAACAACAACAACAACAACAACAACAACAACAACAACAACAACAACAACAACAACAACAACAACAACAACAACAACAACAACAACAACAACAACAACAACAACAACAACAACAACAACAACAACAACAACAACAACAACAACAACAACAACAACAACAACAACAACAACAACAACAACAACAACAACAACAACAACAACAACAACAACAACAACAACAACAACAACAACAACAACAACAACAACAACAACAACAACAACAACAACAACAACAACAACAACAACAACAACAACAACAACAACAACAACAACAACAACAACAACAACAACAACAACAACAACAACAACAACAACAACAACAACAACAACAACAACAACAACAACAACAACAACAACAACAACAACAACAACAACAACAACAACAACAACAACAACAACAACAACAACAACAACAACAACAACAACAACAACAACAACAACAACAACAACAACAACAACAACAACAACAACAACAACAACAACAACAACAACAACAACAACAACAACAACAACAACAACAACAACAACAACAACAACAACAACAACAACAACAACAACAACAACAACAACAACAACAACAACAACAACAACAACAACAACAACAACAACAACAACAACAACAACAACAACAACAACAACAACAACAACAACAACAACAACAACAACAACAACAACAACAACAACAACAACAACAACAACAACAACAACAACAACAACAACAACAACAACAACAACAACAACAACAACAACAACAACAACAACAACAACAACAACAACAACAACAACAACAACAACAACAACAACAACAACAACAACAACAACAACAACAACAACAACAACAACAACAACAACAACAACAACAACAACAACAACAACAACAACAACAACAACAACAACAACAACAACAACAACAACAACAACAACAACAACAACAACAACAACAACAACAACAACAACAACAACAACAACAACAACAACAACAACAACAACAACAACAACAACAACAACAACAACAACAACAACAACAACAACAACAACAACAACAACAACAACAACAACAACAACAACAACAACAAGTGGAAGAAAAGGATACAACACAATAATGGCTTGCACAAAGTAAAGGGAAGAGATAACCACAAGGGGGGTGGATACGAGGATGTGTTACCGAAGTTCCTTCCCTTTGGGGGGAAGTACACCTCCGTTGGAGCGGTGTGGAGGCACAATGCTCCCCAAGAAGCCACTAGGGCCACCGTATTCTCCTCACGCCCTCACACAATGCGAGATGTCGTGATTCCACTAGTGGTGCCCTTGAAGGCGGCGACCGAACCTTTACAAACAAGGTTGGGGCTATCTCCACAACTTGATTGGAGGCTCCCAACAAAACCCCGGAGCTTCACCACTATGGAATGTGGCTCCGAGTTGACCTCCACTGTCTAGGGTGCTAAACACCCAAGAGTAACAAATCCGCAAGGGATTAGTGGGGGGAATCAAATTTCTCGTGGTGGAAGTGTAGATCCGGGCCGTCTCAACCAATCCCTAGAAAATCAACAAGTTTGATTGTCTAGGGAGAGAGATCGGGCGAAAATGAGCTTTGCAGCAACAATAGAGCTTGGGGGAAAAGAGGTAGTTCTTGGGGAGAAATACTTCCTTTTATTGCAGGGAGACCAATTCAAGCTGTATCCCCTCCTCAAATTAAGACAGAGTGGTACTACCACTGGGGAGCAAGATTATCATTGAAGCAGCGGTACCACTGAGCCCCAAATGGGTACTACCATAGAGACACTTGGCAAGGGCCTCAGAGGGGGAAGGGACACGGGAGCGTTGGCCCCGGGCGGCATTAGCAGCGGTGGTAGGGCGGTACTACCGCTTACAAGCGGTACTACCGCGCCTACTACCGCTCCTACTGTCGCTCAACCCGACATGAGAAACTACGTCCTCATATCATGGCGGTACCTGCACGGAACCAGAGCAGTACAGCCGCTTATGGCCACGAGCGGTACTACCGCTGTGAAACATCACTACTACCGCTTGAGGCCATAAGCGATACTACCGCTCTGGTTCGGCGTGTCGTGGGAAACCACGGCCACCTATGGGGCCATGAGCCCCTTTTGGTTCGGCAGGGAGATGGGCACGTTGCACAAAGAGCGGAGAAGCGTCACATAGCACGACATACATCACACGGGCAGTTTTACCCAGGTTCGGGCCGCCGGGAGGCGTAAAACCCTACTCCTGCTTTGGTGGATAATGGTGGTGAACGCCGCACACTTGCCCAAAAGGGTTGCCTCGGGGCAAGAGTGGCTACGCGCTTATGAGTGTGGGAGGGTTCGAATCCTTTCTACGGTTGCCATGGGCCTCCTTTTATAGATCAAGGGGTCACCACAGTGGCAAATCAGTCTTTACATACATATTAGAGAGCAAACAGTGTTTCCACACCTAACTCTGCAGGCAGACAGAGCGCATTAAACACTACAAAAAAATACACTTCCGTGATGATACGTGTTTGTCACAGTAGGTCACGTTTTCTGTCATGCATGTACATCCATGACAAATTTATGACAGAATCAAGATAGTCATACCTGTGCTGTCGTAGAAGTGTTCCATGACATTACCAAAATGTAATGACCTGAACCTGATAAGATTCGATGTCTCTGTGCTTACTGTGCTAGTCCCTAGATCGACTCGCTAGCATACACAGTACATATGAATATCAAATAAGAAGTGCATCATTTACTACAACGTATGATCAAGAATTTATAAAGTATTACAAACTGAATAGCACATGGCTAACTTATTCAATAATAACAGCGGAAATGTAGCATAAAGAAACGATGAGTCCCATCAATGCCCACTGGCGAAAATGCTGAGTGAAGACTCGCAACCCTACTGTATCTCACTGATCATCTGAATCCTGCAACATGATAGGCTGCAACCACAAGGGTCAATACATTGAATGTATTGGCAAATTACACAATATGATATAGCAAACCTACATCCACAAAGCAATGTATGACAAACAAACACACAAGTTAGTTTGGAGAAGAATGTCTTCACCTACCTCCACTACCTGAACTATCAACCGTCTCTAATTTACTCGCCCAAGATAACCCAAAGATTCTAAATAAACATGACAAGAACTTCAGAAGTATCTCAAGTGCGCTCTGTCAGTGGCACATTCTCTAGGAACAGTAGAGCGCTCTGCCAAGGACGCATTCACCTGATTCAAGTTCCGAAAACTAAACCTCGCCTCAAGTGCGCTATGTCAATGGCGCATTCTCTAGGGACAATAGAGCGCTCTGCCAGTGACGCATTCACCTAGTTAATAATCCCTAGCCTACAGCTATAAACACTCACCACTTTCATGAACACATGCCCACGTCTACCGTAGCAAGTTGATCACACCATCACATACCACAATCAACAACAAAACATGGTAACACGGAATACACATATCAAGCCAAAACATATAACATAGCATAAAACCACACACGCATAGCAGAATATAGGATAAGCAAAATCAAAAGTGCAAACTTGCCATGAACAGTGTTGAAGTACTCTAACGCTTAATTCCGATCCACTTCACACTCCGGATAATCTATACGATTAACGGAGGCACCGATAAATAAACTATGCTCACATAACACTAAAATAAAGTAAACAACAACTAATTCAAATAAAAACTTAATTAACAGAACATATTAGTAGGTATATTATCTACATGCTAGTAGGACCACAATGCAAAAAGAATCAACTGAATTGGATCAATGGTTTAAAAGATATGGCCTCCTAAGTCTGAATTCAAATTTAAACAAATTCAAATTTTAACAATGCAAAAGTGTGAATCCTTTATTGTACTATAGATGCTCATGTTCAACACGAGTACACAAGATAAAGAATCACTAAATTTGGCTGAACAGATTAAAACTTATAGGTAATCAAAGTTTGGGTGAAAATCTGTCCAGAGAACAATTTTGAGCTGCTATGGTCACCGTAGCACATTGCCAAGTGTCGCTTTGGGATTGGCCGAAGGGGTTCTGGCGTTTCACCGTGAGCGAAGAATACGATGGCGGTCTCGACGTGAGCGACGGCGCTACTCCGGTGGTTCTCCGGCGACGGTGGATGCGGGTTCAACAGAGGTGAGTTTGGTGTTGTCAACGGTGACGAGGACGCCCTCGATGGCGGCGGTGGTCAACTATGGCGTGGCGGCGAGGGCTTCGGACGAAGGTCGGCGCGCTCGGTTCGGTGCTTGCCTCTGTGACGACGAATTTGACCAGCGGAGGAGCTTCTGCGGCGACGGACTCCGGCGAGATTCGGGCGAGGTGAAACGGGCACGGGAGAGAGGGATTTTGCCAAAAATTGGCAGAGGAGGTGTTGGGGATCTTAAATAGGGCATCAATTCACGCGTGGAGTCCAGTGATCGATCGAATCGAGGCGGAGAACTGGATCGACTCGGTGTCCAGGAAGAACACGGGCAAAGGAGAGAGATGACAAGCGGGCCATCCCTGTCAGCGGGAGAGAGAGAAGAAAAGAAAAACAAAACGTGAACTGCGGGTGGGCTGCATGCTGAAATGGAGTCGGCACACTTTCTTTGAGCTCTTGTATGACGAGGAAAAGGAGCTGGTCTGATGGGCTGCACGACGGCAAGACTGTGCACGTGTGTGCGGTTTCTCTTTTTTTTAAACCACTGCTACAGAAGTAACAATATAGCTAAACAAATCTAAAACAAAACAAAATAAAATTACCAGAACACATAGTAAGACATTAATGTTACTTTACAAATTAGTGAATATTTTTAAAACACAAATACACTAGAAACAATATTTTGCAATACAAGCATATAAAGAGTATGATAACAACTATAAAATAATTTTGAGTTACTACAACGCCAAAATAATTTAGGTAGACACCAGAATATACTCTTAGCATTTTCCAAATATAATTAATAGGGAGAAGTCATATTATCTCCAATTCGAATATATTGCCTTGAGTTGGAAAACACTTTGAATATTCAGAAAATTTAAATAAGCATAGAAATCATGATGAAAAGAATGATCCTATTAACATTCCAAATTTTAAAAATTTGGGATGTTACACAAAATTATCATCACGGAAGTGTCCATTTCCATGACTATAAATGGCGCATCACAGAAGTGCTTTCGTCAAGGGTGACCGACACGTGGCATCCACCGTAAGGAACGCCGTTAAGCTATCGGGTCCGGTTTTGGATCTGATAACTCATTAACAGCCCCGACCAATGGGGATTTTCCATGTGTAAAATCATCATTGGCTGGAGGAAACACGTGCCGGCTCACCGTTGGGACAGATGTCATCCACTCATTGGACACAAAGCATGGTTCCTGCAGAAAAGAGTATTGGTTTATTCTCACCGTATAACCTACTATTGGCAACGGGTGCCTTCTACAGGGATCAACGTCACACCATTCTAAGGTTGAAGGCTTAATAACGACGTCTCTCTACTATAGGTATGTCACTCTAGATTTACCATTCCACATAGCAAAAGCGAATAATAAGAGTAAGTCGGCATGGTGATCAATCCATTCCGCACCCAAATCATTACCTTGTATATGGTTTAGAAAATCTCGTATTCTAACACTCGGGCATCCTCACAAGCATTGCAGAAATTTCTCTTGTTCATGAACTGGGTTCGGATAGATCCATTGGTTCTGGATGCCAAACAAAACACCTATCGTTCCTTTCAACTCTCGGGTTTGCGTCAACTACTATAAAACATCTACTAAAGAATTATAGCTTCCTCTAGGGTCCTTCCTTCAGCAAGATTGTGCTTGTTTCTTGTCAAATCTTGGCGCACATGGTAAAACATGAACTCATCACCGGGTTGCAGCATGTATTAGGATATAGACCGAATAAAGACCTAAGGGGAAAACACTATCCATATGCTCATGCTAGCAATAAAACTACCAAATCAAACAAATCAAACAATTCACATAACACAAGCAAAACCTACAGGTAAGGTCATATCCACAAGAGATATGATCTCATCATACTACCACAAATAGTTTATCAAACACAACTTATAGAAATGGTGGTCTGCCAACTAAACTCCTTAAATAACACTAATATAATTCCAGGGGTCATCTATATTTGAAAAGTAAAGATATGAGTACAAGAGTATGAACTAATAAGTTGACAACAAGTTGTAAAGTAGTTTTTCACTCCTATGGCTTTTCTAATCCAGTTTCTAGGGTCACGACCTACAGTCAACACACTGCTCTGATACCATCTAAGACGACCCGAACCTGATAAGATTCGATGTATCTGTGCTTACTGTGCTAGTCCCTGGATCGACTCGCTAGCATACACAGTACATATGAATATCAAATAACAAGTGCATCACTTACTATAACGCATGATCCAGAATTTATAAAGTATTACAAACTGAATAGCACATGGCTAACTTATTCAATAATAACAGCGGAAATATAGCATAAAGAAACGATGAGTCCCATCAATGCCCACTTGCGAAAATGCTGAGTGAAGACTCGCAACCCTACTGTATCTCACTGATCATCTGAAAATCCTGCAACATGATAGGTTGCAACCACAAGGGTCAATACATTGAATGTATTGGCAAATCACACAATATTATATAGCAAACCTACATCCACAAAGCAATGTATGACAAACAAACACACAAGTTAGTTTGGAGAAGAATGTCTTCACCTACCTCCACTACCTGAACTCACAACCGTCTCTAATTTACTCGCCCAAGATAACCCAAAGATTCTAAATAAACATGACAAGAACTTCAGAAGTATCTCAAGTGCGCTCTGTCAGTGGCGCATTCTCTAGGAACAGTAGAGCGCTCTGCCAAGGACGCGTTCACCTGATTTAAGTTCCGAAAACTAAACCTCGCCTTAAGTGCGCTCTGCCAATGGCGCATTCTCTAGGGACAATAGAGCGCTCTGCCAGTGACGCATTCACCTGGTTAATAATACCGAGCCTACGACTATAAACACTCACCACTTTCATGAATCACTCGACACATGCCCACGTCTAGCGTAGCAAGTTGATCACCCCATCACATACCACAATCAACAACAAAACATGGTAACACAGAATACACATATCAAGCCAAAACATATAACATAGCATAAAACCATACACGCATAGCAGAATATAGGATAAGAAAAATCAAAAGTGCAAACTTGCTTTGAACGGTGTTGAAGTACTCTAACGCTTAATTCCGATCCACTTCACACTCCGGACAATCTATACGATTAACAGAGGCACCGATAAATAAACTACACTCACATAACACTAAAATAAAGTAAACAACAACGAATTCAAATAAAAACTTAATTAACAGAACATATTAGTAGGTATATTATCTACATGCTAGTAGGACCACAATGCAAAAAGAATCAACTGAATTGGATCAATGGTTTAAAAGATATGGCCTCCGGAAGTCTGAATTCAAATTTAAACAAATTCAAATTTTAACAATGCAAAAGTGTGAATCCTTTATTGTACTATAGATGCTCATGTTCAACACGAGTACACAAGATAAAGAATCACTAAATTTGGCTGAACAGATTAAAACTTATAGGTAATCAAAGTTTGGGTGAAAATCTGTCCAAAGAACAATTTTGAGCTGTTGCGGTCACTGTAGCACATTGCCAAGTGTCGCTTTGGGATTGGCCGAAAGGGAGTTCTAGGGAGCGCGTGCTCACCCTGAGCGAAGAAGACGACGGCGGTCTCGGGCGTGAGCGACGACGCTACTCCGGTGGTTCTCCGGCGACGGTGGATGCGGGGTTCAACAGAGGTGAGTTTGGTGTTGTCAACAGTGACGAGGACGTCCCCTGATGGCGGCGGTGGTCAACTATGGCGTGGCGGCGAGGGCTTCGGACGAAGGTCGACGCGCTTGGTTCGGTGCTTGCCCTCTGTGACGACGAATTTGACCGGTGGAGGAGCTTCTGCGGCGATGGACTCCGGCGAGATCCAGGCGAGATGAAACCGGCACGGGAGAGAGGTGTAGGGGATCTTAAATAGGGCATCAATTCACGCGTGGAGTCCAGGGATCGATCGAATCGAGGCGGAGAACTGGATCAGCTCGGTGTCCAGGAAGAACACGGGCAGAGGAGAGAGATGACATGCGGGCCATCCCTGTCAGAGGGAGAGCGAGAAGAAAATAAAAACAAAAAGTGAACTGCGGGGTGGGCTGCGTCGCTGAATGGGCGGCCTCGTCACTGGGTTACAAGGCAAAGCGAGGAAAAGGAGCTGGGTCAGCTGTGCACGACGGCATTGTAGTAACGCTGTGCGGTTTCTCTTTTTAAACCATCGCTATGTAAGTAACAATATAGCTAAACAAATCTAAAACAAAACAAAATAAAATTACCAGAACACATAGTAAGACATTAATGCTACTTTACAAAATAGTGAACATTTTTAAAACACAAATACACTAGAAACAATATTTTGCAATACAAGCATATAAAGAGTATGATAACAACTATAAAATAATTTTGAGTTACTACAACGCCAAAATAATTTAGGTAGACACCAGAATATACTCTTAGCATTTTCCAAATATAATTAATAGGGGAGAAGTCATTTTATCTCCACTCCAAATATATTGCCTTGAGTTGGAAAACACTTTGAATATTCAGAAAATTTAAATAAGCATAGAAATCATGATGAAAAGAATGATCCTATTAACATTCCAAATTTTAAAAATTTGGGATGTTACACAAAATCATTATCGGAAGTGTCCAGTTCCATGACGATAAATGGCGCATCACAGATGTGCTTTCGTCAAGGGTGACCGACACGTGGCATCCATCGTAACGGAACGCCGTTAAGCTATCGGGTCCGGTTTTGGATCCGATAACTCGTTAACAGCCCCGACCAATGGGGAGTTTCCACGTGTAAAATCATCATTGGCTGGAGGAAATACGTGTCGGCTCACCGTTGGGACAGATGTCATCCACTCATTGGACACAAAGCGCCTATGATACGTCGACACGTGGCACGGCCCAACAGAGGCCCATTTCTGTGAAAAGGCGGCCTGCTTGACTTGGTCAAAAGGTATGGTCGGCCCACCTAAAAGCCCGTGAACGGCATGTTCGCATATAGCCCATTTATAGCCCGCTAACCCAAAGGTCTGCCACGGCCTATCCAAATTAGGCCCAGTAGCGTCATCTGGGCCGTCCAATATAATTCCAGCCTGTTTTAACTTCCGACCCATGTATGGCCCATGACGTCTTTCGGCCCATATGAGGCCCATTATTCCGTTGGGCCGTTTCCAACCCATGTTATATTTCGGCCTTCTCGGGGCCCATTTATTCTTGGGCTCATTTCCACATTCGTTTACTTGCGGCCTGTTACTGTCATTTTCTGCTTGTGGGCCAAATTCAGCCTGTGGTTACAGTCGGCCCGTTTGTGGCCCGATAATACATTGGGCCGTTTTCATGTAAAAAAATGTTGGGCTGTTTTCATAGAGTTATCAAATACGGCCTATTAACGGCCTGTTATTGTCCACGAATTGTACGGCCCATAATTTGCAAAATGATCATACGCCCCGTAGAAGGCCCATGGATCCTACGACCCGTAAAAGGCCCATGAATCATATGGCCCGTAGAAGGCCCATGGATCCTACGGCCCGTAGAAGGTCCATGGATCATACGGCCCGCAGGAGGCCCATGGTTACAACAGTCCGTGTGTTGTCATGATTATTCTGGCCTAGTTTCCAAAGATAGGTTATTGTTGCCACTAGAAAAACATAGAAAAAGAAATGCAGTGACTACAACAAACAACTAAATAAGACAATAAGGAAATAAATAAGCAAGCAATTACCGCTATCCTATTACCGCTATTACACATATTACATCCACTAGGCATCAAAGCTCGCCACCAGTGCAAATATAGGGAACAAAACAGTATATTACATACACTGGCCGTCAAAATTGGCCACCAAAGGCAAATAAACGCGGCAAAGAAAACAAGAGCATAATCAAACAACTTCAGAAGAGCTCAAGAAACATGGTATCCACCATGTCGGCAATAAGCTTAGCAAGCTTATTAGCTTTGTCCTGCTTTGGCGCTAAAATCCTCCAACGCTTGTCGTTGCACCGTAAAGTATGCATCCGAATGCTCCAGGGGACTTCCGTAGTCCTTCCGCTTCTTGTCGCAAAGACAACTGATTGATGTCTTTCAGCTTGTAGTTGAGACTCAAGAAACCGAACTAATTCGCATAAAGTGAGTTTGAATAGCTTGTGCAAGCGGTAGTGGCCAAGAATCTCAACACTAAACGAAGACAGGACTTTGGGGTTGTCTCACCGTCTTGAGATAGTCTTCCTTAGCTATTTTATCACTTTGTTTGAGAACAACAAGGATGTGTCACTATCCCGAACCTTATCTCGCATTACTTCCTTTACCATTGCTTAATAAGGCACTCTTCCCCAATATTCTCACAAGATTCTAAAAGAAGAAACAACCAGACACATAACAGTTTAGCATGTACTAGTATATGAAACTCATTTCGGTGAACCAATTCATTAGTAAGGTGGACAGGATTAAACTACCAAGTCTTCTATTGCCAAGTACTAGTACATAATAAAGGCATCAAACAAACATATATCTATGTCCTATGGTCACTGCATTGTCTTGCCAAATCAAAATAGAGACACGGTTCAAATCATATCAATTCAAGACAAAGCAGCAGTGAAAGAATACAAAGCGTGGGAAACTGCACGGCACAACAAGATTTCAGATGGGTACCACGGGTCTACATGTACAACAACATGCTTTGTTGTGATGCTAGTAATGTGCATGATATGAGAAGTCAACTGTATACACAATTGAAATTGAAATCAATAGAGCTATTGATAAGAGCAAACCTGTTAAAGAAACATGCGTGAACATACCTGCTGTGCCATTCGAGTTTCGATTGGATCTTCAATTTAAAAATAAGTTTGTATGAGTAAATACAGTGATACAAGAGCAAATCAGTATGCACGATAGAAATCATAGTTAAAAAAGGCGCGCCTAAGCGAGCGCTTAAGCGCGCCTAGGCTCTAGGCGTTGGCGAAATGTATTGCACATAACTACACTTAATCTGTGCATAACTGCGCATAAGCATGCACTTTGGTCAGTAAAGTGCAAGGCGGTGGCAAAACGCACAATTAACGCCTAGCGCTTTTTGGAACTATGATAGCAATGGAATCTTAAATTAGAACAGTTGTTCTTCAGGTTTAGGCGCTTGTTCTACATGAACAGTAGTACAAGAAGACGCAAGAATATAGTACTTAAAAATAGAAAATGAGCTCATAGACCTTACCACATTCTTGGTTCGAGACCAGTACAGAACAAGGCGTTCCCAGTCATCGTCCAGTAAATGTGTCTCAGGAGAACGTAAGGGAATTTGATGAGTTTCTTTGCCGGTGAAGTACGCTTTTCTTGTGTAATTCCGACATCGCCACCAAGAATTCTTGAAGATAGCAGAGGTATTAGCACATGTTACCTGATCCTGAGTTTCCAAATCGGTCCTTCTCTATAGAGAAAAATGGGAAAATTTGATGTATTATAACCATCATGGAGGTATGATGTATGGGACAAAGCAAAGTAACTGCCGTGAATAGCATTACTTACACATAACTCCTGGACAAACACCGTGAATCGGCATTTTCCTTCATCTTCAGTATAATATTTCCAAGATGGGAAGATACGCACATACGATTTAACAACGTCAAATGCGATAGATGCTAAAGTACGACTAGCTAGTTGTGCTTCCTCCGCAGGAATAGGCGTACTAACTGGTGGAGTTGGGGTTCATTGTGGTAGTATCGCCTTTGGGCACCGGAGCTGCCTTACTAATCGCTCTAGTTTGGGAGCTCTGTGGTGGAGATGATGCTTGTGTCAACAGGAACTGGGTTACTATCTGCTGGGGTTGGGGTTAGATTGGGTGAAGCTGGTTCTCTGTCCATCGCAGTAGGGGTACAATCTGCGAGAGTTTGGGTTATGTGTCAGGGCTAGTTCTCGTGCATGTACAACCGGGGTGCTATCTCCACCAAGAGGTAGCACTGTTTTATTTGAAGACTGTGTTTTTAGTCCGCTAGATGCTGGCATCACCCGCTCCAATTCAAATGGCTGATAAACAGGAAACATAGTTGAATGTATAGACATTGTATGAGAGACAGATGCAATAGATAGTGTGGAAAAAAGAGGACATGAAATAGTTGACATGTATATTGTTTAACTAAAACGGATAGCATGACATAATTTCACATATATGATGTCTATCTAAACTAGATAGCATAGCATAACATAATTCAAAGATATGATGAATAACTAAAACGCCGTACCAAGTTAGAGCATACACCTCGGTGGGGGAATAGGACTGGTCATCTGTCTCTGAATCCATCTCTGAGGAGCTATCGGGACCCAACAAGAGATCTGCTTCGAAGGCCTTGTTTTCACTCTAGATTTTTCAATCTCCCACCCAAATGGCTGATTCACAGGAAGAGTAGTTTAATGTACAAACATTGTCGACAAATGGAAATGTAATGAAGAAAAGGATGGGCAAGATATCATTCAAATATATGATGCCCGGTTAAACAGGATGGCATTGCACATTTCACATATATTATGGCTGGCTAAAAGACATGAGACTGCATAATTCCCATATATGATATAGAAACTAAACAGGTGGCGACAGAACATGTCTAAACTAAGCAGATGACATATATGATGTGAAAAGTAGGCACTGCAAGGAAATGATGACCCACAAGTATAGGGGATCTATCATAGTCCTTTCAATAAGTAAGAGTGTCGAACCCAACGAGGAGCAGAAGGAAATGATAAGCGGTTTTCAGCAAGGTATTCTCTGCAAGGACTGAAATTATCGGTAACAGATAGTTTTGTGATAAGGTAATTTGTAACGGGTAACAAGTAACAAGTGTAAATAAAGTGCAGCAAGATGGCCCAATCCTTTTTGTAACACATGGGAATTATCGTCAAGCTAGTTTTCATCACGTTCATATGATTCGCGTTAGGTACTTTGATAATTTGGTAAGTGGGTGGACCGGTGCTTGGGTGCTGTCCTTACTTGGACAAGCATCCCACTTATGATTAACTCCTATTGCAAGCATCCGCAACTACAAAAGAAGTAGGTAAACTTAACCATAGCATGAAACATATGGATCCAAATCAGCCCCTTACGAAGCAACGCATAAACTAGGGTTTAAGCTTCTGTCACTCTAGCAACCTATCATCTACTTATTACTTCCCAATGCCTTCCTCTAGGCCCAAACAATGGTGAAGTGTCATGTAGTCGACATTCACATGACACCACTAGAGAAGAGACAACATACATCACATCAAAATATCGAGCGAATACCAAATTCACATGACTACTAATAGCAAGACTTCTCCTATGTCCTCAGGAACAAATGTAACTACTCACAAAGCATATTCATGTTCCTAATCAGAGGAGTATTAATATACATATAGGATCTGAACATACGATCTTCCACCAAGTAAACCAACTAGCATCAACTACAAGGAGTAATCAACACTACTAGCAACCTACAGGTACCAATCCCAGACTTGGAGACAAAGATTGGATACAAGAGATGAACTAGGGTTTTAGAGGAGATGGTGCTGGTGAAGATGTTGATGGAGATTGGCCCCTCCCGATGAGAGGAGCGTTGGTGATGACGATGGCGATGATGATTTCCTCCCGAGGGAAGTGTCCTCGATGTAACAGCTCCGCCAGAGCCCTAGATTGGTTCCGCCAGGGTTCGGCCTCGTGGTGGCGGAGTCTCGTCCCAAAAGCTTGCTTATGATTTTTCTTCAGACGAAAGACTTCATATAGCAGAGGATGGACACCGGAGGGCCGCCAGGGGGCCCACGAGACAGGGGGGCACGCCCCCCACCCTCGTGGCCAGGGTGTGGGCCCCCTCCGGTATTTTCTTCGCTCAGTATTTTTTATTATTTCCAAAAATAACTTCCGTGGAGTTTCAGGACTTTTAGAGTTGTGCAGAATAGGTCTATAATATTTGCTCCTTTTCCAGCCGAGAATTCCAGCTGCCGGCATTCTCCCTCTTCATGTAAACCTTATAAAATAAGAGAGAATAGGCATAAGTATTGTGACATAATGTGTAATAACAACCCATAATGCGGTAAATATCAATATAAAAGCATGATGCAAAATGGTGGTCTCAACTCCCCCAAGTTAGACCTCGCTTGTCCTCAAGCGGAAGCCGATAACGATAAATATGTACACATGTTTAGAGGTAGAGGTGTCGATAAAATAAAATACGGACATGAGGGCATCATGATCATTCTTATAACAGCAACATATATGGATATTGTCATATTATTTCTTATGATAAAGTAACAATCTATTCATAATGTCAAGTATGAATCAGAAACTTCATTGAAAACAAACAAACTATAATATCAGTCATTGAAGCAATTGCAATTTATCTAACATCAGAAAGAGTCAATATAAGAGCTTTTCAGCAAGTCCACATACTCAACTATCATCTAGTCTTTCACAATTGCTAACACTCACACAATACTTGTGGTTACGGAGTTTTAATCGGACACAGAGAAAGACAGGGGCTTATAGTTTCGCCTCCCAACCTTTTACCTCAAGGGTAATGTCAACAATAATAGTTCATGCTAACTTACATCCAATTAGATATATATATATATATATATATATATATATATATATATATATATATATATATATCAGGATCTATCCAACACAAGGTGCTTGCCAAAGGATAAAATGTAAAAAGGAAAGGTGAAGATCACCATGACTCTTGCATAAGGGTAAGAGATAAAAGTAAAAGATAGGCCCTTCGCAAAGGGAAGCAGAGGTTGCCATGCGCTTTCAGGGTTGGATGCACAAAATATTAATGCAAAAGAACGTCACTTTATATTGCCACTTGTGATATGGACCTTTATTATGCAGTCCGTCGCTTTTATTTCTTCCACATCACAAGATCGTATAAAGCTTATTTTCTCCCACACTAATAAGTCATACATATTTAGAGAGAATTTTTTATTGCTTGCACCGATGACAACTTACTTGAAGGATCTTACTCAATCCATGGGTAGATATATTGGCTAGCATGAGGGAGAAAGGCAGACTCAACATGTTGGATATCCATCACAATATACTTTATCTCAGATATAAGAAAACATAACCCATTACGTTGTCTTCCTTGTCCAACATCAAATCTTTAGCATGTCATATTTATTGAGTGCTCACAATCATAAAAGATGTCCAAGATAGTATATTTATATGTGAAACCTCTCTTTCTTTATTACTTCCTATTAATTGCAACTATGACCAAAACTATGTTTGTCAACTCTCAACAACTTTTAATCATCATACTCTTTATGTGTGAAGTCATTACTCTCCATAAGATCAATATGATCTGTTTTTATTTCTTTTTCTTTTATTCCCTCAAGATCATAGCAAAATAATCAAGCCCTTGCCTCAACACTAATCTTTATTATATATAGCTCATGGACTCGATTACATAGAGGGATCATAAAGCAAAACTCAAAACTAAATCATACCAAAGACTTTATTCTACTAAATCAAGATATTACTAAAAGGATCGAACTAAGAAAAACGGTAAAGATAGGAGTACGATGGTGATACGATACCGGGGCACCTCCCCCAAGCTTGACAGTTGCCAAGGGGAGTGCCCATACCCATGTGATTATGTCTCCCTTGCTGGTGAAGAAGATGGTGGTGATGATGGGTAGTCGCACATTGAGCGTAAGAGATCCTCCAACTTATGGATAATGCCCTTGAGTGCCATTTATATGCTCCTTCAACAAAATATTTTCACGTGTGAGATACTTGTCTTGTATACGAGCTAACTCAATCATCTTGAAAGCTTCGATCTCAGTTGGGGTAAGAAGATTGTGATCAAGTTGAAGGATGTCTTCTGCTGCCGGAGCTTGGTCCTCCGTGGCCTTCTTGATCCCTTCATCCTTGTTGATCTCCATGGGTTCTTCCCTCTTTAGCTCTATCTTCATTAGCCAAGCATCATTGTCACCATTGTTGGAGGAGGGGGACGACATGATGCCTGGCCTTGACAACCCTCACAGAAAACAGCTTGAAACAAGAACCGAGGATAATTGCATGATACGGTGGTCAAAACCTTCGGGAGATTATATAATGAATTTTTACGGACCGAAAGAAGTATCATGCAAGAAAACGGAGTCCGCGAGGGCACAAGAGGTGCCCACGAGGCAGGGGGCGCGCCCTCCACCCTCGTGGAGGCCTTGTGTCCTTCCCGGACTGCTTCTTATTTTCCTATTTTTCTAAACATTCCAAAACGGATAAAAATTGCCATTAGAACTGTTTCGGAGTCGGTTTACTTACCGTACCACATACCTATTCCTTTTCAGTCTGAAACATTCTGGAAAGTGTCCCTTACGTATTCCTCCGGTGTTACGGTTTCAATAATGTTAGTTTCAACATTTATAGGGTTACCTGAGATATAATGTTTGATTCTTTGACCGTTCAACACCTTCGGATTTGTGCCTTCGAAGTTGTTGATTTTTATGGCACCGGAACAATAGACATCCTCGATAACGTAAGGACCTTCCCATTTAATTTAGAGAGAAGTTATCCTGCAAAAAATCTTAAACGAGAGTTGTATAGCAATACATAATCACCTACATTAAACTCACACTTTTGTATCCTTTTGTCATGCCATCTTTTAACTTTTTCTTTAAACAACTTGGCATTCTCATAAGCCTGGGTTCTCCACTCGTCAAGTGAGCTAATGTCAAATAACCTCTTCTCACCGGCAAGTTTGAAATCATAATTGAGCTCTTTAATAGCCCAATATGCCATATGTTCTAGTTCGAGAGGTAAGTGACATGCTTTTCCATAAACCATTTTATACGGAGACGTACCCATAGGATTTTTATATGCAATTCTATAGGCCCATAATGCATCATCAAGTTTCTTGGACCAATTATTTCTAGATCTATTAACAGTCTTTTGCAAAATTAATTTAAGCTCTCTATTGCTCAAATCTACTTGACCACTAGATTGTGGGTGATAAGGAGATGCAATTCTATGATTAACATCATACTTAGCAAGCATTTTACGAAAAGTACCATGAATAAAATGTGAACCACCATCAGTTATTAAATATCTAGGGACTCCAAACCTCAGAAAAATAACTTCTTTAAGCATCTTAATAGAGGTGTTATGATCAGCACTACTAGTTGGAATAGCTTCTACCCACTTAGTAACGTAATCAACATCAACTAAAATATGTGTATATCCATTAGAGGCAGGAAACGGTCCCATATAATCAAAGCCCCAAACATCGAATGGTTCAATAACAAGTGAATAATTCATAGGAATTTCCTAATGTCTACTAATATTACCAATTCTTTGAAATTCATCACAAGATAAGACAAACTTACGAGCATCCTTGAAGAGAGTAGGCCAATAAAAACCGGATTGCAATACCTTATGTGCAGTTCTATCTCCAGCGTGGTGTCCTCCATAAGCCTCGGAGTGACACTTGCGTAGGATCTGTTCTGCTCATGCTCAGGTATACAACGCCTAATAACACCATCTAATCCTTCTTTATAAAGATGTGGGTCATCCCATAAGTAATGTCTTAAATCATAGAAAAACTTTTTCTTTTGCTGGTATGTGAAACTAGGTGGTATAAATTTAGCAACAATGTAATTAGCATAATCAGCATACCATGGAGCAGTACGAGAAGCATTTATGACATTTCATTGTTCATTAGGAAATCTATCATCAATAGGTAGTGGGTCATCAATAACATTTTCTAACCTAGACATGTTGTCTGCAACGGGGTTCTCAGCTCCCTTTCTATCAATAATATGCAAATCAAATCCTTGTAGCAAGAGAACCCATCTAATAAGTCTAGGCTTAACATCTTTCTTTTCCATAAGGTACTTAATAGCAGCATGATCAGTGTGAATAGTTACTTTAGAATCAATAATATAAGGTCTGAAGTTATCACAAGCAAATACAACTGCTAAGAATTCTTTTTCAGTAGTAGCATAATTTCTCTGGGCACTGTCTAGAGTTTTACTCGCATATTGAATCACATTTAATTTCTTACCAACTCTTTGTCCTAGAACAGCAACTACAGCATAATCGCTAGCATCACACATAATTTCCAAAGGTAAATTCCAATCAGGTGGCTAAACGATAGGTGCAGAAATCAATGCTTTCTTAAGTATTTCAAATGCTTCTACACAATCATCATAAAAAACGAAAGGTATATCTTTCTGTAAGAGATTAGTCAGAGGCCGAGAAATTTTTGAGAAGTCCTTAATGAACCTCCTATAAAAACCAGCATGACCAAGGAAACTTCTTATACCTTTGATGTCCTTGGGACATGGCATCTTTTAAATAGCATCAACTTTAGCTTTATCCACTTCAATACCTCTTTTAGAAATTTTATGACCTCGTGGCGGCGGAGTCTCGTCCCGAAAGCTTGCTTATGATTTTTCTTCGGACGAAAGACTTCATATAGCAGAAGATGGACACCGGAGGGCCACCAGGGGGCCCATAAGATAGGGGCATGCCTGTAGGCGCGCCCCCACCCTCGTGGGGGTGTGGGCCCCTCCGGGTATTTTCTTCGCCAAGATTTTTTATTATTTCCAAAATAACTTCCGTGGAGTTTCAGGACTTTTGGAGTTGTGCGTAATAGGTCTCTAATATTTGCTCCTTTTCCACCCTGAATTCCACCGCCGGATTCTCCCCCTTCATGTAAACCTTATAAAATAAGAGAGAATATGCATAAGTATTGTGACATAATGTGTAATAACAGCCCATAATGCGGTAAATATCAATATAAAAGCATGATGCAAAATGGACGTATCAAGCAACATATGCATGATATGACTAATATCATCATGCCAAGGTAGAGCAAACACCTTGGGGGGTAAATAGGAGTGATCAGTGGCATCTGAATCCGCCTCAGAACATATATCTTCCTCTGGATTACAATCTGGAGAGGGGTGGGAGGGTTTGCCATTGAACCCACCATGGAGCGATGTCTGCATGACATTGTATTGCATGTTCAGCATGACTGTGTACAATATCTGACATGCATACGAAAAAAATATGGTGAGATTATGTAAGGAGAGCATGCAGAAATTTAGTGTGATGGTAACAACCAGTGGATGGATCCAAAAATAATGATAGCAGGCTGATGATTGCTTTAATTTAATAAAAAGACATATGATGATTGCTTTACTATTTGTTTCCCACCCAAGATGAACAACATAGGCATACCCTAGGTGAACCAGATATTAGACGGAGATACTATTCATTGCTTCCTCAATATGTGCCCCATAACTAATTTAGAACTCAAGTTTGAACATTAATTTGGACCTGACTTGGAGTCCAAGAGGTGAAACAGACGATAAAGTAGCAGGTAATTTTAAGCAATGCATAACATAAGCGTAATCAAAAGAGTGTGACCTCTCTTGTGGACCCGTGTACTCCTCGGGTTCATCTGCTGAGTCGATGATGGTGATGCTGCTATGTGGGTGCCGTGGTGGGAAGGAGATCTGAGGCGGCGAAAGACGGTCAGGAGTGGTGATGTCTGGTTTGGTGGATGTTTCTGTGGATGGAGCACCTCAGGTGAGGTGGACGACGTCGCGGCAGGAGCAGGACAAACCACACAAAGTTCCCTTCAACACTTACCTGTAACTGAATTAATTCTGTAAGGGCTCATTTGGCTTGCATGATTCTAACAACGCAGGGATAGGGAAAACACCGGAATAGGATAGGAATGCACATGGTAAACAGAGCATTTGTAAACACAAGATTTCTGTCAACTTGGGTGTTTGGTTTACAGGAATTGGAAGAGCAGAGGAATGCATAGAAACATGGCCAAAATAAAGTGAAACCATATGAAAGCGTGTAAAGTTAGAATGTTATTCTGCCACTAATGCACTTGGTCTTGTTTCCATGCATAGGATTTTGAAAAGTAGGTCCAGGTGGATGTTTTGCTTCATTCCTTTCAACAAAATGCATGAATAATTGAATAGTAGAGTGCCATTGGAAAATTCCCTATTGCTATGTTTCTCCGTCGAACCAAAGTAGCCCTAACGGATCGACGTGAATGTATAGTAATAAGTGATGCAACAAGTGTACAACCTCTTTGCCGTAGCCGTGTCGACCTCAGCATCATTGGGTTGGTCGCTGAAGCAGTTGAGGTAGAGGTGGCTGTCGGAGGTGTGGAGGAAGATCTGAGGAATCTGTAGACGGCGTCCAGGGCACTGCTCTGTTGTGATGGATCGTTCTGTCATTGGAGCAGCCCCGGTGAACCGTAAGACGTCAAGGCTGAAGCAGCACAAGACATACATCGTCAATCTCAAGTGGGATTCTAATAGCATCCCCAATAGATGATGTAAAATAGATGTAAAATTTACATTACCAA
Source organism: Aegilops bicornis (assembly GCA_021605145.1). Classification (NCBI taxonomy): domain Eukaryota; kingdom Viridiplantae; phylum Streptophyta; class Magnoliopsida; order Poales; family Poaceae; genus Aegilops; species Aegilops bicornis. Next base: position 301,003,474 of record CM038675.1, read on the forward strand.
AAACCACCTGACTACAACAGATGAGGTAAAAACTGTTGACTCTGAACTTAACTGTCGAAACTGAAATTTACTGTGGAATCTGAATGTTACTGTCGAAACTGAACGCAATGGTAGCAGAGAGGCACTTGATATGTAGTTTAGGGAGGGCCTGCAGTTCATATTCAACCTGCACCCCCTGAGCCACCAGCCACCACCGGCCGAACCACCGGCCCCAGCGCCGCCTCGCCGCCCCGAAACAACTCCCCACCACCGGTCCGCCCCCCCCCAGGCCCGCCCGATAGGCCCCCGCCCCCACCCTGAACCCTAAGATAGATAGTGGGGTACCTCTCCGGCGAGCCCCCGTTCCCACTGTGGGTGGTTCTTCCTTAGTTCCGGCGAGCCCCCCCCCCTGAAAATTGACCGACCCAAAAGTCGATTTAGTTGACTGAAGTGTAGCTAAATCGGAGCAGAAAGCAAAGAAGACGAGTGAGGGGAGAGCAGCAGCGAGCCCAAGGAAGCGGCGAGAGCCGAGCAGCAGAAGCAGATTCGGTGGTATGGACGCCGCCGCCAAGGGGCCTCGTGACCGGGGAGAGCCGCCAGAGATAAGCCCATGGCGGGCTTCAAGGTAGCCGCTCCATGGGGGTGCGGGATGGAGCACCTTTGGCGCCGGGAGATCGAGCTAAGGAGAAGGTGCAATGCGATGAGTGTACAACCTCTTTGGTGGCGCCGAGTAGGCCTCGACTTTGTTCGAGGAGTCGTGAGGATGATGCGGTTCCGGTGGAGCATGTTAAGGCGGTGCTGTGGGGATGGAGCAACCGCGATAGACGAGGCGATCGTTGGAGCAGCTCCTTGGAGGTGGAGGACGGGGCGGCTGAATCGGCGTGACGACGAGATGGACGGTGGATCCTCATCTGGGGGGGTGGACGAGGGACGTCGAGCTGTTGCGGTGGACGATGTCGTCGGGGAAGAGGCTCCGGCTGGGTAGCGGTGAGGTGGCAGACGGAGGAGGGTGGGGTTTCCCGGCTGGAGCGGAGAGGTTATGGCGGCCTGGGATTTTGAATGGCAAAAAGTAGGCGATGGGAGGGGGTGAACCATGACTTAGGGACGCGCTTGTCCAAAATGTAGGGTGTGTTACAAAAGTACCCCCACCCATTTGAACTAGCAGCCCTTTCGGCTCAGGGTTAGATGGGGGATTTCGCGTGTCGGGATTTGGCAATGGAGGGAGTTTTCGCTGCGTTGTAATTTCGGGATAGCAAGGCGCGGGTTGTGAAGGCGCCAGTTTTGGGAGCACGATATCTGAATTTTTGGGATATAACAAGGCGCGGGTTGAATTTTAGGGACAAGCCTAACGTGTAATATTGTACTTGTATTTACCAAATCAATTCGCACTTCCCTTAACCAAAAAGAAAACGAAAAAAATAAAACTATTCACACCACACAAAGAGAGAGTCTTGCCCCATTTTACTAGAAAAATGCTATTTAAAGCTACTCATACCAACAATTTAGTGCAATTAAATGCTATTCGGTAGTATGAATCCATGTTATGTCCAATTAAATTTTTCCGCTTGTTGTATAATGAATGTAACCTACTCATACCAACATTTTAGTGCATTCCAAATGTCTATACTACCGCTGCAATTCAAACTGAATTTGAATTCTTTTCTCTATTTCAATAAGAATCTACAATCATGATTGTCGCCAACTTCAACCATCATTCGTGTATTACCTTAATAACACACCACATGATTACTATAGAGATAGATATGAACTATGTGTACTACATGAACTCGAATTCTATTTTTTGAATACACTTGATGTTGATTCCAAATAATAGTACATTTGATGTACTAACTATATATTCATAATCTAAACCATGTTCCATACGTGTACACCGTGTTTATCACACATAGTATAGTGCCCCGCCCCCTACATTATGATAAGTATTTAGACCTGAGCTGCAAAAGCCACACATTAGCCCAAATTATGATCAATGTTCTATATGTAATACGTAGTACTAGCAAGATGCCCATGTGTTCCACAGAATATCAACATGATCAAGGGGAGGCTTAATTTGCAAATATGGAGAGGGGTGTGGGTATCTTTTTTCAAAATTGCCATAGTTTCCTTCCTATCCGTCAGATATAAATCGGACAGCCTATACTGCAGGATGACACCATCATCAACAACTCCGTTTTTTATTAGAGTAGAGATAAAATATATTATATGTAGTATAACATGTTCATAACCACACCATGTGTATCTCCGTTATATATATTCACACATGCATCGGTTTAAAACACTATGATAAATTATTCAAATATCCGAATTCGCTTTTTATAATGAAGTATGATCTCTATTCGTCTTTTACACCCACACAATCCTCTTATCTTTGTAGCTAGCTAGCGCTAACTTTCTCTCGTGCATGCAGACGCCCGCATCCCTCTCACCCTCCCTCAGCATTCTCTAGCTCCATCACGCAAATTCGTCTTTTTTACTTTAGGTCGTTCACCCATGGTGTGTGTAGGCCCCCCAGCTCCTTCTTTACGGCACACATCGATCGATATGCCTCTCTAGCCAGGTGTGCCTAGCACAAACACAAGCTTCCCCTCTTCTCTTATCACCATCCATGCCTCACTCCCACCACTCTTTTCATTGATCTCATACTCGCACACTCCTTCCCCCTCGATATAGTATGACTCTCGCACCACCTCCTAGATGCATCCCTCTCTCTCTCTATCCTTCTCCCCGTGCCTCATTTGCTTCTAACACACACATGCATGTATACCGATCGATCTCCCAACATATACCTAGGTCGACTTTAACTATCCCCACCCATCTATCGACGTATCTCACAAGTTATGTCTCTCCTTTCTCTGACAAAGGACGATTGATCTTCCTATGTAGTTATGTCTTCTTACCACAGCCATATCGCCCCCCTCATCATTCGTGCATGCCTCGACCTGCCTCTCACACGCACGCGTACGCATTGTGCAGCCATCCCCTCTCTTATTGATATTGCAGGCGTGCCCTCCGGTTGTCTAGCAAGCCTATCCCACCATTTGTTAGAAGCAACTCCACTACCACCCCCTCCAACACTCTAGCTCTATCTCTCTCCCAACCTTATTCCTCTCCTACACATATGCATGGATCCCGATCGATCTCCCTTAATACATGAGGTAGATCGATCTCCCTTAATACACGAGGTAGGCCTCTCTCCCCCTCCACACATATACCAGTCATTGTACCTCTATAGTTAATTAGGCCTCCCTCCCCCCCCACCACACATCGATAGTCGAGCGTTGTAGGTAGGTATCCATGCCACAGAGACAAATTGCACCTGTCCCCTCTCTCGTTCTAGTAGGCTAGCCACTCTATATCTTTGACGTGGGCACACACAAATTTGATGGCAATCTTTATCGACCGCATGCGCACACACACACACACACACACATCATCCCTCTCTTTGATTCCATGGACACCTCAAGTCGATGATACCTCCACTCTCTCCTCGTGGATCACCCCATCTATATATATATGATATATCCAGGACTCTATTTCACACACATTGCATATGTTACATTTTTTGATTGACCCCCCCTAAGAAAAACTCTCACGAACCCACACACTATATCTCTCTACGTTTGTATCTCTCTCACACAACCCCACGTAGGTGGTGTACGTATACAAGAAGAGAATAGGTGCACCGTGAATGTACTCACGCTTCGTGCCCAGCCACACCAGCTGCTGGTACATCGATGGAGCTCATTTCTGTACGAAATGGCAGCCCACGTGCTAATTTGAACGCGTGTAGCGGTTGTTTACCTACGGAGGTCGTGTACCACGCGTGCATGAAACAAAGTTCGACTTGATGCATTGGCCGTTATTTTTAAATAAAGTTATATCGCTCAATGGCACGTACACAGAATATAAAACAATTTTTATGGAGAAAAAGGTTGTCCGCTCCACTATATACAATGGAGCCTCCCTACCTGGTTTGTCTCTCTTCAGAGTATCTCACACAAGGCTGCGGTGGCCTCTCTCTCTCTCTCTCTCACCGTTGGTCACTGATCCGGCCGCATCCCGTCCGCCGGCGGAAAGGGAGGACGTGCATCGTTTCTCCGTTCGACAGCACCGAGGCAGCACGTCCCGATCTGTGGTACACGCCGTTCTTCCTGACCAAGCTCCGGCGCGGTAGGGCCTACGCCACCTGCTCGCTGTCGCAGTATGGGTAGATTCCGCCCGCCACCGCTCACCTAGTTATATCCCGACGACCTCCAGGTATCCCCTCCGGCCTTGCTCCACTGCCCATCTTCCCACGTCGCTGCATGTGGATCTTCCATAGTTCTTTGCACAAAACGTAGCTCGTCCGTACATTTCCATATTGCAATCTCGCCCTCACACCGTTTTAGACAAACACAACTATGTTGTTATCTTCCCTTAGGAAAAGGAATATGCTTCTTTTTGTCGTCAAGAACTTGTCATCAACAATATTTATCTTTTTACAAATTTCAAATGGGCATATTTTAGAGTGTAGATTCACTCATTTTGCTTCATATGTGTACTCCCTCCGTTCCTAAATATTTGTCTTTCTAGAGATTTCAACAAGTGACTACATACGGAGCAAAATGAGTGAATCTACACTCTAAAATATGTCTATATACATCTGTATGTAGTAGTCCATTTGAATCTCTAAAAAGACAAATATTTGAGTACTCATTGAAATCTCTAGAAATACAAATACTCCGGGGTATATTTAAGAACCGAGGGGGTAGTGCACAGCCGCATGGGAGACTCAGACCGGTCGTGGCGCCGCATTAATAGTGAGTAATGAGCAGTCAAATCATAAGCCCCACCTTTCCCACTGTAAGTTGCTCGGAAGAAGCAACCATCAATACGCTCTTCTTTGAATCTGCTCATACTACTCCATCCGTCACTGTTTATAGAGCGCGCTTCAGAAAAAGAGAAAAAAAATCTCTAGGACCAAGGCGACTAGCGACCGGCCTGAAAAATAGCATTGTTAGTTATAGCACGGCGTCTATTACTAGAGGAAATAATGCGTACACACATGCATGCAGTGCTTCCACCCCGGGTACACACATGCATGCACTTACTCCAGTCCATAGTACTACATCGAGAGAAAATTGCGGTTACCACGCCCTAATTAATTGAGCATTAAACCAAACACATCTAAAGTCTCTCTGGTGCTTGAAATGCATTGAGAGAATGCATCATAATGAAGCTTGCCCTGTAACTGTGACGGAGGGAGGAGTAGTATGAAGGTACAAAACCAAGTACGCGTATGGCCAGTCGGTCAACGCACCTCCTCTTGGCATATCACTGACATGTGGGACCGGAGTGTGAGCAAACCAATCTCAATTGACGGCAAATGGCCAACCCGCCGTTCCTCGAGAGAGACGAGGAGCGAGAACACACAGACGGGCTCACACGGAGGCGAAGATATATTCGAGCATGGTTGATCGATATCATCATTACATGTTGGGCTGCCGTTTTCCGCCCTTCTCCGGAATAAATGTGTACTTTATCAGAGATTAAGAAAAATAAGAGTACAGAAGCTCCATCATGCAGTTCTAGTAGTAGTACTACTCGTACTACTAAACCTTGCGCTTGGCTCTTCGCCTCTACGTGAAGTCGAACAATGATGGTACTCCGCATGTTCGGTACTACAGTGTATGCCTCTGGCAATCTAACACCGAATGAACTGATGCATGTCCACCGCCTGGGCGAGGGTACGTTGCATTAGTCAAAAGCGTGTGAGCTTCACCTTGTCCCGCAAGCTTCTCCTCGCTCGCAAGTTGACGGGACACACCAACAAGTAGTGCTAGTCCATACTCCCTCCTTTCCGGTTAATATGGCTTAATCTTTTTTGCGGGTAAATGAGAGAGCTTTTATTCATATATAAGCATTCTTAGGACGATCAGCCAAGACACTGGTCACTAGGAAGTGAGGTACCCCGCAAACAAAGAAGTAGGAAGCGAGGTGTTTCATCAAGCCAGCTCTCGGCCACATTCAAAGTGCAGCAAGCACGGTTCGCACAAAGATGCGCCGCAAGGTTTGCTGACCTGTTTACATGCTGAATAACAAAAAAGGAAATATTACCGAGCGCTCCTATTTGTAACAGAATATGAGCCAGAATTAAGCGAGAATTGTGGCGAGTGTTCCATGCAATCAACTTCCATTATCACATGCGAGAACCCTCGAAGAGAACCAAATGTGTTGAAGATTGCTTTATAACATTTTAAAAATATAATAAGAGTGCATACGCTCCTCCATCCGGTTCCTAGTACTAGTATAGTAGTACATACCTCTATAGACTATAGTAGTAGTACTAGTACTAGTAAACTTTGCGCTTGGCTGTTCGCCTCTTCGGGAAGTGCAACAATAATAGTACTAGTATAGTGTATGCTTCTGGCAATCTGACACCGAATTAACTGCACGTCCACCGCTTCGAGTGAAGGACAGTTTGCATTAGTCAAAGTTTCTCCTTCTCCTGCGAGCCACTGCGCAAGCTTCCCCCGCCCTGCAAGCTTCTCCTTGTTCGGCAAGTTGACGGGACACAACAAAGTAATGCTAGTCCATACTGCCTCCTCTCCGGTTAATATGGCTTAATTTCAAACGAGATAAATACACTGTCTGTCACTGTATATTTGTAAAAATACGGTCAGTGGACTTCATAATACGCTCATTGCGCTCAATATATACATTTTTTGGTGTTTATACGGTCACTAGCTCACCCTGGCTGAGTATGTGTGTGCATGCACGTGTAGGTTGAGCACTTGAGAGTGACCGTGTGTGTTCCGTCGTGTTCTCGAAAATGCATGCATTAGGGCGTCCAAGACGCTTTTTTAAGCGCCCATGTGTATGTGTTGTTGCATACACGTAGGAGGAGTACGATGTAGGGGCCACTAAAGGAGCAGTCAAATCACACAAGAAGTTAGTCGGAAGAAGCAACCATCATTTCACTCTTCAATGACACGTCACGCAATATAAAATGGTTGATATGGAGAGAAAAAGAAAACCACTATATATACACTAGCAGGAGCCGAAGCTACAAGCCTGCTTGCTTGGGTTGCTCTCTTCACAAGCATAGAACGACGGTGGCCACACCGCTGGTCACATATCCGGCCTGACCCAGCAGCTGGGGGAAGGGAACAATGTTCTGCATAGACGCGGTCGACATCGGCGAGGGAGAAAATCCACAATCGGTGCGTCCCAATCGGGGGTCACCATGGTATGGGCCGATGCCGCGTCCCAACCGCCCTTAATAATATGCTCATTGCGCTCAATATATACATTTTTCGGTGTTTATACGGTCACTAGCTCATCCTGGCTGAGTATGTGTGTGCATGCATGTGTAGGTTGAGCACTTGAGAGTGACCGTGTGTGTTCCGTCGTGTTCTCGAACATGCATGCATTAGGGCGTCGCACGCGTTTTTGCGTCCATGTGTACGTGCAGGATCGCTGCATACACGTAGGAGGAGTACGTAGGGGCCACTAAAGGAGCAGTCAAATCACACAAGAAGTTAGTCGGAAGAAGCAACCATCATTTCACTCTTCAATAACATGTACGCAATATAAAATGGTTGATATGGAGAGAAAAAGAAAACCACTATATATACACTAGCAGGAGCCGAAGCTACAAGCCTGCTTGCTTGGGTTGCTCTCTTCACAAGCATAGAACGATGGTGGCCACACCGCTGGTCACATATCCGGCCTGATCCCGCAGCTGGGGGAAGGGAACAATGTTCTGCGTAGACGCGGTCGACATCGGCGAGGGAGAAAATCCACAATCAGTGTGTCCCAATCGGGGGTCACCATGGTATGGGCCGATGCCGTGTCCCAACCGCCCTTCTAGCTACAGCCCGACGTCTGTTTTGAAAATATTAGTGCATGTCAACAGAAATTATACTAGTATCGCTGTTACGTTTCAAAAGAAAAAGCATATAAGCTGTTACTTCTTACCCAAAGGATCTTTATATCCAACAGACACAAAATATCCATTCGACTGTTCGAACTTACTTTCACTGCTGATCTGATGTCGAGGTAATTGCTGCATTGCCACCAAAACCCACCATCTCTTAAGCTAAAGTAGACCGAGCTAACCCGTATATTAGCATATTATTACTAAGATAAACAGAAGGTACTATAGAATCATTTAGGATGTGAGCTTGTCAATCTGAATGTGGAGGGACACCAGCTTAGCCCCGGCCAGCATCTTGGGCGGAACTGTGAAGAAGGTCAGCTCCTGCACGACGACATCGCCGGGATCCCTGCTACTTGTCACCTCCATTTCCACCTTGACGACATCGGTCCTGCCTTTGGGCTCCCCCGGCGGGCCGTTCACCCACAGCTTGGCCACGTAGTGCGGCAGTGGGGACGCCCCCGCTCTGATGAAGACGACCGACACGGTGATAGGCGCGCCGATGTCACGCACACCACTGACAAAGAAAAACGCGCGGCCGTCCTCCTCCGCGAACAACAAGAGTCGTGGCTCCGACAGTGGCACTTGTAGCTGGAGCGCCTTGCCGTACTGGATCCTATGCACGGGCATGGGATGCACGGTGCTGATGTGGTGGGAGAGCACCGGCGGCGGGCATTCGTAGCCACAGACGGGAATGAGGCATTTGCAGGGCGCGAGCGGACACACGCTCTGCTGATCGGCGAGCTTGTGGTAAGTGACGTAGAGCCCATAGCCTTCGTGCAGGCACGCCACCCTCACCGAGGAGAGGACGGTGTCCACCGCCGTGTTTCGCACGTCGAAGCCACCGCCACGCTCGCACTTCTAGCACTGCCGTTGGTTCCCGGGGCGCTCGACGCGGCAGTCCGCGCAAGCCAGCTGCCCTCCCTTGCACTGCACAAATTAATCAAACAACACATCAATCAAGAAACCTACACCTTGCTCGATCAACCGAACGGACGAGGTGTATTCGAACCTCATACAATGGAGGCTTCAAGGGGCGGAGGCACAAGGGGCAGTGGAGCATGGTGAGTTCCATCGAGACCATAGAGAGCTCCATCGTCGGGTCTTGTTCCGTCTGCATGATCTCGCCCTCCTCATGCACAACCATCTCTCGTTTTATTAGGGTCGGGGCATTACAAAGCTTTACTGTCACATATTCATACTACTTCAAGGTGCATTAAATCAACACATGCAAGTATCAAAAGGAGAGTCACATGCATGCATTGTAATTAATGCATCGGTAAACGCAAATTATTGAAATATATGTGCTTTGATGTGTCGCGTCAACTCGTACAAGACCGAGAAGTTTGATTACTACAATGCCCTCTCGCTTATCACTTTTGCCTTTGGCTGCATGATAGGTGGGCCGCCAACCTGTTGGGCCCACCTGTCATGGACGCAAAGGCAGGAGCAGTAAGTCAATGAAGCTGCGTCCCTCCCTCGCCCATGAGCATGGTGGCTGGCAGGACTAGGAGAAGCTTTCGTTCGCTACACGCTCTCCCTCCCGTACGCGGTGGACATGCAGCAGTTCAATCGGTGTCAGATGGCTAGAAGCATACTGTAGTACTCGTCCATTGCAGTAGTACTCCATCATTTTGTTCGACTTACCGAAGAGGCGAAGAGCTGAGCGCAGCCCGGACGCTCGTGTGGCAGTTTCATGTGTAGAGTAGTCTAGGATAGTGTGTACCGTGCATGTAAGCTTAAAACGTTGGGGTCGGCTCCATGCTATATTTTTTTGATTAAAATAATCTTCTGGCCCTACCTGTCATCCTGGTGATTCTAGTTTACACGCTCATCTGGTCAAGACAGGAATATTTATTTTAATTTGTGGCGGGGTAAATGTTAGAGGTTGCAGCAAATGGAGTATTGTACACTGCGGGTCTTTCAGCCAAGTTTAGAGGCGACCATGTGGGGCCAGTGCTATGATGTGTCGCGTCAACTCGTACAATGAGGAGAAGCTTGATTTTACTACTACACACATTCTCCCTCGCGCATGCGTGCGGTGGCTCGCAGACGAGGACATGCTTTTGCTTATAGTACTACAACAAGCTATTCCTCCCGCTCGCGGTGAACGGACATGCAGCAGTGGATTCGATACTGTAGAAGCAGTAGTAGTAACATCATTGTTCGTCTTCTCGAAGAGGCGAAGAGCCAAGTGCAACCCGAACATGGCGATTGCGAACCTTGAGCACGACATATAGCCAGGCTCTTGCATGAGACAAAATTGCTATGTGAGCCCACTATTGTAGTACTCCTCCGTCGGAAATACTTGTCATCAAAATGAATAAATGGGGATGTATCTAGATGTATATTAGTTCTAGATACATCTTTTTTATCAATTTTGATGACAAGTATTTTCGGATGGAGGGAGTACTTGCTAGTATAGCCCTGTAAACCAGAAAGGAGTATTTGCCTTTCTAGAGATTTCAACAAGTGACTAGACTACACTGAGACGGAGTACATATGGAGCAAAATGAGTGAATCTACACCATAAATAAATACATATTCTCTCGTTTTCCTCTCGGCCTTGGTCATGTGCACAATATTGAGTATACTAGTACTATCATCTTGAAATTTATGAAGTCACCATAGGCACCTCGTCGTCGACGGAACGCGTCTCCTGACACGCGATAGACGCGAGCGGCAGTCGCCTCCATAGGTGCTTGAATGCTAAGGAGGGAGAGGGTAGCGGTTCCCAAGACGTTGAACGGTCAATGATGCATCCTCAAATTACTCTACATGCAGACATAATTAATTGGAGAAGCAGAATAGAGCCAGCACGATGTGAATGCAACAGAGTTTGGATTCTCATATAAAGGCGCCCACCACTCCAATCCATCTACTCCTTAGTCTCTGCACAACACTGCTCACTCCAATCCAAGACCAAGTGACTAGAAGCCAGAAGCACCTATGGAGGCGATGGACACGAGCGGCAGTCGGCTGTGCCAAATCATCCAAGGCGCTGGCCCGCGGCCCCGCATCGCACAATGTTTCCAGACGGTGCTGGCGACCGCCAGCGTCATAGCCCTCGCCAATGCCGGCTTCGCCTCTCGCATGGACGATATGATGATCAAATCCATCCGCAAGTTCATCTCCGTCAATAAGCGTGCGGACGACCTTGCCGTACTGCTCCAGCCCGCGCGCCCAGGCTCCTCATTGCCTGCCACCCTCATCGGCCTCCATGGTGACGAACTCTTTCAAGCCCTGGTGGCCCTGCAGTTGCCAGAGGTCACGATGAAGAATGTGCACCTCGAGGCCGCGCTTTCGTCAGCGCCTCGCCATGCAAGAAACCGTCGACCTGCACATCCACGTCTACAAGGAAATCGTCTACATAGGCCACTACAAGGCCAGCAAGGACAGAAACACGTTGGACTTCTTCCGGCGGTTGGAATCTTTGGACACCATTGTTCAGAATCACGTCAACCTGGCCACGAAAGCCGCTGCTACTTAGCCGCTGTTCGGTGGGCCGGCGCCATGAGTGAAGGAGGTGGATGTCGTCGATGGATTCATCTCTTCTTCTTGCCTCCTGTAACCAGCACTGCATCGCCTCATGGCCTTAATGTTTTATTAGTATAGGAGTATATGGCATTTTTATTCCAGTAATAACGTTTTCACTGTGAGGTGGGTCCGCAGTTGAGCAAACCGACCATCGGGAAATCCCCACCCCGCCCACCGGGCGTCGGCTGAGTTTAGAATTAGAAGAGAGAAACGATGGAGAAGAGCTAGCTGTAGCACAGACGCTGTTGTTAGATGGGACTCGCGTTGATAGAATAGGAGTACTGAGCACTCGTACCTCTAATTTTAGGGAAAAAGCGAGATGTCTAGTACTACCACTAGTTGGGTGCGTGCGACCTATACCGCCATCACTTTAGGTCTCCTTTTGAACCGCAGCCACGCTTCACCGTACATATTTTTTCACGCATTTATCCTCCTATATGTACTCCTAGGCTATTTCCACGTGCTCCCTTTCACGACATGTGGGACATAGAGCATCTGGTCGTAGTGCATGCACGACTCGGAGCATATGCCGGGGTACTTTACATTTCAGACCTCACGAATTACATGCAAACCCCCCGCAGAAGAATAAATGAATAAATGAATTACTGCATGAAACCGGATTATTTTCGTAGAAACCGGAGGACGTTCATTAAATTTTGGACATAACACGTTTATAAAAAACTACCGGACCTAAACCAGTCTAAGGGCCTTTTTGATTCGCAGGATACTGAAAACACAAAAATGGGGAAAGTATGATGGCGATGAACCGAGACGAGGAGAACTCTACTAACTTAGTTAGAGGTTAGAGTTAGATTCTAACCCTGAACTAAGTCTAAACTAAAGAGGTGTATGGATGACAGGGTTAGATTGACAATAAATGTTCTTTCTCAATCACTGTGCAACACTGCTCACTCCAATCCAAGACCAAGTGACCAGAAGCCAGAAGCACCTATGGAGGCGATGGTCGCGAGAGGCAGTCGGCTGTGCCAAATCATCCAAGGCGCCGGCCTGTTGCCCCGCACCATGCAGCGCTTTCAGACGGTCTTGGCGACCGCCAAAGATCGTAGCCCTCACCGACGGCCAGCCTCTCGCATGGATGACATGATGGTCAACTCCATCCGCAAGTTCACCGCCGTCAAGAAGCGTGTAGTAATAGCTCCTAGTAGTCCTGCCAGCCACCACGCCCATGCGCGAGGGAGGGACGCAACTTCATTGACTTACTGCTCCTGCCTTTGCGTTTATGACAGGTGGGCCCAACAGGTGGTTGGCCCACCTGACATGCAGCCAAAGGCGAGTGATAAGGCACCGGAGCTCGATCCCATGAGCGAGAGGCGTTGTAGTAATCAAACTTCTCGGTCTTATGCGAGTTGACGCGACACATCAAAGCATCAAGATTTCGATATAAGTCTTTTTACACATTTCAAATGGACTACTACATACGGATGTATGTAGACATATTTTGCTTCGTATGTAGTCACTTGTTGCAATCTCTAAAAAGACTTATATTTGGAAACGGAGGGAGTACAACGCATGCATGCATGCCGTGACTTCCCTTTTGATACTTGCATGTGTTGATTTGATGCACCTTGCCAAATTTTGACTATAAAATTAACTAGCCAAATTTTCATGCATGTCACAAAAAATTACGGGGCTGTTTGGATTGTGACTATGTTTGTCTTATGTTGCCACATTATTTTCCCACACTTGCCACACTTGCCTAACTTGAGTTGCTCAAATTGTTAGACACACTTTGGCTTGCCTAAGGGAATCTTGCCACAGTTTTTGTGTCTATGACATGTGGGGTTCACTGCTAATAAAAAAATTCTTGTCTTAGGTGTGGCTAATAAAAAAGACTTATATTTAGGAACGGAGGGAGTAGAAAATATAAATAATAATGCATGTTGTGGCAACCCACGTTTCCGGTAATTTTAGCCGTGGGCTTGTTCACAATTTTTACGAGGGGGGTGGTTGTTCATTTAATGGAGGGACTTGTACCAGACTTGAACGATAGAAAGTGCGACCTGGCACACCGTAACACCACTTCGAACAAGCGGGTAGCTATCTCAAAAAACAATCAACAACTAAAAAAACGGCGACCTGGCACGTAGTACACAATTTTAAACGATTGTTTTGATGGAGTGAAAAAGGAAAACTACCCCACTATGTATATATAGGCCGGAGCCTCCGCGCTTGCTTGCTAGGGTTGCTCTATTCACACACTCTCATCCTCTCCAGATCTAAACAAGATAGGGGTGGTAACACTGTCTTTCTCCCTTCAAAAAACACTATCTTTCTATCCTCACCGCTGGTTACAGATCCGAATGTATCCCCCTCCGTCGGTGAAGGGGAGGAGGGGCAACATTTAGGCCGTCGTCGACAGCGAGGGAGGAGACCCACTGCCGTCCTCACCGTTATCTCTGGCCGAGCGCCGGCGCGGGAGGTCCTCCGATCCCTTCGTCATTGCCCTAGTGTGGGCAGATCCGGCCTCCCGCCACACACCTATCCACATCCCAATGACCTTCAGGTATATCTTCCTTCGAAACCGCCTTAGCTCTACTTCCCCAGCTTGCTACGTCGCTGCATGTACATCATTTTTTACCTCTCAGCCCCTCTCGATCGGATGGTCCAACGTCAGAGGGAGTCCCGGATTAGGGGGTGTCCGGATAGCCGGACTATGACCTTTGGCCGGACTCCTGGACTATGAAGATACAAGATTGAAGACTTCGTCCCGTGTCCGGATGGGACTTTCCTTGGCGTGGAAGGCAAGCTTGGCGATACGGATATGTAGATCTCCTACCATTTTAACCGACTCAGGTAACCCTAACCCTCTTCGGTGCCTATATAAACCGGAGGGTTTTAGTCCGTGGGGCGAACAACAATCATACCATAGGCTAGCTTGTAGGGTTTAGCCTCTCGATCTCGTGGTAGATCTACTCTTGTACTACCCATATCATCAATATTAATCAAGCAGGAGTAGAGTTTTACCTCCATCGAGAGGGCCCGAACCTGGGTAAAAACATCGTGTCCCTTGTCTCCTGTTACCATCCACCTAGACGCACAGTTCGGGACCCCCTACCCGAGATCCACCGGTTTTGACACCGACATTTGTGCTTTAATTGAGAGTTCCTCTGTGTCGTCATTGTCAGGAAGGATGCCTCATCCCATCTTTAAAGACGACACTGTTGCTAAAGAAGCTTTGGCTGTCGGCCAAAATCTCCGGCTAGGCGGTTTTCTAATGACCGCATGTTCGCCCGCCGCGCCGACGATGACTTCTCGGGTCATCGAAAGCAATCTTCACGTTAACTCGGAACTCGCCGAGCAGTTAGATCCGATGGAGCTCTCTTCCGTAAACGAGCTCTTGGATCGCATCGCCGCATCGGGAGTCGCTATGAGACTATGATCAGATTGGGCCTAAACCCGATCTGAGAGAGATTAACTCTCCCCAGGTTACCCACCACGTTGATGTGGTAGAGGAACAATACGGTGACCCTTCTTATATCTTAAGGACTAGTTACGTCCGGATTCCCGATCCCTCCATGCCGGATTCCCGCGGAGGAGAGGACGTCACTCAATCCCTGAACCTAAAGTCAGGCAGCGGGCTAGATTCATTGGACAACATCCAAGAATCCAAGCTTCCAAGTTCGAAGCTCCTTGGCCCTTAAGTCTCAGATCGAAGCGAGGTTCGGATTTATTTCCACCCGCCCACCCAAACATAAGCGACCTATCTCAAATTCGGCAAGAGCCCGCAGAAACAGTACACCATTCTTGGGCCGATTCCTCCTGGTTATGGACATGATAAAGGACTGCCGCGAGGAGGATGCAATCTCATTCTTCTGCAATAATTGCACGGACAACGGGATCCTCAACGCTATAAGTCGCCGTGACATTACACGCTTTGCCGACTTGGCGTCCATAGTACGGAAGTACCGTGCAATGGAAAGCGCCTGGTAAACCGAAGCAAGATTTTGGGACAATCCGGCCTTGAATACAACCCCAGTCCGAAATAAAAGGGTGCATCATCGCCACGCACCTGGGTTAAATACCAGAAAGCAAAAACCCTCTATAGGTCATGGAACCGTACTGGAGGGATGGCTCAATAGACCCTGTAAAATTCATAGTACAGAGGGCGCCACTCCAACTCATAGCCTTAGAGCATGTTGGATACTACGGCAGGTGGCCAAAAGTGGCGAAGAGCTTCTAGCTCTAGAGCACCAGCCCAGGGATACCAGTACGGTATTAACAGTGTCGAAACTCTATTAGACGACTTGAGGCTCACATTCGATAATCTCCGAACATATGACATCAAGCTCAACCCGGAAAAATGC
Source organism: Aegilops bicornis (assembly GCA_021605145.1). NCBI lineage: Eukaryota > Viridiplantae > Streptophyta > Magnoliopsida > Poales > Poaceae > Aegilops > Aegilops bicornis. The sequence goes on from CM038675.1 coordinate 301,019,254, forward strand.
GTTTTCGGCGTACCAGCCAGAAAGCTCTTGGGCTTCATTATATCCGGTAGAGGAATTGAAGCAAACCCAGCCAAGATCCAAGCTCTGTCACAATTGGGTATCCCAAAAGACCTCAAACAAATACAAAAATTGACTAGATGCGTGGCGGCTCTAAGCCGCTTTATCTCCCGTTTGGGAGAAAAGGCATTACCCCTTTATCGCCTCCTCCGACGCATCGAACACTTCGAGTGGACGGATGCCGCCACGGTCGGACTCGAAGAAATAAAAGCCATATTGGCAACAAACCCGGTCCTGGCCGCTCCTAACATGGGCGAACCAATGCTATTATATATCGCGGCAACTCATCAAGTTGTAAGCGCGGTGCTCGTTGTCGAACGAGAAACGGACGGACACAAGTTCCCCCTTCAAAAACCAGTTTACTACATGTCCACTGTCCTAACTCCATGCAAGTCACGTTACCCGCATTATCAAAAGATAGTGTACGCGGTGTTTATGGCATCCCGGAAGCTGCAACACTACTTTCAGGAGTGTTTGATAATAGTAGCCTCCGAAGTACCTCTTAACGACATTATAAACAACCGCGACGCGACTGGCCGGATTGCCTAATGGGCCATTGAGCTCCTCCCGTTTGACATAACCTATAAGCCACGGCGAGCTATTAAGTCGCAAGTTTTGGCCGACTTCGTCGCCGAATGGACCGAAGCCGAACTCCCTAAAGAGTACGGCGCATATTCCAACTGGATAATGCACTTCGACGGCTCCAAAATGTTGGCTGGCTCGAGTCAAGGCGCTGCTCGATGTCCCCAACCGGAGATACAGATTCAATAAGTACTCCAGATAATGTATACGGACTCCAACAACGCGGCCGAATACAAGGCCCTTCTACATGGTCTCCGGATGGCGGTCTCCATGGGCATTCAACGCCTAGAGGTGCGCGAGGATTGAACCTCGCGATATCCCAAATAAATGGAGACTTTGATGCCAAGGATCCGAAAATGGCAGCTTATCGCAATGCCGTCCTAAAAATGTCAGCTCGGTTTGAGGGGCTCGAATTTCACCATATAGCCCGGGATAACAACTAGGCAGCAGACGTGTTGGCACGCATCGGCGGAAAGCGCGATGCCATCCCCCCAACATCTTCCTAGAGAGGTTGTTCAAGCCATCTGTATTATGGGAGGGAGACTCCGGAAATAACAACCCGGACCCAACCGCACTGCCCCAATAATCGAACATTCTCGACACGGTTGGTGGTTACGCCAACGAAATAACACCCTCATTACGTAATAATGGCAGTCATTGCCCGTGGACAGAACCATTCCTATCCTACCTAACCAGGCAGGAACTTCCGAGGACCAAAAGCGAGGCCCGCTGCATAGTGCGGCGATCTAAAGCCTATAAGGTCCATGAGGGAGAGCTTTATAAGAAAAGCACAACCGAGTCCTTCAAAGGTGTATCTCCGAAGAGGAAGGTGTAATCTTCTAGCTGAAATTCATGCGGACTCGGCGGGCACCACGCCGCAGCCCGGCCCTTGTAGGTAAGGCCTTCCAGACAGGATTTTATTGGCCGACGGCCGGCAGATGCTCAGGACTTAGTCCAATGATGCGTCGGATGCCGGCTCTTTGCTAATCAAAGCCACATGCCACCCATCGCCCTCAAAACTATACCCATCACCGCCCTTCGCGGTGCTGGGGTCTGACATGGTTGGACCCCTTATAGGGGGAACCCACAAGCAAAAATACCTACTGGTCATGGTGGATAAATTCACCAAATGGATAGAGGCCAAGCCTGTTAAGACGGCCGAATCCGGAACGGTGATAGACTTCATATCAGGGGTCGTACACCATTACGGTGTCCACCACGGCATCATCACTGATAACGGCACAAACTTTACGGCCGACGAGGTCAAACTCTGGTGCAAAAACATGGGCATCAAGCTCGACTACGCTTCAGTCTATCACCCTCAAACTAACGGTCAAGTCAAGCGAGCAAATGGTCTAATTATGAGTGGCATCAAACCCAGATTAGTGCGGTCCCTCAAGGAATCTAACACGCACTGGTTAGAGGAGCTCGACTCTGTACTCTGGGGGCTGCAGACCACTCCGAATCGCACGACCAGATTCACACCATTCTTTATGGTGTACGGCGCAGAGACAGTTCTTCCCTGCGACATAATTCATGACTCACCTCGCGTGCGCATGTACGAAGAAAGAGAAGCCGAGCTCGATCGGCAGGACAGTTTGGATGCCTTGGAGGAGGAGCGTGACGTAGCAAAAGCCCGTTCCGCATTCTATCAACGGCGAGGTCGAAGATATCAAAGCAGAAGCACGGCCAAAACTTACAATGTTGGCGAGCTAGTTCTCGCTCGCTGGACAAGAAAAGGACAAACTCAAGCCCAAATGGGAAGGTCCCTTTATCATCGACCAAGTCCTGACCGGTGGAGCGTACCATCTGCGAGATGCATTGGATAACCGACTCGAGCCGAACCCATGGAACGCAGCCCGTCTCCGAAGATTCTACGCCTAGCGCCGGATTCTGAGTTCGTCTCCTTCCTCTGTCCATATTTTACACTTTAGCTGCCTTCTATTTTTCTCCTTCTCCCTCCTTTTTTTCTTCCAACCTTTGAAGGCTCGTTAGCGCATTGTTCGCACACACTTGACGCGCTATCCGCGCTCATTGTACCTGGGGGCTTCTTTTATAGAAGCTTATTTATAAGGGCTTCATGCCCAATACATGTGTCACACTTCCGCATGTACGTTTTATTCACCATTATATGCATCGATATGACTTAAGTTTTGGCCAAGCTGGGTTGCCTGGCTCCTGTGCTTACCCCTACGTTCCCGATTGTTCGGCTAGGTGGTAAAGGGAGCACCTCTGTGTCAGACCACGGGTTCCGGCAGACCCTTAAGGTTCGAACTCTGGGGTGCGCGCGGAGATCCAACCCTCCACCGTCTCGTTCCTCGTCGAATCGCAGGGACCTAAACTACTAACAAGAACAACACAAGAGACGCAAGATTTATACTAGTTCGGGCCACCGCTAGGTGTAATACCCTACTCTAGTTTGTGGTGTGTGGATTGCCTGCAGGGGACGACGAAGAACAAGATAGGGAAGAACAGCCTCGTAAGTGCATTCTTGGTGGGTGTGATGAACTGCTAAGTGGTGCCCCGTCGCTCTAGCTTGAGGAACGGGTTTCTCTCTCTCTCTGGATTCCGAATGCTCGATCCGATCGTCCTTCTCCCTGGATTCCGAATGCTCGATCCAATCGTCCTTCTCCCCCCTCTCTCTGAGTGTGGCTACCCCTATTTATAGGCGAAGGCCCTGGGCCTCTTCCCAAATATTGAGCGGGAAGGGTGCCAACAATTGGCCATTTTGAAGGGGAACAGCGGGTACACTTATCCTGTCTAAAGTTGGTCCTCGCCTGCCAAAGGCTCTGGTGATGACGCCGCTTGGGCTCCACGATGATCGCATTCCAGCCGTTGGGGCTGGTCTTGGTCTTGTTGCAATCAAACGGATGCCTTTGCTTGATGCTCTTACTGCGCTGCCCCCTTTGCACCAAAGAGGAAAGGAGGACGCGGCGCTGGCTGGCGCTCGACCGGGCGCCCTCGGCCGTCATGGTTATGCCACGGGCACCTCGCGAGGTACCCCGCCTTGAGTTCTCCGCCTCCTCATGAGCCGGCCTGACGAGGCCGCGCCTGAGGAAGCTCTTGGTTGTCCGCCCCGCGAGGCTTGGCCCCTCGCGAGGGTCTTGAGCTTGTGTAGATGAAGATGGGCCGTCCTGGCCTCCTTTGAGCCACGCTGGCCGCAGTGTGCAAGTCTGGGACCCGTTCCCGTGACGCCGGCAGAGCCCTGGCCACGACGCGCCCGGACTTGGCCGCAGCAGAGAGGCGAAAGGGCAAGTGCGAAGCATCGTGGGCCCTAACAGCTCATGACCTTGGGCGCCGCGTGGCGGTTGATTGTACGTGGGCGCACTGCATCCCCGACGACGCCTTGGTAACCGCCCGGATTCGACAGGTCCTTGCATGCAGAGTTGGGCATGATGACTGGTGATCGTGGAGGCCGACGATTGGCCTCCGCCGGCTATAAGTACAGAACGGCGTGCGCTCTTCCAGTCTATCCTTCTGCTTCTCTTCTTCCTCGTCTCGTCTGGTTGCCATGGCTCCGATCCGCCGGTTCACCAGGGAAGAAAAGGGAAAGGCTCCTCAAGAGGATCCTGACCCGCTCCCCCCAAAGAAGCGGCTTGCTCTCTGGTGTCAGGGCAGGAGCGCGCGTGAGGAGGCGCTCGTGCCCTGGTGCGTGCAACCGCCACTGTGGTTTCCTCTTCCTTGTAATGCCGCAGATTGGTGGCCACGAAGGAGGTGACGCTGGGCGCCATGAGCGGCACCGTCGACGACGCCGGCGGGTCACGAAGGTGTGCGTCTTCCCCCTGGAGTCCACGCCGAGGGCTCCTGCCGGGAATTCATGCTCCGCGTCACCGCGCCCCCTAAGTCTTGGATCCGCCTTCCTTCTTTCTTCGCCTCCGTCGTCCGTGAGGTGCCTCGACTACTGGCTGCAACACGCCGGCTGCGGCACCCTCGACATGAAGGCGAGAGGTTGCGATAGTTGCCGGGCGATGTCTTCATGACTCGTGGCTGGAGCGAGATCGCCCGGGTCTGCAGGACGAGGGGCGCCCTCACGATCCACCTGGAGTACGACGGTGCTTCGGTGATGTCCTTCAAGCTCTTCGACGCGGAGGGTCGCCGGCTGGAGTGCTGCCCCGGGAGAGGTGGTCGGGGTCCTGCTGTGGTGAGACAGAGGCCAACCGCCCGCCCCCTTGGCAGCTTCGGTAGCGAAGGCGCCGGGGATCCAGCGACTCCGCCGAGCTCTTCGTGACGCTTGAGACGAAGCGACGACGGCCACGAGCCCCGAGCCTACGCCGCTCCGGAGCGAGGCGAAGCTCGTCGGTCGTCGCCGCCGCCTCGACTGGATGGGGTCGGCTCCGGACCGGGTGGCCCACTGTTGATGATGGCGTCTGCCGTGGTGGTCCCTGTAGATAGGACTCCTTAGGACTCGCGTCTTTTGTTCCTGCGAAGAGCCAAGAATGTACCCCGCGGGGGCTTGTAAGATATTTGTAACCGTTTATCAATATGATCCTTGTTATGAGGCAATGCGGGATGCTCATTCCGTTCTAGCTCAGTTCCTTCCTTTCAGACCTCGTGAGGGCTTGGTGCTCTGTGCCGACAGGTCCCAGTCCCAAGGCGGCTTCAGCCGTCGCTGGTATGCTAGGTCACGATGCCGTGGTCAAGGCCAGGAGGTGAGCGGCCCGAGGTCCGGTAAGAGCCTCTGAGTCGCGATGCTCAGGGGGTCCCCCTTGGCGCTCAAGCAGCCATCGTTCGGTGAGAAAGGGGAGCGACGTTGCTAACGCGGAGTTGCATTGAGTGTGGGGATGGTGTTGCGATGACTAGTGTGTCCGGAGGGCGACTTATCTCGAGGGTTAGGGCGATGCTTCCTGGTGCGGCGCTAGGTCCGTGCCCTGGCTGGCGAGAGATTGCGTGGCGAGGTTGTTCCGTGCTCCTCGGAGGGGCCCTGCAGGGTTACCACAAAGGGAACAAGAGCTCGCCGGGGCGATTGTTAGTCCCGCCGTTAGTTGCTTTGGAGCGGCGCGAGAGGCCTCGTGAGGTGTGCCGGGCACTTTCGTGAGCCAGCTGGGACTCCACGAGGCCCTACCTCAAGGCGGGTTGCGCCTGGCTCTGGGCCTTATCTTCGAGTGTGTTCCTGCAAAAGTGGCTAGATGCCGGTGCTCTACGTCTTCGGGTCCCGGCTCTCGGGCTGGTCTCTACCGTCGCTGGCAAGCCAGGTCGCGATGCCATGGACAAGACCAGAGGGTGAGGGCCGGAGAGCCGGTAGGAGCCCTGAGTCGCGATGCTCGGGCACCCCCCTTTAACGCGCAAGCAGGATTAGATGACACAACTCGTCCTCGGGTCCTGGCTCTCGGCTGGTCTCTACCGTCCGGCAATCCATGTCGCGATGCCATGGACAAGACCAGAGGGTGAGGGCCGGAGAGCCGGTAGGAGCCCTGAGTCGCGATGCTCAGGCACCCCCCCTTTAACGCGCAAGCTGGATTGGATGACGAAACTCTACGTCCTCGGGTCCCGGCTCTCGGGCTGGTCTCTACCGTCGCTGGCAAGCTAGGTCGCGATGCCATGGACAAGACCAGAGGGTGAGGGCCGGAGAGCCGGTAGGAGCCCTAAGTCGTGATGCTCAGGCACCCCCCCTTTAACGTGCAAGATTTCGCCACCCAGGAGAAGGCACCAAATAACAAGCATGGTGGAGCATAATCCTAAGGAAAACGCATGAAGGATACATGTCAGCCGGGACTGGCCCCGGCCGGCTTGGGGATGATGCAGCCCGAGGGGCGCCCAACAGGTAAGCTAAGGACATGAAATAAAAGGGATACATGCCGCAGGGACGGAACCACGCGACTGGGAATAATGCGGCCTCAAGGCGCCCCACCGGAAATAAAACTTAAAGATGTCACTGGTGATGTTGGGGATGAAGGGCTGTTGATGTAGCAGACTCGGTGGGCTGCGGGGCCGATCCTCACGAGCCCCTGTGCCTGGGGGCCTCGGGAGGCTCCGGAGGCGCTGGCGGCCCCTCACGGCCATCTCCATCTCCGCAGGGCTGCGGCGTGCCTGACCTCTTGAGCCTCTGGGATGGTCCTCATGAGACGTTGGTGTGCAGCAGCCGCGTTTGGCAGGCCATAAGGCATGCGTACGTAGTCAGGGGGCGGGCCCTCATAGCGTCCCCACTCGCGAGGGCTAGAGGCGCTCTTGAGATGCGGCTCGGTTGAGCCCTGGTATGTCGATGCAGACGCGCAGCCCACCATCCTCGCCTGGATGGGGGGCCCCAGCGGGTAGGCGGCGGCTGCCCCTCATGACCCTTGACTCCTATAACTCCTGACTGGCCTTGCTGATGAACTCTTGAGGGTTCTGTTCTCCTAGTCTTGCTCACCTTGCGGAAGCGTTCTTCAAACACGCCCACGTGGTGCCCAAGCGCCTCCCTCGAGACCTTGGCGAGGTCGGGTGGCCCTCCGTGGAGAGCCCCGAGCCCTGCCTGAGGAGGGTGCTGGGCGCGCTTTCCTATGCGATGAAAGGAGGCTCCCCCTGGCCCGGCGCGGGCCCTGAGGGGCCTGCCTCTTGATGAGCCGGGCCGGTCGATGTCTTCTTCTTCTTGGGTGCTGCCTCGGGAGGCGTCCTGCTGCTTGGTGCAGGTCTTCCAAATGATGCGGCTGAAAAGCTTCGCTCCAAGGAGCACACTGCATCTCTCTCTTCACAGTGGCACCGTGATGACCCCGCCGCTTCTCGGCATCTTGAGGATGTTGTAGCCATGGTGGGTCACGGCCATGAACTTGGCCAACGCGGGTACCCGAGGATGGCGTTGTCTGGCGGCGAATGTGGGCGACGCCGAAGTCGATGAGCTCGGTGTGGTAGTTGTCGCGGGCCCCGAAGGTGACAGGAAGGCGGACCTGCCCGGTCGGGACCGTGGAGCCGTGGGTGACTCCGGAGAAGGGCTTGGTTGGCTGAAGCTGACTGTAGGGAACTTGAAGATTGTTGAAGGTCTCCACGGACAGGACGTTGAGCCCTGCTCCGTTGTCGATGAGGGTCTTGGTGACCAGCACGTTGCTGATGATTGGGGAGCAAAGCATTGGGAGGACTCCGGCTGTGGCTGCGCACTTGAGCTGATCCGCCGAAATTTGAACGTGATGGCGCACGCCGACCACCGAGAAGGCGCGTGGACTCGAGCTTGGGGAGGACTGCATTCACTTCACGGGCGTAACTGCTTGAAGATGCAGTGGGAGGCTGGGGCTTGGGCTCCGCCAGGATGCAGCGATCGCAAGATGCTTCTGAAGCCCCCAGCCCCCTCGTCTTGATGACGGTCTTCGACTCTCCTTGGTGGCGGCGGCAGCGGAGGGAGGCCTGCGTTCCCTTGCGCCACCCTTGGCGCGGGCCGCGGTCTTCCCAGCGTCCTGGATTTCTTCCTCCTCCTCGGCCGTAGCCCCGGTCGCTGCGCTCTGGGCGTCTGCCGACCCTTCCTTCGCGCACGGCCCGGAGCTCTTGACATTCATTGGTGTTGTGGGTGTGGAGGTCGTGGTACACGCAGCGATCGGCTGCCCTTGGAAGACTCGGGCTGATCTCGCCCGCTTGGTGTCTGGTTCGGCCAGTACGGCAGCCCCTGCGCTTTACGTCCTTGGCCTTGGACTTCTTCTCTTCGGGATCCGCGGCAGGCAGCTCGAGGAGGGAGAGGCGCCCCTCCTCAGCCCTGGTGCACTTGTTCGCCAAGTTGAACAGCTCCAGGGAGGTGCACAGATCTTCATGCATCGCCAGCTCCTCCTTCATCTTGACGTCGCGCACACCGTCGGAGAAGGCAGAGATGATGGCCTCCTCTGTCACCCTGGGGATCTTGAGGCGCGCGTTGTTGAAGCGCTGGATGTACTTTTGCAGGGTTTCCCCTGGCTGCTGCTTGATTCTGCGCATGTCGCTCACGGCGGGTGGCTGGTCACGAGTACCTTGGAAGTTGGCGATGAAGCGGGTGCGCATCTCGGCCCAAGAAGAGATCGTGCACGGGGCCGATTCAGAGCCAGTGCGGGCTCCGGCCCTTGAGCGCCATGGGAAACCAGTTCGCCATGACCTTTTCATCTCCGTTGGCAGCCTCGATGCCCAGCTCGTAGAGCTGGAGGAACTCCGTGGGGTCTGCCTGCCGTCGTAGCGTGGGGGCAGGTCTGGCTTGAACTTGGCGGGCCACGCGACGCCGCGCAACTCAGTGGTGGAGGCGCGGCAGCCCGCCGTGGCCGCGGGGGGCCTCGGACGGCAGAGAGCTTGGTCTTGGAGGCCTCCTGCGCGGGCCGGGGCAGCGCAGGTCTTGACATCTTTGGAGCGGAAGCGCCGGGCAGCTTCTTGTGGGCGAGGAACTTCTTGGCAGCTCTACTCTTGTTGCCCGGCGCTGGCGGAGCAGATTCCGCCAGGGCAGCGCTTTGGGGCTGGCGCCGTCTTGAGGAGGAGGCGGCCGAGGCGCCCAGAGGTTCATCGCCAGCTGGGTGGGTGCGATGCAGCAAAACGGACGGCGCGGGGTCGCCTCCCGCAGCGCGGACGATCTCGGCGACGCGGTCGAGCCATTCTTCGTAGACGTCGTCGACGGGGCGGTAAGCAGGAGCTTGTTGGCCGCGATGAGTGCAGCTCGGGCCTCCATGGCCGCGCGGGGCGCACGCGACAAAGAACCAGCGGGGGTGAGCGAAGGCGTGGCGGTGCGGCCGTCCCGCCTCATGGACGGGTGCTGGGACGACGCTTGTTGCTCGTTCCCCACCGGGCCGGTGGCGGCGTTGATAGCCGGTGACGGGGAATGACGAGGACGTCCGCCGACGGGAGCCGTCTGGGCGACGTGGGAAGCGAGGCCGGCTCGGCGCTCGGCGCGAGCCCGACGAGCGTCAGACATGGTGGCGGTGGTCGGGGAAGAACAAGGCGACGAAAGGCAGATTCCGGCGCACCCCTACCTGGCGCGCCAAATGTCGGATCACGGGTTCCGGCAGACCCTTAAGGTTCGAACTACAAGTGCGACGGAGATCCAACCTCCACCGCCTCGTTCCTCGCCCGAATCGCAGGGACCTAAACTACTAACAAGAACAACACAAGAGACGTAAGATTTATACTAGTTCGCCACCGTTGTGGTGTAATACCCTACTCTAGTTTGTGGTGTGTGGATTGCCTCCGGGCCGACGAAGAACAAGATAGGGAAGAACAGCCTCGTGAGGGTCTGTTCTTGGTGGTTGTGATGAACTGCTAAGTGGTGCCCCGTCGCTCTAGCTTGAGGAACGGGTTTCTCTCTCTCTCTGGATTCCGAATGCTCGATCCGATCGTCCTTCTCCCTGGTTTCCGAATGCTCGATCCGATCGTCCTTCTCCCCCCCCTCTCTCTGAGTGTGGCTACCCCTATTTATAGGCGAAGGCCCTGGGCCTCTTCCAAAATATTGAGCGGGAAGGGCGCCAACAATTGGCCCTTTTGAAGGGGAACAGCGGGTACACTTATCCTGACTAAAGTTGGTCCTCGCCTACCAAAGGCTCTGGTGATGACGCCTACTTGGGCTCCACGATGACTGCATTCCAGCTGTTGGGGCTGGTCTTGGTCTTGTTGCACCGAAACAGATGCCTTTTCTTGATGCTCTTGCTGCGCTTGCCCCTTTGCACCAAAGAGGAAAGGAGGACGCTGCCAGGCTGGCGCCTCGACCGGCGCCCTCGGTAAATCATGGCTTGCGTCCACGGGCACCTTGCGAGGTACCCCGCCTTGAGTTCTCCGCCTCCTCATGAGCCAGCTCGACGAGGTTGCTACCGAGGAAGCTCTTGGTCGTCCGCCCCGCGAGGCTAGGACCCTCGCGAGGGTCTTGAGCTTGTGTAGATGAAGATGGGCCGTCCTGGGCCTCCTTTGAGCCACGCCGCTGGCCGCAGGCAGGCAAGTCTGGGGACCCCCGTTCCCAGAATGCCGACACTCTGTGATTGTTACTGCCGGGTCATCCGGATGTGTACCTCAGACTGGGTGAAGCCGAAAGCTAGCGTTCTTAAGAGAATATTCGGTCGGTGAACTAAAAGAAGATTTCTTACCTATTTATTTATCTGCCCCCACATGTTTTTCTACTTTTTTCGCCGTCCGGACATGCACTTTAGGGCATGCCTCCCAGGGAAAGGAACCCCTAACGGAACTATTCTCCTTGGAAGATGTTTCTTACTAACCATGTAATATAACATAACTAGTTGGGCACTTGTCTAATAAAGCACTAATGACCCCTACGCCTGGTCTCCACGCATGCCCCGGTTTTTATATAACCGCGAGGGTATTCGGACACACTCGCACCTCTGGGTCCCGAGGTTGAAGCGAAAAGGTCCGCTATGACAAACGATCTACAATCCGGCTAGAAGGCATTTTACATGTCACCTTAAATTACATAGTCAATTTGGTGATTGTATTCCTCTTCAATGCCATCTAACAGTTTGTCTAGTTCACGATCCTGCTGGGAATACTTTATGCCAATTCTACCTGGCCGTACACTAAGCTCACAGGATCTCCTTCCCATCAGGCCCCAGGTCCGACCTCGGCCATGTGGTTTGGGTCAACAACCGTGGTACTGCGTCTTCACCATGGCCCAGCCTCCTGGCGCCTTGACGGCAGGCCGATATCTTCCATAATCGGAAGCGCCGCCGTGCTCCCTGGAGCCTCTCGGCAAGCTCCCCAAGGCCTTCGGGCAGGGAGACAGATGGCCACAAGGCCTAGGCGACGCCTTTCATCACCTGCCGAACTCGTTAAATGCAGTTGTGAGAGCTTCGGGAAGAAGGTCACCCGTAGAACCGGGCATTTCCTCTGCAGGACGGCCTGTGAGCATACCTACAGACATAACTCTGTTAGTCGACTTCCTCGCCGAACTCTTTTTTCAAAGTTTGTTTAAGCACTTACTAAAAATGTCGCGTCGAAGCCGCCGATTTTCCTTAACGGAGTCAGACAGCTGGGCACGAACATCTTTTAGTTCCTCACCCAGCTGAGTGTTGGCATCTTGGAGATTATTTTTCTCCTGCCTCACCCTCGTAAGCACGTTATTGCCAGCCTTTAACCGGCACAAGAGCTGTTGCTTGTTCGGATCTACCCCGGCGCCATCTGCAATGTTATTGTCAGATTTATACACACGCCGTACTTCACGACACACTTATCTTTTAAAAGCGTATATTACCAGAGGGGGTCTCTTTGGCTTCCCCTGTCGCGGCTTGTGGAGCCTCAAGTTGGGCTTTGCACTCTTCAAGCTCCTGGGACAGTTGGGTATTCTTTACTGTAAGATCCTGCACAATAAATGATCCTTAAATCAGTTATTCTAACTATTTCAAGTCTCGGGGGCTACTGGCATATATAACTGTTAAATTTCCTCACTCGCATATCTTTTACATCTTTGCTCCGTGGCTCAGCTAGACCAACTTGAGCGGCACGGAGGTGCGCATCTCCAATTGAAGGCGTTCAATGCCTCTTGGGAGAAACATGTGTCACGAAGAATTGTCCGGCGGCGCCTGTGATTCATGGCACTCTCCACCTCGGAGTTGGTGGCGGACAATCTGTCGGCATCCTCTGTCGGAGGAGGATTCGACACATGCCTCGTGTTCGCCTCCGCTTCTGGGCCTGGCTGGCGGAGGCTCGATTGGCAACCTCTCCGGATATAGTCCGTGGCGCTTTTTCTGAAGAGAGCACGGCGTTAGTATGCCTTCCGGAACAAAACCTAGGAATAAGGTGACACGCCATACCGTTCTTGTTGGCGTTTCAATCCGGACCGCACTTCTTTTTAGCTTTCTTTGGGCCGTGCTGCCCTTGTTGGCTAGCAGCCGCAGCTCGCCTTCTGCCTCAAGGGCTCCCCCTGCAAAACACCGTTGGTATACGGTTATAAAAAATAAGCACGGATGAATCATTCTCAAAGTATTGGGGCTTCGGTCTCAGTTACCTGTGAGGCTGGAAGTATTCCAGGGTAATCGGCCGTAATGGCAACTAGGGCATTGTCAATGCTCAGTTGGTGAAATACCCCATCGATCAGCTCCACCGATATGTCCGGATCCTCTTGGGAGGCCGGATCGAGGAACCATTCCGGATCTTCGGGTTGTGGAGGCAGGCTGTTTATATCCTTTACGGCCTGGCGCATTTCCTGCGTCTAAATCACAAAATGAGATACTTGACTATGGGAATATGGATCGGATGGGCAAAAAGAAATGTCCGCTTACCCAGCTTGGAGGATTGTTCATAGGAAATCCGTCCTGTGGATTGACGCGAAGAAATTCCTCCTCTTCTCCCTTGTACAATGCGGACAAGGTCTTCATCAGATCGGCGACCGATCTCGGCCCCTTACGGCCATGGCGGGTGGCATCATCCTCCCTGTTGAAATCCCACATGGGGTGGCCTCTATACTGGAGCGGCTACACCCACCGCATAATGCATGTGGCCATGACCCCGATCATGGTCAGTCCGGAATGAGCCAACAACCTTATTCGACTCATCAGGTAAAGGACATCCCTGTCATTTTCCCTCCGAGGGCTCCGTGGACGCCTTGACTTAGGCGTTTCTTCAAAGGAGCATTATCAACTCCGGAGGCCGATCCGAACAGGGTCCGGAGGGGGACATCTTCTATACAAAACCATTCAAGGCGGTCTTGGACGCCTTCTTCGGGTTCCGGATAGATATCCGGTCTCGACGATGCGCCATAGTTCGCTCCGCCCACTTGATATATCGACCCCTCCCGAGAATGGGGGTACGAGGCAGAACAACCTCTTCCACAAATGAAATGAGCCTCGATGCCCAAAAACAGCTCGCAAAGGGCCACGAAGCCCGCAATATGCGTAATGGAGGCAGGCGTAAGGTTGTGCAATCGAGGCCATAGAACTCCAGGAGCCCCCGGAGAAACGGATGAATTGGAAATCCGAGCCCTCTTATCAAATAAGGGACAAGGCATACCCGCTCTCCTTGGGAGGGACTGGGGATGCTCTTCGCTTGTTTTCCGCCCTTATAGGTGGCGAGTCCGGCTCGAACCGGAACAATGAAGGCTGGGGGAAGAAACCCCTTGGTCTGGAGCGTCACTAGCTCGCTGTGTGGGACGGAGCATCTCTCCCAATCTCCGTGCTAAGGACCTGGAGGGCGAGAGGAGGAGCCGCGACCGCCCATGATGGAATGGATTTACATCGAGATGCGCTCCGATGAAAGCTCGCGAAGGGAAGATGGTGTGATTCGGATCTAGATCCTCGTCTCTTATATAGGCAGCTCATTTGCGCAGCTAGGGGGTAAATGTAAAAATACCCTGGCTTTTCGCATTTGTTCAACACGTGGAAGATGGCCATTACTGGGCGTGGAAGCCAAGGAGCGCGATATTTACAAGAAGCCGGACACTATTCAACAGGTACACAGGATTTGGAGAAGAACCCGCCTTGCAATGCCGAAGACAATCTACGCGCCGGACTCATCGTCATTGAAGCCTGGTTCGGGGGCTACTGAGGGATTCCAGGATTAGGGGGTGTCCGGATAGCCGGACTATGACCTTTGGCCGGACTCCTGGACTACGAAGATACAAGATTGAAGACTTCGTCCCGTGTCCGAATGGGACTTTCCTTGGCGTGGAAGGCAAGCTTGCGATACGGATATGTAGATCTCCTACCATTGTAACCGACTCTGTGTAACCCTAACCCTCTTCGGTGCCTATATAAACCGGAGGGTTTTAGTCCCAGAGGACTAACAACAATCATACCATAGGCTAGCTTGTAGGGTTTAGCCTCCCCGATCTCGTGGTAGATCTACTCTTGTACTACCCATATCATCAATATTAATCAAGCGGAGTACGGTTTTACCTCCATCGAGAGGGCCCGAACCTGGGTAAAAACATCGTGTCCCTTGTCTCCTGTTACCATCCGCCTAGACGCACAGTTCGGGACCCCCTACCCGAGATCCGCCGGTTTTGACACCGACAGTCACCTATTTTTTTCTTATATTGTTAGAGGTAAAGCTACTTCATGGTCGAATCTTGTACTTGGTTCAAACAAGAAATAAAGTGGGGGTGGGGAATTTAGTAGTATGTAGTACGCCGGACTTGGTACAAACAGGAAGGAAAGGGGGTGCAAGTAGTAAAGACTGGTCATCCAACCGGTCTCTTGGTCGAAAAGTGAAATATAGGGGTAACGTTGTACACAGTGGAGTAGGTGGCTAGAGTGAACAAAAATGGGACCAACCCAGATATGTTTCTTGGATGTTTGTTTCTCGGGGCAACAAGAATTTCACCTCTGACTATGAAATACGAATGCCCCCGACTGTCCCTATTAATCATTACTCCGATCCCGAAGGCCAACACAATAGGACCGGAATCCTATGATGTTATCCCATGCTAATGTATCCAGAGCGATGGCTTGCTTTGAGCACTCTAATTTCTTCAAAGTAACGATGCCGGAAACACGACCCGGCCAATTAAGGCTAGGAGCGCGATGCCGGCCGAAGGGTCGAGTAGGTCGGTGCTCGCCGTGAGGCGGACCGGCCGACCCGGCCCAAGGTCCAACTACGAGCTTTTTCACTGCAACAACTTAAATATACGCTATGAGTCACCACTTTCTGCCCCTGTTTAGGTACATGGTGCTGGACTGCTGGTGCACCCACAGTCACATGCCCTTATACCAAATATTTAGCTGTTCTTAATCTAATGCCCCTGGTAAAAATGAAGCCATGCCACTGTTATAAGCCATGACAAGTTTAGGCAAATGTTTTTGTCTGTAATTGTTTGAGACTCTGACTGTTTTCTCTATAGCTTTTTGTGCAAACAGGGATATCCATTTCATCTGGTTGCTGTTGTGACCTTTTGGTGCACTGCACAAAACTCTTCTTAAAAGAAGTGACTTTGTGCTATTTAACTGGAATGTTAGAATGGAACAGTTGGTTCATTTCGGTGGAACTGCACAAAGGGAGATCTGTGTTCCAATCCTCATCATCCATATTGGCACCATAACCTTCCTTTAGGTAAGAATGATATTTAATGCATGTGTTCATCTCTATTTTATGCAACGCCATGAGAAAATAATGCTATTTTTTACTAGTACACCTGTACTCCCTTACTGACATAACCAATTCTGAAATAGAAGGCCAATCATGTACTTGGTTTCACCAACTGGTGAGGAGAATGAGAAACAGAGCATGAAGAGGAAAAAGAAGAAGAGTAAACAGTGCCAAGGCAATCTTGCTGAAGCCAGAGGCCTCAGTCGAGGCCATTCAAGGGCTCCGGCAACGACTACCTTACATGTGAGACGATCCTCCAGGGAGCCCTTCCACTTCTGCTATCTCACTTAATTAATTAGGAGTACTTAAGTACCACTAATTTATTGCTGCCTAATTTTCCTCTTGGAGTTAAACAAATCTTTAGTAGCACCCTATCTTTGAATCATGTACGTGTGTATGTTTGTCTATGGAGGTGAATCATGTGGTGGAGCAGGGAGGAATGCTAACTTTACCCATTAAGATAATGAGGGTGCTTCTATTTGTTAGTGTATGTTTCATCAACTAGTCCCACTATTACAGTAATCTCACTCTCTCAATATATGTGCCAACACGGATGCTCGATTTTGGTGGAACTGCACAAAAACTTTGGGTGCTTCATTGCCTCGACAGCTTCCTTCCTTTCCTGTCAGTCGCTAATCTCGGCTTGCATTCTTCCTTTGCTATCAGTCGCTTGGCTTATCTCGGCTTCCAGTCAAAGGAAATAGTAATTGATATGCTACCTCACACAGGTTGGTACTGGTCTTTATCCTGATTATTGTGCTTGTCATATGTATTGGTAATTTGGTATTGTGCTACTGTTTGCCGATTTCATAAAGGAGTAACTTGGAGCCTGAACTCGCAGGCAAATCATTACATCGGGTGATTTTAGTAGAACTGCACAAAAAGATTAGATGGACAGGTACTTATGCTGCTGCTATGTACTCCAAAGTTCACTCAGACAAGCATCGATGTTGACAAGAAGAAGTGCCTATATTCATTCGAGTATCAACCAGCGTCAACCAATTGTCAAACTCCAAGTATTGGGAGAGTGAACGCCAAAATATTGGTTGGCGCATAGCCCAGAAAAATGCAGTCCAGTCTTTGGTCCCAACTTGTGCCTTTTGGTTATCGACACATATGGTAGCGAACTGTATGGCATGGAGTCTAAAGATTCCAGACAAGTTGGTTGATGCGTATATTCATCTGGCACTTAATCAGTCTGCACGCCAGGGATGCTCCATTTCAGTTGAACTTCACAAAAAATTTGGGTGGTTCATTTTCTCAACCGCCTCCTTTCTCGCTGCGCAATGTAGAATTTTGGCGAGATACAGGACCAAGATGAGCGAGTAAACTAGTTGGATGAAAGTAGTGGCCAAGTTGCTCAAACCTCCCTCGGCACGAGGCCACTATTTGAGGAAAAACCTACAAGCAAAGTTCAGATTGTCTGTGCTGCCTCTCATGTACTCGAAAGTTTACTCGTACAAGCATTAATTTTAGCAAGAAGTACCTCTGACTGAACACCATTTACCAGTCTGCAATGTAGAATTTTGGCGAACTACAGGACCAAGATGAGCCAGTAAACTAGTTGGATGGAAGTAGTGGCCAAGTTGCTCAAACCTCCCTCGGCACGAGGCCACTATTTGAGGATAAACCTACAAGCAAAGTTCAGATTGTCTGTGCTGTCTCTTATGTACTCGAAAGTTTACTCGTACAAGCATTAATTTTAGCAAGAAGTACCTCTGAGTGAACACCATTTACCAGTCTGAACCCTAGGTAATTAAGTTCATCCATGGATCATATTGGCTGTGATCTCAATCATTTGGATGCATAAACATACTGAACATGTGTATATCTGAATCTTTTTGTGAATTATTTATGAATGTTGTTGTGTGATCTATCAATCATTTGGATCCATAGACATGCTGAACTTGTGTATATATGAATCTTTTGAGTTGTTGATAGTGAATGTTGGCTATGAATATGAACGTGTCCTGTGAACCAGAGTTTGATACGAATGTTTACCTTTTCTGTTGTGCTTGTGTGTGAACTTGTTAGTATGCCTACTGTGGGGTATGTGACGTGTGGGTGTCAACGACACACCTTCTTCCGAGAAGAATTGCAACTGCTTTGTTAGGGTAGCAACGGCGCATCAGCTCTTTTTAATCTTTTTGCTCTCTCTTGCCCCCTACCCCGCTCAACCCCTGCCGTAATGTTTTCGGCCTCAAAACAAACATAGTACTGCGTTGGTTTTGGGGCTTGATGAAAAATCGAGTGCTGGTTTCTGTAGGTTGGCCCGCCCAGCAAATGGGTTGCTGGTCCACCACGGACTGGGAGGCTAAAAATAAAAGTTGTATGGTGTAGAGGCAAGTAAAAAAACGCCATCGAGAGCCATCCACTGAAGAAAAAAAATCACTCCTGATGTGCTTCTTTAGTCGTGTCGCCGGCCCCCTCTATAATCCAGTTCGCTCGGGGATCTGGTATCATTTTTTTCCAGAGGGCGTACAAGTATCAGGTAGGCCTAGGTTTTGTATTTTAACATGCGTAGCCCACGACATATGGTGACAGTGGTTTCAACTTATTTTTTGAGGTCCATACCGGCCTATGGGCTTTTTCTTAAAGATCGGCAGCCCAATGTATTTTTTTAACCACATTATATATATTTTATATTATTACTATTATCGTATATTTTATATAGACTTATATATACATTATAAAAACATCCCACATGTTATTAACTTATAAAAGTAAATGTTTAACAGAAGTTGGCAAGGAAAATACTGGTGATTGCGTACAAAAGCTTGCGAAGATTTTAAGGACCAATGTAATAATAACGCGCTCATTTTTATTTTGAGCAATAACTCGCTAATTTTTTAATTATGTATATAAAAAATGTGCCTCTTCGGTTTATTTTTTATATTAATTGCTCCTTCTAACATAACATTATATATATAACGAGCCCATCTAATTCGTGTATTTGAAGGAAGTGCATATTGGCTGGGATTTCTTAGATAATATAAATGGGCCGCATTGACGCGAAATTATTTGTTCACCCAGCCCAGCAAATGGACTGTACATTCTAGAAAACATGGGTTAAATATATGCTACATTTTTGCAGGCTGACATGTGGGCCAATAGGTCGAAGCCTACGCAGGGCGTTGTCAACTTGGTCGGCATGCACCTTCAATCTCTCGTCTTCTTCCTCCAGCATCGCCGGGATCGACTGGTCTGGCCTCCGACAGCTAGCAGCTCTGCTTAGCACGCATCGCTGCGAAGCGCTACCCCACCGCCGGCCAGGCTATCCCTCCACCCCTCCTTTATTTTCCACCGACAAACAGAGTCATCGGAAGAGTACTGTACTTGGAGAGCCTGACAGCTGGGACCCACGAGGTCCATGGTCACACGCAAGGAAAGTTCCTCCTTATTAAGCTGAAAAATGTTTCCTCCACCTGACAGTTGGGACCCACCGGCTGTATCTTCGCACGGAAGGAAGTGCCTCCTTGTTATGCGAAAAAAATTATTCCTCCGTTGACGGTGGGACCCGTCGGTTGGTGGCTGACTTGTGGGCCTACTAAGCGGACATGTACGCAGGGCTTTGTCAACTTAATCAACAAATGATTCTAGCAGCTGGACCGTTGGATGTTAATCCAACAGCCGTGCTCCTTCTTCAACCTCTGTTCTTGCTCCTGTCTCCCGTGCGGCGTACCCGGCTGTCTTGCCAGCACCAACCGATCAAGTTTCCCACTCCTCTCCATCTGCAACTCCATTGCCCCGTCTTCCCCATCTCTGGGTCGTTCCAGTCTGGGGCCTCGCCGTCGTCCACCGGCCTTCGGTGCGCTCGGCACGGTGGGGTCAACGTGGTCAACAACCGAGAGTCATCGGAAGATGACTGTACGTGAGAGGCTGACAGTGGGGACGCGCCACGCCCATGGATGCATGCATGCAACGGAATGCGGCGTGGTCAACGTGGTCAAGGAACGACTTCCATCGGAAGTGTACTGTACGTGGAGAGGCTAACAGATGGGTCCACAACTGCAGCAAGGAAGTGCCTCCTTATTAGACGGAAAATAATGATTCCTCCACCTAATAGCAGGGATCCACCGGACGGGTCACCGTATTTCGCGAAAAAAATGTCCCCCCCCCCCCCCCCGCTGTCAGCTCGGACCCATCGGAAGTGCCTCCTTATTACGCACAAAAAAATGACTACTCCCCCTGCTAGTTGGGACCCACCTTGGTGGGTGGCTGACTTGTGGGCCTACTAAGTTGACGGGGACGGAGGGTTTTGTTAACTTAGTCAATATGAACGATTCTAGCTCCAGTGACCGTATGGTGTCCATCCAACGGCCGTAGTGCTTCTTCAACCTCTGGTCTTCTTGCTCCAGCCGCCCAAAGCAGCGCCGGTTGTGCCGCATGCTCCACGCCTCTGCGGGTTTGTCTTTGCCATGGAGGCCTCATCGCCCCCTACTATTCCCACCGCTGGCCAGGCCGGTGACGGCAGACTCACACCGCAGCCGAACCAGTGAACCCTTGTACTCCTCTCCGCGCAGGCTTCCACAGTCGCGTCTTCACCGGCTCCGCGTCGTCCCCTTCCTAGGCCTCGCCGTCGTCCATCGCCCTGGTGCTCTTGGCGCGGCGTGGTCAAATTGGTCAAGGAACGACTTCCATCGGACGTGGATATGACGTGGAGAGGCCGACGGTGGGTCCACGGCCACAGCAAGGAAATGCCTCCTTATTACGCGCAAAATAATTATTCCTCCACCTGACAGCGGGGACCCACCGGATGGGCCACCGTGTTTCGTGAAAAAAAGGTTTCCCCCTGACTGCTGGGACCCACCAGCTACATCTTCGCATGCAAGGAAGTGCGTCCGGGCAAAAAAAATGATTCGCCCCCTGACTGCTGGGACCCACCAGCTACATCTTCGCACACAAGGAAGTGCCTGACAGTCGGGACCCACCTGGTCGAAGCATACGTAGCATTGTCATTCGGTCATGAACGGTAATGCGTACATCTTGGTCGATGTAGAGGCGCGCATGTGTCGTAGTAGAGGCGCACACGTAGCACGTACACGTACGTACAATGGCCAGTGTGCAAGAAAGAAAATACGGCCACGTAGATACATACGGGCAGGGTCTCGAACGCCTACTCGCGCATACGTACGACCAGGGCTCGTGTACATGGCTGGGTCGGAATGGTGCGTCGTGTTCATCGGGAGGCAACGGAATGCGTGGGAGCCAACCGGCTTGGACGGAACAGCCGATGGAAATGAGGCCTGGCGTACCGCAGAACGGAGGAAACGACCTTGTGTTCGACCGGCCACGTTGGAAACGGGATCCTGTTCATCGGGAGGGGTCTGGTGTACCGCAAAACGGAGGAAAGGGACCTCATACGGTCGAAACGGGGGTCCTGTTGATCGGGAGGGGTGTGGCGTACCGCAAAACGGAGGAACAGACTTGTGTTGGAGCGCTACGGTCAAAACGGGGGTCCTGTTCATCGGGAGGGGTGTGACATACCGCAAAACGGTACTCCATGGGATACTGTTCATCTCCACCGTCGACCTCCTCCAGCCTCCACGGGCTACTGTTCATCCACCGTCGACCTCCTCCAGCCTCCACTTGTGACTGCTCATCCACGGGCTACTGTTCATCCAGCCTCCACCGCGCTTCTCCCGGCCATTGTTCAACTATCCCTCTCCACGGGCTCCTGTTCAACCACCCCTCCACGAGCTACCGTTCATCCAGCCCTCCACCATCTACTGTTTATACTGCCCTCCACGGGGTGGTCTTGTTCATCCAGCCCTCCACGGGATCCTGTTCATCCAGCCCCAACCGGCTCGATCGATCGGGGTCCTGTTCATCCAGAGGCAACACCACGGGTCCTATTCATCCACCCCCACCGAACTGTTCATCCAACCCCGACAATTCTCACTTTGTTCATCCTGAGGCAACACCACGGGGTCCTGTTCATCCACCCCACCGGGAACTGTTCATCCAACCCCCCCCCCCCCAGCAATGCTCACTGTTCATCCTGAGGCAGCATCGACCGACTTCATTTAGCAGCAGTAGCGAAGGAATCGCTCGATCGGGTTCAGTTAATAGCCATCGATCGATCGCTCGGGTTCAGTAACGCGTGCAGTGCAATCGCTCGGGTTCAGTTATAGCCCAACGGCTCGCTCGGGTTCAGTTAGAGCCCAACCTCTCGCACCCCACGCGCGTGCGTGTATGAGAGAAACACGCATCGCTCGGCCTTGACCACCCACCCTAACCGGGAACACCCCGATATTTTCCTCGCCCTTGCTTCTACCATGGTTTTTTCTGTCATGGACGGCCCAAAGAATGTCATGCAGCTGCGTCTCCGGCCCGCCCAGGATGAAAAGCCCATTTTTTGTCATGATTTTTTTGTCATAGAAGTAGGACCCCACCAAATCTATGATGATACCGGGTTTTGTCACAATTATCGTCATAGAAGTGTCATAAGTATGACAGAAAAAAATTCGTTCGACCCAAAATGTCACGGATGTGTCTTTTTTTGTAGTGAAATGCGCCGTCGAGTGTCACATCACAGCATGCTCGGCAACCCTTGCCGGCCTGTTTTGCCAGCTTCGCGCCTGCTCGCTTGACACGTCCCAGGACGGGTGTCATATGGAGGTGTTTGTTGTAGGAAGTGGCTGCCATGTGGCAAGAAGCAGCCACTTGTCACTTTGGGGCTTGACACCACACTGATCGATGACTTGCATTGCTTGTGAGGTGGAGCGATGGAGTGGCTTGCCTCCGCAAGCCCCGATAGGTCTGCCGGGGTGATCTAGAAGCTTGCTTACGGGGCAAACCCCTAACCTTGCCAGGCTCGCTTGCCCGGCAAGGGAGGTTCTTCCGTTAGTGATAGCTTGCTTCTCTGTCTCATCTTGGTCTTCTTGATCTGTACTTGGATCCTTCAAAGAATTGATCCCACGTGCTTGGCCTGATCTTGGTGTTGTAATCTTGACCTTGGGCCTATGCACAGTCTGGGCAACAAAACCAGGGTTAGTTGCACCGACAGGAGCCCCTGGTGACGGTGTCCTGGACGAGGGGGTACTCACCATGTCGTCTCCCGACGAGCTGGATCGGGCCGAGGACCCCCATGGCGGCTCATTCATGGGCCAGTTTGGACAGCCCCTGCCGCATACAAGGAAGACTCCACAAGACTTGGCACCCAAGACAAGGACTCTCCTAAAACCCTAGGCCTCCGGTGTCTTATATAAACCGAGGCCAGGCTAGTCAATAGACAATCTCATATTCATTACTACAATCTCGTGGTAGATACATGTACTTTGTACTACACCCATATGAAAATAATCAAAAGCAGCATGTAGGGTATTATCTCTTCAAGAGAGCCCGAAGCTGGGTAAAACCCCGTGTCCATGTTACCATCGCTCCAAGACGCCTAGCTTAGGACCCCTACTACGAGATATGCCGGATATTGAACCGACACCCGGGCCTGGCACGAACGCGCTGCCAGGCGTCATCGGGGCAGGCCCTAACCAGTGCACAGGCAGGAGCGCAAGGGTGGCTCCACCATTTGAGGTCTTCTTTGCTTCTTCATTAACCCGAGCTTGGGTCAGTTTCCGGTTCTCCCGCACGTCGTGCGAAAACATTATGGGAGAAACTTAACCACGATCCGTGGATCGCCCACGTTCCATGATGATGGGGTAGAAACTGTCACATCGCTTGCCTCTCGCTCTTGGCGCATTCGTGACATGTACTGCATGCATTTCTTAAGGTAGGTGGTGGATGCCGAGGGTGCGGGAACATGCGCCATGGTAGAAAGCCAGGCGTCGTTGATTGGCGCAGAAGGTCGGCCCTAATTTCCTGAGTCGTTATAAGCACAGGGAAGTTGCATTGGAGGAGCAGGGCGGTCTCCTTATGAATGAGAGGCCAGCCCCCTGCCTCGTTCTCCTATAGAAGGGGTAGGAGTGGTGTGTTGCTCACACACTTTCCTTCTCCCTTTCCTCAAACTTTCTTCGCTCGCCATGACGAGAGGGCGAGGGTGTGGTGGTACTTCGTAGGTGGCAAGAAGAGCTTCTGCTCGGCAACGTCTCCCTCCTCCTCGTGAGAATGCGGGGGGCGACCTGCCACGAGAGGAGGAGGGAGGGGACAAGGCCGTGGTCATCATGGCACCCGGGGAGGAGGAGGACGGGGCGGTTCTCTGATCACGCCCCCACCGGAGGCTCCTCCTCCAATGGAAGGCCAGGTCGGAGACCAGCCTCTAGAGTTCATTATCAGGCTGTACAAGCCTCCGCATGGCCACCTCCTTCTTCTTACTCCATTTGCAAGGGCGGTGGAGCTCGAGCAGCCGCGGCCGCTGAGACTGCACATGAGGGGCTGCGGGAATGGCATCATACGAGTGGATGTAGACTTCCCCGCCCCTCATGTCATCTACTTCCGTTGAGGCTGGAAGACTTTTGCTCGTGCCCATAGCGTGTCGAAAGGGCATGTCCTCCATTTTAAGTTAACAGAGGACGGTTTCCTTTCCGTCAAGGTTTTTGGGAGCTCGGGTGCTCGCTTAGGGTGCTGCGTGGAGAGCTCGGCCGACGACGAAAGCTCCTCCTCGAGCGATAGCGACTAGGGGGACTATGATGGCGATGACGCCGACACGGACCGGGAGGGCGACAACGCTGACTCCGGTTGAGCATCAGCCGAACCGTCACCGTCTGGTGGTGGCGACACCATCTGCATCTGCACCTCCTCTTCGCAAGGTGATTTTTCGGGGAGTTGGGAGCAGGGGTAGAGGTGGTGCCTCCGGCCCCTCCAGCAGCCTTCCAGCTGGACCCCGACAGGCTTCCTCGTGGGCTGCAGCTTCGTTCGCCCTGCCGCGTCCTGCTGGCCCTGGTGGTGGCGGTTGACGGGTCGTCTCCGCCGATCTCTTCACCGTCGCCTTAGTCCGCGCCCTCCTGCCCCCGATACGTCCCCAACGTATCTATAATTTTTGATTGTTCCATGCTATATTATATTCTATTTTGGACATTATTGGGCTTTATTATAAACTTTTATATTATTTTTGGGACTAACCTATTAACCGGAGGCCCAGCCGAGAATTGCTGTTTTTTGCCTATTTCAGAGTTTCGCAGAAAACAAATATCAAACGGAGTCCAAACGGAATGAAACCTTCGGGAACGTGATTTTTCGGAACGAACGTGATCCAGAGGACTTGGACCCTACGTCAAGACATCAACCAGGAGGGCACGAGGTAGGGGGGCGCGCCTACCCCCTAGGAGTGCCCTCCACCCTTGTGGGCCCTCTGTTGCTCCACCGACGTACTCCTTCCTCCTATATATACCTACGTACTCCCAAACTACCAGATACGGAGCCAAAAACCTAATTCCACCGCCGCAACCTTCTATACTTGTGAGATCCCATCTTGGGGCCAGTTCCGGAGCTCCGCCGGAGGGGGCATCGATCACGGAGGGCTTCTACATCAACACCATAGCCTCTCCGATGTTGTGTGAGTAGTTTACCTCAGACCTTCGGGTCCATAGTTATTAGCTAGATGGCATCTTCTCTCTTTTTGGATCTCAATACAATGTTCTCCCCCTCTCTCGTGGAGATCTATTCGATGTAATCTTCTTTTACGGTGTGTTTGTTGAGACCGATGAATTGTTTTATGTATGATTGGTTATCTTTGAAAGTCTCCCCCTCTCTGAATTCTTTTATGTATGATTGGTTATCTTTGCAAGTCTCTTCGAATTATCAGTTTGGTTTGGCCTACTAGATTGATCTTTCTTGCAATGGGAGAAGTGCTTAGCTTTGGGTTCAATCTTGCGGTGTCCTTTCCCAGTGACAGTAGGGGCAGCAAGGCACGTATTGTATTGTTGCCATCGAGGATAACAAGATGGGGTTTGTATCATATTGCATGAGTTTATCCCTCTACATCATGTCATCTTGCTTAAAGCGTTACTCTGTTCTTATGAACTTAATACTCTAGATGCATTCTGGATAGTGGTCGATGTGTGGAGTAATAGTAGTAGATGCGAGGTGAGTCGGTCTACTTGTCTCGGACGTGATGCCTATATACATGATCATACCTAGATATTCTCATAACTATGCTCAATTCTGTCAATTGCTCAACAGTAATTTGTTCACCCACGATAAATACTTATGCTCTTGAGAGAAGCCACTAGTCAAACCTATGGCCCCTGGGTCTATTTTCCATCGTATTAATCTTCCAACACTTAGTTATTTTTATTGCCTTTTATTTTACTTTGCATCTTTATCACAAAAAATACCAAAAATATTATTTTATCATATCTATCAGACCTCACTCTCGTAAGTGACCATGTAGGGATTGACAACCCCTTATCGCGTTGGTTGCGAGGATTTATTTGTTTGTGTAGGTGCGAGGGACTCGTGTGTGGCCTCCTACTAGATTGATACCTTGGTTCTCAAAAACCGAGGGAAATACTTACGCTACTTTGCTGCATCACCCTTTCCTCTTCAAGGGAAAACCAACGTAGTGCTCAAGAGGTAGCAAGAAGGATTTCTGGCGCCGTTCTTGCCGGGAGGTCTACATAAAGTCAACATACCAAGTACCCATCACAAACCCTTATCTCCCGCGTTACATTATTTGCTATTTGCCTCTCGTTTTCCTCTCCCCCACTTCACCCTTGCCATTTTATTCGCCCTCCCTTTTCCGTTTGCCTCTTTTTGCCCGTCTCTTGTTTCCTCGTGTGTTGGATTTCTTGCTTGTCACGATGGCTCAAGATAATACCAAATTGTGTGACTTTACCAATACCAACAACAATGATTTCCTTACCGATACTGAATCTTGCGAAATCAATACTGCTTTGCTGAATCTTGTCATGAAAGATCAATTCGCCGGCCTTCCTAGTGAAGATGTCACTACCCATCTAAATAGCTTCGTTGATTTGTGTGATATGCAAAAGAAGAAAGATGTGGATAATGATATTGTTAAATTTAATCTTTTCCCCTTTTCGCTTAGAGATCGTGCTAAAGCTTGGTTTTCGTCTTTGCCTAAAAATAGTATTGATTCTTGGAATAAGTGCAAAGATGCTTTTATCTCTAAGTATTTTCCTCCCGCTAAGATCATCTCTCTTAGAAACGATATTATGAATGTTAAGCATCTTGATCATGAACATGTTGCACAAGCTTGGAAGAGGATGAAATTAATGATACGCAATTTCCCTACACATGGTCTGAATTTGTGGATGATTATACAAAAAATTTATGCCGGATCGAATTTTGCTTCTAGAAATCTTTTAGATTCGGCCGCGGGAGGCACTTTTATGGAAATCACTTTAGGAGAAGCTACTAAACTCCTAGATAATATTATGGTTAATTATTCTCAATGGCACACTGAAAGATCTACTAATAAAAAAGTGCATGCAATAGAAGAAATTAATGTTTTGAGTAGAAAGATGGATGAACTTATGAAATTATTCGCTACTAAGAGTGTTTCTACTAATCCTAATGATATGCCTTTGTCTACTTTGATTGAGAATAATAATGAATCTATGGATGTGAATTTTGTTGGTAGGAATAATTTTGGTAACAACGCGTATAGAGGAAACTTTAATCCTAGGCCGTATCCTAGTAATTCCTCTAATAATTATGGTAATTCCTACAACAATTCTTATGGAAATTTTAATAAGATGCCTGCTGAATTTTAGACTACTGTTAAAGAATTTATGAATTCGGAAAATAATTTCAATGCTTTGCTTGAAGAAAAATTGCTTAAAGTTGATGAATTGGCTAGGAACGTCGATAGAATTTCTTTTGATGTTGATTATTTGAAACTTAGATCTATTCCACCTAAGCATGATATCAATGAGTCTCTCAAAGCCATGAGAATTTCCATTGATGAGTGCAAAGAAAGAACCGCTAGGATGCGTGCTAAGAAAGATTGCTTTGTAAAAGCGTGTTCTTCCAGTTTCTATGAAAATAAAGATGAAGATCTAAAAGTTATTGATGTGTCCCCTATTAAATCTTTGTTTTGCAATATGAATCTTGATAATGATGGGACTGAATATGATCCATCTTTACCTAGAAGGCGTTCCAAAAACTCGGAGTTTTTAGATCTTGATGCTAAAATTGATAAAGTGGTATTGAAGAGATCAAAACTCTAGATATCAATGAACCCACTATTTTGGATTTCAAGGAATTTAATTATGATAATTTCTCTTTGATAGATTGTATATCCTTGTTGCAATCCGTGCTAAATTCTCCTCATGCTTATAGTGAAAATAAAGCCTTTACCAAACATATCGTTGATGCTTTGATGCAATCTTATGAAGAAAAACTTGAGTTGGAAGTTTCTATCCCTAGAAAACTATATGATGAATGGGAACCTACTATTAAAATTAAAATTAAAGATCATGAATGCTATGCTTTGTGTGATTTGGGTGCTAGTGTTTCCACGATTCCAAAGACTTTGTGTGATTTGCTAGGTTTCCGTGATTTTGATGATTGCTCTCTAAACTTGCACCTTGCGGATTCCACTATAAAAAAACCTATGGGAAGAATTAATGATGTTCTTATTGTTGAAAATAGGAACTATGTGCCCATAGATTTTATTGTTCTTGATATAGATTGCAATCCTTCATGTCCTATTATTCTTGGTAGACCTTTCCTTAGAACGATTGGTGCAATTATTGATATGAAGGAAGGGAATATTAGATTCCAATTTCCGTTAAGGAAAGGCATGGAACACTTCCCTAGAAAGAAAATAAAATTACCATATGAATCTATCATGAGAGCCACTTATGGATTGCCTACCAAAGATGGCAATACCTACACCTATCCTTGCTTTTTATGCCTAGCTAGGGGCGATAAACGATAGCGCTTGTTGGGAGGCAACCCAATTTTATTTTTAGTTTTTTTTGCTTTTTGCTTCTGTTTAGGAATAAATATTTGATCTAGGCTCTGGTTAGATGTCTTTTATGTTTTAATTAGTGTTTGTGCCAAGTTAAACCTATAGGATCTTCTTGGATGATAGTTATTTGATCTTGCTGAAAATTCCAGAAATTTTCTATTCATGAAAATAATTGTTAAAAATCACCAGAACTTGATAAAATATTGATTCCAATTGCTGCTGATCAATAAACAAATTGTCTAGGTCTTCCTATTTTTTCTGAATTTTGGGAATTCCAGAAGTTTGCGTTAGTTAAAGATTACTACAGATTGTTCTGTTTTTTGACAGATTCTGTTTTTCGTGTGTTGTTTGCTTATTTTGATGAATCTATGGCTAGTAAAATAGTTTATAAACCATAGAGAAGTTGGAATACAGTAGGTTTAACACCAATATAAATAAAGAATGAGTTCATTAAATTACCTTGAATTGGTGTTTTGTTTTCTTTCGCTAACGGAGCTTACGAGATTTTCTGTTGTTGAGTTTTGTGTTGTGAAATTTTCAAGTTTTGGGTGAAAGATTTGATGGATTATGGAACAAGGAGTGGCAAGATCCTAAGCTTGGGGATGCCCATGGCAGCCCCCAAGATAATCTAAGGACACCTAAAAGCCAAAGCTTGGGTATGCCCCGGAAGGCATCCCCTCTTTCGTCTACTTCCATCGGTAACTTTACTTGGAGCTATATTTTTATTCACCACATGATATGTGTTTTGCTTGGAGCGTCTTGTATGATTTGAGTCTTTGCTTTTTATTTTACCACAATCATCCTTACTGTACACACCTTTTGATAGACACACACATGATTCGGAAATTATTAGAATACTCTATGTGCTTCACTTATATCTTTTGAGTTATATAGTTCTTGCTCTAGTACTTCACTTATATTTTTTAGAGCACGGTGGTGGTTTTGTTTTATAGAAACTATTATTATCTCATGCTTCACTTATATTATTTTGAGAGTCTTAAATAGCATGGTAATTTACTTAAATAATCCTAATATACTAGGTATTCAAGACTAGTAAAAACTTTCTTATGAGTGTGTTGAATACTAAGAGAAGTTTGATGCTTGATGATTGTTTTGAGACATGGAGGTAGTGATATCAAAGTTGTGCTAGTTGAGTAGTTGTGAATTTGAGAAATACTTGTGTTGAAGTTTGCAAGTCCCATAGCATGCACGTATGGTAAACGTTATGTAACAAATTTGAAACATGAGGTGTTCTTTGATTGTCCTCCTTATGAGTGGCGGTCGGGGACGAACGATGGTCTTTTCCTACCAATCTATCCCCCTAGGAGCATGCGCGTAGTGCTTGGTTTTTGATGACTTGTAGATTTTTGCAATAAGTACGTGATTTCTTTATGACTAATGTTGAGTCCATGGATTATACGCACTCTCACCTTTCCATCATTGCTAGCCTCTTCGGTACCGTGCATTGCCCTTTCTCACATTGAGAGTTGGTGCAAACTTCGCCGGTGCATCCAAACCCCGTGATATGATATGCTCTTTCACACATAAACCTCCTTATATCTTCCTCAAAACATCCACCATACCTACCTATTATGGCATTCTCATAGCCATTTCGAGATATATTGCCATGCAACTTTCCACCGTTCCGTTTATCATGACACGTTCATCATTGTCATATTGCTTTGCATGATCATGTAGTTGACATAGTATTTGTGGCAAAGCCACCATTCATAATTCTTTCATACATGTCACTCTTGGTTCGTTGCATATCCGGTACACCACGGAGGCATTCATATAGAGTCATACTTTGTTCTAGTATCGAGTTGTAATCATTGAGTTGTAAATAAATAGAAGTGTGATGATCATCATTTTCTAGAGCATTGTCCCAAGTGAGGAAAAAAGAGAAAGGCCATAAAAAGAGAAGGCCCAAAAAATGAGAGAAAAGAGAGAAGGGACAATGTTACTATCCTTTTACCACACTTGTGCTTCAAAGTAGCACCATAATCTTCATGATAGAGAGTCCTTTGTTTTGTCACTTTCATATACTAGTGGGAACTTTTCATTATAGAACTTGGCTTGTATATTCCAACAATGGGCTTCCTCAAATGCCCTAGGTCTTTGTGAGCAAGCAAGTTGGATGCACACCCACTTAGTTTCTTTTGTTGAGCTTTCATATATTTATAGCTCTAGTGCATCCGTTGCATGGCAATCCCTACTCCTTGCATTAACATCAATTGATGGGCATCTCCATAGCTCATTGATTAGCCTCGTTCATGTGAGACTTTCTCCTTTTTTGTCTTCTCCACATAACCCCCATCATTATATTCTATTCCACCCATAGTGCTATATCCATGGCTCACGCTCATGTATTGCGTGAAGGTTGAAAAAGTTTGAGATTACTAAAGTATGAAACAATTCCTTGGCTTGTCATCGGGGTTGTGCATGATGAGAGCATTCTTGTGTGACGAAAATGGAGCATGACTAAACTATACGATTTTGCAGGGATGAACTTTCTTTGGCCATGTTATTTTGAGAGGACATAATTGCTTAGTTAGTATGCTTGAAATATTATTATTTTTATGTCAATATTGAACTTTTATCTTGAATCTTTCAGATCTGAATATTCATACCACAATTAAGAAGAATTACATTGAAATTATGCCAAGTAGCATTCCACATCAAAAATTCTGTTTTTATCATTTACCTACTCGAGGACGAGCAGGAATTAAGCTTGGGGATGCTTGATACGTCTCCAATGTATCTATAAATGTTTATTGTTCCATGCTATATTATATTCTGTTTGGGACATTATTGGGCTTTATTATACACTTTTATATTATTTTTGGGACTAACCTATTAACCGGAGGCCCAACCCAGAATTGCTGTTTTTTTGCCTATTTCAGAGTTTTGCAGAAAAGAATATCAAACGGAGTCCAAACGGAATGAAACCTTCGGGAACGTGATTTTCGGAACGAACGTGATCCAGAGGACTTGGACCCTACGTCAAGACATCAACCAGGAGGGAACGAGGTAGGGGGCGTGCCTACCCCCCTGTGCGCGCCCTCCACCCTCGTGGGCCCCCTCTTGCTCCACCGACATACTCCTTCCTCCTATATATACCTACGTACCCCCAAACTACCAGATACGGAGCCAAAAACCTAATTCCACCGCCGCAACCTTCTGTACTTGTGAGATCCCATCTTGGGGCCTGTTCCAGAGCTCCGCCGGAGGGGGCATCGATCACGGAGGGCTTTTACATCAACACCATAGCCTCTCCGATGTTGTGTGAGTAGTTTACCTCAGACCTTCGGGTCCATAGTTATTAGCTAGATGGCTTCTTCTCTCTTTTTGGATCTCAATACAATGTTCTCCCCCTCTCTCGTGGAGATCTATTCGATGTAATCTTCTTTTGCGGTGTGTTTGTTGAGACCGATGAATTGTTTTATGTATGATTGGTTATCTTTGCAAGTCTCCCCCCCTCTGAATTCTTTTATGTACGTTTGGTTATCTTTGCAAGTCTCTTCGAATTATCAGTTTGGTTTGGCCTACTAGATTGATCTTTCTTGCAATGGGAGAAGTGCTTAGCTTTGGGTTCAATCTTGCGGTGTCCTTTCCCAGTGATAGTAGGGGAAGCAAGGCACGTATTGTATTGTTGCCATCGAGGATAACAAGATGGGGTTTATATCATATTGCATGAGTTTATCCTCTACATCATGTCATCTTGCTTAAAGCGTTACTCTGTTCTTATGAACTTAATACTCTAGATGCATGCTGGATAGCGGTCGATGTGTGGAGTAATAGTAGTAGATGCAGGCAGGAGTCGGTCTACTTGTCTCGGACGTGATGCCTATATACATGATCATACCTAGATATTCTCAAAACTATGCTCAATTTTGTCAATTTCTCAATAGTAATTTGTTCACCCACCGTAAATACTTATGCTCTTGAGAGAAGCCACTAGTCAAACCTATGGCCCCCGGGTCTATTTTCTATTGTATTAATCTTCCAACACTTAGTTATTTTTATTGCCTTTTATTTTACTTTTCATCTTTATCATAAAAAATACCAAAAATATTATCTTATCATATCTATCAGATCTCACTCTCGTAGGTGACCTTGTAGGGATTGACAACCCCTTATCGCGTTGGTTGCGAGGATTTATTTGTTTGTGTAGGTGCGAGGGACTCGTGTGTGGCCTCCTACTGGATTGATACCTTGGTTCTAAAAAACTGAGGGAAATATTTACGCTACTTTGCTACATCACCCTTTCCTCTTCAAGGGAAAACCAATGCAGTGCTCAAGAGGTAGCACCCCCACCGGGCTACCTCTCCTGGAGCCCGACAGGGTCAGGCTGAGCTTCTGCCCAGGCATTCATTTTGCCCTCCTCACCTCCTGCTGCACTGCCTAGGAGCAGAGGGGCAAGAAAGGGCATCATGGGGCACTTATATTTTTTCAATCTTAAATCTGTGGGCACTTGCCAAATTTTAGTTCAAATAATGTAATCTCTTGAATCCATGTTTGTGTCCTATAAGGTCTGTACTTGTTTGATCAGCATATTAATGAAAAAGATAAACCTTGCTGGGGACTCGTGCATGTATATGTCCATGCAGAGGTGGGATGCCTCTATATTTTTTAAGTAAACGAGTTTCCCCCGGCAGGTTATCCTGCCGGTACCCTCTATTTTGTTTCCCGGGAGTTAGGCCGCTACCGGGCACAAATCATGAAGAGGGACCAACCCCCTACCAGTCCTTTTCCATCAAAGGCCACTGCGACCACCCTGATCGAAGCAACGTTCGAGTTGAAGGGTGGGAGCACCTAAGTTTCAAAGGGTAGTAGGGTTTTCTCATGCACAAGGTTTTACTTGCAGAACACGATAAAAAAGAACTTATATGTTTGGCTTGCAGGAGATCGCAGTGTAGTCTCGTCTTTTCATCTTCTCTTGGGGACCGAGTCCACGGTAGGAGCCTGCAGTTTATGCAGATGAAAATGATGCCAGATGCGATATTATATACATGAACATGCGATGCTCATGATATGCTTATGCATGCATGCAACTTGTCGGGGCCCCCCAACGCTTCATTCATTTCTCTGTTGCTCAGGGTCTACGCCTGGCTTACAAGGGGTTACATGCAACTGAGGTAAGGCTTGTACAAAAGGGTGGCTGTCGAGCAGGCCCCGACAGCCGCACCTTACGGGTAAAACTTGCAGAGATGCTCAATATTCCATGAGTTTTGCAACTGAATGCCATCTCCGGTCTCCAGATGTACTGCGCCAGGTCTGGTGACTCGTACTACCGGGTAAGGGCCTTCCCACTTTGGTGTCAACTTGTTTGTACCCTTGGCGGACTGAACGCGCCTAAGGACAAGGTCGCCTTGCTCAAAACACCGGGCATGAACCCTGTGGCTGTGATAGCGATGCATGGCTTGCTGGTAGCGTGCGGCACGCATAGCAGCCGAGAGACGGTTCTCCTCGAGAAGCACAACATTGTCACGCCGGTGTTGTTCCTGCGCTATCTCATCGTAGGCAAGCACTCGAGGTGACCCGTAAATGAGTTCTGTGGAGATACTTGCTTATGCCCCATAGACTAGGGAGAAGGGAGTCTGCCCGGCAACTCGATTTGGTGTCGTTCTAAGGGACCAAACAACCACCGGCAGCTCACCGATCCATCGCGTGCCGCACTTCCGCAGCTTATCAAATGTTCTTGTCTTGAGTCCTCGCAACACTTCAGCATTCTCCCTCTCAGCTTGTCCATTGCTTCTGGGATGTGCAACAGAGGAAAATGAGATCTTGCTTCCAAGGGCATGAACATATTGCATGAAGGCGCGGCTCGTGAACTGAGTGTCATTGTCGATGATGATCTGGGCAGGGACCCCGAAGCGGCACACCAATCCTTTCGAGAACTTGGTAGCTGACTGAGCAGTCACCTTTCTCACAGCTTCTACTTTTGGCCACTTTGTAAACTTATCAATTGCAATGAATAAGAATTCAAAGATCCCAGCAGCTCGGGGGAAGGGCCGAGGATATCGAGCCCCCAGACCAAAAACGGTCATGACAAAGGGATTGTCTGGAGAGATTGGGCAGGCATATGGATAATCTTGGAATGGAACTGGCAGGCTTCACACTTGGTGACTAGCTCGACCTTATCTTGGAGGGCTATGGCCCAATAGAATCCCTGCCGGAATGCTTTCCCAATTAAAGCCCTTGATCCAATGTGGGAGCCGCACATGCCTTTGTGTATTTCTGCCAGCAGTTACTTTCCTTCTTCCCGGCAAATGCACTTCAATTTCACGCTATCGGGCCTCCTTCTGTATAGTGTGTCATCGACAAACTGATACATACTGGCCCTCCAGGCTACTCTTTCCGCTTCTTCTTGATCATTGGGAAGTTCTCCAGTTTGGAGGAAATGGACTATGTGCCTTGCCAATGTTGGAGCCTGGGGCTCGGCAACGAGGACTAGCGGCACCTCGTCATTCGTGGGAGCGCATTCCTCGACCGCGGGGACCAGTGGCCCGGCAGGAGGGTGCAGCCTGGCAATCGAAGCGGAGTTCTTTCCGACAGGGCCCCTACGAGGAGCCCCGAGAGGCTCTACCAGGATAGGCTTACGGAGTCCAATTTCCTCCTCTTTTGGGCCATTGTTTGTCGGGGATACGGAGGGCTGAGTAAGATGGAGAACAAAAGTTCCTGGTTCCATGATAACCCACAAGTATAGGGGATCGCAACAGTTTTCGAGGGTAGAGTATTCAACCCAAATTTATTGATTCGACCAAGGGGAGCCAAAGAATATTCTCAAGTATTAGCAGCTGAGTTCTCAATTCAACCACACCTGGATAACTTAATGTCTGCAGCAAAGTATTTAGTAGCAAAGTAGTATGGAAGTAACAGTAACAGTGGCAAAAGTAACAGTAGCGGCTTTATAGTAATTGTAACAGTGGCAACGGAAAAGTAACTAAGCAAAGATCAATATGTGAAAAGCTCGTAGGCATTGGATCGGTGATCGATAATTATGTCGGATGCGGTTCATCACATAACAACTATAACATAGGGTGACACAGAACTAGCTCCAATTCATCAATGTAATGTAGGCATGTATTCCGAATATAGTCATACGTGCTTATGGAAAAGAACTTGCATGACATCTTTTGTCCTACCCTCTCGTGGCAGCGGGTTCCTATTGGAAACTAAGGGATATTAAGGCCTCCTTTTAATAGAGTACCGGACCAAAGCATTAACACTTAGTGCATACATGAACTCCTCAAACTACGGTCATAACCGGGAGTGGTCCCGATTATTGTCACTTCGGGGTTGCCGGATCATAACACATAGTAGGTGACTATTGACTTGCAAGATAGGATCAAGAACTCACATGTATTCATGAAAACATAATAGGTTCAGATCTGAAATCATGGCACTCGGGCCCTAGTGACAAGCATTAAGCATAGCAAAGTCATAGCAACATCAATCTCATAACATAATGGATACTAGGGATCAAACCCTAACAAAACTAACTCGATTACATGATAAATATCATCCAACCCATCACCGTCCAGCAAGCCTACGATGGAATTACTCATGCACGGCGGTGAGCATCATGAAATTGGTGATGGAGGAAGGTTGACGATGACGACGGCGATGGATTCCCCTCTCCGGAGCCCCGAACGGACTCCAGATCAGCCCTCCTGAGAGAGTTTAGGGCTTGGCGGCGGCTCGTATCGTAAAACACTATGAATCCTTCTCCCCAATTTTTTCTCCCCGAACGTGAATATATAGAGTTGGAGTTGAGGACGGTGGAGCACCAGGGGGCCCACGAGGCAGGGGGCGCGCCCAGGGGTGTAGGCGCGCCTCCTACCCTCATGGACAGGGTGTGGGCCCCCTGGCCTTGATTCTTTCGTCAGTACTTTTTATTAATTCCAAAAATATTCTCCGTTGATTTTCAGGTCATTCCGAGAACTTTTATTTCTGCACAAAAATAACACCATGGCAATTCTGCTAAAAACAGCATCAGTCCGGGTTAGTTCCATTGAAATCATGCAAGTTAGAGTCCAAAACAAGGGCAAAAGTGTTTGGAAAAGTAGATACGATGGAGACGTATCAACTCCCCCAAGCTTAAACCTTTGCTTGTCCTCAAGCAATTCAGTTGACAAACTGAAAGTGATAAAGAAAAACTTTTACAAACTCTGTTTTCTCTTGTTGTTATAAATATGTAAAGCCAACATTCAAGTTTTCAGCAAAGATTATGAACTAACCACATTCACAATAACATTTAGGTCTCACGTTTACTCATATCAATGGCGTAATCAACTAGCGAGCAATAATAATAAATCTCGGATGACAACACTTTCTCAAAACAATCATAATATGATATAACAAGATGGTATCTCGCTAGCCCTTTCTGAGATCGCAAAACATAAATGCAGAGCACCTTTGAAGATCAAGGACTGACTAGACATTGTAATTCAGGGTAAAAGAGATCCAGTCATAGTCATACTCAATATAAATTAATAGTAATGGATGCAAATGACAGCGGTCATCTCCAGCTGGTGCTTTTTAATAAGATGATGATGACTCAGCATAAAAGTAAATAGATAGGCCCTTCGCAGAGGGAAGCAGGGATTTGTAGAGGTACCAGTGCTCGGTTTTGAAACAGAGATAAATAATATTTTGAGTGGTATACTTTCATTGTCAACATAACAACCGAGAGATCTTGATATCTTCCATGCTACACACATTATAGGCGGTTCCCAAACAGAATGGTAAAGTTTATACTCCCCCACCACCAACAAGCACACTCCACGGCTGGTACGAAACAATGGGTATCGTCCAACTAACAACAATCCTGGGGGAGTTTTGTTAGCAATTATTTTGATTTGATTTGCTTAAAGCATGGGACTGGGCATCCCAGTGACCAGCCATTTTCTCATGAGTGAGGAGCGGAGTCCACTCCTCTTGAGAATAACCTGCCTAGCATGGAAGATACAGACAGCCCTAGTTGATACATGAGCCATTCGAACATACAAAACAGAATTTCATCTGAAGGTTTAGAGTTTGTCACATACAAATTTACTTGGAACGGCAGGTAGATACCACATATAGGAAGGTATGGTGGACTCATATGGAATAGCTTTGGGGTTTATGGAAGTGGATGCACAAGCAGTATTCCCGCTTAGTACAAGTGAAGGCTAGAAAAGACTGGGAAGCGACCATCTAGAGAGCGACAACAGTCATGTACATGCATTAAACTTAATAAACATTAAGTGCAAGCATCAGTAGGATATAGTCCACCATGAACATAAATATCGTGGAGGCTATGTTGATTTTATTTCAACTACATGCATAAACATGTGCCAAGTCAAGCCACTTGAATCGTTCAAAGGAGGATACCACCCTATCATACCACATCACAACCATTTTAATAGCATGTTGGCACACAAGGTAAACCATTATAAACTCCTAGCAAATTAAGCATGGCATAAGCAACTATGATCTCTAATTGTCATTGCAAACATGTTCGTTCATAACAGGCCGAATCAGGGACGATGAACTAATCATATTTACAAAAACAAGAGAGGTCGAGTTCATACCAACTTCTCTCATCTCAATCGGTCCATCATATATCGTCATTGTTGCCTTTCACTTGCACGACCGAACGGTGTGGATAATAATAATAGTGCACGAGCATAGGACTAAACTGGAATCTGCAAGCATCTGATACAAAGGAGAAGACAAGGTAATATGGGCTCTTGGTTAAATCAACAATAATGCATATAAGAGCCACTTTAACATTTTCATTATGGTCTTCTCCTATCGACCCCCAAAGAAAAGAAAAGAAATAAAACTATTTACACGAGAAAGCTCCCAACAAGCAAAAGAAGAACATGAAATCTTTTTGGGTTTTCTTTTAATTACAATACTACAGCATGGAAAGCAAACTAGCTAAAAGCTAAAACTAATTTTTTTGTTTTTTCTTAAGGTTATTCAAACACACAAGAAGAAAGGAAGAAAAAAAAGGAAATTAAACTAGCATGGATAGTACAATGAAAAAGTATGAGCACCGACAACTAGAATGAGTGTGTGAATAGGAATGTAATGTCGGTGAGAAATACGTACTCCCCCAAGCTTAGGCTTTTGGCCTAAGTTGGTCTATGCCCATGGATCAAAGTTGTAGTTGGGGTCGTACTGAGATGCATCCTCGGGATGCCACTGGTTGGCAATTTCTTCCGGATCCCACTGATAAACAGACTGACGGTGTGGATAAAGTGGTGGTTCCGGCTCTGGCTCTGGAGCTGGTGCTTGGTTCTGGTAGGCATGAAATGCCTCTGGCAGAACAAGGTACTTGCCTGAAGGGAAGTTAAACAAAGAAGGAGCAGGCAAAGTAATAGTCTCAAAGTAATTCTTATCAAATATCAGTCTATAGTTAAGCATCATTTTCTTATTCTTAACAATAAAATCATGTGCTACCATACTCTTATAGTCCAGATACACAGAAGGCAACAATTTTTCTTGTTTCTCATAATGCCTAATAGGTATGTTAAAGTGTGTAGTGAGGCGCGAAGCGAAGATACCTCCCAAGATGGGGCCCTTTGTACGGTTCATATTTAACCGCTTAACAATAATAGCGCCCATACTAAATGTGTTATCACGAAACAAGGCATGGCACAAATAATAATATCAGGGGCACTAAGGTTGCCACAGTTTCCGTGACCAATTAAGCATCTACTAGCAAATATTGCAAAGTAACGTAAAACAGGAAAGTGTATGCTAGTAATTCTTGCATCGGAAACCTTCCTCGTTTCCCCTACAGCAATTGTATCAATAAACCCTTCCACATCGTTATGATGTGGTTCCTCTATGTTGCCTGTAAAGGGTATCTTGCAAACCTGACAAAATTCACTAAGTGGTATCTCCTTAACCTCATCATATAAATGAAACTCCAACATTGGTGGTGATTTCTTAGCATGGAAATGAAAATTTTGTACAAAGATATTAGTGAGTAGGAGATACTGTTTGCATTGGTCGTGGAGGAATTCGGTGAGGCCTGCATTCTCAGCAAATTCATAAAAACCATCATGAATTCCAGCCGCTCTCAAGAACTCATCACAAGGCCATTCACACGGCCGAACCTCCGTGGTGCGAGGGAGATTATATTTAGGCCTCTTATCTTCTTCACTTTGCTAATCTTTCGAGCTTCGGCTCGAAGAGCCTCTCAAAAATCTCTTCATCATTTTCTAAAAATTTCTGAAATTTTTAGTAACTTCAAATAAAAGTGAACCAAACTCAACAAAACCGATAGCAACTACTCCCATAAGTGTCTAGAGACTATATCATGCATTAGAACTACTTGGGACCAAATAAATTTGAGATGCAAGCTCAAGAACAAGGTCACCTAAGCAGCAAATTTTTTTAATAAATAAAGCACTAGAACAAAAACTAATTGGACCATTGGAGGAGTCACATACCAAAGAACAATCCCCTAAAGCAGTTTGGTGAATGGAGCTTTGAGCAAGGAGATCGAAAATGGCAGCAAGATGAGCTAGAACTCGTTCTTGAGCAGGTTGGTGATTTTTTTGGGAGGAAGAAGGAGTGTGTGGATGCATGAATAAGTGGAGGGGGCCACCAGGGGCCCACGAGGCAGGGGGCGCGCCCGGGGGGTGGGCGCTCCCTGGACCCTTGTGGCCAGGTGCTTGCTCCCCCTGATGTGTTCTCAGTGCCAGATATTCTCAAATATTCTAGAAAAAATCATATTTCATTTTCGGGGCATTTAGAGAACTTTTATTTTTGGGGTATTTTCTATTGCACGGATAATTCAGAAAACCGACAGAAAATACTATTTTTGCTTTATTTATTCTAAATAACAGAAAGTAAAAGGAGGGTACAAAAGGTTGTGCTTTCTAACTTCATCCATCTCATGCTCATCAAAAGGAATCCACTAACAAGGTTGATCAGGTCTTGTTAACAAACTCATTCCATATAACATGGAACCAGAGAAATTTTGAATAACACTATGTTACCTCAACGGGGATATGCACATCCCCAATGATAAGAATATCATATTTCTTCTTGATAGTAGGTAGAGGAAATTCAAAACGTCCAAAAATAATCGATGGAATTTTTCCAATAGAATTTATACTATGAACTTGAGGTTGTTTCCTCGGGAAGTGTACCGTATGCTCATTGCCATTAACATGAAAAGTGACAGTGCCTTTGTTGCAATCAATAACAGCCCCTGCAGTATTCAAGAAGGGTCTTCCAAGAATAATAGACATACTATCGTCCTCGGGAATATCAAGAATAACAAAGTCCGTTAAAATAGTAACATTTGCAACCACAACATGCACATCCTCACAAATACCGGCTGTATATAGCAGTTGATTTATCAGCCATTGGCAAAGATATTTCCGTAGGTGTCAACTTATTCAAATCAAGTCTACGATATAAAGAGAGAGGCATAACACTAACACCGGCTCCAAGATCACATAAGGCAGTTCTAACATAATTTCTTTTAGTGGAGCATGGTATAGTGGGTACTCCTGGATCTCCAAATTTCTTAGGTATTCCACCCTTGAAAGTGTAATTAGCAAGCATGGTGGAAATTTTAGCTTCCGGTATCTTTCTTTTATTTGTACCAATTTCTTTCATATACTTAGCATAAGGATTCATTTTGAGCATATCAGTTAAACGCATACGCAAGAAGATAGGTCTAATCATTTCAGCAAAGCACTCAAAATCCTCATTATCCTTTTTCTTGGATGGTTTAGGAGGAAAAGGCATGGGTTTCTGAACCCATGGTTCTCTTTCTTTACCGTGTTTCCTAGCAACAAAGTTTCTCTTATCATAACGTTGATTCTTTGATTGTGGGTTATCAAGATCAACAGCAGGTTCAATTTCTACATCATTGTTATTGCTAGGTCGAGCATCAACATGAACATCATCATTAATATTATCACTAGGTTCATGCTCATCACCAGATTGTGTTTCAGCATCAGAAATAGAGATATCATCAGGATTCTCAGGTGTGTCAACAATAGGTTCGCTAGAAGCATGCAGAGTCCTATCATTTTTCTTTTTCTTCTTTTTAGAAGGACTAGGTGCATCAACATTAGTTCTCTGAGAATCTTGCTCAATTCTCTTAGGGTGACCCTCATGATACAAAGGTTATTGAGTCATTTTATCCCCTCTAGTCATAACTCTAATAGCATTATCGTTTTTCTTACTATTTAATTCATTGAGCAAATCATTCTGAGCTTTAAGTACTTGTTTGTGATGCCCCCGATTTAATCGTACACTAATCATGCACGCAAACGTGTATGATCAAGATCAAGGACTCACGGGAAGATATCACAACACAACTCTAAAACATAAATAAGTCATACAAGCATCATAATACAAGCCAGGGGCCTCGAGGGCTCGAATACAAGTGCTCGATCATAGACGAGTCAGCGGAAGCAACAACATTTGAGTACAGACATAAGTAAATAAGTGTGCCTTAAGAAGGCTAGCACAAACTAGGATACATATCGAAAAAGGAGCAGGCCTCCTGCTTGGGATCCTCCTAAACTACTCCTGGTCGTCGTCAGCGGCCTAGACGTAGTAGTAGGCACCTCCAATGTAGTAGGAGTCATCGTCGAGGGTGGCGTATGGATCCTAGGCTCCCGCATCTGGTTGCGGCAACCAGGTAGAAGGGAAAAGGGGGAAAAGAGGGAGAAAAGCAACCGTGAGTACTCATCCAAAGTACTCGCAAGCAAGGAGCTACACTACATATGCATGGGTATATGTGTAAAGGGCCATATCGGTGGGTGAATCGCAGAATGCCAGAATAAGAGGGGGATAGCTAATCCTGTCGAAGACTACGCTTCTGGCCACCTCCATCTTGCAGCATGTAGAAGAGAGTAGATGTTAAGTTCACCAAGTAGCATCGCATAGCACAAACCTACCCGACGATCCCCTCCTCGTCGTCCTGTTAGAGAGCGACCACCGGGTTGTATCTGGCACTTGGAAGGGTGTGTTTTATTAAGTATCCGGTTCTAGTTGTCATATGGTCAAGGTACAACTCCAAGTCGTCCTGTTACCGAAGATCACGGCTATTCGAATAGATAAACTTCCCTGCAGGGGTGCACCACATAACCCAACACGCTCAATCCCATTTGGCCAGACACACTTTCCTGGGTCATGCCCGGCCTCGGAAGATGAACACGTCGTAGCCCTACCTAGGCACAACAGAGAGGTCAGCATGCCGGTCTAAATCCTATGGCCCGGGGGTCTGGGCCCATCGCCCATTGCACACCTGCACATTGCGTGGGCGGCCGGGAGAAGAACTAGCCCCCTTAATACAAGAGCAGGCTTACGTTCCAATCCGGCGTGCGCCGCTCAGTCGCTGACGTCACGAAGGATTCAGCTGATACCATGACGTCGAGTGCCCATAACTTTCCCACGTAGTTGGTTAGTGCGTATAGACCCAATGGCCGGACTCAGATCAAATACCAAGAGCTCGTTAAGCGTGTTATTTTTAAGTATCCACGGACGCCGACCAAGGCTAGGCCCACCTCCTAGGTGGTTTCAACCTGCCCTATCGGTCCGCCACAAAGTAACAGTCGGGGGCCGTCAGGAACCCAGGCCCACCTCTACCGGGATGGAGCCACCTGTCCTTTCAGCCCCCTCATCAGAATCACTTGCGGGTACTCAACGAGCTGACCCGACTTTAGTCACCACATATGTCATGTATATAAAGTATATAGTATATACCCGTGATCACCTCCCTAGTGATCACAGCCCGATAGTATAGCATGGCAGACGGACAAGAATGTAGTGCCACTGATGGAACACTAGCATCCTATTCTAAGCAGTAGGATAGCTGGTAAGGGTAACAACTGTAGCAACAATGACAGGCTATGCAACAGAATAGGATTAACCAAAAGCAGTAACATGCTACACTACTCTAATGCAAGCAATATAGAGAAGAATAGGCGATATCTGGTGATCAAGGGGGGGGGGCGCTTGCCTGGTTTGCTCTGGCAAGAAGTAAGGTTCGTCAACACCGTAGTCGAACTAGGGGTCGTCGGCAGTCTCGGGGTCTACCGGAAAGAAGTAACGGGGGGAACACAATAAATAATAAAGCAATAAAAGCAACACAAAGCATAACATGGTAATGCCCGGTGCTAGGGTGACCTAACGCGTTAGGTGGTGATACCGGCGAAGGGGGGGGGGGGCATCCGGGAAAGTATTCCCGGTGTTTC
This sequence comes from Aegilops bicornis, assembly GCA_021605145.1. NCBI lineage: Eukaryota > Viridiplantae > Streptophyta > Magnoliopsida > Poales > Poaceae > Aegilops > Aegilops bicornis. The sequence goes on from CM038675.1 coordinate 301,062,883, forward strand.
GCGTTTTTGGACAAATGAACCGGAGGGGGAAAGTTGTGAGTTTTCTATGCTAGGAATGTGTGGCGGACGAACGGGCTGTGTATTCGGATTCGTCTCGTCGTTCTGAGCAACTTTCATATATAAATTATTTTCATCCAAGTTACGGTTTATTTTCTATGAATTTTCTAAGTTTATCGCATTATCTAAAATTTAATTCTAATTCAATTTCGAAAGTCAAAAGCTAATTGCACCCAGAACTGTACCTAGTACAGTATACACATAGACTACAATGGACCCAGTCAACTGCCCAGTCAGCGGTTGACTGGTCAACATTGACTGGTCAAAGTTTGTGTGGGTCCACCTGTCATTGACTATGTTATTTTAACAGGGTTTAAAATACTCTAATCAGGATTATTAGAGAGTGGGACCGTTTGTCAATGACTATAAACTAAATTGATTTTATTTTTTTGTTAAAGAATTAATTAGCAGTGGGGGCCGGTGGTCAAAGGGGGGGTTAGGGGGATTAGCTCCCCTAATTAATTAAGCCACGCGCCGGCTGGATCGCGAGGCAGAGGCCATGCCCGTGAGTGCGGCCAGCGCCGGCGGACAACAAGGCGACGCAAGGAGGGGGGCCAGTAGCGGCCGGAGCAACCACGCTGCCGAGGAGGCGAGCCAAGACCGTGGCGGCAATGAGTGAAAGTGCAACTATCCCTAGGTGGTTTTGGTAATGTAACAACATATAGCTCATTGAGCTAATGCTATTCCAAGACTATTGTTTCAGGAAAGCTCAATGAATGGCATGGCATGGATGATGAAAGTGGATCCTAAAAATACTAATGAAAAAGGATTGGCTCAAGCTCAAAAGCTCAAGACTCTTCATTTTACATTTTAGTGATCCAAGATCACATTGAGTCTATAGGAAAAGCCAATACTATCAAGAAGGGATGAGGTGTTGCTTAATGAGCCTCTTGCTTCATGTGCTTAGTGATATGCTCCAAAACCCTCAACTACTTTCCCACATCCACAAATGACCTAAACCTAAAGCCAAAATCGGTCACACCGATTCTTTCTATCCGGCGCCACCGGTTCCAAAAGTCATAGCCACTTCCACAAACCCTAAGCAAATCGGTCTTACCGATAGGGATCTCGGTCTCACCGAGATGGGGTTGCAATCTCTCTGTTTCCCTTCGTAACGTTTCGGTCTAACCAAAGTGAGCGAACGGTCCCACCGAGATTGCAATGTAAACTCTCTGTTTCCTTTTTGTAACATTTCGGTCTAACCAAAAAGAGCAAATCGGTCCCAGCGAGTTTACCTGACCAACTCTCTGAAAAGCTTATTACCAAATCGATCTCACCGAGTTTGTGTAATCGGTCTCACCGAGATTACGTTATGCCCTAACCCTAACCAAATTGGCCTCACCGAGATGCATGTCAGTCCCACCGAAAGTCAGTAACGGTCACTAGGTTTACTAAATCGGTCCGAACGAGTTTAACGATTCGGTCCCACCGAGTTTGGTAAATTGTGTGTAACGGTTAGATTTTGTGTGGAGGCTATATCCGCCTCCACCGCCGCTTCATGCGGGGAGAGAGCCATCGTAATCGAACCTACACTTCCAACTTACCATTTCGAGAGAGAACCACCTACTCATGTGTTGAGGCCAAGATATTCCATTCCTACCATATGAATCTTGATCTCTAGCCTTCCCCAAGTTGCTTTCCACTCAAACCCTCTTTCCACCAGATCCAAATCCTATGAGAGAGAGTTGAGTGTTGGGGAGACTATCATTTGAAGCACAAGAGCAAGGAGTTCATCATCAACGCACCATTTGTTACTTCTTGGAGAGTGGTGTCTCCTAGATTGGCTAGGTGTCACTTGGGAGCCTCCGACAAGATTGTGGAGTTGAACCAAGGAGTTTGTAAGGGCAAAGAGATCGCCTACTTCGTGAAGATCTACCGCTAGTGAGGCAAGTCCTTCGTGGGCGACGGCCATGGTGGGATAGACAAGGTTGCTTCTTCGTGGACCCTTCGTGGGTGGAGCCCTCCGTGGACTCGCAAGAACTGCTACCCTTCGTGGGTTGGAGTCTCCATCAACGTGGATGTACGATAGCACCACCTATCGGAACCACGCCAAAAACATCCGTGTCTCCAATTGCGCTTTGAATCCTCCAAACCCTTCCCTTTACTTTCTTGCAAGTTGCATGCTTTAATTTCCGCTGCCTATACACTCTTTGCATGCTGGCTTGAATTGTGTGATGATTGCTTGACTTGTCCTAAAATAGCTAAAATCTGCCAAACTCTAAAAATTGGGAAAAGGTTAAGTTTTTATTGGTCAAGTAGTCTAATCACCCCCTCTAGACATACTTCAAGGTCCTACAAGTCGTATCGTAGGCGTTGGTCTCCATTTGCTTTGATTTCCATAGCTTTTGGTGGTCATAGCCTTGGTTTCACAACCTAGGAGAGTATGGCGTCTAGCGAGGGAAATTATCACCGTGAGAGGTCCTTACTTTGATGGTACTAATTTTGCTAGTTGGAAGCATAAGATGAAAATGCATATTCTTGGACATAACCCCGTCGTTTGGGCAATTATTTGTATTGGCTTGCAAGGTGAATTCTTCGATGGGAGAGAACCGAACGTGAAGCTAATGCGGAAGAATTGAAGATGCTGCAATACAACGCTCAAGCATGTGACATCATCTTCAACGGATTGTGCCTCAAGAATTCAACAAAATCAGCCGCCTTGAGAATGCAAAGGAAATTTGGGATACTTTGATTGATATGCATGAAGGTACCGAATCCGTCAAGGAATCCAAGTTGGATGTGCTCCAAAGTTAGCTTGACAAGTTCAAAATGAAGGATGGTGAAGGTGTCGCTGAAATGTACTCTAGGCTTGCTCTTATCACAAATGAGATTGCCGTCTTAGGGAGTGAAGAGATGACCGACAAATTCATCATCAAGAAAATCCTAAGAGCATTGGATGGAAAGTATGATACCGTGTGCACATTGATCCAAATGATGCCAAACTACAAAGATCTCAAGCCAACGGAAGTCATTGGAAGGATTGTTGCTCATGAGATGTCACTCAAGGATAAGGAGGAACTTCACAACAAGTCAAGTGGTGCTTAAAAAGCCTCAAGTGAAGCCCCACATCATCAAGTGAGAAACCAACCTTCAATGAAGAATTGAGCTTAATGGTGAAGAACTTCAACAAATTCTACAAAAGTAGAAGCAAAGAAAGAAGCTCCAAGTCAAGGTCTTACAATGACAAGAGATCTTCTAATCGAGAGCTTAATTGCTACAATTGTGGGAGACCGGACACTACTCCAATGAGTGTACGACACCCTACAAAAAGAAGAGAAGATTATCCAAGAAGAAGGAGCAAAAGAGAAGAATCACCACCAAGAGAGAGGAGGAGTAGAGATGATCGTTATGAATGAAGACCCTCACGGAGAAGTAAGGATTCGGAAAGAAAGGACAAGTCATCAAGGAGCTACACAAAACGAAGACATCAAGCTCATGTTGGTGAATGTGTTTCCGGTTCCGACTCCGACAATCACTCCGAGAGAAGCTATCACTCTGACTTCGAATATACTCAAGATGAAGGTGTTGCCGGTCTAGCACTTGTGTCAACCAACTCCTACGACATATTTAACTCACCAAATGAAGGTGTTGGAAGATGCTTCATGGCCAAAGGTCCAAAGGTAACACATCCCGAGTATGTTGATTTTAATAGTGATGAAGATGACTTGCTTGTGGATGATGATTTACTTGTTGACAACTCTAGTGATGAATACTATGATGAAACGTCAATTAATCATGCTAATCAAACGAATGACAATGATAAGGAGAAAATTGAGCTTCTAACTAAAGAACTAAACACTCTTAAGTTGGCTCATGAAACTATCTTCAAGATCATCGAGAACTTTTAAGGGCTCATGAGAAGTTACGCTTTGAAAAGCTCAATCTTGAGCAAGAGCATGAGTTCTTAAAGGCAATCAATGATGATCTTCGCAAGAAAAGTTCTTCTTACATTGCCAAGCTTTTACTCTTATCTACTTAAATGCCTCAAGTCAAGTCTAGTAGCAAGTACAAGAAAGATACTTCCTCTAGTAGTAACAATAATAATGTCAAATCCAATGTTGTTGCTTCTAGTAGTTCTCTTGATTCGACTAATGATTCTCTTAGCCAAGTTACAATTGAGCAAGAAAATAGTTTATTGAAGGGAATTATAGAGAAAGGTGTTTACAAGAGCCTTGCCAGGAGTAAGCAATTCGAGGAAATTGTACGCAAGCAAGGAAGGCACCGGAAGAATCAAGGTGTTGGTTTTGAATGAAAGTTCAACGCCAATGGAGTTGAGTGGGAAGAAGATCAATACCCCAAGACAAAGTTTGTTCCTCAACAAGAGAAGTATGATCCTACTTCCTTCAAGGGGACACAAGCTCAAGATGATCTTCCACCACAAGACCACAAGAACAAAGGCAAGGCCAAGCTTCAAGAAGAGATTGATGCATTTGAAGAAGCACCTAAAGCCTCGTTCAAGTGGGTCCCTAGACCACGCCAAGTTCTACTTCATCAAGTACAACTACAACTCCAAGTATTCCCATCAAGATGATGTGGATCCCAAGAAGAAGAACTAGAGAGTTCTTGAGGGTGACTCCGCCAACATTCTTCACTCATATCATTTTGGCAAGAACAAGTGCAATCAACTTTCACATCTTGCACTAGTTCAAGGAGTCACAAACCCTCATGTTGGTAAGGCAAGGGACAAGGTAACCTAATGTTTTCATGAACATCATCTTGTGTGTGCATCACTCTATGTCTATGGATATTCTTGTTTGTTCCTTGTGGGACTAACCCATGTAGGCAAGTTGAAAGTGCAACTCACTCCAAAGGATTGCTCCAAATGATCTACATCAACATTGAGCATCTACATCTTCAACACCTACATGAAGTCATCATCGACAAAACCCAAGGTTAGTTCATCCCTCTAAGGGGGATCTCACATCTAGGGGGAGCTTAACTCTAAGAATTGAGTCAAAGCAACTCTAATGGTGTGAACACATTAATGCATTATGTAAAAGTGGTAACCCCACCTGAGCTTAAACGATGAGTATGACTTATGATCAAATGTTCTCATTTGACTCCTAAGTCAATATACTCATATATAGATGACCTAGTCATCACCAATTTCTTGATGGATGCTAAAATTGGTTGTGCATGCTTTGCCACATATGTCAATTGCCATCTTATTGTGTGAGCATGTTGGTGCATATTTTACTCATTCAAGGACATCCACTTGTTGTTTTGTTTGTTTGGTTTCTTTTCTTTGTGCCAAGTGGATGGACAAGAATGCCTAAGAACCTTCTTTAGCTATCTATGCTTTTCTCGTCTCAAACTCTATTCACGCTACATCACAAAATTTGATCAAGTCGATTCGAACCACTCCGTGTGAGGAGCACCTGGAGTCCCCGATTCGTCATAGACTTAAACTTCCAAAACCTCTTAGTGATTCTTGGTCTGACCGATCCTTCCATTTCTGTCCTACCGAGATCATCAAGTTGATCTGAGTTTTCAATCTCGGTGCAACCGATTTGAACTTTTCGGTCTCACCGACGGTCAGTAATCGAACACAGTTATGCATCTCGGTGCCACCGAGTTGTTCCACTCGGTCACACCGGCTGTGGTCGAAGCTATATATATAGCCACGGGCAAAATTTTGAAATTTCTCCGAAACCCTTCGCCATGGCGCAACAGCTCGCTTCGCCATCCCGGTCTCCGGATCGTCTCCTCGTCGCCAGCCTCCTCGTCAGCTGGTCTCCCCCGCCGTCAACGGATTTCGTCCCCGCCGTTGCCGCCGTAGCTAGTCCACCGCCAAGTTAGGGTATGGACTTAATCTTTGTGCTATCCACGTCTGATTCCTGGCACATTGTTTTCATATTGATTCTTGCCACGATTGAAACTGTTCTATCCAGCCAAAGTAGTTCATAGATTAGATGTGATTCAAATTTTTAGGGTTAGATTTCCGCCGAAACCATCTCGGACCCACCGAGTTGAAAAACTCGGTCTCACCGATTTGAGGATTCTGTGAAACCCTAGCAGTCTCGGTACCACCGAACTGAAACTCGGTCCAACCTAGATCATCAGTTTAGGTTCCAAAACTGCTTCGGTATCACCGAGTTTGAAAATCGATGGATCCAAAATGCTTTCTGTGGAAAACTAAGACTGAACTTTTGAGTCATTCTTTTGCAAAAACCTCTGCATTTTGTGATGCTCATCTTTTCTATCTCATCTATAACTCTTCACAGGGTCAGCAGTCAGCTTTTGTAGTATGTACAATCAAGAGGACTGCATCAGATCAGAAGAGGAGCTGTGGATATGCACCTCAGATTCAAGAATTGATAAACTCAAAAGATGGGCACAGGAAAATATCAATTGGATAAGGAACACTTTCCACTTTATCCAGACTTTGAGGACAATGAGGTTGTCATGAATGAAGATGATCCACAATCAGTTCAAGCTCAGGAGAAGAAGGAGAAGGCAAAGAGGGAGAAGGCTGCCAAGATGCCAACTCAAGAGGAGGCATCTGAATATTTCTTGAAAACCGAACAGGAGCAGCTTGGTTACTTGATAGCATCATCTCTGAGGATTGAGAAGGGGTTGGCCACCCTAACTCAAAACCAGGAGAGCAGGGAAAGAATCATGGAACAAAAATTCTATGATCTAGATGTCAAGGTAACTGAGATTGATCGGCCAGGAGCAGCTGCAGGATGCCATGCAGAGAGGAAGGAAAGACTACCACCAATGTGTTTGCCAGAGTGCCCAGAGCTCAGAGGTCGGTTGCAGTGCAAGGATGTACACTAGAGCAACAACTTCGGCACCAGCCAACGCCTCACAGCCCGGTGCAACCAGCTCCAAAGACCAACTCCTCCGGCTCCATCCACTTCAACTCAAGCCTTCATCCAAGGAGCCATCTCTACACCATCACCGTAAGATCAAGCACGAGAGTCGATCTAGCACTATGCATTTTCTATGAACTTTTGGTAACTTGTTGCCAAAGGGGAGAAAAATGTATAGATCATAGGCTTTAGAGAGAGTGTTGCTTTTGTTCTCTCTTGCTTTATTTGGTGGTTTTTCAATCTTTGTTTGCTTTTGGTTGAGATACTATGCTTGTGAGACATTGATGATCATGTGTTTGATCATAAGCTACACTTATGCATGCTTGATATTATCCTATCTATCTTATGTGATCACTCACTATGCTTGGTGATGAGTGCATGTATTCGTTGTTTATTATTTTGAGCGCTCTACCAAGATGTATGTGACATGGAAGAGTAACCCATGAGCCTAATTCATTGTGCATTTGCAGTCCAAAGCAAATCTAAAACTATGCACAAATTTAGGGGGAGCTCTTGCTTATCACATACTTCTCAAAGCGACGATGTTATTTAAATTTTATTATCATTTGTCGAAGTTTTGATCTATATGTTGTCATCAATTACCAAAAGGGGAGATTGAAAGTGCAACTATCCCTAGGTGGTTTTGGTAATTCATAACAACATATAGCTCATCGAGCTAATGCTATTCCAAGACTATTGTTTCAGGAAAGCTCAATGAATGGCATGGCATGGATGATGAAAGTGGATCCCTCAAAATACTAAGGACAAAGGATTGGCTCAAGCTCAAAAGCTCAAGACTCTTCATTTTACATTTTAGTGATCCAAGATCGCATTGAATTTATAGGAAAAGCCAATACTATCAAGAAGGGATGAGGTGTTGCTTAATGAGCCTCTTGCTTCATGTGCTTAGTGATATGCTCCAAAACCCTCAACTACTTTCCCACATCCACAAATGACCTAAACCTAAAGCCAAAGTCGGTCACACCGATTCTTTCTATCCGGCACCACCGATTCCAAAAGTCATAGCCACTGCCACAAACCCTAAGCAAATCGTTCTTACCGATAGGGATCTCGGTCTCACCGAGATGGGGTTGCAATCTCTCTGTTTCCCTTCGTAACGTTTTGGTCTAACCAAGTGAGCGATCGGTCCCACCGAGATTGCAATGTAAACTCTCATTTCCTTTTGTAACATTTCGGTCTCACCGAAAAGAGCAAATCGGTCCCACCGAGTTTACGACCAACTCTCCGAAAGCTTATTACCAAATCGGTCTCACCGAAGTTTGTGTAATCGGTCTCACCGAGATTACGTTATGCCCTAACCCTAACCGAATCGGCCTCACCGAGATGCATGTCAGTCCCACCGAAAATCACTAACGGTCACTAGGTTTACTAAATCGGTCCGATCGAGTTTAAATATTAGGTCCCACCGAGTTTGGTAAATTGTGTGTAACGGTTAGATTTTGTGTGGAGGCTATATATACCACTCCACCTCCTCTTCATTCATGGAGAGAGCCATCAAAACGAACCTACACTTCCAACTTACCATTTAGAGAGAGAACCACCTACTCATGTGTTGAGGCCAAGATATTCCATTCCTACCATATGAATCTTGATCTCTAGCCTTCCCCAAGTTGCTTTCCACTCAAACCCTCTTTCCACCAGATCCAAATCCTATGAGAGAGAGTTGAGTGTTGGGGAGACTATCATTTGAAGCACAAGAGCAAGGAGTTCATCATCAACGCACCATTTGTTACTTCTTGGAGAGTGGTGTCTCCTAGATTGGCTAGGTGTCACTTGGGAGCCTCCGACAAGATTGTGGAGTTGAACCAAGGAGTTTGTAAGGGCAAGGAGATCGCTTACTTCGTGAAGATCTACCGCTAGTGAGGCAAGTCCTTCGTGGGCGACGACCATGGTGGGATAGACAAGGTTGCTTCTTCGTGTGGACCCTTCGTGGGTGGAGCCCTTCGTGGACTTGGCGCAGCCGTTACCCTTCGTGGGTTGAAGTCTCCATCAACGTGGATGTACGATAGCACCACCTATCGGAACCACGCCAAAAACATCCGTGTCTCCAATTGCGCTTTGAATCCTCCAAACCCTTCCCTTTACTTTCTTGCAAGTTGCGTGCTTTAATTTCCGCTGCCTATACACTCTTTGCATGCTTGCTTGAATTGTGTGATGATTGCTTGACTTGTCCTATAATAGCTAAAATCTGCCAAACTCTAAAAATTGGGAAAAGGTTAAGTTTTTATTGGTCAAGTAGTCTAATCACCCCCCCTCTAGACATACTTCAAGGTCCTACAGGGAGGCGCCAACAGCGGTGGCGCTGGAAGGCAGCAGGCAGGCGCGTTGTGTCGTAGTAGCAGAAGACGAGCGAGGGGGCAGTGGCGAGTTGGGCGACGCGGCTGGACGCTCGTGGGGTAGGCGCTGCAGGGCGCACGTGGACGCGCAGCTGGAGCATCCAGAACATGGCCCGGGCGCGGCGGAGTGTAGGCCTCGGGAACTGCGGCCGCAAGCTCGCGGTGAGCTCGAGCGTACACAGATTAGTAGTAGCAGCGCACAAAGGAGCGAACTAACAGGGCCAATCTACTCTACGCAACGCTGCGAAGACGATGGATGGGCTAGCGTGACCATTTGGTCAACGGAGCACGACCGGCGACGAGATCGTGCGGCGGTGCGCTTCGGTCGCCATTGATTCGGGTGCTAGAACAAGAAATCAAATGCGTGGAGGGAGGGGAAAGGAAGAGAGGCTCACGGAGAACTCGTAGAGCAGCCTAGTGTGCTCGGGGGAGGCTTAAAGCACACAGAGCGGTGGTAGCGATCTCCGGTGCCAAAGGTTGAAGACGACGGTGAACAGCTGGATGAAGAGGCGAGGACCTCGAGCTACTCCTTGTAGATGATGCAATAAACAATGACGCTTGTCGTGGACGACCTCTCACGACTTGGGGGCGACGGTGGCCACGCGGGCAAGGGGCTCCATGGCGGCGGCGGTTTTTCAAGTCCTTCCAGATCGAGGAGAGGGGGCAGGGAGAGGGGCGAATGGGGATCTAGGGTTTGTCGAGGGGGGACAGGGGCGTCTTGTAGGACGTCGGGGGTGCGGAGGATGGCCAACACGTGGCCATCTCATGACACGAAGTGTCAAGACGGCTGCTCAAATCCCCTCCGTGAACAGAGGAGGAAGACAACATGGGGTATTGGGTTGGGAAGTTCACGGTGCAATTTCGGCACAGTCCAAAAGTAGAGGTTTTTATCTTTTATTTTATTTTTTTGTTGGTCTTGTTTATTTATTTATTTTTTATTTTCCTACTCTGTTTTAATTCAACTTAAACTATTTATGAATTTGTAAAAGTGTGGTACCTTCACCTTAACTACATAGGCATTATTTGGCACACTCCGAACATTTTTGTTTTAATGTTTGAAAACTTTTATCGTTTGACTTAATTTCAAATTTGAATTTGAATCGGTTTCGAACTAACGAGAGATTATCAACAGTAATTGAGGTGACATGGCATCATTACCAGAGGGTTACTGTAGCTTAACTACCCGAGCGTCACAATTCTCCTCCACTACAAGAAATCTCGTCCTGAGATTTAAGAGGTAGAGTAAGGGGAAAGATGTGGTTACGAAATTCTATCGAGTCTTCTCGGTCTTTGTTGCTTTTCTCAAAGAGGTCGATCCATAGCGTTGATTTCTTCGTTCCTATGCTTTAGTCATCATGATGAAGCCGTCATCCTTTCTTCAGGATCTCCATCGTTCTTACGAAAGAATAAAGGGTGGTTATTCCGAAAGAACAGACCTCTACAAGGTTGACTACCTGGTCGATAACATCGGGGAAGGTGGCAGAAAGTAACTCTCGAATTGAAACTGGAAAAAATATCGAGAGCAAGGTAAGAAGGTGCAATAAGAAGTTTCAAGTGGATATGCAATCATTTTTTGCCTGAAGCAGAGTGTGAAAGGAGTTTCAGAGCAATGGGCATAAGTATTGTTTCGGATACCAGAATTGGTGATCTCTCGAAAGGTGGCTCGTGAATTACATACAAAGTCGCGCGTGAGGAATAACTTTGGAAACAGGGGGTTTATAGGAGAGTAAGGTTTCGATCCTGGGACCTGTGGGTTATGGGCCCACCATGTGAGTTAACGTAGGAAGGGCGGTGACGTCTTGCATGACCACGTAGGCAAGACATGTCAGCGGATAGCATGTCAGTCATGTCGGCAACAACGTCGGTACCAAGGACGAGGGACGAAGAGAACCATCTTCCTGCTCGTTGAACAAGGCGGACCAATAGGCAAAGTTCTCGTCCATTGATGACCTACAAGTATAGGGGATCTGTCGTAGTCCTTTCGATAAGTAAGAGTGTCGAACCCAACGAGGAGCAGAAGGAAATGATAAGCGGTTTTCAGCAAGGTATTCTCTGCAAAATCGAAATAAGTGGTAACAGATAGTTTTGTGATAGGATAATTTGTAACGAGCAACAAGTAACAAAAGTAAATAAAGTGCAGCATGGTGGCCCAATCCTTTTGTAGCAAAGGACAAGCCTGGACAAACTCTTATATAAGGAAAAGCGCTCCTGAGGACACATGGGAATATCGTCAAGCTAGTTTTCATCACGTTCATATGATTCGCGTTCGGTACTTTGATAATTTGATATGTGGGTGGACCGGTGCTTGGGTGTTGTTCTTACTTGAAAAAGCATCCCATTTATGATTAACCTCTATTGCAAGCATCCGCAACTACAACAAAAGTATTAAGGTAAACCTAACCATAGCATGAAACAAGTGGATCCAAATCAGCCCCTTACGAAGCAACGCATAAACTAGGGTTTAAGCTTACGTCACTCTAGCAACCCATCATCTACTTATTACTTCCCAATGCCTTCCTCTAGGCCTAAATAATGGTGAAGTGTTATGTAGTCGACGTTCACATAACACCACTAGAGGCTAGACAACATACATCTCATCAAAATATCGAACGAATACCAAATTCACATGACTACTAATAGCAACACTTCTCCCATGTCCTCAGAAACAAACATAACTACTCACAAAACATATTCATGATCATAATCATAGGGGTATTAATATGCATATAGGATCTCAACATATGATCTTCCACCAAATAAACCAACTAGCATCAACTACAAGGAGTAATCAACACTACTAGCAACCTACTAGTACCAATCCCGGACTTGGAGACAAGAATTGGATACAAGAGATGAACTAGGGTTTTGAAAGGAGATGGTGCTGGTGAAGATATTGATGGAGATTGCCCTCTCCCGATGAGAGAGCATTGGTGATGACGATGGCGATGATTTCCCCCTCCCGGAGGAAAGTGTCCCCGGCAGAACAGCTCTGCCGGAGCCCTAGATTGGTTCCGCCTCGTGGCGGCGGAGTTTCGTCCCGAAAGGTTGCTTATGATTTTTTCCTCGACGAAATACCTCAGATAGCAGAAGATGGGAATCGGAGAGCCAACAGGGGGCCCACGAGGTAGGGGGGCGCCTTGGGTGGTAGGGCGCGCCCCCCACCACTACAAAAAAATACACTTCCGTGATGATACGTGTTTGTCACAGTAGGTCGCGTTTTTTGTCATGCATGTACATCCATGACAAATTTATGACAGAATCAAGATAGTCATACCGTGTCGTCAGAGAAGTGTTCCATGACATTACCAAAATTATCATCACGGAAGTGTCCACTTCCATGACGATAAATCGCGCGTCACAGAAGTGCTTTCGTCAAGGATGACCGACACGTGGCATCCACCGTAACGGAACGCTGTTAAACTATCGGGTCGGGTTTTGGATCCGATAACCCGTTAACAGCCCCGACCAATGGGGATTTTCCACGTGTAAAATCATCATTGGCTGGAGGAAACACATGTCGGCTCATTGTTGGGACAGATGTCATCCACTCATTGGATGTATAGGCGCCTATGATACGTTGACACGTGGCACGGCCCAACAGAGGCCCATTCCTGTGAAAAGGTCGGCCCGTTTGACTTGGTCAAAAGGTGACGGGCTGGCCCATGGAAACCCTGTTAACGGCCTGTTCGCATATAGCCCATTTACAGCCCGCTAACCCAAGGCCCGTTACGCCCTATCCGAATTAGGCCCAGTAGCGTCATCTGGGACATCCAATATGATTCGAGCCCGTTTTCACTTCTGGCCCATGTATTGCCCATGACGTCTTTCGGCCCATATGAGGCCCTATGTAACTCTTGGCCTATTAACGGCCCGTGGTGAAACTGGCCCGCAATGAACAAAGGTATCACTTTAGACCCATTAACGGCCCGTGGTGAAACTGGCCCGTAATGAACAGTGTATCACTTTATACCCATTAAGGGCCCGTTATTCAGTTGGGCGTTTCCAGCCCATGTTATCTTTCGGCCTTCTCAGAGCCCATTTATTCTTGGGCTCATTTCGAGCATTCGTTTACTTACGGCCCGTTACTATCATTTTTTGCTTGTGGGCCAAATTCAGCCCGTGGTTATAGTTGGCCCGTTTGTGGTCCGTTAATACATTGGGCCGTTTTCATAGTGTCATCAAATACAGCCTATTAACGATGGCCCGTTATGGTCGGCCCATGAACAGACGATTCCAACTCTAGCCCGTTTACGGCCATAATGCGGCCTGTTATTGGCCCATGTTTGGCCAATCGATCATACGGCCCGTATAAGGCCCATTGATGATACGACCCGTAGAAGGCCCATTGTTTCTACGGCCCGTAGAAGGCCCATTGTTTCTACGGCCCGTAGAAGGCCCACTGTTTCTACGGCCCGTAGAAGGCCCACTGTTTCTATGGCCCGTAGAAGGCCCACTGTTTCTACGGCCCGTAGAAGGCCCACTGTTTCTACGGCCCATAGAAGGCCCACTGTCACTACAAGAAATATTAGCCCATGGTTATTGTGGCCTAGTTTTAAAAATAGGTTATTGCAGCCACTAGCAAACCGCGGAAAAAGAACTGCACTGACTACAAGCAAACAAATAAACAAGACAACAAGGAAATAAATAAGAAAGAAACTTATGCTAGGCTATCACGGCTATTACACATATTACATCCATTGGGCATCAAAGTTCACCACCAGTGCAAATATAGGGAACACAGCAGCATATAAACGCCGCAGCAAAACTAGTCCAGAATCAAACCACTTGAAGAGTTCAAGAAATAATATCCGGTACCCATAATGCCGGGCAAGATGCTTAGCAAGCTTATTAACTTTATCTTGTTTGGCGCTTAAATCCTCCAGTAGCTTGCTATTGCACAAGAAAGTACGCATCTTTATTCTCAGGACTTCCTCGGTCCTTGGCTTCTTGCCGCAAAGACAACCGATCGATGCCTTTCAGCTTGTAGCTGAGACCAAGAAGTCAAGTGATTCAGCAAATGAAGTTCGAAGAGCTTGTGCCAGCAGTGATCGCCAAGAACTTCGAACACTACATCAACGCAGGACTGTGGGGTTTTCTCACTATCTACAAGATCGTTTTTATCACCTTTCTTGGAGACCAACAGGGTTGTCTCACTATCTTGAACCTTATCTCCTTTACTTTCTCTACCATTGCATAGTGGGGTGCTCTTCTCCAATATTCTGTTTGCATACTACAAGAGAAACAAGCAGACACATCACAGGTTTAGCTTGTAGTATACCAAACTCATTTTGGTAAACCGGTTCAGTAGTAAGGTGGACAGGATAACAGCATGAAACAAACATATATCTATGTACTATGGTCACTGTATTTTCCATATCATTCTAGTTTATGTTCCATAATCAAGATAGAGAAACAGTTCAACTCATATATTTCTAAGACACAACAGCATAGACAGAATATAAGTGTGAGAAACTACACAGCATTGGCAGCACTTGTAATGTGCATCACATGAGAACATAACTGTTCATACAAATTAAACTGAAATCAACATAGAGCAAGAAGTTAGAACAACAATCCAGTTAATGAAATAGGTTTAAAACATACCTGCTGCGCCATTGGAGTTTCAATTGGATCCTTCAAATTCAAAAGTAGTTGGTATGAGTAAATACAGTGATGCAACAACAAAGGAGTATGGACCATAGCTAGGAATCGACACGAGAACAGTTGCTCTTCTGCTTTAAACGTGGAGTTTGGGTTAGCCGTGGTGGTCTTCGTGCTTTGGGCACTTCAGTAGCTTTACAAACTGCTCGTGTGGGGGTACTCTATGGTGGACATGGTGCTTTGTCAACTATAAGTGGGTTACTATCCACTGGGGTTGCGGTTAGATGGGTTGTAGCTGGTTCTCTGCCCAACGGTGTAAGTGTGCAATCTGGAAGAGTCTCGATTATGTGTGGTGGGGCTAGTTTGTGGGCCAATACAACCATGGTTCTATCTGCATTGACGGGTAGCACTGTCTTTTGTGAAGAACGGGTTTTTGCTCCCTTAGGTACTACCATCACCCCCTCCAATTCAAATGGCTGATAAACAAGAAAAGAAATTGAACGTACAGACATTGTATGATAGATAGATGTGGTAATTCACATATATGTTGTCTAACCAAACAGGACAACATGACACAATTTCACATATATGATGCCTAACTAAACAGGATAGCATGACACAGTTTCAGATATATGATGGATAACTTAACAGGATGTAATGGCATAATTCAACATATGATGAGTACCTAAACAGGATGACATGACAAAACTATATGATGTCTTTCTAAAATAGGTTGGGATGAAATAATTCACATACATGTTGTCTAAGTATACAGGATGGCATGATATAATTGACATAATTGATTCATATACTAAGCATCTGGCACTCGCATGTATGATCTCTAAACTAAGCAGATAGAATTCAATATTGTGCATATGATGTCTAAACTAAGCAATGCAAGACACCATATGCATCATATGAGAAATATAAACATTCCAACTTAGAGCATACACCTCGGTGGGATATAGGACTGGTCATCTGTCTACGAATCCTCCTCCGAGGAGCTCCTCAGAACCATCGAGATATATGCTTCAACAGGTACCATTGCCTGCTCTGAAGACCTTGTTTTCACTCCAGATTTTTCCATAACCGGCTCAAATGGCTGATACACATGAAGAGTAGTTCAATATACACAGATTGTCGACAAATGGAATACATAATTGAAAAAAAAGATGGCATGAGATAATTCACATATATGATGCCTGGCTCCATGGCGGTGCATAATTCACATATATGATAACTGGCTGAAAAACATGGCATTGCATAATTCACATATCTGATATAGATAGAAAACGGGAGGCATTCACACAAAGCATGTCTAATCTAAGCAGATGGCATGGCAATGCAAGACACCATATGCATGATATGAGCAATATAACCCAACCAAGTTAGAGCATGCACCTCGGGGGACACGACCGTCATCTCTCTGAATCCTCCTTTGAGGAGCTATCTGTAATCAACAAAGAAATCTACATCGACAGTGTAGCAATCGACTGCTCAGAAGACCTTGTTTTCACTCCAGATTTTCCCATGACTGACTCAAATGGCTGATGCACAGGAAGAGTAGATGAATGTATAAACATTGTTGACAAATGGAATACATTATGGAAAAAAAATATGGCACGATACAATTCACATATACGATGGTGGCTAAACAGGATGGCATTGCATGATTCACGTATATGATGCCTGGCTAAAGAAGATGGCATTGCATAATTCCTATATACTCCCTCCGTTCCTAAATATTTGTCTTTTTAGAGATTTCAAATGGACTACCACATACGGATGTATATAGACATATTTTAGAGTGTAGATTCACTCATTTTGTTCCGTATGTAGTCACTTGTTGAAATCTCTAAAAAGACAAATATTTAGGAATGGTGGGAGTATGATATAGAAACCAAACAGGTGGCATTCACACAAAGCAAATTTAAACTAAGCTGATGACATATAAGATGTATAATGTAAGCAATGCAAGGCGCCATATGCATGATATGACCAACATCAGCATGCCAGGTTAGAGAAAACACATTAGGTGGTAAACAGGCATGGTCGGCTCCTTCTGAATCTCCATCTGAATAGTTATCTTCCTCTGGAATACAATCTGGAAATGCATGAGGGGGAGGGGCACTTCGCCCACCATGGAGCAGCATCTGCATGACATTATATTCGCACGCAACGGTCTTCTCTTTTTCTCTACATATTCAGTACGATTGTGTACAATATCTGACATGCATAATAAAAAAATAATTAGATTTTGTAAGGCCTAAGGGGTGCATGCAAAAATCAAGACTGATGGTAGCAAACGAGTGGATGGATCCAAAACTAATGATAGCAAGTAGATTATAGCTTCAGTTTAAAGAGATAGACAATGGATCATCTATTGTTTGTTGCCCACCCAACATGAACCACATAGAAGACCCACATGAACCAGATAGTAGACAGATACTATTCGTTGCTGGCTCGATATGAGACCCATGGGCAATTCAAAACTCAAGATTGAACGATAAAGTAGCAGGTAATAATAACCGATGTATAACGTAAGCAAACACGAAAGACTGCGACCTCTCTTCCGGAACTGTCTAGTCCTCAGGTTCATCTGCTCAGTCGATGATGGTAATGCAGTTGGCGTGGCTGCCGGCAACGGGGAAGATGATCTGAGGCGGCGAAAGAAAGTCTGCAGGGGGGATCTCTGCTGCAGTGAACGCTTATGTCGATGGTGCACCTCAGGTGGGGTGGATGACGGCACGGTCGGAGCAAGACATAACACACAGAGTTTTCTTTGAGGCCAATCTGAAAATGAAGTAAATCTGTAAGGGCTCCTTAGAATTGGAGGATTCTATAAACGCAGGGACAGGAAAAACACAGGAATAGGATAGGAATGCATGTGCAAAATAGAGCATTTGGAAACATAGGATTTCAGTCAACCTGGGTGTTTGGCTCACATGAATTGGAAGAACAGAGGAATGGAGAAACAAAGTGATGTGACGAGTGTACAACCTCTTTGGCATAGCCTTGTGGACCTCATCATCATTGGGTTGGACGTGGAGGACGGTGATGATGCTTGTGTGACTGTCGGAGGCGGGGAAGAATATCCGAGGCCTCTGGAAACGGCGCCGAGGGTACTGCTCTGCTGTGATGGACGGTTCCGTCGTTGGAGCAGCTCCGCTAAGGTGTACAGCGACGAGGCTGAAGCATGACAAGACAGACAACTTTAATCTAAAGTGGGACCCTAATATCATCTGCAATAGATGATGTAAAATACATCACCAAAAAGTGCTAGATGTAAAACACATCAGCTGCGCCACGGCCGCTCCGACAGATGTTGTAAGTACTGTTCACTCTGAGCTTAACTGAAGAAAATGAACTTCACAGTCGAAACTGAATTTTACTGTCGAAACTGATTGAACTAGTAACAGAGCATTGCAATAGATGTTTAGGGCGTTCGAGCACTAGTAGCAGAGAAGCAGTGATCTAAATCAGCAGACGCTCGAGCAGGGAACGCACTAGCAGAGAGCAAGTCGTGCAGTAGCACCACGAGCGAGTGCTAAAGCAGCAACTCCTGTAGCTGCCGGAGGTCGTGCAGCAACAGCAGCAGCGCAAGCGAGAGCAAGAGCAGAGCAGCAGCACGAACGAAAGCAGGAGCAGCAAAAGCGACCGACAAAGAATAACAGAAAGAGCGCGAAAGCGAGAGCCGAGCAGCTGCAGCTAGTGCCGTTAGGGAAGTCGCCACGAGGAAGCAACGACATGGGGAGAGACGCCGTGGATGATGTGGCGGTGACGGCGCCGTCGATAGAGACGCCATGTCTGCTCGGTATCGAGCACCGGCAGCCCCGTGAGATCAAATAAAAGATTAAATGCAGCGGTAAGTGCAGAACCTCCTTGGTGGCACCGAGTTGGCCTCGGCTTCATCGGAGGAATTGGTGAGGGTGCTCCGGTTCCGGTGGGGCAGGTCAAGACGGCGCTGTGGGGATTGAGGTGGCGCGATAGACGAGGCAAACATCGGGGCAGCTCCTTGGAGGTGGAGGACGGGGTGGCTGATCCAGCGGGACGACGAGATCGACAATGGATCCTCATCCGGTGCGGTGGATGAGGGATAGCGAGCTATTGCGGTGGACGACGTAGTTGGGGAAGAGTCTCCGGCTGGGCGGCGGTCGGGAGGCCGACGGAGGAGTGTGGGGTTTCGCGGGTTTTGGCGGCCTCGGTGTACGAATGGGGGGGGGGGCGAAGGGGGAGGGGGGAGCCAAGCTTAGGGATGCGCTTTTTCAAAATGTAGGGTAAGTTACCAGTGTACCCCCACCGGTTTTGACACCGCGACGTGGAGCTTCATTTCCGGCTGAGGGGTAGAAGTGGGATTTTGTGTGTCTGGGCTGCGGGAGCGATTTCGGATGAGGAGAGAGTTCTCGCGTGTGTCCAAATTTCGGGATAACAAGTCGCGGAGCGGGTTGAAGAAGCGGGAGTTTCAAAGCAGGTGAGACAAAAGATACTCGAGCTTGAAAATTTCAGGATAACAAGGTGCGGATTCCTTGTTCGGCAGGACAAACTTAACGTATAAAAAAATCATACAAGACACAAGAGAGTCATGTCCCCTTTTACTATATTGCTATAGATGCCATTGAAAAAACTACAAGAAAAATGTGAAAAAAATCGGGAGAACAAGATTACCCTGCATAGTACCAAATCGATTCGCACTTACCTCAACAACAACAAAAAACAAATCAATTCCCACCAAAGAAAGAGTAATGTCCCTTTTTATATGATTAGAGATGCCATGATCTCAAATTTCAATTTTTGAATCCACGTTATGTTGAATTCGAATATATCATTAGGCGACCTTGCGGTTTATAATTGATGTAGTCGTACATTTTGATCTTCCATCATATATGAACATTTTACTCCACCATGTGAACATATATATTGTCGTCTACCATATGGACTAAATTTGAATCAATTTTTCCTTATTTGAATACGATTGTTGTAAAGTTATACAATAATTTAAATATTATCTTGATAACAAAAAGACATGCATATAGCAGTAATCATATTTCACTATGAACTACATGTACCATACGCTCTCCAATTCAAATATCTGTATCCATTTTATGTTGAATTCAAATCATAGTTCATTATTGGTCTAGGTAGCGAGATGTTCGGGATAATCTAAACCCTGTTTTCATACGTATAATTTTTGGCTAAATTGGGACAAGTTTTGGTATAAGCCTCTTGCAAAACCGGAGATTCTCTCAACAAGCCTCGTGGTTCCGAGAGGGAACGTGTCACCTTTGTGTGCGAAATGATATATGCTGCCTCCCCCCTGATTTTATATACAGAGGCAACATAGAACTATATGAGTGCCCTGTTAAATTTTGGAATTATTTCGGGTTCATTTGGCCTTTTTATACATTAATTGAGTTTCTGGACTTTTAATGTGCATAATCTAAATATGAATTGCATGCACATGCTCCGGTGCACCAAAGTGGGTTGAAAAATCACATGTGTGTCCTTAGTTGAATTTCTTGGTCCCATGGAAGAAATGAGAATGAAATTGAAACATCTGGGAGTCATGACTCTGCCGAGAACATCGAGAAACTTAGATTTTAAATTCATGTAAATCCAAAACTCGGCTGGAAATCATGAAACTTGGCATGGTGTCATGTCATGGCACTAACATGTTGTGGTAAAAATTGGGCCGATTTGGAAGCTCGTGGTTCTAAGAGGGAACATGCCACCTTTGAGTGTGAAACGATATACGCTGCCCCCCCTTGAGTTTCTTAACAAAGGCAACATAGAACTACATTAGTGCCATGTTAAATTTTGGAATTATTCCGGGTGCGTTTGTCGTTTTTTATACATTAATTGAGTTTCTGGTCATTTAATGTGCATAAGTCAAATGTGAACTACAAGCACATGCTCTCGTGCACCAAAGTTGGCTGAAAATCACATTTGTGTCCTCGGGTGAATTTCTAGGTCCCATGCAAGAAATGAGAATAAAATTAAAACATCTGGGCATCGTGGCTCGGCCGAGAACATTGGGAAACTTGGTTTCAAAATTCTTGTAAATCCAAAACACACCTGAAAATCATGAAACTTGGCATGGTGTCATGTCATGGTACTACCATGCCGTGGTAAAAAATTGGCCGAATAGGAACAAATTTTGGTATAAGCTTCTTGCAAAATGGAGCTTCTCTCAAGAAGGTTCGTGGTTCTGAGAGGGAACGTGTCACCTTTGAGTGTGAAATGATATACATTGTCCCCCTTGAGTTTATTTACAAAGGCAACATAGAACTACATGAGTGCCTGTTAAATTTTGGAATTATTCCGCTTCGTTTGGCCTTATTTACACATTAATTGAGTTTTTGGTCATTTAATGTGCATAATTCAAATTTGAACTACAAGCACGTGCCCCGTGCACCAAAGTTGGTTGAAAAATCACATTTGTGTCCTCGGGTGAATTTCTACTCCCATGCAAAAATGAGAATAAGATTCAAACATCCGGGCATCGTGGCTCGGTCGAGAACATTGAGAAACTTGGTTTTAAAATCATGAAACTTGGCATGGTGTCATGTCATGGTAGTACCATGCCGTGGTAAAAAAAATTGGCCGAATAGGAACAAATTTTGGTATAAGCTTCTTGCAAATCGGAGCTTCTCTCAAGAAGGCTCGTGGTTCTAGGAGGGAACGTGTCACCTTTGTGTGCATAATTCAAATTTGAAATACAAGCACATGTTCCAGTGCACCAAAGTTGGTTGAAAAATCATATGTGTGTCCTCGGGTAAATTTCTAGGTTCCATGCAAGAAATGGGAATGAAATTAAAAATTCTGGGCGTTGTGGCTGGGTTGGAAACATTGAGAAACTTAGTTTTTTAATTCATGTAAATCCAAAACACGCATGAAAATAATGAAACTTGGCTTGGTGCCATGACATGGCACCAACATGCTGTGGTAAATTTGCAGTCCGATTTGCGAAGGCGCACACATTAAATATCAACAGTTATTTTGGAACAAGTGCTGTCACGTTACAATCGGGAACACAAGTATTATTGAAACCGTGGGCGTTCTACTTACTAGTACCATTTACGTGCCGCCACGCGTCCCCATTTTTATTAGCTAGGAGGCGCCATGCAGGGTAGCTATTTGAGTACGAGAGGCGTGCGATCAGACCCCTGCACGTGCTTATCGGGAGGAGAGCCCTTTGACCTCCATCTGCCGTCCACCTCTCTCCCAAGGTATCCATTAATGGCGCCCGAGCCCCTGTTTAATGGCGTGGCTATGTCTCGCTCGACTAAGATTTAAGAGAGAGAAAAGAAAATCTGAAAGCACGGATCTTAATGTCCGATCCGACGGACCTATATAGCATCTACTGCGACTTATAGCAAGACTGATGAATATATAAGGACGATTTTTATTTTTTTGATCAAAGAAGGGCTTGCCCCTTCCGATTTTCATTACTGAAAGCCACCACAATTCACAAGAAGTTCAGCACAACTCCAGCCTAACACGAAGGACTAAAAGCTACGTACCAGATTGAAATCGCAACATCCCAAGAGTCCAACAAAGGCCAAACATCCGCGCTAGAACCCACCATTTCACAACCGACGACACAATCCACATCCTAAACTGATTATTACATCAAAAGAAACCAGGAAACTGAAGGAAGCCCAAAGCAACTAGAAGAACAAAGAACGCCAGGGTCGCCACAACAAGAGTTTTCTTCATTCCTGCCTCGCAACATTGATCTTCCACAGAAAGATAAGGATGATTAATTGTCTTACATAATTAGAAAGATAATTAAAAAGCCACATGCGGCTACGCCCGAAATACACAAGGGCAAAAGAAGAAGGACGACAAGGATCTGGCTCGCTGATCTCTACTTTCTTGATGCGTTGCTACAGGCTGCGGGAACTAGTCTCCGCGACGAGCAACGATGAGCTCTTTCGTGTCCTCAAGACGCTGCTTGAGAACATCCACGGATTCCTCCACCAGCCTTTGGCGCTCGTTGCGGATCATGTCATTCTCGTCCATAAGTTTCTTGACGATGACGCCGGTCCTCTTCAACAAGGCACTGGTCTCCTCCTGCTGGTCTACACTTCGGACGATCTTCTCCCTCAGCAGGTCGCGCTCGGCCCGGAGCCTCTCATTGCCCTCCCTTAGTTGCCGGATGACGCCTGTCGGTGTCAAAACCGGCGGATCTCGGGTAGGGGGTCCCAAACTGTGCGTCTAGGCGGATGTTAACAGGAGACAAGGGACACGATGTTTTTACCCAGGTTCGGGCCCTCTCGATGGAGGTAAAACCCTACTCCTGCTTGATTAATATTGATGATATGGGTAGTACAAGAGTAGATCTACCACGAGATCGAGAGGCTAGACCCTAGAAGCTAGCCTATGGTATGATTGTTCTTCGCCCCACGGACTAAAACCCTCCGGTTTATATAGACACCGAATAGGGCTAGGGTTACACAGTCGGTTACAAAGGTAGGAGATCTACAAATCCACATCGCCAAGCATTCCATCCACGCCAAGGAATGTCCCATCCGGAAACGGGACGAAGTCTTCAATATTGTATAATCAAATTCCAGGAGTCCGGCCGAAGGCTATAGTCCGCTATCCGGACACCCCTAATCCAGACTCCCTCAGTAGCCCCTGAACCAGGCTTCAATGACGACGAGTCCGGCGCGCATATTGTCTTCGGCATTGCAAGGCGGGTTCCTCCTCTGAATACTTCATAGAAGATTTTGAACACAAGGACAGTGTCCGGCTCTGCAAAATAATTTCCACATAACACCGTAGAGAGAATAATATTTACACAAGTTCAATCTGGCGGCGTATTCCGCAAAGATGACATCACACCACAGCCAAGCCTTTATTCAATCGCTTTTACCGTCCAACCTCGGTAGCGTTTAGCGAGGCGGTTTCCTTGGCACGCCTTGTCAAAGCAGTAGATCGTGTCCCCTTATTCCGGGATTCTCATAACACGGGCGTGGGTAACCCAATCGTGCTCGCTGCACGCCTCCTCTATCAAAGGCGAGTCCCGAACGGTCACGGGAGGGCTCTCGGTATTCAACCTCTTTATAAAGAGACCAAGGCCCCGCTCCTTTTCTCAATCTCCATCGAATCCGCCTCGCTCGAGTTCCAACACCCAAAGCTCCAGATTCAGCGCTTGGACCTTCGATGATGTCCGCTCCGACCTCCAAGGCCGGTGGATGCCTTCCTCCATCACGGAAGAAGACGTCCTAAAGCTAAGAGATGCCAGGTATCTAACCGGCAAAATCTCGCATAGGCTGCCTGCTCAAGGGCAGGTTATTCCCACTCCCAAGCCTTGTGAAAGCGTGGTGTTCGCGTCTCACTTCCTTCAGGGGCTAAGCTTCCCGACGGACCCCTTCATGAGAGGGCTCATGTTTTATTATGGGCTGGAATTTCACGACTTGGATCCGGAGTCCATCCTCCACATCTCATCGTTCATCGTCGTGTGTGAAGCCTCCCTCCGCATTACCCCTCACTTCGGATTATGGCTCAAGACCTTCAAGGTGGAGCCGAAGATGATCAAGGGGCAACAGGCAGAGTGCGGAGGGGCTGTTATAAGCAAGAATGCTGACGCTCCATGGCCCGAGGGCTCTTTTCAAGATGAGCTCGGCCTATGGCAACAAGAGTGGTTTTATATCACAGCTCCCAGGGGCACCAAATGGGTGGCGCCACCTGCCATGCGCTCGGGTCCTCCACCGCGGCTTGCGTCATGGGTCAATAAAGGGCTTGACTAGGGGCCGTCCAAGGACGCGCCCTTGTTGCAGGGCCGTATTCGAGACCTCCTAGAGAGAGAGATCAATCTGGTTGTAGTAGCGCAAGTCATGCTGATTCGTTGCATCCTGCCTGCAAATGTCGCCCCCTCCGCCCGTGGGAGTTCAATCCGGAGGGACCACGAGCTCTCCAACATTTTATGGGCACAACGCCCGTGGAGATGTACAAACTGTTCTTCGGATCACAAGCAATGTGCCCGGACTTGACCGAGGATGCAGGTCTGAGCTGCAATCGCCCGGATGCTCAACTAAGTAGTCCCGTACCCGGACACGCTATCCGTATATTTATCATAAACTTGCCCTTAAAAGAGTTATCCCCTAAACAGGAGTGGATAGCGAAAGCAAAACTGATCAGGTGTCCGGCCCCCCTCCCTGAGACCACGACGGATCCCGTGTTAACCAAGATGCTGGAGGCTGCGCCTTCAGAAGAAGGCGAAGGGGGGAACAAGGAAGCTGTTGTGTCCACGAAGGAGGTTATCAAGCAAGGAGGGATCGAGAATCCCTCCATCCAAGGGGAGAAGAGGACCGCCTCTGAAGATCCGGAGACCAAGGCCTCAAAGCGCGGGAAGAAATCCTCGCCAGAGGGTCCTGCGCCGGAAGATGCCCCGGCCGCATTATTTCCCCAAGGAGATCAGCCCTCCAGCAAGCCGTAAGTAGAGAGGGGAGTTTTTTCTAAAATAAGAGACATCCCTATTTTATCTCTGAAGATGACCGAAATTTTACCTTGTAGTTCGGATCTCAGCCCTTCTCAGCAAAGCTCGTCTTCGGGGGATCTTCGTCCGGAGATGATGGAGAGCGGAACGCCTCCCCCTGCCGTACCGCCCAGCGAGGCGGACGATCCTGAGGTGTCGTCACGGAGGGTTTCCCCGAATCCGGCAGGGGTGGAGGGCGGTTGTAGGGCCCCCCAGAGCCCTCCATGTCCGGCCTTCGAAAAAGGCCATCAGACGAGTCCGGCACCTCCTGGTGCACGGTCGGAGGAGTTGAAGGGTCTGCTCGGGCGAGTGTCTATCTCAGAGGATCACCGTGCATTGATGGGTATGGTGATTGAAAAGATTTCGTCCGTGGAAAGCGGGTTGTACGAGGCCGCCAGGAATTTATTGACGGGTTTTGAGGTACGTGCAGTGATGTACCTTTTGATGGTTCCGCATATATAAGATGCGCCCTGTGTAGATAGTAACCCCTGAGACTCGGTGCGTTGTCAAAAATGACGGCCTGCCGAGGATCATAATCCCAGCTATAATATGCCGCCCTTCCTATGTAGGCGGCGGATCGTCCGGTGGCTAGCCGGACTGATGAATTTGCCGAACTAAAGCGGCAACTTGACGTGGCGGATGCCAACATCGCGCTTGTCAATAAGCGGCTGGATGGGTCACAAGGTATGCAGTTTCTCCGCGGACACCTAGTAAGGGAGCTTGATGCCCGTGCCTTACAACATGTATGCTTGATGCAGATGGTGCCGCTGCCATGGAGAATCTTCGGGCGGAGCTTGCCCGAGCCAAGGAGCAGGCCAGAAAAAGTGATGCGGCTGCCTTAAAGGCGGCCGAAGAGCTAAAAGCCGAACAGGCTGCTCACTGCCGAAGCAAAAAGGAAATGGCCGAAATGGCCGTGAAGTTGAAGAATGCTACCGACCGCTGTGAGCTTCTTGAAAAAGAAGGTCGAGTGGAGCAAAAGGACCTGAAGAAGGCCACCACCGAGGCCAAGGATGCTTGCTCTGCGATGAGAGCTATGAAGGAGGAGCTACGTCAGGCCGGAGATATCGCGGCTGGAAAGCCCTTTCTGCTGCAGAGGAAGTTCATGGATCCTAAATATGCTCAGTTGGGCCGGCTGTGGAGTAGTGAGGATGCTTATCTGGACTTGGCGGCGAGTGCATGACGCGCCGAACACTTCGGAGATCAAAAGGATCACGAGATGGAGGAGCTTTTTTGGTCGCAGTTCCATAGTCCGGAGCGTCCACTTCCATTAACCGATCGTTTGGCCGAATGGGCGGAGCTGAATAGGTTGTCCGGACTTGCCATGAAGAATGTCGTGACTCATTTGTGCCGAAAAGGCCTGAGCCGAAGAGTTATTTTGGCTTGGTGCAGCAATTACTTGGTGCGGTGCCGCATATCAAAGCAATGAGGCGGTCAGCATGCATAGAGGGTGCGCGGATGGCTCTTGCCTGTGTCAAGACATACTGGGCAAAGATGAAGGCCACCGATGTTGCATCCCAAGATTCGGACGGAAGCCGAGTAATTCGCCGAGCACTATTTTCGGGGAAGTTCTCTGAGCGCTCATTTAATTGAGACGCAGTGCTCGAAGGATATTATGTTAGAATAACATGTATTATTGTGAAACAATGTTTCGATGGAATATAAAAGCTTTTTATACTTGTGCCTTCAAGAATTAAAAATACCTCATGTGCGGACGTTAATGTATATATGTATATAACCTGAAAGATGGCAGTCTTTGGCTTCAGCCCCCACGCATATAATGCGGGGGTGTTTGCAGAAAACGCATTTTCACACTTGATCCAACGTCTTGGTCCTACAAAGGAGGTGATAGCGCAGCAAACTAGGCAACAGGACTATAATGCTTTATCACTTTCACTTAGCTATTGGAGTTCGACAGTGGGGCTACTATATAGCCCCTAGGGGCACCGCGCTCACCCGAATTCGGGGCGCGTATGTGCCTGGCCGGGAAGCGGCCCTTCGTCAATGCGGAGGAATTCTAAAGATTCCAACGGGTCATCGAGTGGTTGACTAGTCTCACGCTATATCATGACAGTCAGTTTTCGGCTTTCTCTACTGAGGTGCTCCCTGGCGAACCGGGGCACAATCACGATAGTTCTCCGGTGCCGCGTTAGCCGATAGAGCGGAACGTAAGGCAGCAAAACACAGGAGCCGGGCAAACCCAACATTTGACCAAAGACATGATTCGGAGCTGATGCATATAAGGCCTAACTCGAGACGCCGAACACTCCCTAAGGTATTCGATCTTTATGAAAACGGATCGAACAATCGCCCTTGGTAAAAAGCCCCTGGTGTCCAGGTACGCGTGAAATTCTGATGTGGCCTATGCCAGAATGCCGGCCTCCTCCTCGGTTATAGCAAGAAACCGGGGGATGTGTATCAACAAGAGACAGTGAAAAAGGTTTACGCAGGGTCTTAATCTGAAAAGAATTCTTGCAACGGGTCCCTTCTGCACGTCTGCTGTCAAGGCATCCGCATAATTTTCCGGACTCAAGGAACCCTCGATGTTTCCCTTTAATGAGATGATGCCGCGTGGACCGGGCATTTTAAGTGTAAGAGATGCATAATGCGGTATTGCGTTAAAGCGGGCGAAAGCTTCGCGTCCCAATAGTGCTTGATAGCTACTTGTAAATGGGGCGAGGTGGAAGGTTAACTTTTCGCGGCGGAAGTTGTCGGGTGAGCCGAACACAACTTCTAGCATTAGAGAGCCCGTACAATGGGTATATGGGCCTGGCATTACCCCTTGAAAGGAAGTGTTGCTATGGTGAAATTTGGTTGGGTCTATCCCCATAATGCAGATTGTGTCCTGATATAGCAGGTTTAGATCACTGTCGCCGTCCATTAGGACTTGTGAAAATTGGAGTCCGCCAATTATCGGATCTAATATCAAGGCAGTCCAACCTGCGTTTCGTACACTTCTAGAGTAATCCCGATGGTCAAACGTGATTGGTTTTAACAACCAAGCGAGGACTCCTCCGGGATAGGCCGTGCAGCGGCGTGCCTCTATGGGCGCCGCTCTATTTTTCCCTTTTGTCACGTGAAGTGAGTTCACTGTTTTGATTTCTTGTGGGAAATTCTTTTTGTTTTCCGGTGCTCTTCTTTTGGGGTTCGCCATCGTCCTCGCTTGGTGTGTCGAGCCCTTGTGTTCGGCGTTGAGTTTGCGGATCGCTTGAAGACCCAACAATCTCTGTGGGTGTGGTTTGCGGGCTTCCAGAATCTTGTGGATTTGGCTTATCTTGTCCAAGATTTTTTTAAGTTAGATAGCTCGTCCCTGTTATCCTTAAGGGGCAGCTTTTTATGATTCTGCCGAGAGCTTTTGAATCCGGCGTTGATCGCCGTGCTCTTCGGCTGTTTCCCTTGGTCCGATTTGGTCCTTGCTGCGTCGTGGTTTCCCATTTCCATCCACGACTTGGATGTACTTGGGTCGCTGGTGCTGCATCTTGCTAGCCAGCTATCCTCTCCACGCAAAAGCGGGTCATGAGGCTTGTTAATGCGGCCATTGTTCTTGGCTTTTCTTGGCCGAGGTGTGCAGGTGAGCCATTCGTCTCGGACGTTGCGTTTGAAAGCTGCTAAGGCTTCGGCGTCCGGACAGTCGACTATTTGGTTCTTTTTAGTAAGGAATCTGTTCCAAAATTTCCGGGCTGACTCTCCGGGTTGTTGAGGTATGTGACTTAAATCGTCGACATCCGGAGGTCAGACATATGTCCCTTGAAAATTTGCCCGAAAAGCGTCCTCGAGCTCCTCCCAACTTCCAATGGTGTTTTCGGGAAGGCTTTTAAGCCAATGTCGGGCTGGCCCTTTGAGCTTGAGGGTAAGTATTTTATGGCGTGGAGATCATCTCCTCTAGCCATGTGTATGTGGAGGATGTAATCCTCAATCCAGACTCTAGGGTCTGTTGTTCCGTCGTATGCCTCTATGTTTACGGGCTTGAATCCCGCTGGAAATTCATGATCCAGCACCTCATCGGTGAAACATAGGGGGTGTGCGGCACCCCTATATTTAGGTGTACCATGATGTTCGGATACTTGATGTGTTGCCTTGCTTACTAGAGCTTGCTTTCTTGGCCCGTAGATAGATCTAACTGGGCCATCTTTTTTATGTGAATCCTTTTGCGGATCGCGTGCGGCTTGTGTCTTGGCGCCGTCACGCTCTTTGTTTGCCATGGGGTCGCCCATCCGACCGGGTGGCCTCCTTGTTTTTGATTGTGGGGCTCTACGGCCTCCTCATCAAATTCGGGCAGTAGTTTTCGCTTTGGGTAGCTCTTTGTTCGGGCGATCGTCGCCGTATTTGTCTCATGATGTTGAGTACTTTGCTCCATCTGATTACGAGTGCATCTTCCGCTGTTTTGAGCTTCGCTTCGCTTTTTCGAGCTACGTCTTTGTGGCGGCGAGCCTTTTGTGGAGGTTCTTCGCTCCGGCAACTTGTCCGGCGTGAGATCGTCCGACTATTATCTTTGCTGGGGACGGGTTGTTTATCCAGATTGTCCTGTTCGGACGGTTGCTCGATAGCATGTTCGTCGTCCACCGGTTCACCCTGCTCTATAGCTGGGTCTGTATGGCTGTTGTCTTTGTCGAGGCGGGACTTTGAGCGGCACTTACGTCGCCGTTTTGACTGCTTTTCGATGGAGCGATCCTTCGTAGCGTCCCGTTGTTCCTCGTTGCCGCTTCCTTTAGGTGTGTCCACCATGTATACATCGCGAGATGAGGTGGTTCTCCAGTGCCCTATAGGTGCTGGTTCATGCTCCTCCCCTACATCGTCGTCCATACCGTCGATGTCTTCGGAGTCGAAGTCGAGCATGTCGGTTAAATCATCGACAATGGCTACGAAGTGGGTGGTGGGTGGGCTTTGAATTTCTTCGTCGTCCGCATCCCAACCTTCCTGACCATAATCCGGCCAGGGCTCTCCTGATAAGGAGAGAGACTTTATTGAATTCAGGATGTCGCCAAAGGGCGAGTCCTGAAAGATGTCCGCGGCAGTGAATTCCATGATCGGCGCCCAATCGGATTCGATTAGCGGGGGCGCGGAAGGCTCGGAGTCCGGAGAGGAGTCCGGCACCTTGGAGTCACGAGCTTCGCAAAGGACGGGGTAGGTGTACGGCTCAATCGCCGTAGAGATCGCAGCCCCGAGGCGGTGTCCAGCCACCCGTCCTCGATCGGCGCAGTCGGCTCCGAGCTAAAGGTCGGAGCGGACACTGGTGCGGCCTCCAGGACACTGTTCGGCAGCAGAGCTAGATCATGCCCCTCCTGACAGTGCAGCGTGCTTGGCTGTGGCTCGAACCCGTCGTAGATCAAGTCTCCGCGAACGTCACCCGTGTAGTTCAGACTTCCAAATCTGACCTGATGGCTAGAGGCGTAGCTTTCAATCTGCTCCAGATGGCCAAGCGAATTGGCCCGCAGTGCAAAGCCGTCGAATACGAAGATCTGTCCGGGGAGAAAAGTCTCACCCTGGAGCACATCATTATTGATGATCGGAGGAGCCATCGGGCCTAAAGATGACGACACAGAGGAACTCTCAATGACAGCACCAATGTCGATTGTCAAACCGGGCGGATCTCGGGTAGGGGGTCCCGAATCGTGCGTCTAGGCGGATGGTAACAGGAGACAAGGGACACGATGTTTTTACCCAGGTTCGGGCCCTCTCGATGGAGGTAAAACTCTACTCCTGCTTGATTAATATTGACGATATGGGTAGTACAAGAGTAGATCTACCACGAGATCAGAGAGGCTTAACCCTAGAAGCTAGCCTATGGTATGATTGTTGTTCGTCCTACGGACTAAAACCCTACGGTTTATATAGACACCGTATAGGGTTAGGGTTACACAGAGTCGGTTACAATGGTAGGAGATCTACATATCCGCATCGCCAAGTTTGCCTTCCACGCCAAGGAAAGTCCCATCCGTACACGCGACGAAGTCTTCAATCTTGTATCTTCAAAGTCCAGGAGTCTGGCCGAAGGCTATAGTCCGGCTATTCGGACACCCCCTAATCCAGGACTCCCTCAACGCCGGTAGCCTGTTCAAACGAGGCTTTCACGTCATCCTGCAACCTCGCCAAGCCGAAGATCTGATCCATCTGGCTATGGAAGATCGCATGCATGCGCCTGTAACAGTCGTCGCCTGCCCGCGAGAAATTTTCCCAGGTCGCCGCGGCGTGGCGGGACATCTCTGCTGCATTCATGGCGCGGCGGGACATCTCTGCTGCTTCCGCGGCGTGGCCGGACCAGTCTGCTGCATCGACATCATGGGCGGGACCTCCGTCTTGCTTCAGCGGCACGGGACCTTCTGTGGTTGCTACTTCGCTGGGCGGATATGTCGGCTGCTCTCGCAGCGAGGCGGGACATCTCTCGTGCTTCCGCTTCCATGCTCGCCTCTCCCTGGTGGCAATCTGTCGACCCAAAACTCACGCTGGCCATGGCAGACGCAAGGGAAGGATGCTGAATGACTTGTTTGTTTTTGTGGATGAGGAGTTGAGGAGGAATGTGAAGTCATCTTGGCATACTAGTATTTATAACCGAGTACTAATACGCTCCTGAGTGGGAAACCGTTTAGGTTGTGATCGGTGTGAACAGGTTTGGAATTCAATATAGCGTGGTACTAATACGCTCCTATGTGGGAAACCGTTTAGGTTGTGATTGGTGTGAACAGGTTTGCAATTCAATATAGCGTGGAGTAATTTGGAATGTGACGAGACGCAAGCTCAAAATTTATTGACGGTTCTAGTTTCGAAGTGCGGCACTATTCCGGATGGAGTACTTTTTCTACTCCCTCCTTTACGGTTTTATAGGGCTTATCTCAAAATTTTAGATTTTCCATTTTATAAGGCTCAATTTGGTTGTTCCCCAACACATGTTCAGATTCCAAGGTGCATTAAATCATTGCATGCAAGTATTAAGAGAAAATTGACCAATGCATGTACTTTATGCATGCATGCATTGCAATTAATGCATTGATAAACATAATTTTTTGAGAAAAACAAGAGCATTAATTAGGTGCTTTTGCAAACTACAAAAAATATTCCACCACTCACCACAAACCGGAAAGGAGGGAGTACTGCTGTGTACGTGCAATAACTGGCACCATCGTATACATATCTTACGGTTAATGGGGCGTTCGACAGGAATAGCCGCGTGGCGAGCTCTAGGCTAGTCCTTTTTCAGACGCATTAAACCTATCTCTCGGGACTTCTCGCACGCACCATCGTGCCACCCACAAAAACTTGTACTCTGAGTTTAGTAGTACGTTATACAGGAAGAGAAGAGGTGCACGCACGCACTCGTCCTCTCACACACGCATTTGTTTTTTTCTCGAAAAGGAGGATGATGACCCCCGGCCTCTCGTGATCTGGGAGTCACACACGCATCTGTAGCTACGAATTGTAGTGTTCTGAACCATCCGATTGGCTCTATCATGGATGTACCTATATACTAAAACATGTCTAGATACATCTATATTTTGACAAATGGAAGGCATGTATTGTGGAGCGGAGGGAGTGCTTGTCATCAAAATGGATAAAAGGGACGTATCTAGAACTAAAATACGCCTACATACATCTCCTTTTATCCATTTTGATGACAAGTAGTACTTCTTACCCAAAGGAACTTTATATTCAATGAGACACAAAATATCCGTTCATTTGTTGGAAATTACTGATCCGATGTCGAAGTAATTGCTGCATCGCCACCAAAACCCACCATTTCTTAAGCTAAAGTAGACCAAGGTAATCCCTATATTAGCATATTACTAAGATAAACAGAAGGCACTGTCGAAACATTTAGGACGTGAGCTTGTCAATCTGAATGTGGAGGGACACAAGCTTAGCCCCGCCGCAGCTTGGGCGTAATCACAAGAAGGTCAGCTCCTGCACAGACGTCGCCGGGATCCTTGCTGCTTGTCACCTCCATTTCCACCTTGACGGCGTCGGTCGTGCCTTTGGGCTCCCCCGGCGGGCCGTTCGCCCATAGCTTGGCCAAGTAGTGCGGTAGTGGGGATGCCCCCGCTCTGATGCAGATGACCGACACGGCGATAGGCGCACCGATGTCGAGCACGCTGCCGACCAAGAAAAACGCGCGGTAGTCCTCCTCCGCGAACAGCAAGAGCCGTGGCTCCGACAGTGGCACTTGCAGCTGGAGCACCTTGCCGTACTGGATCCTGTGCACGGGCATGGGATGCGCGGTGCTGATGTGGTGGTAAGCGCGTGGCGGCGGGCGCCCGTAAATGAGCAGACGCACGGGCATTTGCAGGGCGCGAGTGGACACACGCTCTGGTGATCAGCGAGCTTGTGGTAAGTGACGTAGAGCCCACAGCCTTCGTGCAGGCACTCCATCCACATCGACGGAAGGACGGAGTCCACCGCCGTGTTCCGCATGTCGAAGCCACCGGGCCGCACTTCCGCATCGCCGCTAGTTCCTGTGGCGCCGACGCGGCAGTCCGCAGCCAGTGCCCTCCCTTGCACTTCTGAAATCAATCCAACGGTACATCAATCAAGAAACCTGCACCTTGCTCAATCAGCCGAGCAGACGAGGTGTATTGAACCTCATACACTGGAGGCGTCAAGTGGCGGAGGCACAAGGCGATGGAGCACGGTGAGGTCCATCGAGACCTTTGAGAGCTCCATCGTGGAGTCCTATTCCTGTTCGGGTCTGCATGATCTCGCCCTCCTCGTGCACAACCATCTCTCGACTTGGGCCGGGTATTACAAAGCTTACCGTCACATATTTTATACTCCTCCGTTCCTAAATGTACTCCCGTTGAATTACTTGTCTCGGAAATGGATGTATCTAGAACTAAAATACGTCTAGATACATCCATTTTCATGACAAGTAAGGCTAACCATAGTGGGAGTAACATAAGTAGTATCATGCACTTGGGACTCGCAAACATGCTTATGTGGCAGGCAATTAAATAAGAGAGAGATGGTTATAGTAACATAGGTAGATACCGTAACATAATAAATATGGTGCTACTATGTGTCATGCATGGCAATAAATTGGACCATCTATGATACTACTAATCTATGATACTATGCACTATAGAGGTACTCCCTCCGTCCCATAATGTAAGACATTTTTTGACACTACACTAGTAACGTATGCATGTTACTAGTCTAAGTTACTCCCCACTATGACCAGCCTAATTCCGAATGGAGGGAGTAAGTCTTTATAGAGATTTCACTAGGTGGACTACATACAGAGCAAAATGAATGAATCCACACTTAAAATGCATCTATATACATCCGTATGTAATTCATAATGGAATCCTACAAAGACTTATAATTTAGGAACGGAGGGAGTACTACTTCAAGGTGCATTAAATCAACACATGCAAGTACTATCAAAAGAAGAGTCACGTCATGCATGCATGCGTTGTAATTAATGCATCGGTAAACGCAAATTATTGAAATATATCGAGTGCAGTGCTTTGATGTGTCGCGTCAACTCGTATATCAACGAGAAGTTTGATTATCCTCTCCCTCACAGACTTAACTACACCTGCCTTTGGCTGTATGACAGGTTGGCCACACACCTGTCGGGCCCACCTGTCATACACGCAAAGACAGGAGCGTCCCTCCCTCGCCCATGAGCGTGGTGGCTGGCAAGAATAGGAGAAGCTTTCGCTACACGCTCTCCCTCCCGCACGCGGTGGACATGCAGCAGTTCAATCGGTGTCAGATGGCCAGAAGCATACTGTAGTACTCCTCCAGTGCAGTAGTACACCATCATTGTTCGACTTCCCGAAGAGGCGAAGAGCTAAGCGCAGCTTGGATGCTCGTGTGGCAGTTTCATGTGTAGAGTAGTCTAGATAGCGTGTACCGTGCCTGTAAGCTTAAAATCGTTGGGGTCGGCTCCATGCTATGTGGTCGTCTCGAAGTTTTTTTTAAATTAAAATAGTCTTCTGGCCCTACCTGTCACCCTGGTGATTGTAGTTTGCACGCTCATCAGGTCAAGACAGGAATATATATTTTAAGTTTTTTTTTAAAAGGGGGACTCCCCGGCCTCTGCATCAAAACGATGCATACGGCCACATATATTTTAATTTGTGGTGGGTAAATGTTAGAGGTTGCAGCAAATATATTGTACATTGCGGGTATTTCAGCCAAGTTTAGAGGCAAGCATGTGGGGCCAGTGCTATGATGTGTCATATCAACTCATAGAACGAGGAGAAGCTTGATTTTACTACACGCCTTCTCCCTCGCCCATGTCTTTGTTGCTATAAGCGAGGACATGCTTTTGCTTAGTAGTACTTCTACAACAAGCTATCCGTCGCTTCGCGGTGGGCGGACATCTACGTGATGGATTCGACCTTTGTAGAAGCAATAGTAGTAACATCATTCTTCGTCTTCTCAAGAGGCGAAGAGCCAAGCGCAAACCGAACTTTGCGATTCTGCGAACATTGAGCACGCATATAGCCGTGCTCTTGCATGAGACAAAATTGCTATGTGAGCCCACTATTGTACTAGTACGCATAACTACTTGCTAGTATAGCCTCGTAAACCAGAAAGGAGTATTTGCCCTTCTAGAGATTTCAACAAGTGACTAGACTACACCGAGACGGAATTACATATGGAGCAAAATGAGTGAATCTGCACCGCAAATAAATACGTACTAGTTCTATCGTTTTCCTCTCCGAGGTGCACAATATTGAGTATACTGACTAGTCTCTTTTTGAAACGCATTTACGTTGTTTTTTTTGACACAATACAGATGCAAGCGCTCATATACACGCGCATACACTCACCCCTATGAACGCACACATACGACACTATCATCTTGAAATTTATGAAGTCACCATAGGCACCTCGCCGCCGACGGGTCCATAGGTGCTTGAATGCCAAGGAGGAAGAGGGTAGCGGTTCCCGAGACGTTGAACGGTCAATGATGCATCCTCAATTACATGCAGAGGGAATTAATTGGAGAAGCAGACTAGAGCCAGCACGATGTGAATGCAACAGAGTTTGGACTCTCATATAATAAAGGCGCTCCACCACTACAATCCATCTACTTCCAAGTCTTTGCGCAACACTGCTCACTCCAATACAAGACCAAGTGACCAGAAGCCACAAGCACCTATGGAGGCGATGGACGCGAGCGGCAGTCGGCTGTGCCAAATCATCCAAGGTGTCGGCTCATGCCCCGCACCACCATAGCGCTTCATGTGCCGGGCGATCGCAGTATCGTAGCCCTCACCGACGCCGGTTTCGCCTCTCGCACGGACGACATGATGGTCAACTCCATCTGCAAGTTCACCGCCGTCAAGAAGCGCGCAGACGACCTTGCCGTACTGCTCCAACCCGCGCGCCCAGGCTCCTCATTGCCTGCCACCCTCATCGGCCTACATGGTGACGAACTCTTTCAAGCCCAGGTGGCCCAGCAAGTGCCGGAGGTCGCGACGAAGAAAGTGCACCTCGAGGCTGCTGGCCGCCAAGCTACCGCCATGCAAGGAACCGTCGACCTGCACATCGACGTCACGAGGAAATCGTCTACATAGGCCACTACAAGGCAAGCGAGGACAGAAAAGGCGTTGGCCTTCTTCCGGTGGCTGGAATCTTTGGACGCCATTGTTCGGAAGCACGTCGACCAGCCACGAAAGCCGCTGCTACTTAGGCGCTGCTCGGTGGGCCGGCACCTTGAGTCGAGGAGGTGGACGTCGTCGATGGATGCATCTCTTCTTCTTGCCTCCTGTAACCAGCAATGCATCGCCTCGTGGCCTTAATGTTTTATTAGTATAGTACTCCCTCCGTTCCCAAATATAAGTATTTCTAAAGATTCCAACAAGTGACTACTACATACGGAGCAAAATGAGTGAATCTACACTCTAAACTATGTCTTCATACATCTGTATGTTGTATTCCATTTGAACTAGTATTTAAAAAGGCTTCTATTTATAAACGGAGGGAGTATATGGCATTTTTATTCCAACAATGAACGTTTTCACTACGAGGTGGGGTCATGATTGACCAAACCCACCCCACCCACCGGGCGTCGGTCGAGTTTAGAATTAGAAGAGAGAAACGAGGGAGGAGAGCTAGCTGTAGCACGGACGCTGTTGTCAGATGGGACTCGTGTTTATAGAATAGGAGTACTGAGTGATGAATTCATGTACCTGGGGTAGGGTCATAGACCTGCCCAAAGGTACCCTCCACAAGGACACTCGCAAGAGAAGCAGCCCTTCCAGTCGGCCTGGTAGGTTTCCACTCGACAGATTCAAAGACACTCGACTATGAAGACCCACTCGACCACCAAGAGTCCAAGAGCCACTCGGTGCCCAAACGGTCTGTAGTTAAATAGTCTTTATGATCTTAATGACACTTTATGTAAGGCGTTACCAGTGACGCCTAGCTTTAACGCACCTTAAACCCTCTACTACGTGGGCTGGCTGGGGTCCTGACGCACTCTATATAAGCCACCCCCCTCCACAGGTAGAAGGGTTCGCACCCCTGTAACACATACGCATATAATCCAGTCGACCGCCTCCGGGCTCCGAGACGTAGGGCTATTACTTCCTCCGAGAAGGGCCTGAACTCATAAATCCCTTGCGTATACAACTACTCCATCGCTAGGATCTTGCCTCTCCATACCTACCTCCTATTCTACTGTCAGACTTAGAACCACGACAGTTGGCGCCCACCGTGGGGCAGGTGTTCTAGCGATTTGTTGGAAGAGTTGGGATTCTTTCGATCTCCTACATCATGGTTTCAGGTGGAGTTCTGGTCGACGACCACGAGATCCGTCTCGGTGCGCTCACGTTCGTCGCCGACGATTGCGCTTGGCTTCAGGAGGCTCCACTGACGGCGGACGCGCCTCCCGTCCGCTGGGCGACGACTTTCAGCGTGTCCGCGGCGTCCTCCTGCGGCAACCGTCGACCCAGTATGGGTCGGCTCCTGTGCCGTCTTCACTCCCAGTCTCCCGCCGGCGCAAGCGTTCCGGTCGGTCGAGGCTTCAGCGGTGGGTGAGGCATGCAGTGGCCCGCCAGTCGGCCACCCCCCAAGTCGCGGCGATCGAGCCCGACGAATCTCTCTACGGCCTGTTCGACTGGCTCCGCAGAGACTGCATCCGAATGCGATAGCAGTGACCCAGCGACAGAGGTTCTGATGGTCGATGGACCATGCAGTCCCCCCGGATTCACCCGCACCAACGAAGGTGACGGTGGAGGCGATCCGGAGCAAGCCCACGAAGAGTACCTGCCCGAGCCCCTCACTTCGCTCCAGAGGGAGGAGCTTCGCCGCCGGAACATGGATGCACTCCACACTCCTATCATCGGAGAAACCCCCGAGGCCCAGGCCTTGGAGGACGCGCGCTTGGCTAGCCGAGCGCACTCGGCTGGAGAATCTCCAGCGAATACTCGACGAAACGCGACCAAGGGTTCCAGAATCCGATCGACGTCGGCTCTTTCAACCGCCAACTCAGGTATATCAAACTCCGATTCAGAATTTAGCAATGCCGCCCAGATAGCGATCAATTCAGCCTTCCCAATGGAGGCGGGTAGAGGTTTGCAAAGAATCGAGGATCTGCTCCGGGCGGCAGGAGATCAAAACTCAGTTGTATCCCAGTCGCGGAACAGGGATCATAGCCGATCCGTCGCTGTGAATTCAGTCCAGTCGGCCCATAGTCCGAGATCGCCCCCGAGGCGTGAGGAACGTGGGGGCCGGCGTGATGATCAATACAAGGGTCGCGGCGGTATGAGCACCGATTCGATCGCAACGATCGACGCCGAGTGCCCACTCCTCCCCAAGGGGTGGATCATACGCTCCTCGGTAGCAGACGACAGACGCCAAAGACAAGTGTTGGGCGAAGAGTTCCGGTCGACCCTGTGGAACCGTGCTTTGATGCGAGATCTATTATCGTTCAAGGTTTGGTCGACAGAACAGAGCTCACCGAGACGGCCATGATAGAGATGTTCCTTCCAAAGAGCAGAGTTCGTGTCTCGGGACCAGAGTGTTTCAGCGAGCCATCGAGCCGCGGTGATTCCTCCCAACTTCAGGTTGGCGATCGAGTCGATAAGTTCATCGGTGAATCCAAGCGACACTTGGCTTGAAGATTACCGAGTGGCTGTTCAGATCGGCGGTGGCAACGATGAAGTAGCCATGAAGCATTTGCCTCTTATGTTGGAGGGTTCAGCCAGGCGTGGCTGAATCGATTAGCACCCAAAGAAGATTTACACTTGGGAAGATCTTGCCTGAGTGTTTGTCAGGACATTTGAAGGAACTTGCAAACGACCAGCAGGATTGACGGAGTTGCAGTCGTGTGTGCAAAAGTCGAGTGAAACCTTGAGAGATTATATCCAGAGGTGGATCACTTTGCACCACACAGTTGAGAATGTGTCTGACCACCAGGCAGTCTGTGCCTTCAAAGAAGGTGTCAAGAAACGAGAGTTGAGTTTGAAATTTGGTCGAACCGGAGATATGACCCTCAATCGGATGATGGAGATTGCCACCAAGTATGCAAATGGTGAAGAAGAGGATCGGCTCGGAGTGGTAAGTATAAATCGGCCGCCAATGAGGCGGCGGAGGAAATTCCAATCGGAAGCGAAGCAAAGCCGAGCCACCGCTCCGGAGAGGCCTTGGCCGTGACCCTGTGAAAGTTCAAGAAACCCAAGGGTCCTTGGAACCCCAAGAAGGTGAAAGACCAGGATGGAAACGACGTGTTGGATTTGCCATGTCATATTCATACAAAGAAAGATGAAGAGGGTAAACTCATTTACCCGAAACATACCACTTTCGGCGATTGTCGGCTCTTGATTCAGCGGTTCCAAGGGAAACAGCTCAAGGATAAGGATAAGGAAGCAGACAAAGTTGAGGACGGAGATGACGGTGATGGTGGATATCCCTGTGTCAATTCCACCTGATGATTTTGTCGACCTCGAAAGCAAAAAGTCGATTGAAGGTTATCAATCGGGAAGTGAACTTGGTTGCTCCGTGACTCCCAATTATCTGAAATAGTCCTGCACCGCCATCACATTCGACCGGTCGATCACCCGACGCACATTACCACCCCTGGGAGGCAAGCATTGGTGGTCGACCCAGTTGTTGAGGGCACTCGACTTACCAAAGTCCTGATGGACGGTGGTAGTGGCCTGAACATATTGTACGCGGAGACGTTGAAAGGGATGGGCATTCCGATGTCCAGACTCAGTACCAGTAACATGAGCTTCCACGGAGTCATTCCTGGAAATAAGGCTGAATCACTCGGCCAAATTGCTCTTGATGTAGTTTTTGGTGATTTGAAGCATTTCCGAAAAGAAAAGTTGACCTTTGAGGTCGTGGATTTCCAGAGCGCTTATCACGCTATTCTGGGAAGGCCAGCTTATGCACGTTTCATGGCCCGGCCATGTTACGTGTATCTTAAATTGAAGATGCCTGGTCCCAAGGGCGTGATCACTGTCACGGGCAATCGGAAGAAAGCAGAAGAGTGCTTCCAGAAAGGTTCTAAAATCGCCGATGCTCAGTTGGCAGTGGTAGAGCTACAAGAGTATCAGAAAACCGCAGATCCGAAAGTGATTTGTTGCGAGCTAAGAAGCTCGCCACGGAGTCAAGATTTCACGATCGGTGAGACGAAACAGGTCCATGTTCACCGGACCGATCCCAATGCTGCTCCGACCAACATCTCAATAACACTCGACTCAAAATAGGAAGAAGCGCTCATCCAGTTCCTCCGTGAGAACTGGGACATCTTTGCATGGAAGCCTGCTGACATGCCGGGTGTTCCTGTGGGCTGGCTGAGCATCGCCTACGAGTCGACCCAAAATTCAAACCGGTAAAAGAGTATCTTTGACGGTCCGCCGTCCAGAAGAGAAAGGCCATTGGCGAGGAGGTGGCTCGACTCTTAGCAGCAGAGTTCATCCGAGAGATCTACCACTCCGAGTGGCTCGCCAATGTCGTCATGGTTCCCAAGAAGGACAAATCATTGTGCATGTGCATCGATTTCAAGCATATCAATCGGGCCTGCCCGAAAGATCATTTCCCCCTTCCTCGCATCGACCAAATAGTCGACTCAACTACGGGATGTGAGAGGTTTTCTTTTTTAGACGCCTATTCCGGGTACCATCAGATCCGTCTGTATGGACCCGATGAGATTAAAACAGCGTTCATCACTCCATTCGGTGCTTCGTTATGTCACCATGCCATTCGGTCTCAAGAATGCCGGAGCCACATTCATGAGGATGATTCAGAAGTGTTTGCTCACTCAAATCAGTCGGAATGTGGAAGCGTACATGGATGATATAGTGGTCAAGTCACGAAAGGGTTCCGACCTGTTGACTGACCTTGCTGAAACAGTTGCCAATCTCAGGAGGTATGATATCTAGCTTAACCCATCAAAGTGTACATTTGGAGTTCCTGATGGAAAGTTACTCGGTTTTCTCGTTTCTGAGCGAGGAATCGATGCTAACCCAGAAAAGGTTGGCACCATACTCCGAATGAAGCGCCCTGTGCGTGTGCACGATGTCCAGAAACTTACTGGATGCTTTGCCGCTTTAAGTCGATTCATCTCTCGCCTCGGTGAAAAGGCATTGCCTCTTTATCGACTGATGAAGAAGTCAGACAAGTTCGAGTGGACTCTAGAAGCTGATGCAGCGTTTGCAGAGCTCAAAGCTCTGCTCTCCACCCAGCCGGTGCTTGCTGCTCCAATAAGCAAAGAGCCTTTGCTGCTTTACATTGCAGCCACTGGACAAGTCGTCGATCACCGTACTTACGGTCCGAGCGGGAAGAAGAAGGAAAAGCCTTCAAAGTTCAACGCCCAGCTTTATTATCGCTTTTGAAGCATCGACCCCATCAAAGCAAAGATACCCTCACTATCGAAGCTTGTTTATGGGATCTATATGACCACGAAGAAGGTTGCTCATTATTTTCCGATCATTCCATTACAAAGGTCACGACGCCTTTGTCGGAAATTCTTCATAACAGAGATGCAACCGGGTCGAGTGGCAAAATGGGCGATTGAACTCCTTCCCCTTGATATCAAATTCGAGGCAAAGAAAGCCATCAAGTCCCAAGCAATAGCAGATTTCCTTGCCGAGTGGACTGAACAACAGCTTCCGACTCAAGTTCACTCGGAACACTGGACTATGTTTTTTGACGGTTCCAAGATCTTTGAACGGTTACAGTGCAGGGGTTGTATTGGTTTC
Source organism: Aegilops bicornis (assembly GCA_021605145.1). Classification (NCBI taxonomy): domain Eukaryota; kingdom Viridiplantae; phylum Streptophyta; class Magnoliopsida; order Poales; family Poaceae; genus Aegilops; species Aegilops bicornis. Next base: position 301,105,349 of record CM038675.1, read on the forward strand.
CCCGAGGAGATAGGCTCAAATATGTTCTCCAGATTCACTTTGATTCTTCCAACAACGAAGCGAGAATATGAAGCACTCGTATGGGTTGCGCATGGCCATTTCACTCGGCGTCCATTAAGCCTTATGGTCTATGGCGACTCGGATCTGGTTGTTAATCAAGTGATGAAGGAGTGGGATGTCAGAAGCCCCGCTATAACAGGTTATTGTAATGCAGTGAGAAAGCTGGAGAAGAAATTTGAGGGGTTAGAGCTTCATCATATACCCCGACTGAAAAATCAAGCTGCGGATGATTTGGCGAAGATAGGATCCAAAAGGGAAGCCATTCCCAGTAATGTATTTTTGGAGCACATTTATGCACCTTCGGCAGGAGGATCCTTTCACGGAAGAAGCCCCGCAGCAAAAGAGTGCCAATGATCCGTGAAGTTGAGGTCCCAGCCGTGGTCGACCTAATTATGGAAGTGGTGGTCATCACTCCCGATCGACAAAGGTGCAGACATCGCATATATCCTAAGGAAAGAGCTCCCAGAGAATGAAGAAGAGGCTCGGCAGATCGTCCAAGCGATCCAAGGCCTTTACAAAGTGATCAAGGGACAGTTGTTCAGAGAAAGCGTGATCGAGTCGGCGAAGTGTATCACGCCGTAAGAAGGTCGATAATTCTTGAGGATATCCACTGGGGACCTGCGGCCATCATGCGTCCTCTCGGACCATTGTGGCTAAAGCATACCGAGCGGGATTTCTTGGCCGAAAGCAAATGAAATGGCAAAATAAATAGTTGACAAGTGTGAAGGATGTCGGTTCTATTCCAACATGTCGCACAAGCCCGCCACCTTTGAAGACCATTCCACTCGTCCGCCCTTCGCTGTTTGGGGATTGGACATGATTGGACCATTGAGAATCGGCGTAAGCGGCTTCACTCATTTGCTAGTAGCAATCGACAAGTTCACCAAGTGGATCGAAGCCAAGCCCATCAAGAACCTCGATGCATGCAATCGCTATCGGTTTCATCGAGAGTTGATATTCAGATATGGAGTTCCGCATAGCATCATCACCGACAATGGGTCAAACTTTGATAATGACAAGTTCAAAGCCTTCTGCGCCTCTCAAGGCACACGGGTCGACTATGCTTCAGTGGCTCATACTCAGTCGAATGGACAAGCAGAACGAGCAAACAGCCTCATTCTGAAAGGGCTGAAACCACGGCTGATGCATGATCTCAAGCACGCAGCAGGAGCTTGGGTCGACAAACTTCCATCAGTTCTCTGGGGATTGAGGACCACTCCTAATCGGTCGACTGGGAGAACTCCATTCTTCCTAGTCTATGGAGCTGAAGCGGTTCTACCGAGTGACCTGCTTCACAATGCGCCTCGAGTCGAGCTATACTCTGAAGAAGAAGCGGAACAAGCCCGGCAAGATGCAGTCGACCTCTTGGAAGAGGAGAGAGAAATGGCCCTGATCCGCTCGACTATCTATCAGCAAGACTTGCGTCGATTCCATGCCAGAAATGTGAAGAGTCGAGCCTTCCAAGAGGGAGATTTGGTCCTCCGAGTGGATCAACAGAAACCACACAAGCTCGCCCCCACTTGGGAAGGTCCCTCCATCGTCACGAGAGTGCTCCACAACGGAGCATATCATCTCTACAACATTGATCGCCAGATCGACGAGCCTCGAGCTTGGAACGCGGAGCTGCTCCGCCCCTTTTACACTTAAAACTCACTCGGTTCAGATGTAATAAAAGTACTTTTGTAGTTAGTTTATCTAAGACAAGAATGTTATAATTTTCCCAGTGATTGTTATTGCTTTTTGTTAAAATTTCCCCCAGTGGGTGGCTTAGTTGCGAATCTGATTCGCCTAAGTTTGTAAAAATCCTTTCCGAGTGCAGGCAGTCTCTCACTCGGGGCTTAGCTGCGAATCCGCTTCGCCTAAGTATTCAAAATCCTACCGAGTGGCGAGCCAGCCTCCCACTCAGAGGCTTAGCTGTAGTCCAAGTACTCGCCTAAGTATTCAAATCCTACCGAGTGGCGAGTCAGCCTCCCACTCGGGGGCTTAGCTGCAGTCCAAGTACTCGCCTAAGTATTCAAAATCCTACCGAGTGTCGAGCCAGCCTCCCACTCGGTGGCTTAGCTGCAGTCCAAGTACTCGCCTAAGTATTCAAAATCCTACCGAGTGGCGAGCAGCCTCCCACTCAGGGGCTTAGCTGCAGTCCAAGTACTCGCCTAAGTGTTCAAATCCTACCGAGTGGTGAGCCAGCCTCCCACTCGGGGGCTTACAACAGCCCAAGGATTCGCCTTAACATCCAAAATAATAAAAATCCTACCGAGTGGAGAGCAAACCTCCCACTCGGGGGCTTAGCTGCAGCCCAGTGCTCGCCTAAGTAATAGAATCCTACCGAGTGGAGAGCAAACCTCCCACTTGGAGGCTTAGCTGCAGCCCAATGCTCGCCTAAGTAATAGAAATCCTACCGAGTGGAGAGCAAACCTCCCACTCGGAGGCTTAGCTGCATCCCAATGCTCGCCTAAGTAATAAAAATCCTACCGAGTGGAGAGCAAACCTCCCACTCGGAGGCTTAGCTGCAGCCTAGTGCTCGCCTAAGTAATAAAAATCCAACCGAGTGGAGAGCAAACCTCCCACTCGGAGGCTTAGCTGCAGCCCAGTGCTCGCCTAAGTAAGGAATTCATCCCAATCCGCAAGGACGATGAGGTGCAGGTCGACTGTTCCCTTCTCCTTCGGAGCTTCGCCACAAGTACAACGTGCGGTCCATCCCAATCCACAAAGACGACGAGGTGCAGGTCGACTGCTACCTCCTCCTTCGGAGCTTCGCCACAAGTACAACGTGTGGTTCATCCCAATCCGCAAGGACGACAAGGTCAGTCGCAGTCTGTGTTCCATCTCTACCTGCAGGATAGATGAAGCACAAGTCGACTGGAATATCTTCCGAATGGGGAATAAAGTTCTCTCGAAGGCAAACAAAGCATGTTAAAGGAAAATTCAAGTTCGGATAGACGTCCTACGGGTCCAAAGGTGCTCAGGCATTAAGCCTGTTAAAGTTTATCGGTTACAAAAACCACTCGGCATTCCGAGGCAAATTTAAAGTGGGTCTTAGAAGTTTTTTACTCCTACGGCGGAGGACCGGAAGGTGCAACAAACTGGTCGAGGTCGATTCCGTCGGCAATACGGGTAGCAGCAGCGATGAAAGTCTCCATGAAAGATCTGAAGTCGTGCTTCCTGGTATTGGCAACCTTGAGAGACACCAGCTTGTCCTCTTGCGCTTCTTTGCGGTGGACACGAACCGTAGATAGAGCAACATCGGCACCACACCGGCGTAAGACTTTTCCATTCTTGCACTCGACTTGGAATCTCATTCATCGAGTCATCGTGATTCAAGATCATTACGAAGAGTCTGTTTCTTGCCAGAGAGTCGAGTCAATCCGCGACATCGCAACTTTCATCGAGCAAGATAATCCACCACGCTTAGCAACGCGAGACTCGGTCGGAGCACATTCATAGCAGCTTCGTCCTTCACAGGAGAATTAATGGGGTCCAAGCTGGTTTCCACTGACCGGTTTCTTCTTCAAAGTTTTGGCGAAATTCTGAAAACACAGCTCAGACTCAAAATAACGATCATGTGATGAGCCGGTGAGAGCAAGACAGTCGGATAAAAGGGATTACCTTCAAGCATGAGAAACAGCTTCTTGGCGAGCCCTCCAAGATAAATCTCCAGTTCGTTTCGCTTCCCCGCCAGTTGGCCAGCCTTGTCTGTCGAGAACAATCTTGTCGTTCTTGATCGACTAACTTCCTGTTAGTCAGCGTCAAGAGCGGCTTTCAGCTTGGCACTTTCATCTTCAAGTTTGTCGATCGAGGCAAGCTTCTCTTCAGCGAGCTTTGTTTTCTCCAAAGCCGCATATACGTGCCTCTGTAAGGTCAAGGTCCTTCTTCTTCAAAGTCTCTTCCAGTTTATCTGCAAAGCGACAATGAGAACAGAGTTGAGAATGAACAGAAAAAACAAAGGCGTCGTCAAAAATTCTCACCAGCCATACCTTTTGCTTCATCCTTTGCCTTACGCAAATTCTCCCGAGCAAGCTTCAAATCGAGGTTGAGCTGGATCTGCTTGTTCTCTAACTCTCGATATAGCGAGCCACAAGCTCGCAAGATTTCTACAAAGAGTCAACCAACGAAAGATATCAAAGACAGATCACTTCCGAGTGATTAAGGAAAAATAGTAGCATTTCTAAGACTACAGTCGAATCAATACATTCGACAGTAGTCTCGGGGACTACACCTGGGTGCACTCGCAGTGCCTTTGGTTTACCAATTTGGTTCGACCGGTCGACCAAAAGAGGCAAAAAGGTTATGATTTTAAAACCATGGCTAATTGTCAGCGGTCAGCCGCAGTAAAAAAACAATTCTTTAGACTATAGTCGATTGCACGCAGTCGACCATAATCTCGGGGAGTACACCCAGTGGGTGCACTTAGCGTGCCCCCACCGGTTTACAGTTCCATTCGACTTGGTCCGTCCAGGTCGAGTGAAGAAGTTCACAGCATAAAGACTATAGCCGATCGCACGCAATGACCATAGTCTCGGGGACTACACCCAGTGGGTGCACTCAGCGTGCCCCCACAAAAGTTCAATCGACAAACCCACCCAGTGGGTGTACAGATATGAAAATCTCCAGAAGGAAGCAGTTTCACGTAGCATATCCTAACAAAGCAAGCAAGGATTGACTTACTTGGACATTGCTCTGGAGAGCTGAACTAGCATCATAGGTCACCGACTAGCCTCTCGGACCGCTTTCACTTGCTCCATCATGATCCCCGTGGCGTATGGCCTCCTTAGCAAAGACTCACTTGGTCTTCCGGACGTGGTGTATAGCAAAGAGAGATGGTGGATCAGCAATCGACGAAGTGGGTCGGGCACTTGTCACGGTACAATGAAGACACGAAGTCCGAGTGGGGTTGCCTCCCTCGGAAATCAGCGTCTCAGAATCGCCATGATCGAGCAGCCTTGCCGCCAGGCACTTTCTTGTCCTTCCTCTTCCTCAATGGCGCTTCCTCGCCATCATCGGGGAGATCAATGACGTGAGGCGGAACTACAAGAAAGATTGAAGTAAACATGGAAGTCCAATCGACTAAAAGCTCCGATCGACTAAAAGCGAAACCTCGAGTTCTTACCAAGGTTGGAGGTGGCAGCATCCTCCATTTCACGATCTTCGTGCTTGGCTGAAGTCTCGGAGGTAGCGGCGCTGTAGATTTCAAGAATCGACTGATCGGTCATCAAGTCGACCAAAAGTTCACTCATGTTGAATAAGGAAATACAAGGTTCTGTTGGTTACCCGGAGATGGTGGGGATGACCATTCGCATCTTGGGCAGGGCCTTCGCCGGCTTTGACGACGTCTTTCGAGGTTGCTTCGGTGGTTTCTCAGTCGGCACAGGGGAAGTTGTCCTAGGTCGCTTCGTCGACTGCCCAGTGGGCACAACAGCTTTACCGCGCCCGGCCGCCGGGTCATGCGTCAACTTGGACCTTCCCTCCGAGCGAGGAGGATCGACGTCTTCCTCCTCTTCCTCCTCCTCCTCCTCGTCATCAGAGCTATCATCCTCCTCATCCTCCTCGCCGTTGGACTCCCATTCCTCCGGACTTTCACCTCCACTTCCTTCTTCTTCTTCGATTGTTTCCGCATACTGTTGGGCATCGAGTACATCTCGGTGGTGACCTAGAAGACAACAAAACAAGGAGAAAGTCAGTCCACGAATTGGCATCAAAACAGAATGAATGCAGCAGAATCACGATCGGAGATAAGTGGTTATACCTTATGCAGTTGGTAACTCTGGTCGAGTGGTGGAATCCTCCTAGCTCCGCGAGGGTTGTCTTTGTTTCTGTGATGGCAGTCATCCACTTCTCCGGTGATGGCGTCATCGACCTCCTCTGGATGGACCCGAGTGGTATCATCCATACCAGAGTACATCCACATCGGATGACCTCGGTATTGGAGTGGCTGAATACGCCGTCGGAGGAAAACCTCCAGGAGATCCATACCGGTCACCCCGTCGCGAATAAGCTGGACTACACGCTCCATCAGCAACTTTACTTGGGCCTTCTCCTCTGGTAACACCTTCAGGGAAGATGGCTTGTTCTCTCGACTCATGGAGAAAGGAGGGAGCCCATTCGACTGCCCCGACGTCGGCTGGTCTTGGCAATAGAACCAGGTCGATTGCCACCCTCTAACCGAGTCAGGGAGAGTCATAGCTGGAAAGGCGCTCTTCCCCTCATCCGGACCCCGAGTCCCCACACATCTGGATTACTTGGGTCCTTTCGTCATTCGGTTCGCTTTTCTTCACCGTCCCGAGAGCGACGGTGAATATGTGCTTGAAGAGACCCGGTCGCGGTCGACAACCCAAGAAGTTCTCGCATAGCGAAATGAAAGCAACAAGATAGACAATGGAGTTTGGAGTGAAATGATGGAGTTGCGCTCGAAAAAGTTCAAAACCCCGGAAAAAAAGGATTTGGCAGAGAAAACCCCGATCCACGTGGGTGGCAGGAGGACACACTCACCCTCTTCAGCTGCGGTTGCCACGTGCACCGGAAGCCTCGGCCGACCCGTGGGGATCAGTCCTTCATTGGCGGATCGGTGAGATCCTTCTCGGTGATGGTCGAGCGGATCCAATCTCCTTGGACCCAGCCTTGCGGCAGCTTGGACCGCGAAGAGGATCCGCCTGACCGGGCGCTCTCCCTTGGCCTTCGCCGCCTTCTTCATCCGTTCTGTGGCTGCGGTCTTCTCCTTCACCATGGTCGCCCGTGAAGCAAGTACCAAGCTACTGACCTTTGGATAGGCGAAGAGCGCAGCGAGAAGGTTTGGAGGCGGAGGGAGGAGAAGATTGGGGTCGACTGCTCAAAATGCCCCGTCTAACGCTTTATATGGAGCCGCTCGAGTGGCTGACCGGTAGGCCTGTGCAATCCCGTCACAATCTCAAGAATAGCGCGCACGATACGTGGCGAAAAAGGCGGCGCGAAGATCGAGGCGTCATTGTCCTATCCATCCGAGTGTTGCAGTTTTCTTCGCTTCGCGAGCTTCCCAAAATTCGGATCCCGGGAAATCCGCTAACCGCAGAGCAACTCGTCAGATAGCAGATTTCCTCCGATCCGTCGCTCGGAAATCCTCAAGCTCACGGAGTTCACTCGACAAACGGGAAGAATGGATCAAGGCGACTGAAAGAGAAGTTGATGCCATCACTAAAAGGTCGTTGATCCAGAGTAAGACACACTCGCAACACGAAGAACAGGTCGGAAAGATTATCAACTCCTTCCTCACTCAAACCTCGATCCATTCGGGGGCTAATGATGAAGTCATGTACCGGGTAGGGTCATAGACCTGCCCAAAGGTACCCTCCACAAGGACACTTTCGCAAGAGAAGCAGCCTTCCGATCGGCTGGTAGGTTTCCACTCGACAGATTCAAAGACACTTTCGACTATGAAGACCCACTCGACCACCAGAGTCTAAGAGCCACTCGGTGCCCAAACGGTCTGTAGTTAAATAGTCTTTATGATCTTAATGGCACTTTATGTAAGGCGTTACCAGTAACGCCTAGCTTTAACGCACCTTAAAACCTCTACTACGTGGGCTGGCTGGGGTCCTGGCGCACTCTATATAAGCCACCCCCCTCCACAGGTAGAAGGGTTCGCACCCCTGTAACACATACGCATATAATCCAGTTGACCGCCTCCGGGCTCCGAGACGTAGGGCTATTACTTCCTCCGAGAAGGGCCTGAACTCGTAAATCCCTTGCGTATACAACTACTCCATAGCTAGGATCTTGCCTCTCCATACCTACCCCCTATTCTACTGTCAGACTTAGAACCACGACACTGAGCACTTGTACTTCTTTTTTTTGAGGGAAAAATTAGTCATATGTCTAGTACCACTAGTTGGGTGCGTGCGACCTATAGCTGTCATCACTTTAGGTCTCCTTTTCGAACCGCAGCTACGCTTCACAGTACATATTTTTTCACGCATTAATCCTCCTATATGTACTCCTAGGCTATTTCCACGTGCTCCCATTCGCCGACATGTGGGACATAGAGCATCTGGGTCGTAGTGCATGCACGACTCGGAGCATATGCCGGGTACTTTACATTTCAGACCTCACGAATTACAAGCAAACCCCATGAAGAATAAATAAATCAATGAATTACTACATGAAACTGGATTATTTTCGTGGAAACCGAGCACGTTCACTAAATTTTGGACATAACACGTTTATAAAAATGACCGTACCTAAACCAGTCTAAGGGCCTCTTTGATTTTTCACGAAAAAGGGCCTCTTTGATTCACTGTGATACCGAAAACATAGGAATGGGGAAAGTATGATGGCGATGAACCGAGACGAGGAGAACTCTAGCTCAGTTAGAGGTTAGAGTTAGATTCTAACCCTGAACTAACTCTAAACCAAAGAGGTGTATGGATGACAGGGTTAGATTGACAATAAATGCTCTATCTCAATCATTTGACTACTTTGGACCCTATTCTTAGTCAGACTAAAATAAGTCCCTTGGATCCAAGCACCCTCTTGGTGTGGCCGGCTCTTCTGTGGCCTCCTCCCGCTCACAATTGACATAAACGAACCATCTATACAAATCAAGCATGCAAAACATGATAATTTTTACTTTGTCCATACAAATGAGATATCCCACTTAAACATACAAGTCGTCAATCAAGCTTATCAAAATAAAAAACACTTCATGAAACAAAGAATGGCTAACTCATCACGGAAGTCGTTCACGATAGGGAGGGAGCCCGGAGCCCCTCACGCACCGAGGGAGGAGCTCACCATCGTCGCTCTGGAGGAAGGCTCTGTAGAGCCCAAGCCACAGGAACCTCCGGCCGCGGCCCTTGCGAGTTGAGGTCGACACTGCATGGGTAGCAGGCCGCTTGCCGCCGATCGGGAACTTAATCTTTGGGCCTCTAGAAATAATGAAAGCGTAACTAAAATACCTAGAAAGGTGAACTGAATCTTTGGGCCTCTAGAAATAATGCAAGCTCTAAACCGAAATACCTAGAAAGGTGAACTGAATCTTTGGGCCTCTAGAAATAATGCAAGCTGAAACTTAAATACCTAGAAAGGTGAACTTAATCTTTGGGCCTCTAGAAATAATGAAAGCACAGAACTAAAATACCTAGAAAGGTGAACTGAATCTTTGGGCCTCTAGAAATAATGCAAGCTCGAAAGCTGAAATACCTAGAAAGGTGAACTGAATCTTTGGGCCTCTAGAAATAATGCAAGCCTAAAACTTAAATACCTAGAAAGGTGAACTGGATCTTTGGGCCTCTAGAAATAATGCAAGCCTAAAACTGAAATACCTAGAAAGGTGAACTGAATCTTTGGGCCTCTAGAAATAATGCAAGCCTGAAACTTAAATACCTAGAAAGGTGAACTGAATCTTTGGGCCTCTAGAAATAATGCAAGCCTGAAACTTAAATACCTAGAAAGGTGAACTGAATCTTTGGGCCTCTAGAAATAATGCAAGCCTGAAACTAAAATACCTATCAAGGTGAACTGAATCTTTGGGCCTCTAGAAATAATGCAAGCTTGAAACTGAAATACCTAGAAAGGTGAACTGAATCTTTGGGCCTCTAGAAATAATGCAAGCCTGAAACACAAATACCTAGAAAGGTGAACTGAATCTTTGGGCCTCTACAAACAATGCAAGCCTGAAATTGAAATACCTAGAAAGGTGAATCAATCTTTGGGCCTCTACAAATAATGCAAGCCTGAAATTGAAATACCTAGAAAGGTGACACGAATCTTTGGGCCTCTGGAAAGATTTATTACCTCCTCAAGCAGCATCAAACAATTCCATGCGTGCACCACAAATCTATAGCAAGTTTGATCAGGATCTACTTTTCCAAATCAGAATTAGCGCTAGAGCAAGCAAGATCAATGATATGGCCGTGAGGCAGAGAAGGAACGAACAAACTCACCCTCTCGCGGCCTCCCACGGTAGATCGCGCCGCCACGCACCTACGAGGGAGAAAACGCTTGTTGGTGAAGGGGAGCAGGCGACCTTGAAGGTCGGAGGAAAGGGCGGCCGGAGTAGGGCGGAGGCCTAAGGAGAGGGCGGCCGAGGAGAGAGAGGCGAGCGGCGCTTGGGCTGGGCGGCCCTATGGGGAATAGAGAGGAGTCGTGCGAGAGGGGGAGCGATGCAGTGCGGGCGGTGAGATTTTTAGGGGAGGCGATGCGGTGCAGCACGTGAGATTTTTTTAGTTTTCTTTTATTGGGCCCGAGGATAACTAACCCAATTAGAACCTCTCCACCGGGCTAGTTTTTTTAGCTAGGTTGGAGCAAACTAGCTCAAATGATAATTTGAGGCTATTTCAACCCAAACTAGCTCTAACTCAGGGATCCAAACAAAGAGGAGTGTTACTGTACATGCTACAGTGTGGACCATAGCACATTGTTTTTTATGGCCATATCACCACATTGTTTTCTACTGCTGGTTCACTAGGCTACCGTGGTTCGCACGGCTAGTTCACTGGGCTGCCGTGGTTCGCACTCCTCCGACCTGAGTAGTACTCCCTCCGTTCCTAAATATAAGTCTTCATAGATATTTCACTGTGGACCACATACGGATGTATATAGATGCATTTTATGTGTAGATTCACTCATTTTTCTCCGTATGTGGTCCATATTGAAATCTCTCCAAAGACTTATATTTAGGAACGGCGGGAGTAGTATATATATCGCATCATTGTTTGCTCCTTCTTACTACTCCGACATGTGGGAGAGTCAGTATCCGGGTCGACGTGTCATGCACCAGATTAGAGCGCGGAACGGAAGGGGGGCATCACCCCGGTCGGAGCGCCAGTAATTCATGACTATAGTGAGTGGTCATATCACAAGTCTTTCCAAAGAAGAACGCTGTCAAATCGCATGACCCCACTCGGCCACCCTCCTCGCCTCTCTGTCAAACCGCCTACCCGAAAACTGCGCAGACGTCTTGCCGGGTAAAGCCCCGCCCTCAACTTTTAACTACACAAAAATAGTTCGAGCTTGTTCGTTCTATATAAATACAGTACTTAATGTATGTTTATTCACCCGTGGGGTTGTTCAATGAATGGAGGGGCGGGGAGCACAAGTGGACAATACTACCTCTGTCCGGGTTTATTGGTCCCCATTGTATTTCGTGCCAAATTTTGACCATAGATTAAACTAAGAAAATGTTCACGCATGTCACCAAACATTATATTTTTCAAAACTATGTTCAAATCGAATCCAATGAGATAATTTTTCTTGACATGCATTAACATTTTGTTAGTTAAATCTTTAGTCAAAATTTGGCACAACTATAAAAGGGACCTATAAACCAGGACGGAGGTAGTACTGTAGTAGTTAGTAAGAGTCGTAGAGTAGTCACCTTAAATAGATAATTTCTTTTCTTTAATGCCACGTACACAAATTGAAACGCTTGTTGTGGAGAGAAAAAAGATAATCACTCCACTATATATGGACGCAGGGGCCTGAGCGCTTGCTTTACTAGGGTTGCTCTCTTCATTCTCTCATCCTCTCCAGATATAAACAAGACAACGGTAGCGACATTTTCTCTCTGCTCACGGCTGGTCACAGATCCGGCCGGATCCCTTCGGCCGGTGTGGTTAGAGGACTAAAAGGTGCATCGTTCACGCGGTCATCGCCGCCGAGGGAGGAAACCAACAACTGCCGAAGGGGCCCGATCCTCTGCCCGTGACGTTCTCTCCGACACAGCGCCGGCTCGGGAGGTACTCCGACCCTTCTTCCTCCCTGCCGTATTGTCCGCAGATCCGACCTGCCACCGCCGACATCCCGGCGACCCTCGGTATAAGTTCTTCGAAGCGGCCTTGCTCTACTGCCCCAACTCCCCACGTATGCGCATGTGCATCTTTTTCTACTCCCATCAGCTCTTCCAAAGCCACCTAAATTTTTAGTATTATTAGAGGTAAAGCTACTTCATACATTCGAATCTAGGGCTTTGTTCAAATAACGAAGAACGGGGGAAAGTTGTAGCATGAATCTAGGACTTGATTCAAAGACGAAATAATATGGTGAAAGCAGTAGAGACCGGATACCCAACCGGTCTCTTGGTTGAAAAGGGAAATAATGGGAAAAACCAGTACAAACTGGATAAGGAACAGATCTATTATTGGTTGAAAAAAGGGTAGAAAGTGGCAGCTGGTGGACAAGTCAACAGAGTATGTCGAGGATTAGATTTGCTGCCATCACATAGTAAAAGGTCTCCAGGATTAGATTTGCTGCCCTCACATAGTATAAGGTCTCAGGATTAGATTTGCTGCCCTCACATAGTAAAAGGTCTCAGGATTAGATTTGCTGCCCTCACATAGTAAAAGGTCTCAGGATTAGATTTGCTGCCCTCACATAGTAAAAGGTCTCAGGATTAGATTTGCTGCCCTCACATAGTAAAAGGTCTCTAGGATTAAATTTGCTGCCCTCACATAGTAAAGGTCTCTGTGATTATATTTGCTGCCCTCACATAGTAAAAGGTCTCCAGGATTAGGTTTGCTGCCCTCACATAGCGTGAACAAGCTCGGCATCACCACTTTATGCCTCCTTGTAGGTACATTGTGCTGATGCGTCCACTGTCGCATGTCCTTATACCAACCTTTTGCCCTTGTTAATGTAAGGGTGCATGTAAAATGAAGTGGTCACACTGTTACCTTTGGGACATGTCTAACCAGTGCTATTGTTAATATAATGCCTCAAGTGATAAGATGCAATTAAACTGTGTTACAAATGGCACTCCTGCTATTTTCCCCAGTATGATAAGTAAGTTTCTCCTTTACGCTGCTGAGTGTCCTGGTGTCCCCACGGTCCCATGCCCTTAAACCAACTCTTTAGCTGCTGTTGATTTACTGTGTCTGGTAAACAAGCAATGCCACCATTAAAGTAATCCCATATCCGAGGAATCTCATTGTTGATCGTAATGCTTACGGTAACATGAAGCATTGCCGACGCTTTTAAAATTTCTATTGTCCTTGCGTGATTGCCATGAACATAATTAAGATGCTTCTTTTCATTTTGTATATGTTTCGTGTATTCTTATTGACCAGCAACTGTTTATTTCTATCATTTTGTGCAGATAGGGATATCCATTTCACCTTGTTACTATTGTGACCTTTTGGTGAACTGCACAAAACACTTTTTTTTGGAATGAGTGTCTTGTGCAGTTCAACTAAAATGTCACGTGGGCAACATCTCTCAATTTTGGTGGAACTGCACAAAATGGTGATTGGAGTTTCCAAATTTTTCGGCATGTTCTTCTGGTAATCTCGTGCAACATTTTATAAGCCTTTGCAAGATGGAGCTGCCACTGTCACCACAATGGCACTTTATTTTAGTGGAACTGCACAAAAGGATAAGAAAATTATAGTTGCACCTTACATGAGCCGGACAGCCAACCTTAATGTTCCTCAATTTTAGTGCAACTACTAAAGAAGAACTCGCCAGACTCACAAGAGCAAGTACTTCTTGCTAGCTGAATGATGCAATCTTTGCTTCATTTCGTGTGAACCGCAGAAAAAGGCGCATGAATTGAATCATGGAACTCTGTGCAGACCTCATCCTAGTGGAGCCGGAGGTTGAGTTCAAGGAGGCCGCTATTAAAGCGAAATCATGCTCTCCTGTCTCCTTGTTTGTCTTTGTGCAAACATGTTGTGCAAATGGGAATACTCAACTACTGAGATGTTGTGACGGTCCAAGAGCATTCACCAAGTTCTTTGATTGTATGACATGGCTAGCCAAGATGGATTTAATCCGATATTCACTTTATCAAAATGCTCTAATGGGTTGGTTCTCAATCTTGCAAGTTGGGAATCAATGAGATTTGTTGGCATCTTTGTTGTTCTTTTTATTTTAATCTTATTTGTTGTTTTTGAATCTTGCAAGCTGGGAATCAATGAGATGTGTAGGCATCTTTGTTGTACTTATTATTTGGATCTTATTTGTTGGTTCTGAATCTTGCAAGTTGGGAATCAATGAGATGTGTAGGCATCTTTGTTGTACTTATTATTTGGATCTTATTTGTTGGTTACGAATCTTGCAAGCCGGGAAACACAGCATGATGATGCAGAGGACAGCAACCATAACAAACAGTTCAAACTTGGTAGTATTATCTTTGTGAAAGTGCGACAAATGTGTTGACCGTAATGGCCCGAGAATAATAATTCTAATTGTTGTGCATGTTGATTCCGTGGCAATCGATAGAACGAGCCAATGCATTGCTTGTTTTAAGTATAAATTTCTATTAAAGCTAACTAAATTTAAGTAAAGTGACCACTAACTCCTGTTATTACAAGATTCAATACAAACCCGCTCGTGAACCGACGTGGTGGCCGGAGTAGGTTTCTTAATGGAGGCGTTTGAATGCGCCGAGGGTGCATCTTCTCGCCGGGCGTGCAGCGGACGAGGGAGGGTAGTAACTTGTTGTCGCTGTACACACTCAGCTTCTTGTTGAATCCAGTTCCCCAAGAGCTGAAAACGAACTGCTATCGCCGCCTACACACTCGTTCACTCGAAGAGACTCAATGGCGATCCGAGGGTGAGCCTGCTGGATATGGACTTCAGCAAGGAGTTAGTTCGCCGTTCAGTCCTATGGCTGCACCAAGTTGAATGTGATGTACACCAACGATACGGACTCGGTGAAGCTACGCCTCGCCTCGATCCTATGGCTACACCAGGTTACGGAGCATTCGCCCGTTTCATCGGCAGCGCTGATTGCACCTTTGCTATGGTGGAGAGAAGGAAGAACGCGACGATTCGGCCATCTGGTGCAACAAGCTTGTCGACATCCAGAAGCAATACAAGATCATCAGCAACTGGCAGGAGAAGGACTCCGTGGTTGACCTCGCTGAGACCATCATCGACCGACACGCCAACATGAAAGAAGACGACCTGAACACGTGGCGGGTACCTGCGAATCTAGCCTACATAACCTACGCGGCCAAGGACGACACGCATGCTACGACATGTACAGCCGATCTTGGACATGAGGGCGTGTTCCGCTTCCGTGAATCGACGAGTACACGGACAGCCGCGGCGTCATGATCAAGCGTGCGGGAAGGTCTAGATGTTGTACTTTATCTGTTTATAAGCACCTTTATCATCTGAGTGTTTCATGCATTAGCCTATGTGTCGTAATTATCTGTTTTGTCCGAAATATTTTTTTAAGAACCCATTAACCTGATTGCTTTTTTTAGTGGCTATTTGCTTATGTATGTAAACTAGTTCACTTGTCCGTAAAAAAAACTAGTTCACTCGGCTGCCGTGCTTTGAATCTCCTTCCTCCCAACATATTCCTCTCCTCAGGTGGACCCAGCAGGTCTCTGAATTTTCTCCCACTTTCTTTTTTGATGTAAACTGAGTTTTCTCCCAGTACTTTCCCCTAGAACCAACTCAACTGTCCCACATCTAGCCTAAAAATAATAATACCCCACGTACTATTAACTCATCGAATTAAAATGATATTTTATTTCGTAAGTGGAAAGTTCTTACAAAATAATAATAATAATTGTTTATATTTAACTTGGCAAGTTAACTCCTAGTGATTGCGTACATAAGCTTGCAAAGATTTTCTTGACGATGCAATCATGTGTTCATGTTTTTATAACATTTCTCCATCTAGCCCAACATGATATTTTCACCCAGCCCAGCAAGTCCATGGATTTCGAGAAAATGCAAATGGGATTTAAACGGGCTGCATAGATGCTACATCATTGTTTCACCCAGCCCACCAAATGGACTAAAAACAAATGGACCGGTGACATGTGGGCGATGAGGGTCGAAGTTTAAGAAGGCGTTGGATTTACATCCAACGGCCGGCATTCTTCTTCAATCTCTCATCTTCTTCCCCAGCTGCCGGAACCGCTCCAGCCTTTCAAGGCTCCAATGGGCGTTGTTTTGCGCCTCCTCGAAAAACGCTACCCCGCCAACGGCCAGGCCATCCTCCACTTTGCACCTCCTGTTATTCTTCGCCGAGTGTAGGCCCACCGCACCAACCAGTCAAGTTTCCCACTCCTCTCCGTCTGCGACTCCACCGCCGTGTCTTCCCCATCTCCGGGTCGTTCCGACCGAGGCCTTGCCGCCGCCCATCGCCTCCGTGCGCCGGTGCGGCGTGGTCAACATACGAGAGTCATCGGAAGAGGATCAGACGTGGAGAGCTCGACGGCCGGGACCCATGAGGTCCATGGTCGCACGCAAGGAAAGTTCCTCCTTATTACGCCTTTACGCGTGCAATGCGTGGGAAGGGCTTCTGTATTTCGCGAAAAAAACGTCCCCCCCACTGACAGGTCAGACCCACCATCTATATCTTCACACGCAAGGAAGTGCATCCTTCTTACGCACCAAAAAATGAATACCCCCTGCTAGCTGGGACCCACCATAGTGGGTGGCTGACTTGTGGGCCTACTAAGTTGACGAGGACGGAGGGCTTTGTCAACTTAGTCAATATGAACGATTCTAGCTCCAGTGACCGTACGATGTCCATCCAACGGCCATAGTGCTTCTTCAACCTCTGGTCTTCTTGCTCCAGCCGCCCAAAGCAGCGTCGGTCGTGCCGCGTGCTCCTGCCTCGCCTCGTGGCTGGGCCAGGATGCCGCGGAGGCCTCACCGCCCCCTACTACTCCCACCGCTGGCCCAGGGTATCCCTCTACTCACCCACACCCCCTGATATTCTGCGGCGACAGCAGCCTCACATCGCAGCCGAACTAGTGAACCCTCGTACTCCTCTCCGCGTCGGCATCCACTGCCGCGTCTTCCCCGGCTCCGCGTGGTCCCGTTCCTAGGCCTCACCGTCGTCCACCGCCTTGGTGCTCTCGGCGCGGCGTGGTCAATGTGGTCAAGGACCGACTTCCATCGGAAGAGTACTGTACGTGGAGAGGCTGACAGCTGGGTCCAAGGCCACAGCCCAATTTTTTGTGATTTGCCAAGTAAGTCGCTTATCGGGCTGTTGGGCTGTAAATCTTTCAAGACGAGGAGAGCTTCATTCAGCTGGCCGAGAAAATGGCCTATCAGTAATGAGAAATGGGTTGTACATTTTTAAAACACATCAAACCGGCAATTAGTTTCAAATATCTTTTTTTCATTTTGAGATTTTAAATTACATTAATTTTTATGCGTGGAGAATTTGTTGGATTTTATATTGATATGCATTTATTTTTAAAATCAGTTTTAATGTGAGTCGAAATTTCGGGATTAAAAACAGTTCGGACCGCACCAAAATATGCAAAATTTCGTATAATTTTTAACCGTGGCCACAATATGGGTTGTAATGCTAACAAAAAGAATATGGGCTCAAAAAAAACCTTAAGAATTAGCAAACGGGTTGTAAATTATTAGAAATAATGGCAGATGGGTTGTATGCTGTTTTCCATAGATTTGAGGCTTTCCTAAAAAAAAGGTTGACGCACAAGCATTGACTGTTGGATGTCCATCCAACGGCCATCGTGCTTCATCAATCTCTCCTCTTCCTGCTCCAGCCGCTCAAACAAGCGCCGGCGGGACTGCCTTCTCCCTCCTCCTCGCGGCCGAAGCCGCCACAGCCTCACCGCCCACCGTACTCCCATCGCTAGCCTAGCCATCCTCTACTCACCCACACCTATTGTTATTCTCCGGCAGCGGCAGACGAACGGTAAACCTAAATGCGGTTGTACTCCCTCCGCGTCTTGAAACAACCTGCCGAAGTCTTCCTCGCCTACGTGTCGTTCCCTTCCTAGGCCTCACCGCCGTCCACCGCCTGGTGCTCTCGGCGCTGCCTAGTCAACGTTGTCAACGACCGACATGCATCTGAAGTGGATCAGACGTGGAGAGGCTGACAGCTGGGTCCACGGCCGCACGTAAGGAAATGCCTCCTTATTACACGCAAAATAATGATTCCTCCACCTGACATCTGGGACCCACCGAAAGGGCCTCTGTATTTCGCGAAAAAATGTTACCACCGCTGACAGCTCGGACCCACCAGCTATATCTTCGCACGCAAGGAAGTGCCTCCTTATTACACACACAAAAAATGAATACTCCCCCTGTTAGCTAGGACCCAATATAGTGGCAGGCTGACTTGTGGGCCTACTAAGTTGACGGGGACGGAGGGCTTTGTCAACTTAGTCAATATGCACGATTCTAGCTCCAGTGACCGTACGCTGTCCATCCAACGGCCGTAGTGCTTCTCCAACCTCTGGTCTTCTTGCTCTAGCGGCCCAAACCAGCGCCGGTCGTGCCTCGTGCTCCTGCCTCCCGTGGTCGGCTGCGACGCGACGGAGGCCTCACCACCCCCTACTACTCCCACCGCTGGCCAGGCCATCCCTCTACTCACCCACACCCCCTGTTATTCTGCGGCGACGGCAGCCTCACACCGCAGCGAACCAGTGAACCCTCATACTCCTCTACGCGTGGGCATCCACTGTCGCGTCTTCCCCGGCTCCGCGTCGTCCCCTTCCTAGGCCTCGCCGTCGTCCACCGCCCTATTGCTCTCGGCGCGGCATGGTCAACATGGTCAAGGAATGGCTTCCATCGGACGTGGACTGTACGTGGAGAGGCTGACAGCTGGGTCCACGGCCGTAGCAAGGAAGTGCCTCCTTATTACGCGCAAAATAATTATTCCTCCACCTGACAGCAGGGACCCACCGGACGGGCCACCGTATTTTGCGAAAAAAACATTTCCCCCTGACTGCTAGGACCCACCAACTACATCTTCGCACGCAAGGAAGTGCGTCCGGGAAAAAACAAAATGATTCGCCCCCACATTGCTGGGACCCTGGCTACATCTTCGCGAGCAAGGAAGTGCACGGCGGTCGGGACCCACCTGGTCAAGCGCACGTAGGGGTTGTCATTCTGGTCGCGAACGTGTATGCATACATGCGGTCGTTGTAGAGGCGCGCACATGTCGTCGTAGAGGCGTGCATGTAGCATGTACACGTACGTACAACGGCGAGGGTGCAAGAAAGAAAATACGGCCACGTACGTACATACGGGCAGGGCCTCAAACGCCTACTCACGCATATGTACATGGCTGGGTTCGAACGGAGAAACAGCGTCGTCGTCGTGTTCATGGGGAGCCAACCGGCTGGGTCGGAACGGAATGCGTGGTCGTGTTCATCGGGAGGGCTTGGACGGAACAGGCGATGGAAACGAGGCTGGCGCATCGCGACAACGGAGGAAACGGCCTTGTGTTCGACCGGCCACGTTCGAAATGGGATCCTGTTGATCGGGAGGGGCCTGGCGTACCGCACAACGAGGAAATGGACCTCCTACGGTCGAAACGGGGGTCCTGTTGATCGGGAGGGGTGTGGCGTACCGCAAAACAGACGAAACGGACTTGTGTTGGAGCACTACAGTCGAAACGGGGGTCCTGTTGATCGGGAGGGGTGTGGCGTACCGCAAAAGCATTTAAACGGACTTGTGTTGGAGCGGATGCGGTCGAACGGGGTCCTATTCATTGGCAGGGGTGTGGCGTACCGCAAAGCAGGACTCCACGGGATCTGTTCATCTCCACCGTCGACCTCCTCCGGCCTCCACGGGCTCTTGTTCATCCAGCCTCCACCGCGCGCTACTCCACCGGCTACTGTTCAACCACCCCTCCATGGGCACCCCTCCACCGTCTACTGTTCATCCGGCCCTCCACACCACGGGGTCCTGTTCAACCACCCCTCCACGGCCACCCCTCCAGCGTCTACTGTTCATCCAACCCTCCACACCACGGGGTCCTGTTCATCCAGAGGCAACGCCACTGCTCACTGTTCATCCACACCCCCTCCCCGCAACGCTCACTGTTCATCCTATCGATCGGCTTCAGTTAGCAGCAGTAGCGAAGGCATCGCTCCCTCGGGTTCAGTTAACAGCCATCGATCGATCGCTCGGGTTCGATACGCGTAGCTTTGTAGTCTGTCCTTCCGGGTTCGATTAGAGCCCAACGCCTCACTCGGGTTCAGTTAGAGCCAACTCCTCGCAAACACGCGTGTACGTACGAGAGAAACGCGCATCGCTCGGCCCCCGACCTCCCACCGTAACCGGCAACTCCCCGAAATTTTCCTCCCCCTCACTTCTACCACGGTTTTTTCCGTCATGGACGGCCCAAAGAATGTCATGCTGCTGCATCTCCGGCCCGCCCAGGACGAAATGCCCATTTTCTGTCATGATTTTTTGTCATAGAAGTAGGAGCCCACCACATCTATGATGATACCGAGTTTTGTCACAATTATTGTCATAGAAGTGTCATATGTATGACAAAAAAAAATTCGTTCGGCCCAAAATGTCACCGACGTGTCTTTTTTTGTAGTGCACCCTCGTGGATAGGTGGGCCCCCCTCTGGTGAACTTCTTCCGCTGGATATTTTTTATTATTTCCAAAAATGACTTTCGTGGAGTTTCAGGACTTTTGGAGTTGTGCAGAATAGGTCTCTAATATTTGCTCCTTTTCCAAATTTCGTAATTCCATACCGGCATTCTCCCTCCTTATGTAAACCTTGTAAAATAAGAGAGAATAGGCATAAGTATTGTAACATAACGTGTAATAACAGCCCATAATGCAATAAATATCGATATAAAAGCATGATGCAAAATGGACGTATCAACTCCCCCAAGCTTAGACCTCGCTTGTCCTCAAGTGAAAGCCGATAACGATAAATATGTCCCCGTGTTTAGAGGTAGAGGCGTCGATAAAAATAAAATACGGGCATGAAGGCATCATGATTGTTTTCATAACAGCAACATATATAGATATTGTCATATGATTTCTTATGCTCAAGTAATAATCTATTCACAATGCAAAGATACGAATCATAAACTTTATTGAGAACCAACAAACTATAATCTCAGTCATTTATGCAATTGCAATTTATCATAACATCAGAAAGAGTCTATGTCAAAGCTTAATAGCAAGTCCACGTACTCAACTATCATTTAATCTTTCATAATTGCTAACACTCACGCGATACTTGTGGTTACGGAGTTTTAGTCGGACACAGAGAAAGATAGGGGCTTATAGTTTCGCCCCACAACCTTTTACCTCAAGGGTAATGTCAACAATAATAACTCATGCTCCCCTACATCCAATTGGCTACATATATCAGGATCCTTCCAACATATTGTGCTTACCAAAGGATAAAATATAAAAAGGAAAGGTGAAGATCACCATGACTCTTGCATAAGGTAAAGGATAATAATAAAAGATAGGCCCTTCGCAGAGGGAAGCAGAGGTTGCCATGCGCTTTTATGGTTGGATGCATGAAATCTTAATGCGAAAGAATGTCACTTTATATTGCCACTAGGGATGTGAACCTTTATTATGCAGTCCGTCGCTTTTATTTCTTCCACATCAAAAGATCGTATAAAGCTTATTTCTCCCACACCAATCAATCATACATATTTAGAGCAATTTTTATTGCTTTGCACCGATGACAACTTACTTGAAGGATCTTACTCAATCCATAGCTAGATATGGTGGACTCTCATGGCAAAACTGCTTTAAGAGTTTTTGGAAGCAGAAGTAGTATCTCTACTTGGTGTTGAGAATTTGGCTAGCAAGAGGGGGAAAGGCAAGCGCAACATGTTGGATGACCCATAACAACATACTTTATCTCAGATATAAGAAAACATAACTCATATGTTGTCTTCCTTGTCCAACATCTACTCTTTAGCATGCCATATTTTAATGAGTGCTCCCAATCATAAAAGATATCAATAATAGTATATTTATATGTGAACCCCTCTTTCCTTATTACTTCCTATTAATTGCAACGATGACCAAAGCTATGTTTGCCAACTCCCAACAACTTTTAATCATCATACTTTTTCTATGTGAAGTCATCACTCTCGGTAAGATCAATATGATCTCTTTGTTTCTTTTCATTCTATTCTCTTTTCTTTTATTCACTCAAGATCATTGCAAAACAATCAAGCCCTTGACTCAACACTAATCTTTATTATATAGCTCACAGACTCGATTACATAGAGAGATCATAAAGCAAAACTCAAAACTAGATCATGCCATAAACTTTTATTCTACTAGATCAAGATACTACTAATAGGATCGAACTAAGAAAACGGTAAAGATAGGAGATGTGGTTGTGATACGATATCGGGACACCTCCCCCAAGCTTGGCAGTTGCCAAGGGGAGTGCCCATACCCATGTGATTATGTCTCCTTCTTTGTCGGTGAAGAAGGTGGTGGTGATGTTGACTTAGTTGATGGCATAGAATTCTCCCTTAATTTGTGCTCGAGGGCAGAATTTTGGTTCCTCAAATCATCAATCTCCCACTCCAGGGTTAATATCTTCTTGCATAGGTCCTGCTTATTTCCCTGCAAGAGACGAAAAGGGATAAACTCGATCTTTGGTGTCTTTACCCTATCGGGGAGGATTGACTTTTTGAACTCCACGTGCATGTCCCCAGGTTGAGGTAATGGAGCTTCATCTTCATCTGAGCTCGTCTCCTCCTTCCCCTTGGGTTCATAGTCCTCTTCTTCCTCCGTGGTCCAACCATCGTGTTGTCCAACCATCGTGCTCCACATCTCCATAGACCTTAGGATTTGCTAGGTAATCATCCACATAGCTTTCTCCTTCCGAATCCTGGGACGACATGTTGATCTAATCTGCAGTAGGACAGCTCGAAACAAGAACAGAGGATAATTGCGTGATACGGTGGCCAAAACCTTCGAGAGAATATATAATGAATTTTTACCGACCAAAATATGTATCGTGCAAGAAAATGGAGTTCGGAAGGCACACGAGGTGCTCACGAGGTAGGGGGGCGCGCCCAGGGGGGTAGGGCGCGCCCTCCACCCTCATGGAGCCCTCGTGTCCTTCCCGGACTGCTACTTATTTTTCTATTTTTCTAAATATTCCAAAACGGAGAAATATTGCCTTAAAAACTGTTTTGGAGTCGGTTTACTTACCATACCACATACCTATTCCTTTTCGGAGTCTGAAACGTTCTGGAAAGTGTCTCTTATGTATTCCTCCGGGGTTACGATTTCGATAACATTAGTTTCAACATTTATGGGATTACCTGAGATGTAGTGTTTGATTCTTTGACCGTTTACCACCTTTGTAGCCGCGAAATTGTTGATTTTTATGGCACCGGAACGATAGACCTCCTCGATAACGTAGGGGCCTTCCCATTTGGAGAGAAGTTTTCCTGCAAAAAATCTTAAACGAGAGTTTTATAGCAATACATAATCACCTACATTGAACTCACGCTTTTGTATCCTTTTGTCATGCCATCTTTTAACTTTTTCTTTAAACAACTTGGCATTTTCATAAGCTTGGGTTCTCCATTCATCAAGTGAGCTAATATCAAATAACCTCTTCTCACCGGCAAGTTTGAAATCATAGTTGAGATCTTTAATAGCCCAATATGCCTTATGTTCTAGTTCGAGAGGTAAGTGACATGCTTTTCCATAAACCATTTTATACGGAGACATGCCCATAGGATTTTTATATGCAGTTCTATAGGCCCATAATGCATCATCAAATTTCTTGGACCAATTCTTTCTACACCTATTAACAGTCTTTTGCAAAATTAATTTGAGTTCTCTATTACTCAATTCTACTTGACCACTATACTGTGGGTGATAAGGAGATGCAATTCTATGATTAACATCATATTTAGCAAGCATTTTACGGAAAGCGCCATGAATAAAATGTGAACCACCATCAGTCATTAAATATCTAGGGACTCCAAACCTCGGAAAAATAACTTCCTTAAGCATTTTAATAGAAGTGTTATGATCAGCACTACTAGTTGGAATAGCTTCTACCCACTTAGTAACGTAATCAACAACAACTAAAATATGTGTATATCCATTAGAGGCAGGAAAAGGTCCCATATAATCAAAGCCCGAAACATCAAATGGTTCAATAACAAGTGAATAATTCATTGGCATTTCTTGACGTCTACTAATATTACCAATTCTTTGACATTCATCACAAGATAAGACAAACTTATGGGCATCCTTGAAGAGAGTAGGCCAATAAAAACCGGATTGCAATACCCTATGTGCAGTTCTATCTCCAGCGTGGTGTCCTCCATAAGCTTTAGAGTGGCACTTGCGTAGGATCTGTTCATGTTCATGCTTAGGTACACAACATCTAATAACACCATCTACTCCTTCTTTATAAAGATGTGGGTCATCCCAAAAGTAATGTCTCAAATCATAGAAAAACTTTTTCTTTTGCTGGTATGTGAAACTAGGTGGTATAAATTTAGCAACGATATAATTAGCATAATCAGCATACCAATGAGTACTACGAGAAGTACTTATAACATTCAATTGTTCATCAGGAAAGCTATCATCAATAGGTAGTGGGTCATCAAGAACATTTTCTAACCTAGACAAGTTATGCAAGCAGGGTTCTCGGCTCCTTTCTATCAACAATATGCAAATCAAATTCTTGTAGCAGGAGAACCCATCTAATAAGTCTAGGTTTAGCATCCTTCTTTTCCTTAAGGTATTTAATAGCAGCATGATCAGTGTGAATAGTTACTTTAGAATCAACAATATAAGGTCTGAACTTATCACAAGCAAATACAACTGCTAAGAATTCCTTTTCAGTAGTAGCATAATTTCTTTGAGCATTGTCTAGAGTCTTACTAGCATAATGGATAACATTTAATTTCTTATCAACTCTTTGCCCTAGAATAGCACCTACAGCATAATCACTAGCATCACACATAATTTCAAACGGTAGATTCCAATCAGGTGGCTGAACAATAGGTGCAAAGATCAATGCTTTCTTAAGTATTTCAAATGCTTCTACACAATCATCATCAAAGACAAATGGTATATTTTTTTGTAATAAATTAGTCAGAGGCCGAGAAATTTTTGAGAAGTCCTTAATGAACCTCCTATAAAATCCAGCGTGACCAAGGAAACTTCTTATACCTTTAATGTCCTCGGGACATGGCATCTTTTCAATGGCATCAACCTTACTTTATCAACTTCAATACCTCTTTCAGAAACTTTATGCTCCAAGACAATAACCTCATTAACCATAAAGTGGCACTTTTCCCAATTCAAGACAAGATTAGTTTCTTCACATCTCTGCAAAACTCGATCAAGATTGCTCAAGCAATCATCAAAAGAGGATCCATAGACGGAAAAATTGTCCATGAAGACCTCACAAATCTTTTCACAAAAGTTAGAGAATATAGCCATCATGCATCTTTGAAAGGTAGCAGGTGCATTACATAAACCAAAAGGCATACGTCTATAAGCAAAAGTACCAAAAGGGCATGTAAAAGTAGTCTTTGATTGATCTTTAGCTGACACAGGTATTTGAGAGAAACCAGAATAACCATCTAGAAAGCAATAATGTGTATGTTTGCATAATCTTTCTAGCATTTGATCGACAAAAGGTAAGGGGTAATGATCTTTCTTAGTAGCCTTATTTAATTTACAGAAATCAATTACCATCCTATAACCTGTAATAATTCTTTGCAGAATCAATTCATCTTTATCATTAGGGACAACAGTAATACCTCCCTTCTTAGGGACACAATGAACATGACTTACCCATTGACTATCAGCAATAGGATAAATTATACCTGCCTCCAGAAGCTTTAGTATTTATTTTCTCACCACTTCTTTCATTTTAGGATTAAGCCTTCGTTGATGATTACGGATTGGTTTGGCATCTTCTTCCAAATTTATTTTATGTTGACATAGAGTGGGAATAATGCCCTTAAGATCATCAAGCGTATATCCAATAGCGACGGTGCTTCGTCGAGTTTTCAGTAATCTTTCTTCTTCATGCTCTGGAAGGTTAGCACTAATAATAACAGGATATATCTTCTTTTCATCAAGATATGCATATTTAAGATTATCAGGCAACGGTTTAAGCTCAAACACGGGATCACCCTTGGGTGGAGGAGGATCCCCTAAGATTTCAACAGGCAAATTGTGTTTCAGAATAGGTTCCTGTTTAAAGAATACTTCATCTATTTCCCTTCTTTCATTCATAAGCATATCATTTTCATGGTCTAGCAAATATTATTCTAAAGGATCACTAGGAGGCACGGCAATAGAAGCAAGACCAATAATTTCATCCTTACTAGGAAATTCTTCTTCACGGTGTTGTTTACTAAATTTAGAGAAATTAAACTCATGAGACATATCACCCAAGCCAATACTAACGACATTCTTTTCATGATCTATTCTAGCATTGATAGTGTTCAAGAAGGGTCTACCAAATATATGGGACAAAAGCTATCTTGTGGGGAACTAAGAACAAGAAAATCAGCAGGATATTTAGTTTTCCCACACAAGACTTCAACATCTCTAACAATTCCCATTGCTGATATAGTATCTCTATTGGCAAGTTTAATCGTAACATCAATATCTTCTAACTCAAAGGTGCAATTTCATGCTTAATTTCTTTATATAAGTCATAAGGTATAACACTAGCACTAGCACCCATATCGCATAAGCCATGATAACAATGATCTCCTATTTTAACAGAAATAACAGGCACGCCTACCACAGGTCTATGTGGTATGTTTGGCACACGGTTTGGCAATTCTAGCAGTTTCACCGCAGAACTGAATAACATGCCCATCAATATTATCAACCAAGAGATCTTTAACAATAGCAATATTAGGTTCAACCTTAACTTGCTCAGGAGGTGTATAAGTCCTAATATTACTTTTACGAACAACAGTTGAAGCTTTAGCATGATCCTTTATTCTAACAGGAAAGGGTGGTTTCTCAACATAAGAAGTAGGGACAATAGGATCATTATAAGTGACAGTCTTTTCTTCAACTTTAGTAGGTGCGGCTACTTTTACTTCTATGGGAGGATGATATTTAAACCACTTCTCCTTGGGAGATCAACATAAGTAGCAAAAGATTCACAGAAAGAAGCTACTATCTCAGAGTCAAGTCCATATTTAGTGCTAAATTTACGGAAAACATCGGTATCCATAAAAGATTTAACACAATCAAACTTAGGTGTCATACCTGACTCCTTACCTTCGTCGAGATCCCAATCTTCAGAGTTGCGTTTAATTCTATCCAATAAATTCCATTTGAATTCAATAGTCTTCATCATAAAAGAGCCAGCACAAGAAGTATCGAGCATAGTGCAATTATTTTCAGAAAGCCGAGCATAATTTTTTTGAAGAATTATTTCTCTTTTGAGCTGATGATTGGGGCATGAATATAACATTGATTTAAGCCTCCCCCAAGCTTGAGCAATGCTTTCTCCTTCGTGAGGCCAAAAATTATATATATAATTACGATCACGATGAACAAGATGCATAGGGTAAATATCTGATGAAATTCCAATTTCAATCGTCTGTAGTTCCTTGATCTCGTATCATCACATAGCCTATACCATGTCAATGCATCTCCCTTCAAAGATAAAGGGAAGACCTTCTTCTTGAAAACATCATGGGGTATACCTGCAAGCTTAAATAATCCACAAACTTCATCCACATATATTAGGTGCTCATCAGGATGCTTGGTTCCATCTCCTGCAAAAGGATTAGCTAGCAGTTTTTCTACCATACCCGAAGGAAATTCAAAGGGCACATTTTCATTTGAAATAGGTTCAGTAGGTTGAGGAGCAACTCTTTGCTATACTGGTCGGGGTGAAGATACCCCGAACAAGCCCCTCAGAGGATTACTTTCCATAGTAATAAGTGACAGTAAATGTCAGCACACTATATATATTTTCCTTACCAAATTCCACCTACCAAAGGCGCTTCACTCCCGGCAACGGCGCTTAGAAAAGAGTCTTGATGACCCACAAGTATAGGGGATCTATCGTAGTCCTTTCGATAAGTAAGAGTGTCGAACCCAACGAGGAGCGAAGGAAATGATAAGCGGTTTTCAGCAAGGTATTCTCTGCAAATCTTGAAATAAGTGGTAACAGATAGTTTTGTGATAGGATAATTTGTAACGAGCAACAAGTAACAAAAGTAAATAAAGTGCAGCAAGGTGGCCCAATCCCTTTGTAGCCAAGGACAAGCCTGGACAAACTCTTATATAAGGAAAAGCGCTCCCGAGGACACATGGGAATATCGTCAAGCTAATTTTCATCACGTTCATATGATTCGCGTTCGGTACTTTGATAATTTGATATGTGGGTGGACCGGTGCTTGGGTGCTGTTCTTACTTGAATAAGCATCCCACTTATGATTAACCTCTATTGCAAGCATCCGCAACTACAACAAAAGTATTAAGGTAAACCTAACCATAGCATGAAACAAGTGGATCCAAATCAGCCCCTTACGAAGCAACGCATAAACTAGGGTTTAAGCTTCTGTCACTCTAGCAACCCATCATCTACTTATTACTTCCCAATGCCTTCCTCTAGGCCCAAATAATGGTGAAGTGTTATGTAGTCGACGTTCACCTAACTCCACTAGAGGCTAGACAACATACATCTCATCAAAATATCGAACGAATACCAAATTCACATGACTACTAATAGCAAGACTTCTCCCATGTCCTCAGGAACAAACATAACTACTCACAAAGCATATTCATGTTCATAATCAGAGGGGTATTAATATGCATATAGGATCTGAACATATGATGTTCCACCAAATAAACCAACTAGCATCAACTACAAGGAGTAATCAACACTACTAGCAACCTACTAGTACCAATCCAGGACTTGGAGACAAGAATTGGATACAAGAGATGAACTAGGGTTTTGAAAGGAGATGGTGCTGGTGAAGATGTTGATGGAGATTGCCCTCTCACGATGAGAGGAGTGTTGGTGATGACGATGGTGATGATTTCCCCCTCTCGGAGGGAAGTGTCCCCGGAATAGCCTCTGCGGAGCCCTAGATTGGTTCCGCCAAGGTTCCGCCTCGTTGCGGCGGAGTTTCGTCCCGAAAGGTTGCTTATGATTTTTTCCTCGACGAAAGACCTCATATCGCAGAAGATGGGCATCGGAGAGCCAACAGGGGGCCCATGATGTAGGGGGGCGTGCCCTGGGGGTTAGGGCGCGCCCCCCACCCTCGTGGACAGGTGGGCCCCCCTCTGGTGAACTTCTTCCGCAGGATTTTTTTATTATTTCCAAAAATGACTTTTGTGGAGTTTCAGGACTTTTGGAGTTGTGCAGAATAGGTCTCTAATATTTGCTCCTGTTCCAGCCCAGAATTCCAGTTGCCGGCATTCTCCCTCCTTATGTAAGCCTTGTAAAATAAGAGAGAATAGGCATAAGTATTGTGACATAACGTGTAATAACAGCCCATAATGCAATAAATATCGATATAAAAGCATGATGCAAAATGGACGTATCATCCATCGGTGGTTACCGAAATGTCAACAACAATAGTAACAGGGTCTTACTGACAGAATTGTACACCGAGGTGTTTACTTAAGCAGGAGAAAATTACTTCTTAGATCATATAGATCACAAGAAGGCTTAAACAAACCAATGGAAAGGAAAAAGTGATTATCAGGTTTAAACAGAACAATGGAAAGGAAAATGTGTTTAAACACATATTTCAAGGGTATATCCTTCCCAAGGACAAGCAAAGCATGATAACCATGACAGGATATAATGTAGAAAACTCTTTAGGTAAGGAGAGAGAAATTTCATGACATTACCCTTACAGCGGTGTTTGGATAATTGATAAAGAAAAGTTTAGCATTGTGGTTCAAATGTTCTTATTGAAAATCGGAGTACCACAGACATGCTTCGAGATAGCATTAACATGGTCTTCAAGCAAAGATCGAACTTGGATACACAAAGGATTCATCAGGAATAACATATAGAATAAGTCTTACGATTTCCTCATGGAAGAATGGTTAACGTTGTTCAATAGGAAACTGATAATAATAGGTCCTCCGGCCAGGTGTGCTAGGCATGACATCACCTTACCAATATAAAAGGACCAATGTTATAACTCTTGGAAATATGTCCCAACCATCATATCTGACCGAGATTTAGATCTGATTCGTGTCCGCATACCTCGGACTCAGGATGTCTGAGAAGAAAAGGTGCAACACAAATTGGCAAGATGACATTGTAAGATTCTCGGGAAATGAACTATGGAAGCAAGTTCTGAATCATGGGTTCATCATTAAACCAAGGAGAGAATGAGGAGGTGGTTGATGAACTCAGCGACAACGAATCGAGATTTCCAAAAGATCGATTCCCACCAGTATTCGAATAAGGAGATAACACTTGTCAGATCAAATGATATAATGAGGTATGCTGAAGGAAAACATACACAGTTAATCATCGATTGTAAGGTGCACCCGAAATATGGGCTTAGGTAGCATGATCAAATTTACGATGGTGATTCGATAACCAATGGTTTAAGAATGAAATAACGACCATTAACTTCAAAGCAATAGGGTTGCTAGAAGTTTTAAAGTCGCACATCATAGTTCAATTGTCGGTTTTCCGGTTAAAAACAACACAGGGACCAAGGAATGAACGGATATGGCAAGAAGTATCACTTGTATCAAGATCTCTTAAGAGGTTGTGAAATTCTCACGACTTTCTTGACATAAAAGATGGTAATTGTAACATCCCAAATTTCCCATTTGGAATGTTTTACAATTATAGCTAAGCATCTATGCATATTGTTTGAAATTGAGTGGCATTTGATTTATTTCAGAGGTTTTTGAGTTTGTTGGAATTTGGATTCAAATTGGCAGTTGAATTTATTTCAAAACAATGCCTGAAAAATACTTGAGCAGAAGTATGAGAGGACTAAACATGACACTCCAAAAATGTCAGAAGAAAAGTTTTGCCAAAAAAGTTTGAATTCAAATTTGAATTCTATTTGGGATTTCTAGAAAGTGTTTTTTTTGTTTGAGTTTTTGCTCCTGGAAAAATGTTCGCGTTGTAGGATAAATTCCCCTGAGTATTTTGATATATATATGTCCTATATAAAAATAATATATATTTTTCTATATTCTCTCTTCTCTCTAATTCAAAAAAATAATAAAAGAAAAAGCCCAGGCGCCCGGCCAATAACCGGCCCAGCCAATGAGCACCACTCACCAGGGCAGGCTGACCACCCGGCGCCACCCGGCCTGCTTGGCGCCCGCCCGACTCCTCTCCCCTCGGTCGCCCTGAACCCTCTCCTCCCTCTCTCGCTGACGCCCCGGGCCCGCCCTCGTCTCTTTCCCCTCGCCCACGTCTCGCCGCGCCAGAGCGCGACCGCCGCCGCCCGTCGCCGCGATCTTCTCGGGATCACGATCCCGCGTTGCCCCCTCGCCCACGACCACGCCCTATATAAAACCCTGCCTCTCCTCTCCCGAACCCCCCAAAAACCCTACCCCAACACCCACCAGAGCCGCCTCCCTCGCTGAACGCATCTCGCCGCCGCCGCCTCGGTTCGCCGCCATTTCTGCCACCGGTGAGCCACCCCTCGACCTCCAATCTACTCCACCCGAACCGCCACTTCATCCCGCACCTCCCTGACATCCTCTCTTCGCCCACGGATCGCCGGAGCCGCCACCTTGAGCATCACCGCCCGTCGCCGGAGTTGGAGCTCACCAGGAGCTCCGTCAAGCTCGTACCACTCGCCACCGTCACCCTCGACCACCGCTGAGACCACCACCATCCCCGCCTCGCTCCGCCGCAGCCGCCCGACGTCTCTGCCGTCTTCCCCGACCACCGGAGCCACCGCGCCATCCACGCCCGAGCCGCCGTCGTCCGTCGGCGTCGTCACCACCGCGGTATGTCGCCGGAGCCGCCCTCCACCGTTCGATCGGCAATCTACAACGTAGATTAGATGTAGTGAACGGTTAGGTTTTTTTTTGTTAGTTTTGTTCGGTCTTTTCCGGTTTAGTCTGGTTTATCTTCGTTTAGATCGAACCGATCGGTTTTCTGTTTAGCCACGAGCGCGACTTAGTTATTTTACCCCTAGGCGATGGACAGACTAGTCGCGTCTGTTTTTTTTCTTTTTCTTTTAGTTTTTTTTTTCTGTTTTTAGCAGAATAGTTCTGTTTATGTTTTTGCTATTTCTTTTAGCTGGTTTATTGTTTTTAGTTGATTCTTTTTTTGTTAGTTTCCAAATTTGTTGTAGTTTCTGTAGAAAATATGTTTAGCCATGTTTAAATTATTAGAAATAGTTTTATATTAGTTTTAGTCAGATTAGTTTTTCTGCCATAAATTGAGTTAGGATTATTATTTTTTAGTGTTTCTTTTTGCTACTGCTTAGTTTTGACCATGCCTAGCATTAGGAACTTGTTTGGGTATTTTAGATTTAGTAAAAAAATAGTTTTAGTCGAAATCAAGTATTTTTTTTAGCTAGCTACTGTTTTCCTACTGTTCTAGTTAGTAAATTATTTTATTTTTACTATGTTATAGTTTATCTTAGATTAGTTTCTGTAGCTACAGAGGATGAACTTTTATTTACAGTAGAATAAATTTTTTATTTTATTTTGTTTGCTAGGATTGTTTTAGGCATAATAGGAGTTCTATAATAGCTTTTGATGTGACTCTTTTTGCTCCTAGTTTGTATGATGTTTTCCTTTCCTTTAGTTAGCAAAACCCATGCTTAGGTTCTGTTAAGAAAAGTTTTAGTTGTGTAAAACTATTTCTTAGGTGTTGCTTGATGTGGTGAAAACCTTGAATTGCTTTCTCTGAGTTTTTCTTTGGTTTTGGTTTGAGTGCTTGGGTGTTTTATTCCAACTTGTTGTTATGTTATATTGTGCTATACTTATTTGTGCTATTGTTTGACTCGGTAGAATTCCCGGAGTGTGAAGCCTGCTATTACGAGTCCCTAGCCTTCGAAGACCGTCAGCCAGGCAAGTCATTTGATCATGTTTTTACAATACCTATGATTTTATTGCATTAGAATTATACCTCCCCACCATGCATGCAGTAGGAGAATTTTGTTAAGTTATGTTCTTGAGTAGTATCATGAGGTAGGATGAACATAATTCCCCTTGTTACCATTGCCCGCGACGATGTAGTTTATTTTGCTATGCTCGTAGACGGGGTTGGTGAGAGATTCATAAGGGAGATGCGCGAGTCAAGATGATGACAACCCCATGACTTCAAGCTCAAGATGGACGTCAAAATTCACTACTGGGTGGAGGACGGTTGACGGGCACCCTGGAGAAACCAGCGGATGGCCGGGATGCATGGAGAAACGCCATGACATCTTGCGGAAAGCTTCACCCAGCCACGAAGAGACAGATGGATACCCATTGACCGGAAGCTTACCTGTGCAGCCGCAAGCCATTATGGGCTCTGGCTTGGTCGACCCTAGGCGTGACTCTGGCCGGACGGTGCTACGAGATGTAGAAGAACGGTAGGATTGGATGGGCACGGCAAAGGGCCCAGAGGAACTCTTCGGAAGACCCTGTTTCGTTCGTCCCGTCTTCAAACACCCGGCAGTGCGAGGACTTAAAAGGAGGGAACGATTCTTGCGGGTAAAGTGCGCAAACCTCTGTAGAGTGAAGATCTAATCGATTAGCCGTGTCCCCGGTTACGGACAATTTGAGCCTCTGGAACTTGGAGTATTTCGGATATCTCAACACCAAACTTAATAAATTAATTGAGGGGTTATTTAATAATTGGGAATGAGACATTGGTTGGCGGAACCATCTCAATAACTACCAACATTTTGTAGTATTTGCAAACAAGTCCTTGTTGTAGGAAAAAACTGGCTTTTTCGCAAAACAATGAAACTTAGAGCCCCACAGCCAAATTGCATATAGTGTTAGTAATTTTTATTGTTGTTTTCTCTTCATGACTTGGAGGCATATTCAAAATGCTGACCTACACGACTGCAACGTCTTATGTTGCAGAGGAGTTTTCCGATCAGGAGTGAGGCTACGATCCATGCTTGGTGATTGCCCTATGGAATCGCATGGACTCGCTATTCGTCTACGCTTCCGCAGCTTTATTTAGTTTATTTCTCATGAGTTGGCCTTCGACCGAATTTATTATCTTGTAATAAAGACTCGATATGAGAATCATGTAATAAATTCAGGTGTGATTGAACTTTGAATCTTTGCATCAATGTACTGTGTGTGCCAGCATGATCTTGGGATGGTACAGCTACACAGAGACTTGACCGATTTCGGGTCGGGTCGCTACAGAGATGGTATCAGAGCACACGCTGAGCGTAGGACGTAACCCCTATGATCGGAAAGCCATAGGAAGAGACCAGTTTACTTCCTATTTTTACTTTTCCGTAATTCTCCCCTGTTCATTTCTAACCTCTCTGATTTTCAACATTCTAGATGGCCGCCGAGTTCACCCTTGTTCAACATTCCAGATGAGACGATGCCTCTCGGCAAGAAGCTGGTTCAGATCTGAAGAAGCTGAAGATCGCTCTGCCCTCAATCACCGGGAAGCCTACCAATGCACTTCCGACGGATACCCGCTACAGGATTAAGGTGCATATTCCATGGAGGACCTTTGGAGAACATTCAGAGCCGATTGACTTTGAGTTTACCGATTTCACTTGGATCCTCGGAAGAGACATGGCGATTTATCGTGCACTTGGACATCTCCGAGAAGAGTACAGGGCCGAGCTCGACCCATCAGACCTCGCCATGATTTCTTGCAGAGCTAGGAATGGAGATATCATCCGTACCGTAGAGGACGACTCCTTTCTTTCATATGTCCAAGACTTGGAGAATCTCATCAGGAACCGGGAAATCCAGACGCGCCGAAACTCGAAGGTACACAGGAGGCTGTTGTTCCGTGAACTGGAACTGGAGGAGAAAGCACGCGCGGACTTCCTTGAACATGAAGAAGAAGTCAAGGATTTTATGGATAGAATCGAGGACCGGGATAAATATATTGCCACACTGGAGGAGAAGATGGATCTGGGAGAAGACCTTTTTCTGAGTGGAGATGAAGGACCCCTCGTGAGCAATCACAGGATTATGAAGAGAGCTCCACCGAAGGAAGCCGCAAGAGGAGGCGCCGCACCAGAGGACGCCGCACCGGAGGACGCCGCACCAGAGGACGCAAGGATAATTGATGAAGACATTTAGTCGACCGCCATGTTATTTTATTTTTCGTCGATCAGTTAGGCCGTTATTTTCGATTAGTTGTGAGAATTTGTAATCCGAGATTGAACCATGTTTGAGATGATTGAATAAATGATTGGTGTGATTATGATTGTGCATTCATATGGGTAGTGCTATTTTCTCATTAGACCCTTGTTCTATTCTAATTTTCTCATCCACTCCAAAACACCAGATGCCTCCAAGACGTGACCCCGGTTCCAACTTTCCGCCGGAGCTCACCCAGCTGATCCAGCAGCAGAATGCCCTCATGCAGATGCTCATCCAGAACCAGAACAACAACAACAACAACAATCCACCACCACCACCCCCTATTGACAACTTGACCCGCTTCCTAAGGCTGAATCCGACAGTGTTCTCTAGCAGCACTGAGCCGATTGTGGCCGATGATTGGCTCCACAAGGTCGGAAGGGAGTTAGCCACTGCTGGATGCACAGATGCAGAGAAGGTGCGCTTTGCCGCACATCAGCTTGATGGACCTGCATCTTCTTGGTGGGAGAACTACACCGCCACTTATCCGGCTGCCACCGTGACATGGGCCGAGTTCGAGCAGGCCTTCCGCACCGCTCATGTCTCAGCTGGAGCCATGAGTCTGAAGAAGCGTGAGTTCCACAACTTACGCCAGGGGAACCGTACTGTGGGGCAGTACGTGGATGAGTTCAGCAAGTTAGCTCGCTATGCCCCGGATGATGTGGCCACAGATGCCGCAAAGCAGGAAAAATTTCTCGAGGGACTCAATGATGAGCTGGGAATGCAGCTAATGGTGGCTACCTTCAACAACTACCAGGAGCTGGTAGACAAGGCCACCATACTTGAAGGCAAGCAGTAGCAGATTGATAGCCGCAAGCGGAAGTATGGCCAGGGGAAGTACAACTCCGGAGCTCAGCAGAAGCCCCGTTATGCCCCATACTCGGGAGGGCATACCCATCACACCCATGGAGGACATAATCATGGAGGACATAACCATGGAGGGAATGGGAACAACCGCAACCACGACAACAAGTCAGGCAATGGAAACGGCAATGGCAACCAGCATCGTCCTGCCCCGACTCAGAAGGATCTGAGTCACATCACTGCTTCAAGTGTCGGAAAACAGGGCACTATGCCACCGACTGCCCGGAGGCCAAGCAGAGGAATGGAAACGGCAATGGAAGCTCAGCAAAGAAGCCCAACCCTTTTCCTCGTGCTCAGGTGAACCACATTGACATGGAGGACGTCTATGATCAGCCAGACACTGTGGTTGGTAAGTTTTTATTAAATTCACGTCCAGTATTGGTACTCTTTGATTCTGGTGCAACGCATTCATTTATATCAAGGGTAGTTGTGGAAAAGTACGGGTTGCCCACTAGAACCCTTAGAAGCCCTCTTCACGTCAGTTCAGGAGGAGAAATGATGGCAGGCTTAGGCTGTCATGCAACCCTCAACATCGGAAACCATAAATTTCCGCAGACCTCATAGTATTGGAAATCCAGACCTTGGATGTAATCCTAGGCATGGATTGGTTGACGGTTTGAAGGAAACATAGATCGTGCTCAAGGCGATTACGCTCACCACTCCGGAGCGAAGAGGATCAAGTATGTATCGGGCGTATCCCGATGAAGAATCAGGTGAATTCTCTCATGGGAGTTGTTCAGGAGGAAGTGCCAGTAGTGCAAGATTTTCCCGATGTGTTTCCGGAGGAATTGCCAGGAATGCCACCGGACAGAGACATTGAATTTCTGATTGAGTTATTGCCCGACATTGAATTTCTGATTGAGTTATTGCCCGGCACAGCCCCAATATCCAAGAGACCCTATCGGATGCCCCCAAACGATTTGAAAGAGATCAAAAAGCAAATTAATGAGCTATTGGAGAAGGGATATATTCGGCCAAGCTCGTCACCTTGGGGAGCCCCAGTTCTTTTGGTAGAGAAGAAGGACGGAACCCTGAGAATGGTTATGGATTATCGTTCGTTGAACGACGTGACCATCAAGAACAAGTACCCTCTGCCGATGATTAATGATTTATTTGATCAGCTAGTTGGAGCCAAGGTATTCTCCAAGATCGATCTTTGATCAGGGTATCATCAGTTGAAGATCCGTGAAAAGGATATACCCAAAACAACATTCACCACTGTGTATGGTTTATATGAGTATACCGTCATGTCATTCGGATTGACTAATGCCCTGCATACTTCATGAATTTGATGAACAAGGTATTTATGGAATATCCGGACAAGTTTGTTGTGGTGTTCATCGATGATATATTGATTTTCTCCAAGAGCGAGGAAGAGCATAAGGAACATTTGCGTCTATTTACGGAGAAACTCCGAGAACATCGATTGTATGCCAAGTTCAAGAATGTGAATTTTGGCTGAAGGAAGTCGGATTCCTCGGACATGTTATTTCAGGAGAAGGAATAGTAGTTGACCCCACCAAGGTTGTATCAGTCACCGATTGGCAGTCACCCACCTCAGTCAAGGAGATCCGCAGTTGACCCACATCAGTTTTATTGAGAATTTCTCGAAGATTGCCAAGCCCATGACTGAG
The DNA here is from genome assembly GCA_021605145.1 of Aegilops bicornis. Taxonomy (NCBI): domain Eukaryota; kingdom Viridiplantae; phylum Streptophyta; class Magnoliopsida; order Poales; family Poaceae; genus Aegilops; species Aegilops bicornis. Next base: position 301,142,872 of record CM038675.1, read on the forward strand.
TTGTTGAAGAAGGACGCCAAGTACATTTGGACCGAGGATTGTGAAGCCAGTTTCCAGGAATTGAAGAAACGTTTGGTTACAGCCCCAGTGCTGATTTTGCCGGACATACACAAGGATTACCAGGTATATTGTGACGCTTCTCGCCAGGGACTCGGAGGAGTACTCATGCAGGAAGGAAAAGTTGTAGCTTATACCTCCCGACAGCTACGACCTCATGAGATGAATTACGCCACACATGATTTGGAGTTAGCAGCCGTAGTGCATGCACACAAGACCTGGAGACATTTCCTTATCGGAAATAGTTGTTATGTTTACACGGATCATAAGAGCTTGAAGTATACTTTCACGCAGAAAGAGTTGAACCTCAGGCAGAGGAGATGGCTAGAGTTAATCAAGACTATACATGAGATTGCATTACCACCCAGGAAAGGCTAATGTTGTAGCAGATGCCTTGAGCCGTAAGAGTTATGTGAATACTCTTATAGCGGGAGGATTACCCCAGGAGTTAGCCAATGACCTCAGAGATCTTCGTCTGGAGATAGTTCCGAGAGGATATGTTGCAGCTCTGGAAGTTCAGTCCACTTTGGCCAAAAGAATTCGTGAAGCCCAGAAGTCGGAGAAGGAAATTGATGAGATAAAGAAAAGGATGAATGAAGGAAAAGCTAAAGGGTTCCGTAAGGATGAATACGGAGCTATATGGTTCGAGGATCGTATTTATGTACCCAATGATCCCGAACTCAGGAAGCTAATTCTTCAGGAGGCTCGTGATTCACCGTACTCGATTCACCCCGGTAACACCAAGATGTATGTGGATTTGAAGGAAAGTTTCTGGTGGATAGGTATGAAGAAGGATATTGCCGAGTATGTAGCAGTATGCGATGTTTGCCAGCGAGTAAAGGCGGAACATCAGAAGCCAGCAGGGTTACTTCAACCTTTGCCGATTCCCGAGTGGAAATGGGAGAAACTTGGAATGGATTTTATCACAGGATTACCCAGGACCTGTTCAAAGTTATGATTCCATCTGGGTAGTGGTTGATCGCTTGACTAAGGTAGCTCATTTCATTCCCATGAAGACTACCTATACCAGCTAAGTTAGCCAAGATATACATGACCAGGATCGTATGTCCGCATGGAGTTCCGAGGAGTATCGTGGTCGATAGAGGAACACAATTTACCTCAAAGTTTTGGAATCAGTTGCATGAAACTTTGGAGTACGAGGCTGGAGTTCAAGACAGCTTTTCATCCGCAGACATGTATGTATGCACCGAGAGAGTCAACCAGATCCTGGAGGACATGTTGAGAGCTTGTGCGCTAGACTATGGGTCTAGCTGGGATGATAATTTGCCATACGCAGAATTCTCGTACAATAACAGTTATCAGACCAGTCTGAAGATGGCCCCTTTCGAAGCTCTATACGGAAGGAGGTGCAGAACACCATTGTTGTGGGATGGTGTTGGAGATCGAAAACTTTTTGGTCCCGATCTTATCAGAGACTCCGAAGAGAAGGTAAAGCTGATTCGAGATAGACTCAAGGTAGCTCAGTCGAGGTAGAAGAGTTATGCCGACAATAAACACAAAGAAGTAACATACGAAGCGGGAGACCGAGCATATCTTCGTGTGTCCCCACTTCGTGGAATCAAGAGGTTCGATGTTAAAGAAAAGTTGGCACCCAGGTTCATTGGCCCCTACAAAATCCTCGAACATCGTGGAGAAGTTGCTTACAAGATGGAATTGCCGGAAGGATTGTCCGGAGTTCATGATGTCTTCCATGTTTCTCATCTGAAGAAATGCCATGCCGAGATGGCCGATATTCCGTTGAGAGACACAAGGTGCCCTAGAGGCCATACGGCTCGACAAAGTGATTTGACTTATGAGGAGAAACCCGTCCTAATTCTCGAGATCTGTAACAGAGTCACCCGCAGCAAGATCATCAAGTTTTGCAAGGTTCTGTGGAGTCATCATTCCGAGGAGGAAGCCACCTGGGAGCGAGAAGAAGACCTCCGCCGAGACCACCCGCACCTATTTGCTAGCCAACCCGAATCTCGAGGGCGAGATTCATCTTAAGGTGGGTAGGTTTGTAACATCCCAAATTTCCCATTTGGAATGTTTTACAACTATAGCTAAGCATCTATGCATATTGTTTGAAATTGAGTGGCATTTGATTTATTTCAGAGGTTTTTGAGTTTGTTGGAATTTGGATTGAAATTGGCAGTTGAATTTATTTCAAAACAATGCCTGACAAATACTTGAGCAAAAGTATGAGAGGAGTAAACATGACACTCCAAAAATGTCAGATGAAAAGTTTTGCCAAAAAAGTTTGAATTCAAATTTGAATTTTAATTGGGATTTCTAGAAAGTGTTTTTTTAGTTTGAGTTTTTGCTCCTGGAAAAATGTCCGCATTGTAGGATAAATTCCCCTGAGAATTTTGATATATATATATGTCCTATATAAAAATAATATATATTTTTCTATATTCTCTCTTCTCTCTAATTCAAAAAAAAAAGGAAAAGCCCAGGCGCCCGGCCGAACCCAGCCCGGCCCAGCGCCGGCGCCACTCCACGAGCCGGCAGGCGCAGCCAGCCCACCAACCGGCCTTGCCCCGGCGCCCAGCGCTGAATCCTCTCCCCTCGGTGGCCCGGCCGAACCCTCTCCTCCCTCTCGGCGCCCGGGCCCGCCTCGTCTCTTTCCCTCGCCCACGTCTCGGCGCCCAGAGCGGCTGCCGCCGCCCGTCGCTGCGATCTTCTCGGGATCACGATCCCGCGTTGCCCCCTCGCCCACGACCACGCCCTATATAAAACCCTGCCTCTCCTCTCCCGAACCCCCCAAAAACCCTACCCCAACACCCACCAGAGCCGCCTCCCTCGTCGAACACATCTCGCCGCCGCCGCCTCGGTTCGCCGCCGTTTCTGCCACCGATGAGCCACCCCTCGACCTCCAATCTACTCCACCCGAACCGCCACTTCATCCCGCACCTCCCTGACATCCTCTCTTCGCCCAGGGATCGCCGGAGCCGCCGCCTTGAGCATCACCGCCCGTCGCCGGAGTTGGAGCTCACCAGGAGCTCTGTCAAGCTCGTACCACTCGCCACCGTCACCCTCGCCCGCCGCTGAGACCACCACCATCTCCGCCTCGCTCCGCCGCAGCCGCCCGACGTCTCCGCCGTCTTCCCCGACCACCGGAGCCACCGTGCCATCCACGCCCGAGCCGCCGTCGTCCGTCGCCGTCGTCACCACCGCGGTATGTCGCCGGAGCCGCCCTCCACCGTTCGATCGGCAATCTACAACGTAGATTAGAAGTAGTGAACGGTTAGATTTTTTTTGTTAGTTTTGTTCGGTCTTTTCCGGTTTAGTCCGGTTTATCTTCGTTTAGATCGAACCGATCGGGTTTCTGTTTAGCATGCGAGCCTTGACTTAGTTATTTTACCCCTGGGCGATGGATAGACTAGTCGCGTCTGTTTTTTTTCTTTTTCTTTTAGTTTTATTTTCTGTTTTTAGCAGAATAGTTCTGTTTATGTTTTTGCTATTTCTTTTAGCTGGTTTATTGTTTTTAGTTGATTTTTTTTGTTAGTTTGCAAATTTTTTGTAGTTTCTATAGAAAATATGTTTAGCCATGTTTAAGAAATAGTTTAATATTAGTTTTAGTCAGATTAGTTTTTCTGCCGTAAATTGAGTTAGGATTTTTTTTAGTGTTTCTTTTTGCTACTGCTTAGTTTTGACCATGCCTAGCATTAGGAACTTGTTTGGGTATTTTAGATTTAGTAAAAAAATAGTTTTAGTCAAAATCAAGTATTTCTTTTTTTAGCTAGCTACTATTTTCCTACTGTTCTAGTTAGTAAATTATTTTATTTTTACTGTGTTATAGTTTATCTTAGATTAGATTCTGTAGCTAAAGAGGATGAACTTCTATTTACAGTAGAATAAATTTTTTATTTTATTTCTTTGCTAGGATTGTTTTAGGCATAATAGGAGTTCTATAATAGCTTTTGATGTGATTCTTTTTGCTCCTAGTTTGTATGATGTTTTCCTTTCTGTTAGTTAGCAAAACCCATGCTTAGGTTCTGTTAAGAAAAGTTTTAGTTGTGTAAAACTATTTCTTAGGTGTTGCTTGATGTGGTGAAAACCTTGAATTGGTTTCTCCGAGTTTTTCTTTGGTTTTGGTTTGAGTGCTTGGGTGATTTATTCCAACTTGATGTTATGTTATATTGTGCTATAATTATTTGTGCTATTGTTTGACTCGGTAGAATTCCCGGAGTGCGAAGCCTGCTATTACGAGTCCCTAGCCTTCGAAGACCGTCAGCCAGGCAAGTCATTTGATCATGTTTTTACAATACCTATGATGTTATTGCATTAGAATTATTCCTCCCCACCATGCATGCAGTAGGACAATTTTGTTAAGTTATGTTCTTGAGTAGTATCATGAGGTAGGATGAACCCAATTCCCCTTGTTACCATTGCCCGGGATGATGTAGTTTATTTTGCTATGCTCGTAGATGGGGTTGGTGAGAGATTCATAAGGGAGATGCGAGAGTCAAGATGATGACAACCCCATGACTTCAAGCTCAAGATGGACTTTAAAATTCACTACTGGGTGGAGGACGGTTGACGGGCACCCTGGAGAAACCAGCGGATGGCCGGGATGCATGGAGAAGCGCCATGACATCTTGCGGAAAGCTTCACCCAGCCACGAAGAGAAGGATGGATACCCATTGACCGAAAGCTTACCTGTGCAGCCGCAAGCCATTATGGGCTCTGGCTTGGTCGACCCTAGGCGTGACTCTGGCCGGACGGTGCTACGAGATGTAGAAGAACGGTAGGATTGGATGGGCACCAGCAGTGGCCCAGAGGAACTCTTCGGAAGACCCTGTTTCGTTCGTCCCTGTCTTCAAACACCAGGCGGTCACGAAGACTTAAAAGGAGGGAACGATTCTTGCGGGTAAAGTGCGCAAACCTCTCAGAGAGTGAAGATCTAATCGATTAGCCGTGTCCCGATTCACGGACAATTTGAGCCTCTGGAACTTGGAGTATTTGGATATCTCAACACCGAACTTAATAAATTAATTGAGGGTTATTTAATAATTGGAAATGAGACATTGGTTGGCGGAACCATCTCAATAACTACCAACATTTTGTAGTATTTGCAAACAAGTCCTTGTTGTAGGGAAAAACTAGCTTTTTCGCAAAACAATGAAACTTAGAGCCCCACAGCCAAATTGCATATAGTGTTAGTAATTTTTATTGTTGTTTTCTCTTCATGACTTGCCGGCATATTCAAAATGCTGACCTACACGGTTGCAACGTCTTATGTTGCAGAGGAGTTTTTCGATCAGGAGTGAGGCTACGATCCACACTTGGCGATTGCCCTATGGAGTCGGATGGACTCGCTATTCGTCTATGCTTCCGCAGCTTTATTTAGTTTAATTCTCATGAGTTGGCCTTTGGCCGAATTTATTATCTTGTAATAAAGACTCGATATGAGAGTCGTGTAATAAATTCAGGTGTGATTGAACTTTGAATCTTTGCATCAATGTACTATGTGTGCCAGCATGATCTTGGGATGGTACAGCTACACAGAGACTTGACCGATTTCGGGTCGGGTCGCTATAGTAATACTTCCAAGGTAAAGAAGAACAACTATAGGGTAGCAAGGACCTCAAGGTATAACACAAAACACGAACAAGTTTGTGTTGAACGGAAAGCAATAAAGTGGTCAATGAAAACACGAATGATCGAGGGGCAAGGATGGTATTATCCATCAAGAATTTGATGTATATCTTGGAAGAGCTTAGGATGTTGATGATGATCACGACACTGTTGTCGAGAGATTTCATGAAGATGTAATCGGTCGGCGATGCCATCAAGTCAAATGATGATGAAGTGAAAGGTTATGGGAACCAAGGGTACGACATAACTCGAAATCAAGTTTAATGTTCAAGGAGAAATGATATGACGAGGAAGTTCGATGCAAGATTAGCTCATCGTCGAAAATTGTGCACCGAGAAGAAGGACCAGGTAGCACAATTAAAATTTAGCACGATAATGATATAGCCGATCGGGCTAGGAATGACTTGAAGGATTATTAAACTCATAAGCAATGAAAATTACTTAGAGTTAATTAATCGGATTATAGACTTGATTCACTATCGATGTTCCTGAGTGTCTAACAACTCAGAACCCAGGGAAAAATTCAAATCAGTGAGAAATAATACTTGAAGAAGAATTCATAAGAAGTAATACGGTTCTGTGATTTTATCGACATACCACGGGGTAATACTCGAAGGTAGAACATAATTAGAGGTTGCAGAGGTGCATTGATCTGCAGAAGGCAAGTGCTTTAACTGGCCCGAGAAATGGAATCAGGAAAAAAAATATGATCAGAACCACGATTGCAAGGGACCAATTCACCGATACCAAATGATATTATATCAAGGGAATAGCTACTATTACAAGAAGCGTCCATGATAGGATCTACATCGTGTCAATGGGCATGAACACAAAGGTTCAAGGTCGACTCCCACTTCTTCAATGTATAACCTTCCATTCACATCTCGCTTTTTGAAAATGACATTAGTTGTTGAAAGATTTACCTGGTACAATACTAGATGATTATGACCCGTGAAATCTTTCGGGTTCACACAGAGTAAGGAAGGCATAGGTTTAACCCATCGAGGCATCTTATGAACACATACCCCCCACCTCAGGAGCGAATAACTCAAGATCAAAAGTAGAGCATGGTTCACCAAGCAGATGATACAATTTACCAAAGGCATTATATATCTGTGGAAAGACTCACAAGGTTATGGAATATGAAGGACACTGTCGGATAAAATCCAACAAAGGATCCGATGGTCCTCAAGGGATCCGAGGTGAGCATCGGTACTCAACCAGAGGAAGAAGAATGCAAGGAGATCAGATTATAGAAACAACTGACTAACTCAAAGCTCAAATGCAAAGGAATTATGAATTCCAAGACAAGGGATCAGAAGCAATGCTCTGATTAGGGATGGATAAGTCAAATAGCCTTAAGGGTACAATCGATGGCAATTTGATTGGTCGAGATCCAGCTCATGTTTAAAATGACGTCTGAGCCAGAAAGATAATTTAAAAGGATCAACTGATGATTGCGTGCATTCACACTCATGTTGAATCAATAGGATCAAAATGACGAGGTCAAAGGAGACTAATGAATATTCCTAGACATACGGGAAGCATCCATAATGCAAGCAGAGAAGTATTTGCAGAGCAATAAGCTGCTAAGGATTTTCGGAGGATCGAATAGTATTTCGAAGGCTTATGTGAAACACCTGAACAACTGAGAAGGAGCGGATACTCGATAAGTGCAAGGAATTATCTGTATGGATATTATGGTGGCAAAGAGCCGTAAGGCAGTAAGCTCAAAGGATTCTCGGAACAACGAAGAGCAGTTAGTTGCACCTTGTAATAACAAGCTCAATGGGATCGAATGTAAGAATGGCAGGTGCATGCAGTTATCCATAAGGATATAACAGTGGTAGGGAATTTGTAAAGGCGGTGGGCGCAAGTGTCTCGGGAGAACATCCTAGAGTATCTTCAAAATCTTCTGACGCAGTAGGCGATCATCTGTGATTAGGGGCTCTTCGGGAGAAAGTAGTTACGAGAACCTAGAGTCAGATTTAGTAAAATCATTTAACCCGAATAGAAGAGAGATCAGAGTCCCAGAGTATAGACGAGGAGTAAAAGATCCTAATACCACCCAATGGCGACATGGGCCCGTAAGACACACAACCATGTTAGTAAAAGTTTTGTAATGTCTAGACTCGACTTCGGCCAAGGAGTGTGGAAGGGGGATTCCTACAGGCAGTCGGCTCTGATACCAACTTGTGACGCCCCCGATTCAATCATACACAAATCATGCACGCAAACGCATGCGATCAAGATCGAGGACTCACGGAAGATATCACAACACAACTCTAAAACATAAATAAGTCATACAAGCATCATAATACAAGCCAGGGGCCTCGAGGGCTTGAATACAAGTGCTCGATCATAGACGAGTCAGCGGAAGCAACAATATCTGAGTACAGACATAAGTAAACAAGTTTGCCTTAAGAAGGCTAGCACAAACTGGGATACAGATCGAAAGAGGCGCAGGCCTCCTGCCTGGGATCCTCTAAACTACTCCGGTCGTAAATCGGTGACCCGGACGTAGTAGTAGGCACCTCCAGTGTAGTAGGAGTCGTCGTCGAGGGTCGCGTATGGCTCCTGTGCTCCAGCATCTAGTTGCGGCAACCAGGTAGAAGGGAAAGGGGGAAAAGAGGGAGAAAAGCAACCGTGAGTACTCATCAAAAGTACTAGCAAGCAAGGAGCTACACTACATATGCATGGGTATATGTGTAAAGGGCCATATCGGTGGATTGAACTGCAGAATGCCAGAATAAGAGGGGGATAGCTAATCCTGTCGAAGACTATGCTTCTGGCCACCTCCATCTTGCAACATGTAGAAGAGAGTAGATGGTAAGTTCACCAAGTAGCATCACATAGCATAAACCTACCCGACGATCCCCTCCTCGTCGCCCTGTTAGAGAGAAACCACCGGGTTGTATCTGGCACTTGGAAGGGTGTGTTTTATTAAGTATCCGGTTCTAGTTGTCATAAGGTCAAGGTACAACTCCAAGTCGTCCTGTTACCGAAGATCATGGCTATTCAAATAGATAAACTTCCCTGCAGGGGTGCACCACATAACCCAACACGCTCGATCCCATTTGGCCGGACACACTTTCCTAGGTCATGCCCGGCCTCGAAAGATCAACACGTCGCAACCCTACCTAGGCACAACAGAGAGGTCAGCACGCTGGTCTAAATCCTATGGCGCAGGGGTCTGGGTCCATCGCCCATTGCACACCTGCATGTTGCGTGGGTGCCTGGAAGCAGAACTAGCCCCCTTAATACAAGAGCAGGCTTACGTTTCAATCCGGCCAAGGCCGCAAGCCGACGTCAATGAAGGCTTCGACTGGTACCACGACGTCGAGTGCCCATAACTTTCCCACGTAGTTGGTTAGTGCGTATAGACCAAATGGCCAGACTCAGATCAAATACCAAGAACTCGTTAAGCGTGTTATTTTTAAGTATCCGCGGACGCCGACCAGGGCCAGGCCCACCTCTCTCCTAGGTGGTCTCAACCTGCCCTGTCGCTCCGCCACAAAGTAACAGTCGGGGGCCGTCAGGAACCCAGGCCCACCTCTACCAGGATGGATCCACCTGTCCTTTCAGCCCCCTCATCAAAATCACTTGCGGGTACTCAACGAGCTGACTCGACTTTAGTCACCACATGTGTCATGTATATAAAGTATATAGTATATACCCGTGATCACCTCCCTAGTGATCACGGCCCGATAGTATAGCATGGCGACGGACAAGAATGTAGGGCCACCGATTGAACACTAGCATCCTATTCTAAGCAGAGGATAGCGGTGTAAGGGTAACAAATCCTAGCAACAATGACAAAGGCTATGCAACAGAATATGATTAACCGAAAGAAGTAACATGCTACACTACTCTAATGCAAGTAGTATAGAGAAGAATAGGCGATATCTGGTGATCAAGGGGGGGCTTGCCTGGTTTGCTCTGGCAAGAAGTAAGGGTCGTCAACACCGTAGTCGAACTGGGGGTCGTCGGCAGTCTCGGGGTCTACCGGAAAGAAGTAACGGGGGGAACACAATAAATAATAAAGTAATCAAAGCAACACAAAGCATAACATGGTAATACATGGTGCTAGGGTGACCTAACGCGGTAGGAGGTGATACCGGCGAAGGGGGGGGGACATCCGGGAAAGTATTCCCGGTGTTTCACGTTTTCGGACAGATTAACCGGAGGGGAAAAACTGCGAGTTTTCTATTCTAGGGATGTGTGGAGGACGAACGGGCTGTGTATTCGGATTCGTCTCGTCGTTCTGAGCAACTTTCATATATAAATTATTTTCATCCAAGTTACGGTTTATTTTCTATGAATTTTCTAAGTTTACCGCATTATCCAAAATTTAATTCTAATTCAATTTCGAAAGTCAAAAGCTAATTGCACCCAGAACTGTACCCAGTACAGTATACACATAGACTACAATGGACCCAGTCAACTGCCCAGTCACCGGTTGACTGGTCAAATTTGTCTGGGTCCACCTGTCATTGACTATGTTATTTTAACAGGGTTTAAAATACTCTAATCAGGATTATTAGAGAGTGGGACCATGTGTCAATGACTATAAACTAAACTGATTTTATTTTTTTGTTAAAGAATTAATTAGCAGTTGGGGGCCCGTGGTCAATGGGGGGGGGTTAGGGGGATTAGCTCCCCTAATTAATTAAGCCACGCGCCGGCTGGATCGCAAGGCAGAGGCCATGGCCGTGAGTGCGGCCAGCGCCGGCGAACGACAAGGCGATGCGAGGAGGGGGGCCAGCAGCGGTCGGAGCAACCACACACGGCAGAGGAGGTGAGTTGCCGGCACCGGCGGCAGCGGGAGGCGCCAGCAGCAGCGGCGCTGGAAGGCAGCATGCAGGCGCGTTGTGCAGCAGTAGCAGGAGACGAGCGAGGGGGCAGTGGTGAGTTGGGCGACGCGGCTAGACGCGCGTGGGGTAGGCGCTGCAGGGCGCACGGACGCGCCGCCGGAGCCTCCAGAGCATGGCCCGGGCGCGGCGGAGTGCAGGCCTCGGGAATGGCGGCTGCAAGCTCGCGGTGAGCTCGAGCATTCACAGATTAGTAGTAGCAGCGCACAAAGGAGCGAACTAACAGGGCCAATCTACTCTACGCAACGCTACAAAGACGATGGATGGGCTAGCTTGACCATTTGGTCAACGGAGCATGAGCGGCGACGAGATCGTGCGGCGGTGCGCTTCGGTCGCCATTGATTCGGGTGCTAGAACAAGAAATCAAACGCGTGGAGGGAGGGGAAAGGAAGAGAGGCTCACGGAGAACTTGTAGAGCAGCCTAGTGTGCTCAGGGGAGGCTTAAAGCACACGGAGCGGTGGTAGCGATCTCCGGTGCCAGAGGTTGTAGACGACGGCGAACAGCTCGATGAAGAGGTGAGGAGCTCGAGCTGCTCCTTGTAGATGATGAAGTAGACGACGACGCTTGTCGTGGACGACCTCTCACGACTCGGGGGCGATGGTGGCCACGCAGGCAAGGGGCTCCATGGTGGTGGCGGTTCAAGTCCTTCCAGATCGAGGAGAGGGGGCAGGGAGAGGGGCGAATGGGGATCTAGGGTTCGTCGAGGGGGGACAGGGGTGTCTTGTAGGACGTCGGGGGTGCAGCGGATGGCCGGCACGTGGCCATCTGCGGCCACGAGCGGCCGCACGGCGTCCACATCCCCTCTGTGAATAGAGGAGGAAGACGACATGGGGTATTGGGTTGGGCCGTGCACTGTGCACTTGCGGCCCAGTCCAACAGCAGAGGGTTTTCTCTTTTATTTTATTTTTTTGTTGGTCTTGCTTTTTTTCCTACTCAGTTTTAATTCAACTTAAACTATTTATGCATTTGTAAAAGTGTGGTACCTTCACCTTAAATACCTAGGCATTATTTGGCACACTCCGAACATTTTTGTTTTAATGTTTGAAAACTTTTATCGTTTGACTTAATTTCAAATTTGAATTTGAATCGGTTTCGAACTAACACGAGATTATCAACAGTAATCGAGGTGACATGGCATCATTACCAGAGGGTTACTGCAGCTTAACTACCCGAGCGTCAAATTTGTTCGACTTGAGTGGTAGCCATAGAATCATGTTTACTAATAAGTTTGAGTTCACCTTTAACACAAGACATATAATCACTCAAGTGTGCAATCATATAAGCACTGCGTTTTAATTGTCTACCAAAATAAGCATTGAAGTCTTCTTGCTTAACCCTAAAATTATCAAACTCATCTAAGCATTGGCTAGCAAACTTAGTAGGTGGGATTTCAGCTTTATCATATCTATAGAGAGAATTTACCTTTACTACCTGTGTCGGGTTATCAAGACCATGCATTTCTTCAACAGGTGACAAATTAAGACCATGTATTTCTTCAATAGGAGGTAAATTCTTAACATCATCAGCTTTAATACCTTTTTCTTTCATAGATTTCTTTGCCTCTTGCATATCTTCAGGACTGATAAATAGAATACCCCTCTTCTTCGGAGTTGTCTTAGGAGTTGGTTCAGGAAGTGTCCAATTATTTTCATTAGTCAACATATTATTCAATAACAATTCAGCTTGATCGACAGTTCTTTTCCTGAAAACAGAACCAGCACAACTATCCAGGTGGTCTCTGGAAGCATCGGTTAGTCCATTATAAAAGATATCAAGTATTTCATTATTCCTGAGAGGATGGTCAGGCAAAGCATTAAGTTATTGGAGAAGCCTCCCCCAAGCTTGTGGGAGACTCTCTTCTTCAATTTGCACAAAATTATATATTTCCCTTAAGGCAGCTTGTTTCTTATGAGCGGGGAAATATTTAGCAGATAAGTAATAAATCATATCCTGGGGACTACGCACACAACCAGGATCAAGAGAATTAAACCATGTCTTAGCATCACCCTTTAATGAGAACGGAAATAATTTAAGGATATAATAGTAGCGAGTTTTCCCATCATTAGTGAATAGGGTAGCTATATCATTTAATTTAGTAAATGTGCCACAACACTATTAGATTCATAGCCATATAAAGGATCAGATTCAACCAGAGTAATTATCTCAGGATCGACAGAGAAATCATAATCCTTATCAGTAACAAAGAAAGGTGAAGTAGCAAAAGCAGGGTCATATTTCATTCTAGCATTCTGAGATTTTTATTTCAACTTATCTAATAATTTCTTAAGATCATTCCTATCATTGCAAGCAAGAAAGTCTCTAGCAGTTTCTTCATCCATAACATAACCCTCAGGCACAACAGGTAATTCATATCTAGGGGGAGAATCTTCATCATCACTTTCATCAATATTATCAGTTTCAATAATTTCATTCTCTCTAGCCCTAGCAAGTTGTTCATCAAGAAATTCACCCAATGGAACAGTAGTAACAAGCATAGAAGTAGTTTCATCATAAGCATCATGCATAGCAGAAGTGGCATCATCAATAACATGTGACATATCAGAATTAATAGCAGAATCAGGTTTAGGTGTCGCAAGCTTACTCAAAATAGAAGGTGAATCAAGTGCAGAGCTAGATGGCAGTTCCTTACCTCCCCTCTTAGTTGAGGGATAAATTTTGGTTTTCTCGTCTTTCAAGTTCCTCGTAGTGACCAGCAGATATAAATCCCAAGTGACTCAAAGAATAGAGCTATGCTCCACGGCAACGGCGCCAGAAAATAGTCTTGATAACCCACAAGTATAGGGGATCGCAATAGTTTTTGAGGGTAGAGTATTCAACCCAAATTTATTGATTCGACCAAGGGGAGCCAAACGATATTCTCAAGTATTTGCAGATCAGTTGTCAATTTAACCACACCTGGATAACTTAATATCTGCAGCAAAGTATTTAGTAGCAAAGTAGTATGGAAGTAACGGTAACAATGGCAAAAGTAACAGTAGCTGCTTTATAGTAATTGTAACAGTGGCAACGGAAAAGTAACTAAGCAAAGATCAATATGTGAAAAGCTCGTAGGGCATTGGATCGGTGATGGATAATTATGTCGGATGCGGTTCATCATGTAACAATTATAACATAGGGTGACACAGAACTAGCTCCAATTCATCAATGTAATGTAGGCATGTATTCTGAATATAGTCATACGTGCTTATGGAAAAGAACTTGCATGACATCTTTTGTCCTACCCTCCCGTGGCAGCGGGGTTCTATTGGAAACTAAGGGATATTAAGGCCTCCTTTTAATATAGTACCGGACCAAAGCATTAACACTTAGTGAATACATGAACTCCTCAAACTACGGTCATCACCGGGAGTGGTCCCGATTATTGTCACTTCTGGGTTGCCGGATCATAACACATAGTAGGTGACTATTGACTTGCAAGATAGGATCAAGAACTCACATATATTCATGAAAACATAATAGGTTCAGATCTGAAATCATGGCACTCAGGCCCTAGTGACAAGCATTAAGCATAGCAAAGTCATAGCAACATCAATCTCGTAACATAATGGATACTAGGGATCAAACCCTAACAAAACTAACTCGATTACATGATAAATCTCATCCAACCCATCACCGTCCAGCAAGCCTACGATGGAATTACTCACGCACGATGTTGAGCATCATGAAATTGGTGATGGAGGAAGGTTGATGATGACGACGGCGACGGATTCCCCTCACCGGAGCCCCGAACGGACTCCAGATCAGCCCTCCCAAGAGAGTTTAGGGCTTGGCGGCGGCTCCGTACCGTAAAAAGCGATGAATCCTTCTGCCCAATTTTTTTTCTCCCCGAACGTGAATATATAGAGTTGGAGTTGAGGTCGGTGGAGCACCAGGGGGCCCACGAGGCAGGGGCGCGCCCAGGGGGGTAGGCGCGCCTCCCACCCTCGTGGACAGGATGTGGGCCTCTTGGCCTTGATTCTTTCACAAATATTTTTTATTAATTCCAAAATATTCTCCATTGATTTTCAGGTCATTCCGAGAACTTTTATTTCTGCACAAAAATAACACCTTGGCAATTCTGCTGAAAAAGGCGTCAGTCCGGGTTAGTTCCATTCAAATCATGCAAGTTAGAGTCCAAAACAAGGGAAAAAGTGTTTGGAAAAGTATATACGATGGAGACGTATCATTCCACAAGAAGCTTCTGCGTAGTGCACTTTGACAGATGATCAGCAATGTTGTTTTCTGCACGGGGTACGTGCTCCATTTGCAATCCGTCAAAGTGCTCCTCCAGTCTTCTCACTTCCTCGGTGTATGCCTCCATCAATGGACTCTGGTAATCCTTGTTGAGTTGTCTCACCACAAGTTTTGAATCTCCTCGAATGATCAACTTCTTGATTCCCAATTTTGTGGCGATCTTGAGGCTGGCAAGGAGCCCTTCATACTCAGTTGTATTGTTGGTCGCCTCCCCCCGGGGAAAATGCATCTGGACGATGTACCTCAGGTGCTCTCCAGTGGGAGCAACGAGAAGCACACTAGCCCCTGCACCTTGTAGGGAGAAGGCACCATCTAAGTACATGATCCATTCTCGGGGCGCTTCCTTGCCCGGGATAACTGTTTATAGTACTTCTCCATCAGGGGTTGGCGTCCATTCTACAATAAAGTCTGCCAATGCCCTGCTCTGAATTGTTGATGTGCTTTCAAACTTCAGGCCAAAGCTGGATAACTCCAATGCCCACTCCACTATTCTGTCAGTAGCCTCAGGGTTTTGGAGTATCCTTTGTAACGGAAAGCGGGTGACAAACGTGATCTCATGGGCTTGGAAGTAGTGGCGCAGTTTCCTTGAGGCCATGACAAGGCCAAAAATCAATTTTTGCACGCCAGAATACCTGGATCTAGCCCCCTGTAACAAGGAGCTGACGAAGTATACTGGGCGCTGCACCACCTTCTACCTTGCCGTGTCCTTGGGGTTGCCTCCGCTGCCGTGCTCCTCTTTGTCTTGATCCACATCTGGCCTTGCTGGGTTGTTCTCTCTCTTCCTCGGACGAGACACTTGTTGAGTCTGCTATCTCCTCCACTTCCCGTGGTGCCACTAATGATGCACTAACCACTTTATTAGTCGCTGCCAGATATAGCAGCAACGACTCTTGTGGTTTGGGCGCAACCAAAGTGGGTACAGAAGACAAGTAGGTCTTCAAATCCTGCAGTGCTACGTCTGCTTCCGGGGTCCACTTCATGAGTCCTGCCTTCTTCAAAATTTTGAAGAATGGCAAGGCGCGCTCGGCAGACTTGGAGATGAATCTGCTAAGCGCGGCAACGCACCCTGTCGAACGCCTCACATCTTTAACTATCTTGGGTGCCTGAATCTACTCGATAGCCTTGATCCTATCGAGTTTGGCCTCTATCCCACGGTGGGATACGGGAAACCAAGTAGCTTGCCGAAGGGAACGCCAAACACACACTTCCCCGGGTTCAGCTTCAAGTTGATCTTGTGTAGATTAGCAAACGTCTCTTCTAAATCTTGGATGAGGGTTGATCTGTCCTTGGTCTTGACCACAATGTCATCCATATAAGCTTCGGTATTCTTGTGCAACTGTGGTTCAAAACGAATCTGGACTGCTCTTGCAAAGGTGGACCCGGCACTCTTCAACCCGAAAGGCATGCGCACAAAGCAGTATGTGCCACATGGGGTAATGAATGAGGTCTTCTCTTCGTCTACCTTGGACATAAAGATCTGATGGTATCCAGAGTATGCATCCAGAAAGGAGAGCAAATCACACCCGGAAGTGGAATCCACAATCTGGTCGATGCACGACAAGGGTAATGGGTCCTTCGGGCATGCCTTGTTCAGATCCATGAAATCTATGCAAAGCCTCCATTTCCCATTAGCCTTGCGCACAACCACTGGGTTTGCTAACCATGTTGGATGTAGTACTCCTCTGACCAAACCAGCTGCCTCAAGTTTCTTGATTTCCTCGGCAATGAACTGCTGCCGCTCCAAGGCCTGCTTCCGAACCTTCTGCTTGACGGGTCGGGCATGTGGGCAGACAGCAAGGTGGTGCTCGATTACCTCCCTAGGAACACCGGGGATATCAGATGGTTGCCAGGCAAACACATCGATATTCGCCCGCAGGAAGGCAACGAGCGCGCTTTCCTATTTATCATCAAGGGTGGCACTGATAGTGAAAGTACCATTGGTGCCAGCCAGCCCTGCCGGGACATTTTTCACATGGGGTGCTGCAGCCTTGGACTTCTTGTTGTTGGAACTCTCCGGCACGTCATCAACAGGTGTGGCATACTCCAAAGAGGTATGCTTCCCGGATTCCTTGCCGGCGTTCCTGCTAGCCTCCATCTTTCCTTTGCCTTCCTTGGCGGGAGCTGTGGCTTCAGCGGCCTCTGCCGCGACTGCGTCTTGGTACATCTTACCACGTAGATAATTGCGTCCTTCTTATGTGACGGAATGGAAATGACGCCCATCGGCCCTGGCATCTTCAAGGTGTTGTAGGCATAGTGGGATGCCGCCATCAATTTGGCCAAGGCTGGGTGCCCAAGGATTCCGTTGTACGGCTGGGGGAGGTCAACCACATCAAACACACCCTTCTCAGTCCGGTAGTTCAACTCTCCTCCGAACGTCATGGGCAACGTGATCTTTCCCTTAGGATGACTCCTGCCGGGGTTGACTCCTTGAAACGTTCCCATGACCTTGAGCTCTTCCTCTACTATCTGGAGTCTGCTGATGACTTTTGGGGAAATCAGATTCAACCCGGCCCCGCTGTCAACCAACATCTTTGTGACTTTGAGGTTGCGGATTGTTGGCGAGACCAACAACGGCAAACACCCTACCACGGTGCTGCGGTCGGGGTGGTCCTCTTCGTCAAAGATGATGGGCATGTGTGACCACTTGAGCGGCTTCCGAGAATCTGCCGTTGGCTCCATGGCATTGACCTCATGTGCCCACTGTTTAAGTTGACGGTGAGAGGAGTGCAAAGATGCACCCCCGTCAATGCACAGGGCATCATTGGCCTTCTGGAATTTTTGCTCGCTGGTTTCCTCTTCATCCCCTCAATCACTTTCAGCATCGCAATCCTCCTTCTCTCGGCCCCTGGCGGGTTTTCCTTGGTACCGAGGAGCCTTGTCGGGGCGATTTAATTCACCGCCTCGGCCCTTCCCGCCAGCGCCATTCTGACATTTTTCCTTATCACGCTTCTCATACTCAGCCCTAAGCTTCTTTATGAGCTGTTCAAGTTGGTGGCACTCATGGAGATCGTGGCCCTTGGTCTGATGGATCTTGCAGTACGGCCCCTCACCTTTCCTAGCCTTCTCGGCAGCTGCAGCCTCTCGACAATCAGTGCACGCGGCGACTTCCTTTCCGGGGGCTTCAGTCTTAGCCTTCTTGCCGGTACTAGGTGTGCCTGATCCCTCAACGGTCATCACTGCTGTATCCTTGCGCTTCTTGTTCTTCTTCTCTGACTGGCGGTCTCATCGTCATCCTCTGAGTCGATGTCGATGCAATCTTCCTCTCCAGGGAGTTTCCTCCCTTCCTCTACCCGAGCACACTTGTCCACCAATGTGTAAAGATCCTTCACAGTCTTGGGCAACCGAACGTTCATCTTGGAACGTATCCTGCGGTTGCGCATGTTGGACTAGAAGGCAGCTATCACAGCTGTCGGGTGGATGTCAGGAATATTTCTGTGGACTCGGCTGAACCTCTGCATGTACTTTCACAGAGTCTCTCCTTCTTTCTGCGGGAGAAGCTGCAAATCGTTAGGCTGTCCTGGTTCTTGGTGGCCGCCCATGAAGGCGCCAACGAACTCATGGCACAGGTCAGCTCAGGTCGAGATGGAGTTCTCTGGCAGGTGCATCAGCCAAGACCTCACATTTGGCTTGAGCGCCAAAGGGAAGTAGTTGGTGAACACCTTCTCATCTCTTCCCCCAGCAACTTGAACAGCGATGGTTTAGATGCTCAAGAACGCTGTCGGCTTCAGTCTCCCATCATACTTCTCGGGTATCTCTGGCTTGAACGAGCGAGCGGATGGCCAACGGACTTGCCGCAGCTCACGGGTGAAGGTAGGACACCCAGCCTCGAAAGGCTGGCACCCGCCATCTCCGAGCGTGGGCTCGTCGACGTCGAGGCCTTCGCACTCGTTGGACCGGCAGTGGTTGTCGTGGCGCCGCTCGATGACGATGCGTGCGCCTTCCCTCTGCCTGTCCTCTGGGTCCCGCCATTGGCCTTGACCCACTCGAGGGTCAGAAGAGGCCATCGAGATGTCATTGGGTTCTTGGTTTTGTGGCTCCCGTGTTGGTTGCCGCAGTGGGGACTGCACCGTGGGAGTGGCCCCTTCCGTACGGCCAGCAGCACTAGCCGTTGTCATTGCCTAGGGAGGCCATGGCGGGCCAGCTCGATGTGATCCTCCCGCCTCAGCGAAACCAATCAGGCTTTGGATGGTGGCTCGACACTCATCCATCTGATTGGCTACCGGTGGAAATCTCAACAGAAGTTGGGCCCGTGCCATGGCCTCTGAGGTAGTGCTTGGTGATACGTCCATTTTGCATCATGCTTTTATATCAATATTTATTGCATTATGGGCTGTTATTACACATTATATCTCAATACTTATGGCTATTCTCCCTTATTTTACAAGGTTTATCATGAAGAGGGGGATGCTTGAAATGGAATTCTGGTGGAAAAGGAGAAAACGTTGAAACCTATTCGCACATCTCCAAAAGTCCTGAAACTCCACGAAACAACTTTTGGAATTTATAAGAATTTATGAGCAAAAGAAATAGGCGAGGGGGGCCACACCTGTCCAGGAGACAGGGGCGCCTGCTGTGGCGTGCCCCCTATCTCCTGGGCCTCCTGGTGGGCCTTTGGCGACCATCTTCTGCTATATCATCACTTTTACCCTGGAAAAATCGTGGGCAAGCTTACGGGACGAAACTCCGCCGCCACGAGGCGGAACCTTGGCGGAATCAATCTAGGGCTCTGGCGGAGCTGTTCTGCCGGGGACACTTCCCTCCGGGAGGGGGAAATCATCGTCATCATCATCACCAATGCTCCTCTCATCGGGAGAGGGCAATCTCCATCAACATCTTCACCAGCACCATCTCATCTCCAAACCCTAGTTCATCTCTTGTATCCAATTCTTGTCTCCAATTCTGGGATTGGTGCTAGTAGGTTGCTAGTAGTGTTGATTACTCCTTGTAGTTGATGCTAGTTGGTTTATTTGGTGGAAGATCATATGTTCAGATCCTTTATGCATATTATTACCCTCTGATTATGAACATGAATATGCTTTGTGAGTAGTTACGTTTGTTCACGAGGACATGGGTGAAGTCTTGCTATTAGTAGTCATGTGAATTTGGTATTCGTTCGATATTTTGATGAGATGTATGTTGTCTTTCCTCTAGTGGTGTTATGTGAATGTCGACTACATGACACTTCACCATTATTTGGGCCTAGAGGAAGGCATAGGGAAGTAATAAGTAGATGATGGGTTGCTAGAGTGACAGAAGCTTAAACCCTAGTTTATGCGTTGCTTCGTTAGGGGCTGATTGGACCCATGTGTTTAATGTTGTGGTTAGGTTTACCTTAATACTCCTTTTTGTAGTTGTGGATGCTTGCAATAGGGGTTAATCATAAGTGGGATGCTTGTCCAAGTTAGGACAGTACCCAAGTGTCGGTCCACCCACATATCAAATTATCAAAGTACCGAACGCGAATCATATGAATGTGATGAAAACTAGCTTGACGATAATTCCCAATGTGTCCTCGGGAGATCCTTCTTCATTATTAGAATTTGTCCAGGCTTATCCTTTGCTACATAAAGGATTGGCCACCTTGCTGCATGTTATTTACTTTATTTACTTTTTGCTCATTACTATTTATCTTATCACAAAACTATCTATCACCTACTATTTCAGTGCTTGCAGAGAAAACCTTACTGAATACCGCTTATCATTTCCTTCTGCTCCTCGTTGGGTTCGACACTCCTACTTATCGAAAGGACTACGATAGATCCCCTATAGTTGTGGGTCATCAAGTCTCTTTTCTGGCGCCGTTGCCGGGCAGCGTAGCGCTTTTGGTGAGTGGAACTTGGTAAGGAAACATTTATATAGTGTGCTGAAATTTTCTGTCACTTGTCACTATGGAACTTAATCCTTTGAGGGGCTTGTTTGGGGTATCTTCACCCCAAACAGAAGATCAAAGAGATGCTCCTCAACCTACTGAACTTTATGAAAATATTCACTTTGAGATTCCTTCGGGTATGATAGAAAAACTGCAAGCTAATCCTTTTGCAGTAGACGGAACATTGCATCCCGATTTACACCTTATCTTTGTGGATGAAGTTTGTGGATTATTTAAGCTTGCAGGTATTCCCGATGATGTTGTTAAAAGGAAGGTCTTCCCTTTACCTTTGAAGGGAGATGCATTGACATGGTATAGGCTATGTGATGATACGGGATCTTGGAATTATAAGCGATTGAAGTTGGAATTTCACCAGAAGTTCTATCCTATTCATCTTATTCATCGTGATCGTAATTACATATATAATTTCTGGCCTCGCGAAGGAGAAAGCATCGCTCAAGCTTGGGGGAGGCTTAATTCAATGTTATATTCATGCCCCAATCATGAGCTCTCTCAGAAAATGATTATTCAGAATTTTTATGCTCGGCTTTCTCTTAATAATTGCAACCTGCTCGATACTTCTTGTGATGGTTCTTATATGCTGAAGACTATTGATTTCAAATGGGACTTATTGAAAAGAGTTAAACGCAACTCTGAAGATTGGGGTTCCGACGATGGTAAGGAGTCAGGTATGACATCTAAGTTCGATTGTGTTAAATCTTTTATGGATACCGATGCTTTTCGTGGATTTAGTGCTAAGTATGGACTTGACTCTGAGATAGTAGCTAATTTTTGTGAATCCTTTGCTACTCACGTTGATCTCCCTAAAGTGAAGTGGTTTAAATATAATCCTCCTGAAGTGAAAGTAGTTGCACCTATTACAGTCGAAGAAAAGACTATTACCTATAGTGATCCTATTGTTCCTACTTATGTTGAAAAACCTCCTTTTCCTGTTAGGATAAAAGATCATGCTAAAGCTTCGACTGTTGTTCGTAAGAGCAATATTAGAACTTTTACACCTCCTGAGCAAATCAAAGTTGAACCTAATGTTGCTATTGTTAAAGATCTCTTGTCTGATAATATTGATGGGCATGTTATTTATTTCTGATGAAACTGCTAGAATTGCCAAACCTTGTGCTAAAGATAAACATAGACATGTGGTAGGCATGCTTGTTATTTCTGTTAAAATAGGAGATCATTGTTATCATGGCTTATGTGATATGGGTGCTAGTGCTAGTGCAATACCTATTGACTTATACAAAGAAATTAAGCACGATATTGCACCTGCTGAGTTAGAAGATATTGATGTCACAATTAAACTTGCCAATAGAGATACTATTTCACCAATGGGAATTGTTAGAGATGTTGAAGTCTTGTGTGGGAAAACTAAATATCATGCTGATTTTCTTGTTCTTGGCTCCCCACAAGATAGCTTTTGTCCCATTATATTTGGTAGACCCTTCTTGAACACCGTTAATGCTAAGATAGATTGCGAAAAGGATGTTGTCACTATTGGTCTAGGTGATATGTCTCATGAGTTCAACTTTTCTAAATTTCGTAGACAACACCGTGAAGAGGAATTACCTAGTAAGGATGAAATTATTGGTCTTGCTTCCATTGATGTTCCTCCAACTGATCCGTTAGAACATTATTTGTTAGACCATGAAAACGATATGTTTATGAAGGAAAGGGAAGAAATAGATGAAGTGTTCCTTAAACAAGAACCCGTCTTTGAAACATAACCTTCCGTTGAAATTCTTGGGGATCCCCTCCACCCAAGGGTGACCCGTGTTTGAACTCAAACCTTTACGATAATCTTAAGTATGCTTATCTTGATGAAAAGAAATATATCATGTTATTATTAGTGCTAACCTTTCAGAGAAAGAAGAAGAAAGATTATTGAAAACTCTGAAGAAGCACCGGGCTGCTATTGGGTATACTTTGGATGATCTTAAGGGCATCAGTCCCACATTATGTCAACACAAAATTTCGGTGGAGAAAGATGCCAAACCAGTCAGGGATCCTCAGAGACGATTAAATCCCAAAATGAAGGAAGTGGTAAGAAAGGAGATTCTAAAACTCCTTGAGGCAGGTATTATTTATCCCGTTGCTGACAGTGAACGTGTAAGCCCTGTCCATTGTGTCCCCAAAAAGGGAGGTATTACTATTGTTCCTAATGATAAAGATGAATTGATCCCGCAAAGAATTATTACAAGTTATAGGATGGTAATTGATTTTCGTAAGTTAAATAAAGCTACTAAGAAAGATCATTACCCTTTACCCTTTGTTGATCAAATGCTAGAAAGGCTATCCAAACACACACATTTTTGCTTTCTAGATGGTTATTCTGGCTTCTCTCAAATACTGCGGTCAAGAAAGGATCAATCTAAAACAAATTTTACCTGCCCTTTTGGTACTTTTGCTTATAGATGTATGCCTTTTGGTTTATGTAATGCACCTGCTACCTTTCAAAGATGCATGATGGCTATATTCTCTGATTTTTGTGAAAAGATTTGTGAGGTATTCATGGATGACTTCTCCATCTATGGATCCTCTTTTAATGATTGTTTGAGCAACCTTGATCGAGTTTTGCAGAGATGCGAAGACACTAGTCTCGTCCTAAATTGGGAAAACTGTCACTTTATGGTCAATGAAAGCATTGTCTTGGGGCACAAGATCTCCGAGAGAGGTATTGAAGTTGATAAAGCCAAAGTTGATGCTATTGAAAAGATGCCATGTCCCAAGGACATAAAAGGTATAAGAAGTTTCCTTGGTCATGCCGGCTTTTATAGGAGGTTCATTAAGGACTTTTCTAAAATCTCTAGGCCTCTGACTAATTTATTGCAAAAAGATATTCCTTTCGTCTTTGATGATTATTGTGTAGAAGCATTTGAAACACTTAAGAAAGCCTTGATCACTGCACCTATTGTTCAGCCACCTAATTGGAATTTACCTTTTAAAATTATGTGTGATGCTAGTGATTATGTTGTAGGTGTTGTTTTAGGGCAAAGAGTCGATAAGAAATTGAATGTTATCCAGTATACTAGTAAGACTCTTGATACTGCCCAGAGAAATTATGCTACTACTGAAAAAGAGTTCTTAGCAGTTGTATTTGCATGTGATAAGTTTAGACCTTATATTGTTGATTCCAAAGTTACTATTCACACTGATCATGCTGCTATTAAATATCTAATGGAAAAGAAAGCTGCTAAGCCTAGACTCATCAGATGCGTTCTCTTGCTCCAAGAATTTGACTTGCATATTATCGATAGAAAGGGAGCTGAGAACCATGTTGCAGACAACTTGTCTAGGTTAGAGATGTTCTTGATGACCCACTGCCTATTAATGATAGTTTTCCTGATGAACAATTAGCGGTTGTCAATGCTTCTCGTACTGCTCCTTGGTATGCTGATTATGCTAATTACATTGTTGCCAAATATATACCACCTATTTTCACATACCAGCAAAAGAAAAAGTTCTTTTATGATTTAAGACATTACTTCTGGGACGATCCACACCTTTATAAAGAAGGAGTAGATGGTATTATTAGACATTGTGTGCCTGAGCATGAACATGAACAGATCCTACGCAAGTGTCACTCTAAATCTTATGGAGGACACCACGCTGGAGATAGAACTGCACACAAGGTACTTCCATCTGGTTTTTATTGGCCTACTCTTTCCAAAGATGCTCGTAAGTTTATTTTATCTTGTGATGAATGTCAAAGAATAGGTAACATTAGTAGACGTCAAGAAATTCCTATGAATTATTCCCTTGTTATTGAACCGTTTGATGTTTGGGGCTTTGATTATATGGGACCTTTTCCTGCCTCCAATTGTTATACACACATTTTAGTTGTTGTTGATTACGTTACTAAGTGGGTAGAAGCTATTCCAACTAGTAGTGCTGATCATAACACTTCTATTAAAATGCTTAAGGAAGTTATTTTTACGAGGTTTAGAGTCCCTAGATATCTTATGACTGATGGTGGTTCAAACTTTATTCATGGCGCTTTCCGTAAGATACTTGCTAAGTATGATGTCAATCATAGAATCGCATCTCCTTACCACCCGCGGTCTAGTGGTCAAGTAGAGTTGAGCAATAGAGAGCTCAAATTAATTTTGCAAAAGACTGTGAATAGATCTAGAAAGAATTGGTCCAAAAAACTTGATGATGCATTATGGGCCTATAGAACTGCATACAAAAATCCTATGGGTATGTCTCCATATAAGATGGTTTATGGAAAAGCATGTCATTTACCTCTTGAACTTGAACATAAAGCATATTGGGCTATTAAAGAGCTCAATTATGACTTCAAACTTGCCGGTGAGAAGAGGTTGTTTGATATTAGCTCACTTGATGAATGGAGAACCCAATCATATGAGAATGTCAAGCTTTTCAAAGAAAAAGTCAAACGCTGGCATGATAAGAGGATACAAAAGCGTGAGTTTAACGTAGGAGATTATGTGTTATTATTCAACTCTCGTTTAAGATTTTTTGCAGGAAAACTTCTCTCAAAATGGGAAGGTCCCTACGTTATCGAAGAGGTCTATCGCTACGGTGCTATAAAAATCAACAACTTCAAGGCACAAATCGAGGGTGGTAAACGGTCAAAGAATTAAACATTATATTTCAGGTAATCCTATTAATGTGGAAACTAATATTATTGAGACCATAACCCCTGAGGAATACATAAGAGACACTATCCAGAACGTTCCAGACTGCGAAAAGGCATAGGTACGTGGTACGGTAAGTAAACCGACTCCAAAACAACTCTAATGGCAATTTTTATCAGTTTTGGATCATTTAAGAATTTTAGGAAGAAAGAAGTAGTCTTAAAGGGACACGAGGCTCCCAAGAGAGAGGAGGCCCCCCCCCCTCCCTGTAGGGCGCGCCCCCCTGTCTCGTGGGCACCTCGTGTGCCTCCCGGACTCCGTTTTCTTGTATGTTATGTATTTTAGTCGGTAAAAATTCATTATATATTCTCCCGAAGGTTTTGACTCCCGTATCACGCAAATCTCCTCTTTTGTTGTTTTGAGCCGCTGCTGCTGCATATTAGAGCAAGATGTCTTCTCAAGAGTCAGTTGGGGAGAGCCGGGTATCTAATCCGGCATCGGAACCAAGGGCAAACAGCGACGCTGACTACTTTAGGCCAGCAACAGAGGAAGAGATGGAGGCCGACTTGATGAGGGTAGATGCCATGGAGGATCAAGAAGTCACCTCTCGCCTCGAGCTGGGTTTCACGATGGGGAACTACTGAGCTCAGCTATTCCAAACTCGGTTATCCTTCCAATGTTAGATTTCTTTCTTATGAAAATATGAGGAGGAGTGTCTCTTGTTCTCCCGCAGCTATGCAACACCCTTGGGTGCAAGGAGCTTTAGCCGTTATACGAAAGCTTCGCAAGGAAATCATGGACCTCAAGCAGCAAGTGAATAAGCTTTGAAGAGGAGAACCGTATCTTGAGGGGAATCATTGCCAAGAATATTACACCAACAACAAAGAAGGAGACATAATCACATGGGTATGGGCACTCCCTTTGGCAACTGCCAAGCTTGGGGGAGGTGCCCCGGTATCGTATCACCATCACACTCCTATCTTTATCGCTTTATTTAGTTCGATCCTTTTAGTAGTATCTTGATCTAGTAGATTGAAGTTTTGATATCAAGTAGTTTTGAGCTTTGCTTTGTGATCTCTTTATGTAAGCGAGTCCGTGTGCTATCTATAATAAATATTAGTGTTGAGTCAAGGGCTTTGCTATGATGCTATGATCTTGAGAAAGTAGAAAGAATAAAAGAGTTCATATTGACCTTATGGATAGTGATAACTTCACACATAGAAAGTATGAGGCATTTTTATTGTTGAGAGTTTTGGAACGTAGCCTTGGTCATCGTTGCAATTAATAGGAAGTGATAAGGAAAGAGGGGTTCACATATAAATATATTATCTTGGACATATTTTATGATTGTGAAGCACTCATTAAGTATGACATGCTAAAAGAGTTGACGTTGGACAAGGAAGACAACGTAATGGTTTATGTCTTCCGACATCTCAGTTAAAGTATATTGTCATTGACCTTCCAAATATGTTGAGCTTGCCTTTCCTCCTCATGCTAGCCAAATTCCTTGCACCAAGTAGAGATACTACTTGTGCTTCCAAATATCCTTAAACCCAGTTTTGCCATGAGAGTCCACCATACCTACCTATGGATTGAATAATATCCTTCAAGTAAGTTGTCATCGATGCAAGAAATAAAAATTGCTCTCTAAATATGTATGACTTATTAGTGCATAGAAAATAAGCTTTGTACGAACTTGCTGTGAAAGTAATAAAAGCGACGGACTGCATAATAAAGGTCCACATACAAGGGGCAATATAAAGTGACGTTCTTTTGCAATAAGATTTTATGCATCAAACCTAAACGTGCATGACAACCTCTGCTTCCCTCTGCGAAGGGCCTATCTTTTACTTTATGTTTTACTTTATGCTTGAGTCAAGGTGATGCTCACATTTCCCTTTTATTTTTATCCTTTGGCAAGCTCCTCGTGTTTGAAAGATCATGATACATATATCCAATTGGATGTAAGTTGGCATAGGCTATTATTGTTGACATCACCTAAAGGTGAATATGTTGGGAGGCAATACAATAAGCCCCTATCTTTCTCAGTGTCCGGCTGAAACTCTATAACCACAAGTATTGCATGAGTGTTAATAATTATAGGGGACTACGAGATAGTTGAGTATGTGAACTTGCTGTAAAGATCTATTAATTGACTCTTTCCGATATTACGATAAATTGCAATTGCTTCAATGACTGAGATTATAGTTTGTTAGTTCCCAACAAAGTTTTTGAACCATACTTGATATTGTGAATTGCTTATTACTTGAGCATAGGAAATCATATGACAAAACCCATATATGTTGTTGTTATTAGAATGATCATGATGCCCTCATGTTCGTATTTTATTTTTATCGACACCTCTATCTCTAAACATGTGGACATATTTTTCGATTTCGGCTTCCGCTTGAGGACAAGCAAGGTCTAAGCTCGGGGGAGTTGATACGTCCATTTTGCATCATGCTTTTATATCAATATTTATTGCATTATGGGCTGTTATTACACATTATATCTCAACACTTATGGCTATTCTCCCTTATTTTACAAGGTTTATCATGAAGAGGGGGATGCCAAGTGGAATTCTGGTAATGGAGCAATCGTTGTATACCTATTCTGCACATCTCCAAAAGTCCTGAAACTCCACGAAACAACTTTTTGGAATTTATAAGAAATTATGAGCAAAAGAAATAGGCCAGGGGGCCCACACCCTGTCCAGGAGACAGGGGCGCCCCCCCCTACAGGGCGCGCCCCTATCTCCTGGGCCCCCTGGTGGGCCTCCGGCGTCCATCTTCTGCTATATCATCACTTTTACCCTGGAAAAAATCGTGGGCAAGCTTACGGGATGAAACTCCGCCGCCACGAGGCGGAACCTTGGCGGAATCAATCTAGGGCTCTGGCGAGCTGCCTGTCGGGGACACTTCCCGGAGGGAGGAAATAATCGTCATTATCATCACCAACGCCTCCTCTCATCGGGAGAGGGCAATCTCCATCAACATCTTCACCAGCACCATCTCATCTCCAAACCCTAGTTCATCTCTTGTATCCAATTCTTGTCTCCAAGTCCGGGATTGGTGCTAGTAGGTTGCTAGTAGTGTTGATTACTCCTTGTAGTTGATGCTAGTTGGTTTATTTGGTGGAAGATCATATGTTTAGATCCTTTATGCATATCATTACCCCTCTGATTATGAAGATGAATATGCTTTGTGAGTAGTTACGTTTGTTCCTGAGGACATGGGTGAAGTCTTGCTATTAGTAGTCATGTGAATTTGGTATTCGTTCGATATTTTGATGAGATGTATGTTGTCTTTCCTCTAGTGGTGTTATGTGAACGTCGACTACATGACACTTCACCATTATTTGGGCCTAGAGGAAGGCATAGGGAAGTAATAAGTAGATGATGGGTTGCTAGAGTGATGTAAGCTTAAACCCTAGTTTATGCGTTGCTTCGTTAGGGGCTGATATGGACCCATGTGTTTAATGATGTGGTTAGGTTTACCTTAATACTCCTTTTTGTGGTTGCGGATGCTTGCAATAGGGGTTAATCATAAGTGGGATGCTTTTCCAAGTTAGGACGGTACCCAAGTGTCGGTCCACCCACATATCAAATTATCAAAGTACCGAACGCGAATAATATGAACGTGATGAAAACTAGCTTGACGATAATTCCCAATGTGTCCTCGGGAGCTCCTTCTACATTATTAGAATTTGTCCAGGCTTATCCCTTGCTACATAAAGGATTGGGCCACCTTGTTGCATGTTATTTACTTTATTTACTTTTTGCTTGTTACTATTTATCTTATCACAAAACTATCTGTCACCTACTATTCAGTGCTTGCAGAGAAAACCTTACTGAAAACCGCTTATCATTTCCTTCTGCTCCTCGTTGGGTTCGACACTCTTACTTATCGAAAGGACTATGATAGATCCCCTATACTTGTGGGTCATCACTTGGCATAGGTGATGACGATGTAGATCGCAGTATCGCTCGGCTCCTAATGGCGCCGGTGGCGACCGCGCCGTGCCCTCGTTGTTGCGAACCAGGCGCTTGGATGGCATGGTGACGAGGTGGAGGTGCTTGAAAGGCCAGCGGCTCCGTTGGGCACAATAGTTGGGTCAGCCCGTTCCGGGGTGGCACGTGCCCTGCGGTCGTGCCCGCAACGGGGGCGACCGGAGGGTTGCAATTCGCCCCAGAACGAGCACCACCACCACGGCTGTGCCCATCGGCCAAGAGAAGGGGTGCAGACGGAATAATCTATCCATATGTGCCTCATGGAGCATGGCCGCTGGGATGTTGCTGATGTTGTCCTTCCTCGGTGCCTCCCGCTCCTGGTTCGACCGTGGGGGAGGTCGTGACAACGCCGCCTGTGCCGACCATGTCCCCTGCAGCATCCACATCCTCACGCGCCCCCGCATTCCCCGTGATGTTTGTGGTCGTGGGCGGCGGAGCCTTCGAGGTGGATGGGTGATTTGCAGCTCCGGGCTTCTTCTTGGGCACCATAGTTGATGACGCCACCGATGACGACAATGGCGATGAAGATGACGCGATGCTGACGCTCCTAGGTTCGTGCAAGTGATCCCCCTACCTGGCGCGCCAAAGATGTCATGGGAAACCACGGCCACCTATGGGGCCATGTGCCCCTTTTGGTTCGGCGGGGGGATGGGCACGTTGCACAAAGAGTGGAGAAGCGTCACACAGCACGGCAGAGATCACACGGGCAGTTTTACCCAGGTTCGGGCCGTCACGAGGCGTAAAACCCTACTCCTGCTTTGGTGGATTGATGGTGGATAATGGTGGTGAATGCCGCACACTTGCCCGGCAGGGTTGCCTCGGGGCGAGAGTGGCTACGCGCGTATGAATGTGGGAGGGTTCGAGTCCTTTCTACGGTTTCCATGGGCCTCCTTTTATAGATCAAGGGGTCACCACAGTGGCAAACCAGTCTTTACATACTAATTAGATAGCAAACAGTCTATCATACCTAACTCTGTAGGCTGATAGAGCGCATTAAATGCACCGTCGAGTGTCACATCATAGCGTGCCTGGCAACCCTTGCCGGGCTGTTTTGCCAGCTTCGCGCCTGCTCGCTTGACACGTCTTAGGACGGGTATCATATGGAGGTATTTGTTGTAGGAAGTGGCTGCCATGTAGCCAGAAGGAACCACTTAGTCACTTTGGGGCTTGATACCGCACTAATCGATGACTTGTGTCGCTTGTGAGGTGGAGCGGTGGAGTGGCTTGCCTCCGCAAAGCCCCGGCAGGCCTGTCGGGGCAATCTGGAAGCTTGCTTCTGGGGCAAAGCCCTAACCTTGCCAGGCTCGCTTGCCCGGCAAGGGAGGTTCTTCCCTTAGTGATATCTTGCTTCTCTGTAAACCCGGGCAAACATCGGGCCTGGCCGGGTTTCGAGCCGGGCTTGTAAAATCCCAACCTTCATTTCTCAAGCCCGACCCCGACCCAAAGCCCAAAATACTCCTTGTTTTCAAGCCCGAGCTCAGCCCGAAAGCCTGGCCCGAATGCTGTTTTTTAGTACACGCACATGCAAGCCCGGCCCGAAATATAGAAAAATTGAAGCCCGAGCCCGGCCCAAACTATCTTTTGGGCTGCAAAACATAGCCCGAGCCCGGCCCGAATGTCAAGCCCGACCCGGCCCGACCCGGTTTTTTTGGGACAACCTCGGGCCGAGTCATCGGATCGGGCTGCCCATGCCCGGGTTTACTTCTCTGGCTCATCTTGGTCTTGTTGATCTGTACTTGAATCCTTCACAGAATTGATCCCTCGTGCTTGGTCTGATCTTGGTGTTGTAATCTTGTCCTTGGGCCTGTGCACAATCTGGGCAACAGACCCAGGGTTTGTTGCACCGACACGGCGGTACTACCGCTGGCTCCTCTCAAGACCCACTTCTGAGATAACGGCAAACTCCAAGAAGGGGAAAGGAGCTGGGGGTGCAAGAAGGGTGTGTACCTGTTGATTCCATCCTAGCCTTTCCGATATAGACCCCCTCTTGATAGTACGGTGTCTCCTACGACTTAAGACCACCAAAACTGAAATGAAAGAGACTACACTGTCTTCAGTTTAAACTCCGAGGGGAAATGAATCGTCTCATGCCAATGAATAAATATCTGAAAGCTCAATGCACATGATTAGTCCGCAAAAGCATTGTCATCAATCACCAAAACCACTTAGAGAGAGACATGCCCTAACAATCTCCGCCTTTTTGGTGGATTGATGACAACACGAGATTTGCATAGAGATAAAACAAGATAATAAGCAAACCCCAGAGACTACAAAATATAGACGAGCTCCCCTAGATGTGTGCACTTAATTAGGAGTGCCTTTGGAATGCAAAGTACGCACATTAGGTTCAACACCCCCTATATTTTATAGTATGATAATACTTGCATCTAAAATAAGGGACATAAAAGCTAGGATGCAAGGAATAGTAAGTGAGCATAATAATATCAAGTTAAGCATGCAACTCACAAACTACTAGAGTACTAGACATACATTAGATAATAAAGGATAGGGTAGCATATGTCTCACACCATATGACAAGGTAACCAGGTCTCACAGACACAAACCAAACCAAAGCAAACGACACAAGACACAAGAATTTGCGAGAGAGAAAGACACGGCAAATAAAACACACTCGCAACTCGGAAAATCCATAAACTCTCTCCCTCTTTGGCATCGAGACACCAAAAAGGGCAAAGAGTGCTTCTACGGTCACACGTGATAGCACAACAGAAGATCTCCATCATCCCATCCCCGTGTGATCGCCCGCGCCTCCATCATCGGCGGATGGCTGCTCAGTGTCTGAATCTGTCCATGGGAAGTGCCGAGAGACCCACTCCTCCTCATCATTGACCTTGTCCCCTGATCCACTAGCAATCTCTGCACCCAGGTGGCGCATGAGGACCTTGTGACGGCAGTGTGACTTCTTCTCAGCCACATGGGCCAAATACTGCCCGTGAGACTCCATGCAGAACAGCTTCTTCATCTTGTGCTTGAGCTTCTTTGCCCATGAGGGCTCCACACCAGCAGGCTCATAATCCTCATCATCATCAGCATCAGCCTCCGCCTCAACCTCGCCAGCACCTGGCAGAATCCCAGACTCTGGAATAGGAGTGCCTCGGTGCTCCTTCTGCCTCAGACGCTTAACTGTGTGAGAGACCAACTCATTGGTTTCCAGCATGACATTAGGATAGGTGTGCCCACATCCCTTCTCAATGAGTAACATAATGTAAGGGGTATAGATGGGGCACTTGCGCTCAGAGACGGCAGAGAGCGGCTCTGACCGCGTGACATGAGAAGTATCCAAGGAATCTCCCGTGTTGCTGTCCTTCTCATGCTGGCAAAACAGCAACATATCCACGAGGAATGAGTGAACCATATCCAAATTCCCAATGCCAGGGAAAAGAGTCTCCCTGAAGATGCGGTGAAGAATGTCAAGAAAAGGAGATAGCTCATAAGTCTTCTTCTTCGTCTCGGGTTAACCTTCACTGAGCAGTAGGGCCAGAGAGCTTGCTTGTGAGTGTAAGTTGCATTCTTGTGAGGGCGAAAGCCAACCGGGTTGTTAAGTCCTTGATCTTCAATCTCCAACAGTTCCATGAACGCCTTCCATTTGACTGAGAGAAGTCTGCCATTTGTCATCTAAGTCAAAGTCCTTTCCTCATCAGTGCCAAGGTGGACGCGGCATAAAATCGAGCCACCATCTTCGCATCAAAGTCCTGTTGAACTGAATGAGCTTGAGAATGTTCAACTGAGAACACATATCTAGTGCCTTGCCAAAATAGGCATGATCCTTCTCCAGATGGGCAATGGCGATGGAGTGGACACAAACATAGAGATTCTTCTTTGCCTTGAGCACATCAAATAAGACAACCCACTGAAATTGGTTCCAGAACGGGCGGTTGACAAGAATGGGTTCTTGATCTTGCTCATATGGGTTGCTTGTGACGCCTACTTAGGAACTCCTTGGCAGTCATCTCAGTCACAAACTTGGCCCCCGGCTTGGGCTTGCTTGCAATTTGCTTCTTGGGTTGCGGTGGAGGAACACTTGAGGAAGCAACCGCTCCCTCAGAAGTGTGATATCATTTTGAACCAGAACGCCCGGGGTTGACACGATGGACAGGGTACTCCGAAGGGCCATCACCTGGAACCAACACAAGAACACGAGAAAAACGAGAAAAATGAGCATAAGCCAGCAGAAAAAGCAACACAAATCGACATTTGGTATGAACAAAGTGGAGGCTGGCACCCCAGCGGTAGTGCAGCTACCTGGCAGCGGTAGTACCGCATACTGCCTTCAAGCGATAGTACCAATCCTGAGGATCGGTAGTACCGCTCGAGGCAGAGGACGGCGGTTTGACTACAGCCGCAGCCAAATCGGTACTACCGGGGGTGCCAAATTCAAAAATACTCCTACCAAATATCAATCCAACTAGTCTAGCATCCTTCAACAACCTACTCAAGCCTCGATTTGGCCAAAAATCGATAAATGCAAAGACTATTGCCCCTAAAGCCTAGATCTGAAACCTAGAAACAAAGAGAAGAAGAACGGGGGCAATACCAGCATCCATGGCAAGAGGACGGGGTGCGGATCGATTCCACCGGAGGGAAAGGTGAAGGACGACCCAGAGAAGGCGGCCCGGCGGTGGCCTCCCACGACGAGTTCTTCGTTGGAGCAAGAGAGGAATGAGCGGGGCGAGTCGAATGGGTATGGGGGAGAAAAACTCCCCTTGCCGAAACATAAACCCCCAGGCCCGCCTCGCAGCGGTAGTACCGCTCGGGCGGGTGGTAGTACCGCTTGGTGCCACTAAGCGGTAGTACCGTCCATTCTGAGCGATAGTACTGCCCAGCAAGAACTCGACGAGATAGCAAACAAAACAGGCCTAGCTCCAACAAAAAGAAACACGAGACAAGATGAGGGAGCAACACAAAGAACAAAACACAACCAAAAACCAGAGAAGCACCTCTCAAACGCAAAAGCACACAAATGCAACAAACGCACCAACCACCCCAACTAGAAAACAAGAAAAGAAAGCAACACACCTCTCAAGGAGAGGGCGGTGGCTGAGGCCACCTATGTTTGAGTCAAGTGGTATGGCACCGCGAAGATTTTAACCTTGGGCCCATGACCAAAACTCATCTTTGAAGCACAAGGACCATCAAAAATGGCTAATGTGAAAGATGTGATCGATTTATGCATGGTGGGGGGAGGGAGAGTTCATTGAGAGATCAACACTCCCCCTATGTCCATGCTTACATCTAGAACAAGATATAATGATGAGTGAGGTGGGTGTGCCTAGATTCAAGCCATATTGCTCAAATCAATGATATTTAGCTCATGCCTTAACTCACGAAATCTTGCTTCATCTAGAGGCTTGGTGAAAATATCCGCTAGTTGCTCTTGAGTGTTGATGTAGATGATATCAATATCTGCCCGCTTGATGTGATCTCGAATAAAATGATGGCGTATCTCAATATGCTTCGTCTTGCTATGTTGCACCGGGTTGTGAGAGATCTTGATAGCACTTTCATTGTCACATAGAAGAGGCACTTTGTAATAAGTGAAACCATAATCCTTTAAAGTTTGCCTCATCCATAGCAATTGTGCACAACAACTTGAGGCGGCTACATATTCGGCCTTTGTGGACGAGAGAGACACACAATTTTGCTTATTTGAAGACCAACTCACCAAAGAGTGACCAAGGAATTGGCACCCTCTGGAAGTTGACTTCCTATCCACACAATCTCCCGCCCAATCTAAATTCGAGTAACCAATGAGATCAAAGCTTGCTCCTTTGGGGTACCATAAGCCAACGTTTGGAGTATGAGCCAAATATCAAAAGATTCGCTTGACCGCCACATAGTGGCTTTCCTTAGGTGTGTCCTGAAACCGTGCACAAATTACCACACTCAACATGATATCCGGTCTAGATGCACAAAGGTAAAGCAAGGATCCAATCATGGAACGATATACCTTTTGATCCACCGCTTTACCATTGGGATCACTGTCAAGCTTGCATTTGGTTGGCATGGGGAACTTGACCGGCTTGACATCATCTAGCTTGAATCCCTTGAGCATGTCTTGAGTATACTTGGCTTGGTTGATGAAAGTTCCTTCTCTTATTTGCTTGAATTCAAACCCAAGAAAGAACTTCAACTCTCCCATCATAGATATCTTAAACTTCTCAGTCATTAGTGCGGCAAACTCATCATTGAAAGATTTGTTAGGAGAACCAAAAATAATATCATCAACATATAGTTGGCATATCAACAAATCCCCTTTGACCCTCTTAGTAAAAAGAGTGGGATCGATTTTCCCAATTTCAAACCCACGATCTTGTAACAACTCGGTAAGGTGCTCATACCACGCACGCGGGGCTTGTTTAAGGCCATAGAGCGCCTTTTTGAGTTTGTATACATGAGTGGGGAGCTTGGGACCCTTGAATCCCGGAGGTTGTTTGACATACACCAACTACAAAGGACCATTAAAAATGCACTTTTCACATCCATTTGTTGCAATTTAAAGTCATGATGAGATGCATACGCAGGCAACATACGAATAGATTCAAGGCGTGCAACGGGGGCAAAGGATTCACCGTAGTCGATACCCTCGACTCGGGAGTAGCCTTGAGCCACCTATCTTGCCTTGTTCCGAACAACCACACCGTTCGCATCTTGCTTGTTCTTGAAGATCCATTTGGTCCCAATGACATTGTGTTCCTCCGTTGGCCTTGGCACTAATTCCCAAACTTGATTGCGCTCAAAGTTGTTGAGTTCATCATGCATAGCTTCAAGCCAAAACTCATCATCAAGCGCCTCATGTACCTTTTGGGGTTCAACACACGAAACAAATGCGTGATGCTCACAAAAGTTTGACAATTGTTTATGAGTAGTTACCCATTTTCTCAAGATTCCAAGCACATTCTCCATGACATGTTGTTGATGCTCGAGCTTGGAAGCCACCTTAGCGGCACAGCGCTCCAAAAGTTCCTGGATGGGCATTTGAGGATCATCTTGCACATCTTGAGCACCGTCTTGAGTTTGCTCTAGATCTTGAGCTTTCTCTTGATCTTGAGCACCATCTTGAGATTGCTCTTGACCTTGAGCTTGCTCTTGGTCTTGAGCGAGCTCGGAGGCATGAACTTGATCTAAGGCATCATTTGGTGCATCACCATCTCCATGGAGTTGATCTTGCCCTTGATCTTGCTCATTAGGTTGAGGTCCTTCATTTTGTTCTTTGGAAGCATGTGGGTCTAGCGTAGGTGACAGCTCCACTTGAGTAGAGCATTGTCCTTCTCCTTCAGCCACAAGGGGTTCCTCAATGGGGAGTATTTGACCAATCCCCATTCTTCTTATGGCTTGGGGAGGAATTTCATCACCTACATCACAAATACCACTTTGCTCCACTTGGGAGCTGTTATTTTCGTCAAACTCCATGTTACACGTCTCCTCAATGAGTCTGGTGGACTTGTTGAGAACACGGTAAGCATGAGAGTTTGTAGCATAACCAACAAATATGCCCTCTTGAGCTCTAGGTTCGAATTTAGACAAACTAACACCTTTCTTGAGAATGAAACACTTAAAATCGAACACCCGGAAGTACTTGACGTTGGGCTTGTTCCCGGTAAGTATCTCATATGGAGTCTTGTTCAAGCCTTTGCGGAGGTAGACCCTATTGGAAGCATGACAAGCGGTGTTGATGGCTTAGGCCCAAAAGTTGTACGAAGATTTGAATTCCGCCATCATGGTCCTTGCCGCATCCATCAATGTCCGATTCTTCCTCTCCGCCACACCATTTTGTTGAGGAGTATAGGGTGCGGCATATTGGTGCTTGATCCCCTCGTCACTAAGAAACTCATCCAAGGTGTAGTTCTTGAACTCGGTGCTGTTGTCACTTCTAATCATCAAGATCTTGCTTCATGTTGATGTTGAGCTTCATTTGCAAAGTTGATGACGGTTTGTTGAGTCTCACTCTTCCTCTTGAAGAAGTATAACCATGTGTATCCTGAGTAGTCATCTACAATCACCAAGCAATACATTCTTCCACCAAGACTATCAAAGGATGGAGGACCAAAGAGATCCATGTGAAGGAGCTCCAAGGGCCTCTTTGAGTAGATGATAGTCGATGGACGGTGAGCCATTTCATGAAGCCTTCCTTTGATACAAGCACTGCAAGCACGGTCTTTGGCAAAACTCACATTTGTTAGTCCATGCATGTGGTCACCTTTGAGGAGACTTTGCAAAGATCTCATATTGACATGGGCTACTCAGCGATGCCAAAGCCAACCCACATCAACTTTAGCCATTAGACAAGTCGCGGTCTTAGTGGGTCGCTCTGAAAAGTTTACCACATAGAGACCGTTCTCGACGTGCCCAACAAAGGCTACTTTAGGAGTCTTGCTCCACAAAAGGGCCACGGTATCAAGATCAAAGAATGTTGCAAAGCCCAAAAGTGCAAGTTGACGAACAGAAAGTAAATTTTATGCAAGGGACTCAACAAGCATTACCTTCTCAATAGTTAAATCTTGAGATATAACCACCTTGCCAAGTCCCAATACCTTAGAAGTTGAGGCATCACCAAATTGGACATGGGTGAGCATAGATGGAATTGGATGCACATCCACCACCAAGTCCTTGCTCCCGGTCATATGATTTGTTGCTCCACTATTAAGCAACCATGACACTCCACCGGAAGCAAACTCCTTGTTGATACCTTTAGCCATGAGACACTTGGCAATAGTGTTTTTATTGGGGGCGCCGAAGAGAGACACCTTGGAGGGAGAAGATGTAGCAATGGCAATGGTTGCCATTGCCATTCCTTCTCCACTTGTATCTTCCTCTTCATCATCGGAGGGGTACTCTTCATGTGCCACCAAGCCCTTTGGAGGAGTCTTCTTAGTGAAGTTGTTCTTGCTTGGGAAAGACTTGGCCTTGTCTTTGCGAATGAGTTTGCAACCATTGTCTTCCCTCTTCCCGTATGGGCAATCCACCACAAAGTGACTCACCTTGCCGCAATTTTAACAAGTCCTTACTCGTTGCTTGTTCTTTGACCCACTCGGGTTGTTCTTGGTGACGTTGGGCCTTGAGTTCCCTCTTGTTGCTCCAAAATTGCCTTGACGCAAGAGCCATGTGCTGATGGTAAGCATATTTGGTGTCTTCGGGACCACACTCCTCTTCTTCCTCTTCTTCTTCCGGAATGGCCTTGGCCTTCAAAGCAAAGGTGGGAGTGCTCTTCTTTGACCGGACACGAGCAAGAGCATTGTCGGCGGTCTTGTTAATGATGTTCATGGCAATAAACTCATCCAACACTTCACTTGAGGTTAAGGTGTGAAAGTCCGGCCTTTGACGAATCATGGAAGACATGGCCTTATTGAAAGGCATGATGGCCTCGAGGAACTTTTGCTTGATCCAAGTGTCATATGTATCCTTGCTTCCATGATCTTGGAGAGCAACCGCAAGAGTTGTCACCCTCCGGTAAAGATCACGTGGATCCTCATCTTCAAGCATCACAAATTCATCGGCCTCATCAAGGACCACTTCAAAGTTGGACCGTTGGATGCTTGAGCTCCCCTTGTACGTGGAAACAATGTGCTCCAAACAATCCTTTGCACGAGTGAAAGGTCATAGGTGCGATAGATCTTCGGGAGGGACCGCTTCTTGAAGAATGAACAATGCGGAGTGATTGTATTGATTGTCCACTTCTTCTCTTGGAGTGAAGTTGTTTGGATCATGCGGGTAGAAGCCTTGCTCAATGATTCTCCAAAGGTTAGTTGAGCAATGATTCAAATGAGACTTAATGCGAAAGACCCAACTAGCAAAATCACCCTTAACAAGCTTGGGAGGAGGACCATGAATATTGATGCGAGCTGTGGGGACCAGTCCTCCATAGACCGGGGGAGGGGGAACCAAGGCAAAGGTTCCCGTCCCATTCTTGTCATGAGGGGAAGGAACATGAGTACCTTTAGCCATTTCCTTGGTGGAATTGGCCTCCGACTCCGATGACGTGGGATTAACCACAATCAAGGGGTCGGGAGTGGATTTCATCCCTTCAAGTAATTCTTTAGTCATGGACTTGACTTCAGTCGTCATAGACGTCTTAAGTGAAGCCATAGCTTCATTTAAGTCATCTCGAGTGATCGAAGTCAACTCCACGACCTCGGGAACTTCCTCCTCGGTGTCAACCATACTCTTCGGGTGGTGAAACCCTTAATAAAGAGACGAGGCTCTGATACCAATTGAAAGGATCGATATGGTTGACTAGAGGGGGGTGAATAGGCAACTACCAATTTTTAGCTTTTCTTAACAAATTAGATTAAGCAACAAATAGGTTGTCTAGATGTGCAACTAGGTGAGCAACCTATATGATGCTAACAACAACAACAACAACAACAAGTGCAAGCAAAGGATACAACACAATAATGGCTTGCACAAAGTAAAGGGAAGAGATAACTACAAGTGGAGTCGGTGGGGACGAGGATGTGTTACCAAAGTTCCTTCCCTTTGGGGGGAAGTACGTCTCCGATGGAGCGGTGTGGAGGCACAATGCTCCCCAATAAGCCACTAGGGCCACCATATTCTCCTCACGCCCTCACATAATGCGAGATGTCGTGATTCCACTAGTGGTGCCCTTGAAGGCGGCGATCGAACCTTTACAAACAAGGTTGGGGCTATCTCCACAACTTGATTGGAGGCTCCCAACGAAACCCCGGAACTTCACCACAATGGAATGTGGCTCCGAGGTGAAATCAACTGTCTAGGGTGCTCAAACACCCAATAGTAACAAGATCTGCAAGGGATTAGTGGGGGGAATCAAATTTCTCTTGGTGGAAGTGTAGATCCGGGCCTTCTCAACCAATCCCTAGAAAATCAACAAGTTTGATTGGCTAGGGAGAGAGATCGGGCCAAAATGAGCTTTGGAGCAACAAAGGATCTTGGGGGAAAAGAGGTAGGTGTCGTGGACTTAACACAACAGATGCCCTAGCAAAAGGACTTAGGTGTGGAGCCATCGCAACTAGGTTAGCTTAAAGGGGTTGAATGGGACAAAGGACATAGAGAGTTTACCCAGGTTCAACCCCTCTCAATGAGGTAAAAGCCTACTCCTGCTTTTGGTTGTATTTCTTGGGTTTCAATTACCAGGGAGAGAATACGCTTGACCTAGTTCTTGATTGATCATTTATTGAGTTAACCCGCCGCCAAGTCACCTCTTTATATATATGTTGATGCCCGACGGCTTACAGAGTCCCGGCCGACTCACACAAATGTGACCGGACTGGTTTCTAACTAAGCTTGCCTTACAGAGCAAGTTAACATATGGCGGCTCACCCCTTTGGGCCTCAAGTCGCCTCCGGGTCTTGGGCCTTCAATAAGGCTTGCTTTATGAACCGCCATCTTCTTGTCTTCTTGGACCTTATCGGGCATCTTCGTCCTTAAGTCGCCAATGACATGACCCGGCCCCTCCTGGGCGGGTCATACCTAATAGTTATATCCCCAACATTAGGCCCCAGGTTGATTTGAACTTGTTCACATCAATCTTCACCTCTTGACTTGGCAGACTCTTCCATTATCAATTCCTTACCAACTCGCTGTAACCCGGCATGATGTCACTTCACAGAACATGGTAACCTGCCATGATGTCATGTGCATGAATTCCGCACCAAGCCCAGGACATCTCAACATATCTTTATCTTAATAGACCTCCCGAAAATAGAGGCGTTCATATAGCCACATAATCATTTTCGGCCTCCTCGATTCCCGCACATGCCGTCTAATCACCTCCTTATAAATAGGGACGGGGGGCCTTCCTTTCACTTTTTATCCCCGTCCTCACATCTTCTTCTTCCTCCTCGCGACTCCGCTGCAACCAAGCTCCACCGCCGCCGTCCGTCGCCAACCTCAGCAACTCCAGACGTTGCATCGACCTGAACAGACCAGAAACCTGCGGTGCACCTTCATCAGCGTCAGTAAGTTCTCGCCCTTTTTCTTAACAGATCTGCATTAGGGTTTCTGCCGTTCACCGGTGTTCTTCACTGTTCTTCATTTTTCCTCTTTAGAACGCGTAACTTGATCTGAACACGACACTGAAGTGGTACTGTAGTAGTTTAGCATCCTTTTCCAATCACAGAAAGTACCCTTTCTGTACAAGATCCCATCTAAGCACATGAGTTCTTCCACTGTCGCAACCTTAGGTTTAAGATTTATTTTATTTTTGAACTGCTGTGGATCCAAAATCATAGAACTGATCTGCAGAACCTGTTTGTCCAGCACTTAGCAAAAATTTCACTTATATATTTATAGCGCTGCAGCCGTGTGGGTGGCTTATACGATAGGTCGTAACCCGCCAAACACCATTAGTCCCCTTTTAAGCCGCCAGTATACGTTCAGAATCTGTATAACCCGGCATCGTCTTCCGATTTAATCATGCCAATCTTATAACACGTATTATGCATATGAATTGACCTTGCATAATGCACTCACTTTTTGATCACTAGACGGCTTAACAGCATAACTTTAATCCGGCAATATTTTCTTTTCTAGGCTTTCCACCAACAAAAATGACCAATACTATCACTTCATGCAACTGGTTCGTTTCCACTATTATGGAGGCAACCCACAACGAATATGTTAAGAAGGCATCTTGGCTGCAAAACATGTGATCCACTGGAGGGCTCCGGGTCAATAGCTCATACCCGCCCCACAGGAAGGCGATATTATAGTTTTTACTGATCATATGCTCCGAGGGTTTACCCCACCCGGCTCAAAATTCTTTCGTGATGTGCTACATTTCTTCCAACTTCATCCTCAAGACATCGGGCCCAACTCTGTTTCAAATATTTGCAACTTTCAAGTTTTTTGCGAAGTGTACCTTCAACAAGAGCCCACTGTAGAATTGTTCAGGGGATTTTATTACTTGAACCGCTAGACTGAGTTCACAGATGGGCCCAACCTAGAACTAGATGGCATTTCAATTGAGAGGCGGAAAGAAGCCACTTTTCCTGCCACCGCACCTCCTACTCATCCTAAGTACTAGAACCAGACTTGGTTTTACTGCAAGGACACATCTCCAGAAGGTGAAAATTCTCTGTCGGGTTACCGTGAAACCCATCTCAGCAACAAACACTCTCTCCCAGAACGGATTAGCACCGAGGAACGGGCCAAATATATGCCCATTTTCTTGAAGATCCAAGCCTTAATGGCCAATGGTTTGACCGGGGTTGATCTAGTTCGATGTTGGGTCGCATGGCCAATTTTACCTTTAAGCCGCCGGCCCAACTTAATGTGTGAATATACCTGTGACGTCAAAGATCCACAACATTATTGCCAAGCGCGACTGGACGATGATAAGATCAACAAGATGACAAAACCGTTGCTTAACGAAAGCTTGGAAACTTGTAGCAAGACGGGGCTGAACCCCTTTTGCACTCTTAACCCGGCCCCAGCTGTAAGCACTTCTGCCTTCTTTATCATCTGATTTTTCTCATAGATTGTCTTCTTGCCACTGTTTGTCTTCCTCAGGCCGAGGATCCTTTTTGGAATAGAAAACTTCAGGATAAACCGGCCAAGGAGGTCAGGGCCAGGAACAAGGCTAAGAAGCCTGCCAAGAAGAAGACAACCACAATTGACCCGCGTACTCTTGATGATGAGTCAGAGGTAGAACTTGACTCCCTTGGCTCCTTTTTTATACACCTAATTGACACTGATTGCTATCAAGATGACGCGGAGGCTAGCCACGCAGACGGTGAAGAGGTAACTATCCTTTCCTCCGACTCAGAACCTCTACCAAGACAGTAAGTTTGACAAGCGAGCTGGAAAGTAAGGTTTTCTCACCCTTTAGCTTATCTGGATCCAAACTTTGTTTTGAATAAAAATCAGCACAAAGTCCGCCCCACAACCCGAAACAACAGAGGTGGAGAACTTTCCTCCGGCTTACCGAACACGCCAGCCCCCCATAAACGCTGACATGAGGTGCCACAGATTTCAACTTTATCTTTTCCAAAGGCGGGATTCATTCATCAACCGCTTAATCCTTCCGACTTGAATTATCAGGGTACCTCCCACTCTTCCTCTGGCGACTATACCGGGACTTAGATTCCCATATTCAAAGTCGCCCCTGGGTAAGAATATTTGATATCTTCATTGTTTAACACTGTATTTATAACATCCCAAAATTCTAAATTTTGGAATGTTATATTAAATAGATAGATTTGATTGATTGTTTGATTGATTGA
The DNA here is from genome assembly GCA_021605145.1 of Aegilops bicornis. Taxonomy (NCBI): domain Eukaryota; kingdom Viridiplantae; phylum Streptophyta; class Magnoliopsida; order Poales; family Poaceae; genus Aegilops; species Aegilops bicornis. Next base: position 301,186,372 of record CM038675.1, read on the forward strand.
CTGAAAGTGAGTGAAATTGAAACTTTTTGAAAGTTAAATGAGAGGGAATAAAAGGACTTTCCCAAACTTTAATTTTGCATTTTGATCTCCGTGAATTCAATGTCTTTTCAAATACAAAACCCTAGGGAGAAGATGACATGACTTCTTCCATTTAATTAAATGAAAAGGGTATTTGAAAATATTTGAATTTCATTCGAAAATATTTCCAATTCATAAACTTCAAGCAAATCAATGATTTTCATGAGAGAAGATAAAATGACTTCTTCAAAACATATGAAATATGAGTTGGGAGTTTAAAAGGATCAAATTTAAAGTCCTTTTGAAATTATTTTCAATTTGGAGTTCTTTGGCTTTTATTAAAATTATTTTTCTCCAAAAATAAAATACATGGAAAATAGGGTAACATCCTGCATCAGAAAATTGGAGAGAAATAAATTTTAAATCATTTTGGTATTTTTAAAATGATTTTTACTGGATTTTACTAGAGTAGTAGCACTCTTTGCTTTATTTAAATTTGTGTGGATTTTATTTGACTTTGGTAAAATGTTCACGTTGTAGATAATCTTTTCCTGAAAATTCTGATATATAATATGCTATATATCATTTTAGTTATTTGTTGTTTTTTATATACATTGTCTGCTTTAAAAAATGTTTTTTAAGAAAACTCCTTTGGACTGAATCGGCCCAATGCCAAATTTCACCGGCCCACCTCCTCGCCTCTCCCCTCGAAGCGAGACTCCGCTCGAGTCCGTCATCACCGCGCTGCCGCCGACCTCGGCATCCGTGCCGAGGCCGGGCTCTCTGCCCCCTCCCGCAAGTCGCCTCCCCACCTATATAAGGCGAGGCCGACCCTCTCTCTCTCCTCTTCGCTCTCGCCGTTGTCCTGGACCGCATCCCAAGCCGCCGCCGCACTTCCTGCATTGCCGCTTCTCGCCGTCCCGCGCCGCTAGTCGCTGCCGCCTAAGCGCCGCCCAGCCGTAGCCACCTCCCGCGCCGCGCAGCCCCGCCGCCATCTCGCCGTTGCTGCACCGCATCCGCCGCCACACTTCTCATTGCAGCCGCCGGAAACCGCCGTCTCGTTAACCCGCCGTGGACCGGTAAAAACCACCCGGTCCGATCCGGTTTATTTTTTTTCAGCCTTCGGTTCTTTTGGTTAAACCCGGTTTTTCTTAATAACCTAGTTAAGTAGTGAACGTTTGTTGTTTTAGTCTTCACAGCGAACGTTTTTGTCATATAAGCTTCTGTAGCGAACGTTTGCTATTTAGTCTTTTTCTTTTATTTTAGTTTTCTGCCAGGGACTCGTTTGTGAGTATTTTATTTACAGATTGGCCCCTGTTTTTCAAACTAGTACAACTTTTTACTCGTTTGTCCAAATCCAACGAAACCAACGCCCACTTCTTCGTTATGATCCCCTCTATCCAGTAAAAAAACTTAAACATGTTTTTGAAAGTTTAAAATTTGTTTCTCAAACAGATTTGTATTCAAACTGCTTTTGTTCATAACTCGAGTTTTATAACTCCGTTTGAGTTGATTCTTTTTGCTAATCGAAGCTCTTGACCTAAACTTTCTGATAAGGCCAAATTCACCTAATTTTGGTACTGTTAGAAATTATTTATGTTGCAAGAGTTATTTGTTTGGTTTTGATGTTTTCCGAATTGTTTTCTTCATTCTTTTCGATCTTTTGAGTGATTGCTTATGTGTGGTTACTATTGCTTGCTTACGATAGATTGACCGGAGTGTGACGATTAGAACTATCAAGAGTTTTGAGTGCGAATCATCTTCATCTACAGTGCAGGCAAGTTCACACTTTGATCATATCCCTTTCATACCCAGTTTTTATGCATTAGTTTCAACCCTCAAACATTGCATGAGTAGGATTGATAACATGTGGGTATTGGGAAGTAGTTGATGAGGTAGAACTTATTGTCCTTTATATAAAACCCCTGGGAGTTACTACGTTATGCTTATACTGCTATGCTATGCTCGTAGACGTGGATTGGTTTGTGAGATTCATGAAAGATGTGAGAGTTATTCATAACTAAGGGTTAACTTAAGGTGGCTACTTTAACACACATCTGGGTGGAATGGTAGGGGCACCCTGGAGCACCCAGTGGTTTGCCGGGCACTGGAGAACCCAGTGCTTGCCCAAGGGGATCCCGGAGGACCCGTGTGATCACTCTATGGAATGCCACCCAGGCTCAAAGGGATCATAAGATTATTCATTCTAGAAACTTCCGTGTGCAGCCACAAACTATTATGGGCTCTAGCATAGTCGAGTAAGTTGCATGAGCTCTTGAAGAGGTGGATCAGCAGGTAGAGGGATGTAGGTTTGGTATGGTCTGCCCGGAGTAAAGAGTTAATGTTTCTGAAAGACTGTGTCTCGGTCATCCGTTTCTCAAACACCATGTAGTGCGAGAAATCCAACGGAGGAGATCGAGTCTTGTGGGGAAAAGTGCGCAAACCTCTGCAGAGTGTACAAACTAATCATGATTAGCCGTGTCCCCAGTTATGGACATCTTGAGTATCTGGTTCTTGGATTATCACATTGATCTCATCACGTTACTTAAATAATTTGTTGGCTTATTGATGTTAATTTGGGATTGAGTTGGAGGAACCTTCTCAATATTTTCAACCAACTTTGTAGTAAATAAAATAAATTCCTTTTGCAGTAGGGAAAAATTGGCTTTTCGCAGAAACATTATAACCATAGAGCTTTTCCACCAGCCAAATATGCATGTAGTGATAGCCATTATTCATCATTATCCTATGGTGTGAATTTGCCAGTACATTCAATGTACTGACCCTTTGTGGCTGCAACGTCTCATGTTGCAGGATTTCTTACAACGAGTAAGTGATACATTAGGGTTACGATTTCTACACTCAACTTTGCCGTTGGTGTTGATGGGAATCCACAACCTTGTTGTTACTTCCGCTATTTGGATTGAGTAATAGTATTTACGTTACTTTATACATGTGATTTACCTGTTATAAATCCTCGAGTACTATGTGTGTCAAGATACCGATCCAGGATGACACTAGCACGTAAACTTGACCGCTTGAGGTCGGGTCGCTCTGATGATTGATTGATATGCTAATATCCTCATGTGTCTTATTGTCAGCGGCATAGCCAAGCCCAGCAAAAAGTCAAAGATGAGTAAGCCGGGTGAAAACACTAACCCCTCTGAGCTGGAAAAACAAATGATGTCAGAAGCTACTCATCAGACTCCTAAAGCTGCTGATGATAATCCGCCACCAGAAGAGCACAATATCACAACGGATTCCATGGATGTTAACCCGGCCAACGCTAAGCCGCCAAGCCCCATCAAGCCTGCTGAAGACAAGGCTAAAGATGTCGTTGTCACTAGGGTTGGTTATGCAGAGCCGGGCAACCCCATAGTCTTAGCAAAACATAATGCCAAGGAGGAATTTTCAGCTGCTGACAAGGGCAAATGGAAACTGGATTTGGAGAGTTATGCCTAGTTTAACGCTCATGAGATTCACACGGGTTATTTAAACCGCCTTCATACCAGCCGTGACTTTGAAGCCGCGTAGTTAACCTGATGAAAGAGCATTTTGAGGTAAACTTCAAAAAATTCTCATATATATATATATATATATATATATATATATATATATATATGTCAGCCGCCAAGTCTACTGAATATGAAAGAATTGAACATGCTGTAGACTTAAGCTCAATAGCTAAGCCGGGACTTATCATCATCTTTGTGAAGAAATACAAATATGTAGCCCCCAAGGGCTGGCTTAAGCTGAATAGCTAAGCCGGGACTTTCTAATTATAGGGCAAAAATCCACATATGTAACCCCCATGGGCCGGTTTAAATTGAAAAATTTTAACTGGCTCATCAAGTATGCAAAAAAGATGACCTACATTAGCCCCCAAGTGCCAAGTGAAATACTTGTATTATGCTTGGTACTTCAATAAGCTGATTACCATAACCATCTCATTGTCTTGTAGGATGAATTAAGTATGAAAGAATCCCAAGTAGTGGACCTGCGATAGAACATCCAAGCACAGCAATCTAAAACTTCCAAGGCCAAGTCAGAACTGAAAGTCGCCTTGGAAGAAACAGAAAATCTGAACAAGAACTTCAATGCTGAAAGGACCAGCTGGGACACTGAGAAGGCAGCTCTTTTGAAAAGAGCTAAAGAGGATGAGGCTGCTCTTAAGTCGGTGACTGAAGAGTTATCCGGCTTGAAGTGTCAGATTAATAGGATGATAGATGGCATCTTTAGTAAGTAACATTATACTTCAATCTTTCACTACCAACATATACTAACCCTCAGCCGATGATACGTCCATTTTGCATCATGCTTTTATATCGACATTTACCGCATTATGGGCTGTTATTTCACATTATGTTACAATACTTATGGCTATTCTCTCTTATTTTACAAGGTTTACATGAAGAGGGAGAATGTCATACCGGAATTCGGGTGGAAAAGGACCAAATATTGGATGCCTATTCTGCGCAACTCCAAAAGTCCTGAAACTCCATGGAATATCTTAAAAGAAATAAAGAAAAATCGTCGCCAAGGATGAAGGCCAGGGGGCCCTCACCCTGCTCACGAGGGTGGGGGACGCCCCCCCTGGGGCGCGCCCCCCTACCTCGTGGGCCCCCTGGTGGCTCTCCGATGCCCATCTTCTCCTATATGAAGTCTTACGGTGAGAAAAAACCCAGAAAAAACCTTTAGGGACGAAACTCCGCCGCCACGAGGCGGAACCTTGGCGGAACCAATCTAGGGCTCCGGCGGAGCTGTTCTACCGGGGACACTTCCCTCCGGGAGGGGGAAATCATCGTCATCATCATCACCAACGCTCCTCTCATCGGGAGAGGGCAATCTCCATCAACATCTTCACCAAAGACCATCTCATCTCCAAACCCTAGTTCATCTCTTGTATCAATTCTTGTCTCCAAGTCCGGATTGGTGCTAGTAGGTTGCTAGTAGTGTTGATTACTCCTTGTAGTTGATGCTAGTTGGTTTATTTGCTGGAAGATCATATGTTCAGATCCTTTATGCATATTATTACCCCTCTGATTATGAACATGAATATGCTTTGTGAGTAGTTACGTTTGTTCCTGAGGACACGGGAGAAGTCTTCCTATTAGTAGTCATGTGAATTTGGTATTCGTTCGATATTTTGATGAGATGTATGTTGTCTAGCCACTAGTGGTGTTATGTGAACGTCGACTACATAATACTTCACCATTATTTGGGCCTAGAGGAAGGCATTGGGAAGTAATAAGTAGATGATGGGTTGCTAGAGTGATGAAGCTTAAACCCTAGTTTATGCGTTGCTTCGTAAGGGGCTGATTTGGATCCATATGTTTCATGCTATGGTTAGGTTTACCTTAATACTTTTATTGTAGTTGTTGATGCTCGCAATAGAGGTTAATCATAAGTGGGATGTTTGTTCAAGTAAGAACAGCACCCAAGCACCGGTCCACCCACATATCAAATTATCAAAGTACCGAACGCGAATCATATAAACGTGATGAAAACTAGCTTGACGATATTCCCATGTGTCCTCGGGAGCGCTTTTCCTATTATAAGAGTTCGTCCAGGCTTGTCCTTTGCTACAAAAAGGATTGGGCCACCTTGCTGCACTTTCTTTACCTTTGTTACTTGTTGCTCGTTACAATTTATCTTATCACAAAACTATCTGTTACCACTTATTTCAGTACTTGCAGAGAATACCTTGCTGAAAATCGCTTATCATTTCCTTCTGCTCCTCGTTGGGTTCGACACTCTTACTTATCGAAAGGACTACGATAGATCCCCTATACTTTTGGGTCATCAAGACTCTTTTCTGGCGCCATTGCCGAGGAGTGTAGCGCCTTTGGTAAGTGGAATTTGGTAAGGAAAAATTTATATAGTGTGCTGAAATTTTTCTGTCACTTGTTACTATGGAAAGTAATTCTCTTAGGCGCTTGTTCGGGGTATCTTCACCCCGTCCAGTAGAGCAAAGAGTTGCTCCTCAACCTACTGAACCTGTTGAAAATGAAACTCCTTTTGAAGTTCCTTCGGGTATGATGGAAAAACTGCTAGCTAATACTTTTACAGGAGATGGAACAAAGCATCCTGATGAACATCTACTCTATGTGGATGAAGTTTGTGGATTATTTAAGCTTGCGGTATACCCGATGATGTTGTTAAGAAGAAGGTCTTCCCTTTATCTTTGAAGGAAGATGCATTGACATGGTATAGGCTATGTGATGATACAAGATCATGGAACTATAAAAGATTGAAATTGGAATTTCATCAAAAGTATTACCCTATGCATCTTGTTCATCGTGATCGCAATTATATATATATATATAATTTTTGGCCTCGCGAAGGAGAAAGCATCGCTCAAGCTTGGGGGAGGCTTAAATCAATGTTATATTCATACCCCAATCATGAGCTCTCAAGAGTGACAATTCTTCAGAATTTTTATGCTCGGCTTTCTGATAACAATCGCACCATGCTCGATACTTCTTGTCGGCTCTTTTATGATGAAGACTATTGAATTTAAATGGAATATATTGGATAGAATTAAACGCAACTCTGAAGATTGGGACCTCGACGAAGGTAAGGAGTCAGGTATGACACCTAAGTTTGATTGTGTTAAATCCTTTATGGATACCGATATTTTCCGTAAGTTTAGCACTAAATATGGACTTGACTCTGAGATAGTAGCTTCCTTTTGTGAATATTTTGCTACTTATGTTGATCTCCCTAAGGAGAAGTGGTTTAAATATCATCCTCCCATAGAAGTAAAAGTAGCTGCACCTATTAAAGTTTAAGAAAAGACTGTCACTTATAATGATCCTATTGTTCCTACTTCTTATGTTGAGAAACCACCCTTCCTCGTTAGAGTAAAGGATCATGCTAAAGCTTCAACTGTTGTTCGTAAAAGCAATATTAGAACTTATACACCTCCTGAGCAAGTCAAAGTAGAACCTAATATTGCTATTGTTAAAGATTTCTTGTCTTATAATATTGATGGGCATGTTATTCAATTCTGTTGTGAAGCTGCTAGAATTGCTAAACCTTGTGCTAAAGATAGACATAGACCTGTGGTAGGCGTGCATGTTATTTCTGTTAAAATAGGAGATCATTGTTATCATGGCCTATGTGATATGGGTGCTAGTGCTAGTGTTATACCCATTGACTTATACAAAGAAATTATGCATGATATTGCACCTGCTGAGTTAGAAGATATAGATGTTACAATTAAACTTGCCAATAGAGATACTATATATGCAATGGGAATTGTTAGAGATGTTGAAGTCTTGTGTGGAAAAACCGAATATCCCGCTGATTTTCTTGTACTTGGTTCTCCACAAGATAGCTTTTGTCCCATTATATTTGGTAGACCCTTCTTCAATACTGTTAATGCTAGGATAGATTGCGAAAAGAATGTTGTTACTATTAGCTTGGATGATATGGTTCATGAGTTCAATTTCTCTAAATTTAGTAAACAACATCGTGAGGAAGAATTGCCTAGTAAGGATGAAATTATTGGTCTTGCTTCTATTGCCGTACCTCCTAGTGATCCTTTAGAACACTATTTGCTAGACCATGAAAATGATGTGTTCATGAATGAAAGAAGGGAAATAGATGAAGTATTCTTTAAGCAGGAACCTATTCTACAACACAAATTGCCTATTGAAATCCTAGGGGATCCTCCTCCACCCAAGGGTGATCCCGTGTTTGAGCTTAAACCGTTGCCTGATAATCTTAAATATGCTTATCTTGATGAAAAGAAAATATATCATGTTATTATTAGTGCTAACCTTTCAGAGCATGAAGAAGAAAGATTATTGAAAACTCAAGAAGCACCGTACGCTATTGGATATACTCATGATGATCTTAAGGGCATTAGTCCCACTCTATGTCAACATAAAATAAATTTGGAAGCGGATGCCAAACCAGTTCATGATCCTCAACGACGTTTGAATCCTAAAATGAAAGAAGTGGTAAGAAAAGAAATACTCAAGCTTCTGGAGGCACGTATAATTTATCCCGTTCGATAGTCGATGGGTAAGTCCTGTCCATTGTGTCCCTAAGAAGGGAGGTATTACTGTTGTCCCTAATGATAAAGATGAATTGATTCCGCAAAGAATTATCACAGGATATAGGATGGTAATTGATTTCCGCAAATTAAATAAAGCTACTAAGAAAGATCATTACCCCTTACCTTTTATTGATCAAATGCTAGAAAGATTATGCAAACATACACATTATTGCTTTCTAGATGGTTATTTTGGTTTCTCTCAAATACCTATGTCGGCCAAAGATCAATCAAAGACTACTTTTACATGCCCTTTTGGTACTTTTGCTTATAGACGTATGCCTTTTGGTTTATGTAATGCACCTGCTACCTTTCAAAGATGCATGATGGCTATATTCTCTGATTTTTGTGAAAAGATTTGTGAGGTTTTCATGGACGATTTTTCCGTCTATGGCTCCTCTTTTGATGATTGCTTGAGAAATCTTGATCGAGTTTTGCAGAGATGTGAAGAAACTAATCTTGTCTTGAATTGGGAAAAGTGCCACTTTATGGTTAATGAAGGTATTGTCTTGGGGCACAAAGTTTCGAAAGAGGTATTGAAGTTGAGAAAGCCAAGGTTGATGCTATTGAAAAGATGCCATGTCCCAAGGACATCAAAGGTATAAGAAGTTTCCTTGGTCATGCCAGATTTTATAGGAGGTTCATTAAGGACTTCTCAAAAATTTCTCGGCCTCTGACCAATTTATTACAAAAAGATGTACCTTTTGTCTTTGATGATGATTGTGTAGAAGCATTTGAAATACTTAAGAAAGCATTAGTCTCTTTTTTGTTGTTCAGCCACCTGATTGAATTTACCCTTTGAAATTATGTGTGATGCTAGTGATTATGTCAGAGGTGCTGTTCTAGGGCAAAGAGTTGATAAGAAATTAAATGTTATCCATTATGCTAGTAAGACTCTAGAAAATGCTCAAAGAAATTATGCTACTACCGAAAAGGAACTTTTAGCAGTTGTATTTGCTTGTGATAAATTCAGACCCTATATTGTTGATTCTAAAGTAACTATTCACACGGATCATGCTGCTATTAAATACCTTATGAAAAAGAAAGATGCTAAACCTAGGCTTATCAGATGGGTTCTCTTGCTGCAAGAATTTGATTTGCATATTGTTGATAGAAAGGGAGCTGAGAACCCTGCTGCGTATAACTTATCTAGGTTAGAGAATGTTCTTGATGACCCACTACCTATTGATGATAGCTTTCCTGATGAACAATTAAATGTCATAAGCACTTCTCGTAGCACTCCATGGTATGCTGATTATGCCAATTATATTGTTGCTAAATTTATACCACCTAGCTTCACATACCAACAAAAGAAAAAGTTCTTTTATGATTTGACACATTACTTTTGGGATGACCCACATCTTTATAAAGAAGGAGTAGATGGTGTTATTAGACGCTGTGTGCCTGAGCATGAACAGGAACAGATCCTACGCAAGTGTCACTCCGAAGCCTATGGAGGACACCACGCTGGAGATAGAACTGCACATAAGGTATTGCAATCCGGTTTTTATTGGCCTACTCTCTTCAAGGATGCCCGTAAGTTTGTTTTGTCTTGTGATGAATGTCAAAGAATTGGTAACATTAGTAGACGTCAAGAAATGCCTATGAATTATTCACTTGTTATTGAACCATTTGATGTTTGGGGCTTTGATTATATGGGACCTTTTCCTGCCTCTAATGGATATACACATATTTTAGTTGCTGTTGATTACGTTACTAAGTGGGTAGAAGCTATTCCAACTAGTAGTGTTGATCACAATACCTCTATTAAAATGCTTAAGGAAGTTATTTTTCCGAGGTTTGGAGTCCCTAGATATTTAATGACCGATGGTGGTTCACATTTTATTCATGGTGCTTTCCGTATAATGCTTGCTAAATATGACGTTAATCATAGAATTGCATCTCCATATCACCCGCAGTCTAGTGGTCAAGTAGAATTGAGTAATAGAGAGCTCAAATTAATTTTGCAAAAGACAGTCAATAGGTCTAGAAAGAATTGGTCCAAGAAACTTGATGATGCATTATGGGCCTATAGAACTGCATATAAAAATCCTATGGGTATGTCTTCATATAAAATGGTTTATGGAAAAGCATGTCACTTACCTCTCGAACTAGAACATAAGGCTTATTGGGCTATTAAAGAGCTCAACTATGATTTCAAACTTGCCGGTGAGAAGAGGTTATTTGATATTAGCTCACTTGATGAATGGAGAACCCAAGCTTATGAAAATGCCAAGTTATTTAAAGAAAAAGTTAAAAGATGTCATGACAAAAGGATACAAAAGCGTGAGTTTAATGTAGGTGATTATGTATTGCTATACAACTCTCGTTTAAGATTTTTTGCAGGAAAACTTCTCTCTAAGTGGGAAGGTCCCTATGTTATCGAGGAGGTCTATCATTCCGGTGCCATAAAAATCAACAACTTCGAAGGCACAAATCCGAAGGTGGTAAACGGTCAAAGAATCAAACATTATATCTCAGGTAATCCCATAAATGTTGAAACCAATATTATTGAAACCGTAACCGGGAGGAATACATAAGGGACACTTTCCGGACCGTTTGAGACTCGAAAAGGAATAGGTATGTGGTACGGTAAGTAAACCAACTCCAAAACAATTTTTAAGGCAATATTTCTCCGTTTTGGAATATTTAGAAAAATAGAAAATAAGTGGAAGTCCGGGAAGGACACGAGGGCTTCACGAGGGTGGAGGCGCGCGCTACCCCCTGGCGCGCCTCTACCTCGTGAGCACCTCGTGTGCCCTCCGGACTCCGTTTTCTTGCACGATACGTATTTTGGTCGGTAAAAATTCATTATATATTCTCCCGAAGGTTTTGACTCTCGTATCACGCAAATATCCTCTGTTCTTGTTTTTGAGATGTTGCTGTTGTAGATTAGAGCAAGATGTCTTCTCAAGAGTCAGTCGGGGAGAGCCGGGTATCTAATCCGGCACCAGAACCAAGGGCAAACAGCGATGCTGACCACTTTGGGCCAGCAACGGAGGAAGAGATGGAGGCCGACTTGATGAGGGTAGATGCCATGGAGGATCAAGAAGCCACCTCTCGCCTCCGAACTGGGTTTACGATGGGGGAACTACGTAGCTCAGCTATTCCAAACTCTGTTATCCCTTCCAATGTTAGATTTCTTTCTTATGAAAATATGAGGAGGAGTGTCTCTTGTTCCCCCGCAGCTATGCAACACCCTTGGGTGCAAGGAGCTCTAGCTGTTACAGGGAAGCTTCGCAAGGAAATAATGGACCTCAAGCAGCAAGTCAATAAGCTCGAGGAGGAGAACCGTATCTTGAAGGGAATCATCGCCAAGAATATTACACCAACAACAAAGAAGGAGACATAATCACATGGGTATGGGCACTCCCTTGGCAACCGCCAAGCTTGGGGAGGTGCCTTATTGTATCACCATCACAACTCCTATCTTTACCGTTTTTCTTAGTTCGATCCTATTAGTAGTATCTTGATCTAGTAGAATAAAGTTTATGGCATGATCTAGTTTTGAGTTTTTCTTTATGATCCCTCTATGTAATCGAGTCCGTGAGCTATATATAATAAAGTTTAATGTTGAGTCAAGGGCTTGATTGTTTTTCCATGATCTTGGGTGAATAAAAGAAGAAAGAATAAAAAGAAACAAAGAGTTCATATTGATCTTATTGAGAGTAATGACTTCACATAGAAAGAGTATGATGATTAAAAGTTGTTGGGAGTTGGCAAATATAGCTTTGGTCATCGTTGCAATTAATAGGAAGTAATAAGGAGAGAGAGGTTTCACATATAGATACATTATCATTGACATCTTTTATGATTGGGAGCACTCATTAAAATATGACATGCTAAAGAGCTGATATTGGACAAGGAAGACAACATAATGAGTTATGTTTTCTTATATCTGAGATAAAGTATGTTGTCATGGATCCTCTAACATGTTGATCTTGCCTTTCCCCCTCATGCTAGCCAAATTCTCAGCACCAAGTAGAGATACTACTTGTGCTTCCAAATACCCTTAAACCAGTTTAGCCATGAGAGTCCACCATATCTACCTATGGATTGAGTAAGATCCTTCAAGTAAGTTGTCATCGGTGCAAGCAATAAAATTGCTCTCTAAATATGCATGACTTATTAGTGCAGAGAAATAAGCTTTGTGCGAACTTGTTGTGGAAGTAATAAAAGCGTATTTGACTGCATAATAAAGTTCCACATACAAGGGGCAATATAAAGTGATGTTCTTTTGCATTAAGACTTTGTGCATCCAACCATAAAAGCGCATGGCAACCTCTGCTTCCCTCTGCGAAGGGCCTATCTTTTATTATTATACTCTACCTTATGTAAGAGTCACGGTGATCTTCACCTTTCCTTTTTCATTTTATCCTTTGGCAAGCCCATCATGTTGGAAAGAACATGATATATATATATATATCTAATTGGATGTAGGGGAGCATGAATTGTTATTGTTGAAATTACCCTTGAGGTAAAAGGTTGTGGGGCAAAACTACAAGCCCCTATCTTTCTCTGTGTCCGATTAAAACTCCGTAACCACAAGTATTGCGTGAGTGCTAGCAATTATGAAGGACTAAGTGATAGTTGAGTATGTGGACTTGCTTTTAAGCTCTGACATAGACTATTTCCGATGTTATGATAAATTGCAATTGCTTCAATGACTGAGGTTATAATTTGTTGGTGCCCAATAAGGTCTCTAGTTCATACTTTTGCATTGTGAAAAGATCATCACTTGAACATAAGTAATCATATGACAAAACCTATATATGTTGCTGTTATGAGAATAATCATGATGCCTTCATGTCCGTATTTTATTTTTATCGACGCCTCTACCTCTAAACATGAGGACATATTTATTGTTATCGGCTTTTCGCTTGAGGACATGCGAGGTCTAAGCTTGGGGGAGTTGATACGTCCATTTCGCATCATGCTTTTATATCGACATTTACCGCATTATGGGCTGTTATTTCACATTATGTTACAATACTTATGGCTATTCTCTCTTATTTTACAAGGTTTACATGAAGAGGGAGAATCTTTGGCAAATTTGGAATTCTGGAAAAGGAGCAAATATTGGGGACCTATTCTATGCAACTCCAAAATTCCTGAAACTCCACGGAATATCTTAAAAGAAATAAAGAAAATAAATCGTCAAAGATGAAGGCCGGGGGCCCACACCGCTCACGAGGGTGCCCAGGCGCGCCCCCTACCTCATGGGCCCCCTGGTGGCTCTCCAATGCCCATCTTCTCCTATATGAAGTCTTTCGGTGAGAAAAAAACCAGAAAAAACCTTTAGGGACGAAACTCCGCCGCCACGAGTGAACCTCATGGAACTAATCTAGGGCTCCGGCGGAGCTGTTCTGCCGGGGACACTTCCCTCCGGGAGGGGGAAATCATCATCATCATCATCACCAACGCTCCTCTCATAAGGAGAGGGCAATCTCCATCAACATGTTCACCATCTCATCTCCAAACCCTAGTTCATCTCTTGTATCCAATTCTTGTCTCCAAGTCCGGGATTGGTGCTAGTAGGTTGCTAGTAGTGTTGATTACTCCTTGTAGTTGATGCTAGTTGGTTTATTTGGTGGAAGATCATATGTTCATATCCTTTATGCATATTATTACCCCTCTGATTATGAACATGAATATGCTTTGTGAGTAGTTACGTTTGTTCCTGAGGACACGGGAGAAGTCTTGCTATTAGTAGTCATGTGAATTTGGTATTCGATTCGATATTTTGATGAGACGTATGTTGTCTAGCCTCTAGTGGTGTTATGTGAACGTCGACTACATAACACTTCACCATTATTTGGGCCTAGAGGAAGGCATTGGGAAGTAATAAGTAGATGATGGGTTGCTAGAGTGATGTAAGCTTAAACCCTAGTTTATGCGTTGCTTCGTAAGGGGCTGATTTGGATCCATATGTTTCATGTTATGGTTACGTTTACCTTAATACTTTTGTTGTAGTTGTGGATGCTTGCAATAGAGGTTAATCATAAGTGGGATGTTTGTTCAAGTAAGAACAGCACCCAAGCACCGGTCCACCCACATATCAAATTATCAAAGTAATCGAACGTGAATCATATGAACGTGATGAAAACTAGCTTGATGATATTCCCATGTGTCCTCGGAGCGCTTTTCCTATTATAAGAGTTTGTCCAGGCTTGTCCTTTGCTACAAAAAGGATTGGGCCACCTTGCTGCACTTTATTTACCTTTGTTACTTGTTGCTCGTTACAATTTATCTTATCACAAAACTATCTGTTACCACTTATTTCAGTACTTGCAGAGAATACCTTGCTGAAAACCGCTTATCATTTCCTTCTGCTCCTCGTTGGGTTCGACACTCTTACTTATCGAAAGGACTACGATATATCCCCTATACTTGTGGGTCATCAGCAGACTTATCAATATCTTTGCCGACACAGGTTCCAGAAGTTCCAATCTTGGTGAAGAAATGCGCGTGAAGCTTAAAGCTGCATATACCCTTGTGGAGAAGTTATACACCGGCGCTCAACGGGTTATATCTGCTATCTCACATAAAAAGCAACCACCTTCTCTCATCAAGGAAGTGCTGGAGAAATTATCTGTGTTGTCTCAAAGAGTTGAAGAGCTAAAGAGATCAGCCGCCAGAGCCGGTGCCATCACCGCGCTGAGCCAGGGAAAAGCATGGCAAGCAGAACTGGATCGAGAAGAGTTGGCCACCGGCTGCCCAAGCTTGAAAGAGGACGGGTCTCCTTTCGAAGCAGTATATTTCACCAAGTGTGTATGGGAAATGCGCCTTTTGGCAAGCAAGCTAGCTGAAGAGACTGACTTGTCAAAATATTAGGCGGCTTACACAAAAGAAAACTCAAGGGTAGCAGCGCCGGTTCATGATGCCGTGGATCTTATCCCACCAACACGTAAGCACACCTTCGCTCCTGATATTGATCCATCAACCCTTATAGATGATGAAGTTGTATTTAGAGCTTTGAATGGGATCAACTAGGCCACATCTGACTTCCAGCCAATGGGTGACGAAGAAGAAGAAGAAGAATCGGTGCAAGATGACCTGGAGTCTTCAACACGCCAAGCCCAGAACAATTGACTCAAGGGGCGGCTCTAAAACTACAGCATAGTGTTTTCTTGTAAAAACAATTTAATCAACTTGGGCCTTGGAGAACCTTGTAATAGGCTAGTTTGAGAACCATGATCTGCCATGCCATCGTGCATGTTTTTGCCTTCAATCCACTGATGCATTTTGTATGTGCCTTTGATAAGTTTGCAAGGAAGATCATACTATTTTGCAATGTTTCTGCACACATAATAAACAACATATACCCTGGCGGTTTACACCAGGGCGGGTCACAACACCCAACAAAATGTTATCTGGCGACCTTAAAGTCTATAACGAGGCCGGGTCATCAAACCTCGCATATATTCATTTAACAAGTAAAAACATACCTGTGAAATTGGTCCATATTGCCGGCTTACATCGCCATATCCAGTAAGGGTAACCACCCAAAGACTTATAGCGCATAACTCCAATTGCGCAATCAAAGTAAACTAACGACTTAACGTCCAAAGCCAGAATGGGTTATCAAAACCCCATATATGCTCAAATATGAGTCATAAAGATTAAGGCTACATGGCCTGAATTGTTGTAAACCATATGTTAATATGGTACAAGGATATGAACCCAAACAATGTTCAGAAAAAATAACCAATCAGAAGAATAAGGCTTTCATAGGCTGCCAAGCCTCAATCTCAAGTGTTGTTCATGGGCCGCACAGCCACTGAGTTAATCCTTCATTCAAAACCTATAAGTTGGGCCTCACATGACCAACCGCCGTTTTAACTTTGACAAGTTCAGGGTCTTTATAACAAGATTGACTGTCAAGAGTACGGCGGGTCATTCCATGATTACCTGGCGGAGTGGTAGACATATAGGCGGGATAACCCGGAATTTGGTGTTTTTACACCAGGCATACAAGCCGATCAAGAGGGTAAGCATAGCTATGTTCATTGAATAGGAAGCCCCCAAGTGACCTATAGTGATCCCTCGAGGCAGGATACCTATGTTTGAACTGCACACTGCAGCAAGTTCTCTTTGGTAACCTTTAACTTTGGCAGGAAGCCCCCAAGTGATCTTATGAACTAATAATAAAGACTCAGATACTCAGAAATGAAACGACAGAGGCCCTGAATTATCAGGGATGCCAGCTTTATTATATATACATTGACAAAAGTATGTACAACACAAGAGCCAGTGGCTCAAGTGTAATAAGGCCGAAGATGAGCAATGTTCCAAGGTCGGCGGGTCTCCTCCTCCTATGTGTGTGAGTCCTTGTGGTCTTGAATATCAATGAGGTAGCATGACCTGTTGTTCAGGTTTTTACTGACCACAAAAGTCCCTTCCCAAGGTGGGGATAATTTGTGCATATCTGTTTGATCCTGGATGAGCCGGAGCACCAAGTCACCTTCTTGAAAGGTCCGGGTTTTAACCCGACGACTATGATAAAGAAACAGATCCTGCTGGTAAATCGCCGAACGAGCCGCCGCTGATACGTCTCCGTCGTATCTACTTTTCCAAACACTTTTGCCCTTGTTTTGGACTCTAACTTGCATGATTTGAATGGAACTAACCCGGACTGACGTTGTTTTCAGCAGAATTGCTATGATGTTGTTTTATGTGTAGAAAACAAAAGTTCTCGGAATGACCTGAAACTCCACGGAACATCTTATAAAAAATAATAATAAATCCTCACCAAAGATGAAGACCAGGGGGCCCACACCCAGTCCACAAGGGTGCCCCCCCCTAGGGCTCTCCCCCTACCTCGTGGGCCCCCTGGAGACCTTCCGACACCAACTCCAACTCTATATATTTGCTTTCGGGGAGAAGAAATAGAGGAGAAGAAATCATCGTGTTTTACGAAACGGAGCCGTCGCCAAGCCCTAAAACCTCTCGGGAGGGCTGATCTGGAGTTCTTTCGGGGCTCCGGAGAGGGGGATTTGTCGCCGTCGTCATCATCAACCATCCTCCATCACCAATTTCATGATGCTCACCACCGTGCGTGAGTAATTCCATCATAGGCTTGCTGGACGGTGATGGGTTGGATGAGATCTATCATGTAATCGAGTTAGTTTTGTTAGGGTTTGATCCCTAGTATCCATTATGTTACGAGATTGATGTTGCTATGACTTTGCTATGCTTAATGCTTGTCACTAGGGCCCGAGTGCCATGATTTCAGATCTGAACCTATTATGTTTTCATGAATATATGTGTGTTCTTGATCCTATCTTGCAAGTCTATAGTCACCTACTACGTGTTATGATCCGGCAACCCCGAAGTGACAATAATCAGGACCACTCCCGGTGATGACCGTAGTTTGAGGAGTTCATGTATTCACTATGTGCTAATGCTTTGTTCCGGTTCTCTATTAAAAGGAGGCCTTAATATCCCTTAGTTTCCATTAGGACCCCGCTGCCACGGGAGGGTAGGACAAAAGATGTCATGCAAGTTCTTTTCGATAAGCATGTATGACTATATTCGGAATACATGCCTACATTATATTGATGAATTGGAGCTAGTTCTGTGTCACCCTATGTATTGCTCTTTTGTTACCGTTACCATTAATATCATATTACTTTGCTACTAAATACCTTGCTGCGGATATTAAGTTATCCAGGTGTGGCTGAATTGACAACTCAGTTGCTAATACTTGAGAATATTCTTTGGCTCCCCTTGTGTCAAATCAATAAATTTGGGTTGAATACTCTACCCTCGAAAGCTGTTGCGATCCCCTACACTTGTGGGTTATCAAGAACACCATTCTTGGCGCCCGTTCTTGGGAGCATAGCTCTATTCTTTGAGTCACTTGGGATTTATATCTGCTGGACACTATGAAGAACTTGAAAGACGAGAAAACAAAAATTTATCTCTCAACTACGAGGGAGGTAAGGAACTGCCATCTAGCTACGCACTTGATTCACCTTACATTATGAGTAAGCTAGCGACACCAAAACACGCTTACATTATTAGATTACGATATGTCACATGTTATTGATGATGCCACACATTATGCATGATACTTATGACGAAACTACTTCTATGCTTGATACTACTGTGCCCCTTAGTGAATTTCTTGATGAACAAATTGCTAGGGCTAGAGAGAAAGAAATTATTGAAACTGATAATATTGATGAAAGTGATGATGAGGATAGGCATGTTATTCCTGAAGGTTATATTTTTGATATGGAATCTTATGCCGCTATTTTAGCTTGCAAAGATAATCGTGAACTTAAGAGGCTATTAATTAAATGGAACAAGGAATCTCTTAGAGATAGAATGAGGCATGGCCCTGCTTTTGCTACTTCACCTATTTGTGTTCCCGATAAGGATTATGAATTCTCTGTTGATCCTGATATAATTACTTTGGTTGAATCTGATCCTTTCCATGGTTATGAATCTGAAATTGTTGTGGCACATCTTACTAAATTAAATGATATAGCCACCCTATTCACTAATGATGAGAGATCTTGCTACTTTTATATTCTTAAAATATTTCCGTTCTCATTAAAGGGTGGTGCTAAGATATGGTTTAATTCTCTTGATCCTGGTTGTGTGCGTAGTCCCCAGGATATGATTTATTACTTCTCTGATAAATATTTCCCTGCTCATAAGAAACAAGCTGCTTTAAAGGAAATATACAACTTTGTGCAAAATAAAGAAGAGAGTCTCCCACAAGCTTGGGGGAGGCTTCTCAAGTTACTTAAGGCTTTGCCTGATCATCCTCTTAAGAAAAATGAAATACTTGATATCTTTTATAATGGACTAACTGATGCTTCCAGAGATTACCTGGATAGTTGTGCTGGTTCTCTTTTCAGGGAAAGAACATCGGATGAAGCTGAAATTTAATTGAATAATATGTTGGCAAATGAAAACAATTGGGCATCTCCTGAGCCAGCTCCTGCTCCAATTACTGAACCTATTCCTAAACCAACTCCGAAGAAGAGAGGTGTTCTATTTCTCAGTCCTGAAGATATGCAAGAGGCAAAGAAATATATGAAAGAAAAAGGTATTAAAGCTGAAGATGTTAAGAATTTACCTCCTATTGAAGAAATACATGGTCTTAATCTACCGCCTGTTGAAGAAACATATAATCTTGATCCATTACCTATTGAAGAACCTCCTGATCCCGATAACCCGACACAGGTAGTAAAGGTAAATTCTCTCTATAGATTTGATGAAGGTGATATTCCTCATTATAAGTCTGCTAGACAATGCTTTGATGAGTTTGATAATTTTATTGTCAAACAAGAAAATTTTAATGCTTATTTTGGTAGACAATTGAAATACGATTCCAATATGATTAAACACTTGGGTGATTATATGGCTAATATTAGAGGTGAACTTAAACTTGTTAGCAAACATGCTTCTATGGTTACCACTCAAGTAGAACAAGTGCTTAAGGCTCAAAAAGAATTGCTCGATAAAATGAATAGTAAGAAAAATGATTATGTTGTTAGAGTGGCTACTAGAACTGGTAGAATGACTCAGGAACCTTTGTATCCTGAAGGCCACCCCAAGAGAATTGAGCAAGATTCTCAGAGAAATAATATTGATGTACCCAGTTCTTCTAAAAGGAAGAAAAAGAAAAATGATAGGACTTTGCAAACTTCTAGTGAACCTATTGCTAAACCACCTGAGAATCCAAATGATATCTCTATGTATGATGCTGAAACACAATCTGGTAATGAACATGAACCTAGTGAAAATATTAATGATGATGTTCATGATAATGCTCAACCTAGTAATGATAATGAAGTAGAAATTGAACCTGTTGTTGATCTTGATAACCCACAATCAAAGAATCAACGTTATGACAAGAGAGACTTTGTTGCTAGGGAACTTGGTAAAGAAAGAGAACCATGGGTTCAGAAACCCATGCCGTTTCCTCCCAAGCCATCCAAGAAAAAGGATGATGAGGATTTTGAGCGCTTTGCTGAAATGATTAGACCTATCTTTTTGCGTATGTGATTGACTGATATTCTCAAAATGAATCTTTATGCTAAATATATGAAAGATATTGTTACAAATAAGAGAAAGATACCAGAAGCTGAAATTTCCACCATGCTTGCTAATTATACTTTTAAGGGTGGAATATCAAAGGAACTTGGAGATCCAGGAGTACCTACTATACCATTCTCCATTAAAAGAAATTATGTTAAAACTGCTTTATGTGATCTTGGAGCCGGTGTTAGTGTTATGCCTCTCTCTTTATATCGTAGACTTGACTTGAATAAGTTGACACCTACTGAAATATCTTTGCAAATGGCTGATAAATCAACTGCTATACCGGTATTTGTGAGGATGTGCCTGTTGTAGTTGCAAACGTTACTATTTTAACGGACTTTGTTATTCTTGATATTCCTGAGGACGATAGTATGTCTATTATTCTTGGAAGACCTTTTCTGAATACTGCAGGGGTTGTTATTGATTGCAACAAAGGCAATGTCACTTTTCTTGTTAATGGGAATGAGCATACGGTACACTTTCCGAGGAAACAACCTCAAGCTCATAGTATCAACTCCATTGGAAAAATTCCATCGATTATATTTGGAGGTTTTGAATTTCCTCTTCCTACTGTCAAGAAGAAATATGATATTCTTATTATAGGGGATGTGCATATCCCCGTTGAGGTAACATAGTGTTATTCGAAATTTCTCCAGTTCCATGTTAATCGGAATGAGTTTGTTAACAAGACCTGATCAACCTTGTTAGTGGATTCTTTTTTATGAGCATGAGATGGATGAAACTAAAAGCACAAACTTCTGTACCCTCTTTATAATTTCTGTTATTTAGTTGAAATAAAGTAAAAATAGTATTTTTCTTTATGTTTCCTGATTAATCCATGCAATATAAAAATATCCCGAAAATAAAAGTCCTCAGAATGCCATGCCAATTTAATATGATTTTTTCGGGAATATTTGAGGATTTATGGTGCAAAAATCACCGCGGGGGGAGCTGCCACCTGGCCATGAGGGTGGAGGGCGCGCCCTACCCCCCTGGGCGCACCCCCTGCCTCGTTGGCCCACGGTGGCCCTCCTCCACTTATTCCTGCACCCATCCTCTTCTTCCTCCCACAAACCCGAATAACCAGCTCAAGCACGAGTTCTAGCTCATTTTGCTGCGATTTTCGATCTCCTTGCTAAAAGCACCTCTTGCAAAACTGCTTGGGGAGATTGTTCCTTGGTATGTGACTCCTCCATTGGTCCAATTAGTTTTTGTTCTAGTGCTTTATTCATTGCAAATTTATGCTGCATAGGTGACCATGTTCTTGAGCTTGCATGTCAAATTTATATGGTTCCAAGTAGTTCTAATGCTTGATATAGGCTCTAGGCACTTGTAGGAGTAGTTGCTATCAATTTTATTGAAGTTGGCTCACTTTTGTTTGCAGTTACTAAAAATTTCAGAATTTTTTCAGAGAAAAGAATATGTTTAGGAAGATGTTACAAGGTGGTTCTTCAAGGAAGCAAGGCCCTAGGCTTGGAATGCGTGATGCTGACGAGGAACCCCCAAGGGATGCTCCCGTGAGGCCCTGTGAATGGCCTTCGGAAAATTTTATGGATTGTGCAGGAATCAAAGAGGAATTTAGCGCATATTTGCGTAACGCCGAGCTTGAGGACTTTGAGGCAGACAAATGCCCACAGTATCATGATCTCACTAGTTCATTTGTGAGGAGGTTTGAGTTTTCATCTTCGCGTAATTCTCCTTCAGTCATGTCCGTATTACTCTCCCTGCTCCTGCCTTCTTTGTTTCTCAGACAAAAGGAAGATATATTATTACCAGAGAGGAGGCAGATGAGTACGAGAGGAGAGCAGAGGCAGCCCGCCGCCACGCTGCAGCTCAGGAGGCGATAGTCACTGCATCCCAGTACAACCCGAGCTACACCTACGGGTATCCGCCAGGTCATCCCTGGCAATAAACCAACTTAGGCCAAAAGCCTAAGCTTGGGGGAGTACGTATTTCTCACCGACATTACATTTATGTTCACACACACTCATTGCTAGATGTCGGTGCTCATACTCTTTCCTTGTAATATCCATGCTAGTTTATTTTCTTTTTCCTGCTTTCTTCTTGTGTGTTTAATAAATCTTAAGAAAAACCAAAAAAAATAGTAGTAGTTTACTTTTCTCGCTGTAGTAGTAATAGTTAAAAAGAAAAACCCAAATATATTTCCCGTTCTTCTTTTGCTTGTTGGGAGCTTTCCCGTGTAAATAGTTTTATTTATTTTCTTTTCTTTGGGGGTCGATAGGTGAGGGAGTCCTGGATTAGGGGGTATTCGGACAGCCGGACTGTATACATCGTCCGGAATATGGAAGCGTGAAGATACAAGACTCAAGACTTTGACCCATGTCCGGATGGGACTTTCCTTGGCGTGGAAGGCAAGCTTGGCGATCCGGATATTATATTTCCTTCCTTGTAACCGACTCCATGTAAACCCTAGCCCTCTCCGGTGCCTATATAAACCCGGAGGGTTGGTCCTTAGAAGACCGATCACAATTACAATCATACCATCATAGGCTAGCTTCTAGGGTTTAGCCTCTACGATCTCGTGGTAGATCTACTCTTGTACTACCCATATCTTCAATATTAATCAAGCAGGAAGTAGGGTTTTACCTCCATCGAGAGGGCCCGAACACAGGTAAACATCTGTGTCCCTTGCTTCCTGTTACCATCAGCCTAGACACACAGATCGGGACCCCCTACCCGAGATCCGCCGGTTTTGACACCGACATTGGTACTTTCATTGAGAGTTCCTCTGTGTCGTCACTACAGGGCTCGATGGCTCCTTCAACCATCGTCAACAACACGATCCCAGGTGAGACCTTTCTCCCCGGACAGATCTTCATGTCCGGTGGCTTCGCTAGCGCCAATTAATTGGCCATCTGGAGCAGATCGATAGCTACGCCCCTAGCCACCAGATCAGGATCGGAAACCTGAACTGCACGGCGGACATTCCCGGAGACGGGATCTTTGACGGATTCGGGCCTATGCCAGGAGCACCGGATAGTCACGACGAGCACGGCTTAGACCTGCTGTCGGACAAAGCTCAGGGTATCACCCCCGCAGTAGCCTCGGACCTAAATCCGGAACAGGCCGCGTTGCCCTGGGGCGAAGGCTGGACCCGCCCGCAGTCGCACACTCATCGGCAGTGGAGCCGAACACGGGCCTTACATCTGTGGTGGCCTGTGACTCTGGACCCCCGGATACATATCCGGATGTTTGTTCCGGTACGCGCACTCCCGAGCCAGTCGAGCCAGGTTGGGCTCCGGTAACGGAGTTCACCGATGCGGATATCTTTCAGCACTCGCCCTTTGGCGACATGTTGAACTTTATAAAAACTCTCTTTTTGACAGAAAATTTCGGGCCAAACTATGTCCGGCTCGAGTGGGAAGCAGGCGACGAAGAAATTCATTGCCCACCCACCACCCACTTTGTCGTGGAAATATCACGTCACATGTCCTAGCAGAAGGACTTAGTCGTGGAGCCATCGCAACGAGGTTAGCCTGAAGGGGTTAAACCGGACAAGGTACACGAGAGTTATACTAGTTCGGCCCCTTCGATGAAGGTAAAAGCCTATGTCTAGTTGTGATGGGATTATTGGGATTTCGGCGACTGTGGAGCAAATACGCTTGCCTGGGTCTCGAGTTGTTGTCTGTCGTCCCTGAACCGCCGCCGGGTCGTCCCTTTATATACATAGGTTGACGCCCGGCCTGTTTACAGAGTACCGAGGCCGATTCATACAAGTGTACGGCTCGGTCTCTCACTTTCCCTAACTTACAATACAAGTAAACAATTATGGCGGTTTATCACTACGGGCCCTAATCCGCCTTCGGGCTCTGGGCCTTTAAACTTTATATCTAAAGCGCCATCTTCTTGTCTTCATGGGCTTCAATATAGCTGAGTGTGAACCGACCCCTCCTGGGCGGTTTATACTCAGTAGTTATATCCTCAACATTAGGCCCCAGATTGATTTGAACATGTTCATGTCGATCTTCAACCCTTAGGAAAATTCCATGAACATCTTGTAATGATTCTCCGTAAACCGCCATGTTGTCTTCTCCCTGTAAACTTTGGTGAACCGCCATGACGTCACCTTCTGTCACTGCAGTAAATCGTCATGATGTCATCTCTGCATAAAAAGATTCCCTTTATTAATTATTCCCGAAGATCGAGTCGACAGCTGCATCCTCTTTTGCCGCCTCGGGCCCCTCGATTTTCACGCCGGCCATTTTATCCTCTTGCCTTTATAAATAGGGCCGGGGGGTCTTTCCATTTTCCACCCTTTCCTCTCGTCTTCCTCCTCGCGACCCGAAGAGCTCGAGCGCCGCCGCCGCCGTCGATCCTCGAATCTGCACCGACCAGGCCGCTGCATCACCCTGTTCGTACCAGAGCTCTCTGCGATACTCCTCCGCTACGGCGTGGCCCTGGTAAGCTTCCTTCCCTTAACCCTAGATCTCCATTAGTGTTTCATGTTCTTCCCTGTTCATCGGTGTTCGTCAATACCGGTCCCCTTTTTCCTTGGCATCTCTACTGCATCTTAGCTAGGCCCGATTGTTTTCTTTTGCGGCTAGATCCATAACCTTAGTCTACCGCACTACAACATTTTGCTGTTCTTTGGAAAAAAACTCTATCTGGACCTTCTCCGTTCTTCTTAGCGCCATTGTAGAGCTCAGAAAATTTTTCTTTACTGTTCCATGGTAGATCCAAAATTATACTGCCATATTGTGAAACCTGTTTCTGCAAACACTTAGTAAATTTCATCTCTGCCTCTTCTGTTTAAGGGAGGTTTAACCTTTAGTAGTTGATAATCCGCCATATGCCATTAGACCTCACTTAAACCGCCATCTTGATTTGAGTACTAATTTCCGGTTTAACTTACATATATGCCTTGATCAAATTACCCGGTTTAACTCCAATTAGTGCACATCAACCTGCAATCGTAAACCGGCCTTCACTTTTCTTTTACAGTTTGTTGTCCAAAATGTCCAAGCAATTCGCCGCTTGCAACTGGGTTCCTTCCCGGATCACGGAAACACAAATCAATGGATATGTTCTGACTGGTGCTTTAGCCTCAAAAAATGTCCTCCATTGGCGGGTCCCTGGTCCCGAGTGCCCTCCTGAACCTCAAGATGGAGAAGTGATCGTGTTTATGCAACATCTAACCCGGGGATTCAACCCTCCCGGATCAAATTTTTTCCGGGATGTACTTGCCATCTTCCAACTCCATCCTCAGGATATTGGACCAAATTCTGTGTCCAACATATGCAACTTCCAAGTGTTCTGTGAAGTTTACCTTCAAGAAGAACCAACTGTTGATCTCTTCCGGGATTTCTTCCACTTAAACCGTCGAACTGAGTTCTCTGATGGCCCCAATACTGAACTTGGTGGTGTGTCGATTCAAAAAAGGAAAGAAGTTGATTTTCCTCATGCCAAACTTCACAGCCATCTGAAAGACTGGAACCAAACATGGTTTTATTATCAGAACACTGCCCCTGCTGGAGAAAATCCTTTGTCGGGCTACCGCGCTCACCGGCTTAGCAATGGTCACCCGTTACCTCAACGATTAACTGCCAGAGAACGACAAGCTTATGCACCTCAACTCGCCAAGCTCCGGGCTCTCCTGGCCAACGGTTTAACTTGTGTTGATCTCATCCGCTGTTGGGTTTCGTGGTGTATCCTACCTTTAAGCCGTTGCTCCGGATTGATGTATGAATATACCGGCAACGCCAAGGATCCTCAACGGTTTAACGAAATAGAGATGACTGATGATGAAGTCACTGAAAGTGTGAAGAAGATGCTTGACGAACCGATCGCCGCATGCAGCCAAATTGGGATGCGCCCTTTTTATGCCTCCAACAAACCACCAGCGGTAAAAACTTTAACCTTGTACTTTTTTGTTCTGTCTCCTCTTTAACACTGATATAATAATCCTTTGTTTAATTCTGCAGGCCAGTAGCTCTTTCTGGAAAAGAAAAACTCAAGATAAACCGGCCAGGGCTCCTCGTGCCAAGAGCAAAGTCACAAAGCGACCAGCCAAGAAGAAAACCGGCGAGTCTGCTGATCTGCTCAAAGATATTGAAGACTCAGACCAAGAGGTAGCACTTGACTCCCTTGGCTTATTTTTCGTACACATTATTGACAATGACCATTAACAGGATGAAGCGGAAGCTAGTCGCTCTGATCATGTTGAGGTAATCTCCCTTTCCTCCGATTCAGATCATGTGCCGGTTCAAAAATTTCGCCGTGCAATTCGGAAAGTAAAATGCTCTCACCCTATTGCTTATTTGGGTCCAAAATTTGCTTTGAAGACACAGCAAGATGAAGGTCATCGCACAACCCGGCATAGCGGCCAACAGGTCACTTCCTCCGGTTTACCGGACACTCCACCCCGGAAACGTCGTCCAGAGGTCTCTTCCTCTCTTAATAAGCCTTATCCCTTGGCGGGTTGCTTCCGATACCCACTTAATCCGTCCGATTCAAATTATCAGGTAACTTCTAATTCATCTGGCGACTCATCAACCACATAGCGCCTCCCCTCAAGACCGTCGCTGGGTAAGTATTGCCTTTCAGCTTTTTTTCTTCATGCGTCGATTTTACCATACTAATCCTTGCTTTGATATTGTAGCGCCAAGGCCCGTCTGAGCAAAAAAGCCAAGACCAGTGGCACCACTGATGAAGTTGAACCGGAGAAGACTCCAAAAGATGCCGATAGAGACATTGATGTTGTCATGGATGATTCCGCCCCACAGGATCCAACCACTGATGCTAATCCGCTGGGAGCTGACCCGGCTACGCATGTTGATCCATCAAGTCCGCATGCTACGCCTCCAAGCCCAAGCCGACCACGAGTCCATTTGGCTGATCCGCCAAGCCAATTTGTTAACTGCCGAGCCCGGCCGAGGATATTGTCAATCCGCCGAGCTCACAAAGGGTAACGATGTTGATGTTATTATCACCGATACTAGTCATCTTGCCTCAGTGCAATCCGGTTGCCTTATCGAAGCGATACGCCAAGGAGGAATTTGCTGCAATGGGCAAGGGAAATGGAAGACAGATTTGTCAAGCTATGCTAATCTTTACGCACGGAGCTTCATTCCGGATTCTCGAATCACTGTACACAAACCGAGATTATGAAGCCGGTTTGGTGAATATGATGAAAGAGCACTATGAGGTAATCTTCCAAACACTTTCGTCCTTGTTCTGTATATTCACTGCATTGTAGCCCCCAAGGGCCGTTTGTCTCTTGAATACAAATCGGGACTTTTATGTTCCATACTGCAGTTTATTAATTCCCTTGCCTGTGTATTTTCTGATCAAACACACATTAACCCCCAAGTGCCAAGATTTAAAACTTGTATTGATCCTTGGGACTTCAAAAAATCAGTAGTAAAGAAGCAATCCACATTAGCCCCCAAGTGCCAAGTGTATAACTGGTTATATGCTTGGGACTTTTTGATAAAAATATTAACATGCTCCTTCTCTGGCTGTGGCAGGCTGATATAAATCACCAAGGTTATCAAATTGCTGATCTTCAAGAGAATATCAAGTCCCAACAAGCAGAAACTTCCAAGGCTAAAGAAGAGTTGAAAGGCGCTTTGACAGCTATGGAACAACTGAAGGTCAGCTTCAAGACTGAGCGTGCCAACTGGGAAACTGAAAAGACTGCATTGCTGAAGTGGGCTGAAGACGTGGAGTCAACTCTTAAACCGGTGGCGGAAGAGCTAACTGGGTTGAAGCGCCAAGTAAACGCCATGACTTCTGCAATTTTTGGTAAATACTCTTGCCAAGACTTCTTAAATAATCATTTTTGAAATAGCCGGTTTAACATCAAAATCTTAAACCATTATAGGTAGCCGTGTTGCTCATCTGGGCTCTGACATGTGGATGAAGCTGAAGGCAGCATATACGTTGATAGAGCAGTTGTATACCGGTGCCCAACGGGTTATCTATGCAGCTTCATACAAAAAACCGGCCCCAAAATTTATCAAGGACACTCTAGCAAGGTTATCCATGACACAGGCGCAGATAGAAGAGCTGAAGCGATCCGCTGCCAGGGCTGGCGCTTTGTTGGCACTTACCCAAGCCAAACCATGGATAGCTGACCTGGATCCAGTTGATATTGCCAAGGGCTTTCACAGTGAACAAGAAAACGGGCAGAATTTGATAATGAAGCCCTCAAAGTCTGACAAAGGAGATGCGTCCTCTGGCAAGCCAATTGGCGGAAGAGGCTAATTTGATCGCTCATTGGTCCTTCTATGATGCCAACAACCAACGGATTGACACCGCCGTGAAGGAAGTGCAAAATCTTATCCCGCCAATCCGTAATTAAGCGATTCGCCTCGACGTTGATCCGTCCGAACTTATAAGTGAAGAAGTTGTCTTTCAAGCTTTAACCCGGATTGACTGGACCACCGTTGACTTCCAGCCACTGGATGGGGAGGAGGAGGCTGAACCGATACCAGAAGATCCATCAGCCTCTCGTCAACCCGGCAATGAGTCTTAAATCGGCAACTGAGTTGATAGGCACAGATTGTGTTACGTAAAAAACAATTGCTTATTTTGGGCCTTAAAGCGCCTTGTAATAGGCTAGTTGAAATACTTTGAGCTGCTGCCATCATGCACTGGGATATAACTGTTTGATCCGCCGTGATAATTTCAGTGCTCGCTTATGTACCTTCATAATATTATGCAATCCCTGTGTCTGCATAAAAAATCTGTCCGGGTGGTTTACCGCCAGACGGGTCCAAATGCCCAACACACAACCTGGTAGACAACCATGGTTGCAAAAATTAGTCAAAAAATAAATCATACATGTGATATGAAATTATGCTATTGGTTTACCAACTTTGCCTGTAGTAAGGGTGAATACCCAACTTTCACCATGCAGTGCTGGTATGAAGTAGAACCGGGTTGTGATGAACATCGGATGATTATCTTTGGCTGACGAATTAGTCAAAGCCAGACCGGTTTGAAAGATGCCGGTTCACCATTAATTATATGCTTTAACAGATAATAAGTGTAAGCCGCACCAGGTTAAGAAACACCAGGTCGAGATGTAGGCATATAGCCGGGCCGGATCAAGAGATGTCGGCTTACCTTAAAAGGTGATCAAATAAGGATAAAAATTTGCAAAGACAAACAAATAAAAATTTGTAGTCGAGGCTTTTCGAGGGCTGCCAGGCCCAAATTCGAGGCTTTTCATGGGCTGCCAGGCTGAGTTAAACCATTTGACAAAGCCTTTTAAGATGGGCCTCCAACTAACTAATCGCCGTCTTAACTTTGACAAGTTCAGGGTCTCAATGAGAGTAACTTGTCAAGCGTTAAGTGGTCGTGCTGTGATTACACGGATAGGAGTGACTTACTTGATGAAGGCAGTTAACCCGGGTTTTAGGTGAATACACCAGGCTTCCAAGCCGTGGGTCGATACCCGATTACAAGGGTCCTTTCAAACTCTTTGTTACTTTACACAAAGAGCCCCCAAGTAACTTTGTGAGTTGTGCTCAATGGGTGCCTATGTTTGAGTCATGCTTTTAGCAACAGAACTCTCTTTGGCCCCTTGGGTGTGAAGCTCCCAAGCTGTATGATGGCATGATAACTGGTTTAATGGACAAATCGGGTCATCGCTTTGAAAACAGAAGCCCCCTTGTAACCAAGAAATATTTGAAAGAACGGCAGAGGCCCTGCTTGTAGCAAGGATGCCGGTTTATTATATTGAACATAATATATACATTGTCATAATATGTACATAGTGAGAGCCTATGGCTCAGGTGTAGTAAGGCCGAAGGAGAGCTATGTTCCACGGCCGCCGGGTCTCCTCCTCAGAACTGCGTGAGTCTTCTCGAACGTCAATGAGGTAGTATGATCCGTTGTGCAGATTCTTGCTGACCACAAAGGGCCCTTCCCAAGGTGGGGATAACTTGTGCATGTCGGTCTGATCCTGGATGAGCTGGAGCACTAAATCGCCTTCTTGAAAGGTTATTGTTTTAACCCGACGGCTATGATAACGCCGCAGGTCTTGCTGGTAAATCGCCGAACGAGCCAAAGCCATATCCCGTTTCTCATCTAACAGGTCCAATGCTTCTTGACGTGCTTGCTCGTTGTCTGCTTCAACATAATTGGCAACCTGAGGCGAGTCATGACGAATATCACTGGGGAGTACCACCTCTGCTCCGTAAACCATGAAGAAAGGCGTATAACATGTAGACCGGTTTGGCGTGGTGTTTATGCTCCATAATACAGACGATAGTTCTTCCACCCAGCAACCCGGCGTCCGCTTCAAGGGGACCATAAGCCGGGGCTTTATACCCTTTAAAATTTCCTGATTAGCTCGCTCGGCTTGACCATTAGATTGGGGATGAGCCACAGACGCTACATCAAGCCGGATGTGCTCTCGTTGACAAAAATCCTCCATCTTGCCCTTAGAGAGGTTTGTGCCATTATCCGTGATAATGCTATGTGGAAAACCGAAACAGAAGATCACCTTTTTGATGAACTGAACCGCCGTGGCTGTGTCACACTTGCTTACTGGCTCTGCTTCAACCCATTTAGTGAACTTGTCAACTGCCACCAACAGGTGGGTCTTCTTATCTTTTGATCGCTTGAAAGGACCCACCATATCAAGCCCCCAAGTAGAAAACGGCCAAGTTATTGGAATCATACGTAGCTCTTGAGCCGGAACATGAGCTCGGCGTGAAAACTTCTGACAAGCATCACACCGTTTCACCAGGTCCTCCGCATCAGCATGAGCCGTCAACCAGTAAAAACCATGACGAAAAGCTTTAGCCACCAAGGATTTTGAACCGGCGTGATGACCACAGTCTCCTTCGTGGATCTCGCGCAAAATCTCACATCCTTCTTCAGGAGAGACGCAACGCTGAAACGCCCCTGAAACACTGCGATGATGCAACTCGCCATTGACGATTGTCATGGACTTGAATCGTCGGACTATCTATCTGGCCAGAACTTCATCATCAGGTAACTCGCCCCGGTTCATATATGCCAAGTACGGAACCGTCCAATCCGGAATAATATGTAAAACGGCCACCAACTGTGCCTCCGGATCAGGAATGGCGAGGTCCTCCTCTGTAAACAATCGAACCGACGGGTTATGCAAAACATCTAGGAAGGTGTTAGGTGGGACCCGATTCTGTTGAGATCCCAACGGCTTAAAGCATCACCGCCTCATTTTTGCGCCGATCAATGTGCTCCACTTGATATCCCTTAAAGTGACCAGCAACAATATCCACCTCTCGTCGGTAAGCCGCCATGAGTGGATCCTTGGAATCCCAAGTACACGAAACCTTTGGGGTTACCAGGTCTGAGTCTCCAAAGCATCGTACACGGCTTAAGTTCATCTCCTTGGCCACTCGAAGACCATGGAGTAAGGCTTCATACTCAGCTGCATTGTTAGTACAAGGGAACATTAAGTGAAGAACATAACGAATTTTATCACCTCGAGGGGAAGTAAGGACAACTCCAGCCCCCGAGCCTTCCAATTGCCTGGACCCATCAAAGTGGATAGTCCGATTATGTGCAGTCTGGTTTATCTTCCGGTGCTCGCAACTCGGTCCGATCGTTGATGAAATCCACAAGAGCACAGGACTTGATAAGCTGTGCGAGGCATCTACTTCAAATCGTGTGGTCCAAGCTCAATAGCCCACTTAGCAACCCGGCCAGTTGCTTCCCTATTCTGGATTATATCCCCCAAAGGAGCAGAACTGACCACTGTGATGGGATGACCGTGGAAGCACTGTTTAAGCTTCCGACTTACCATAAACACCCCATACACCAGCTTCTGCCAATGCGGATATCTTTGCTTTGACTCGATGATCACTTCACTGATATAGTAGACCGACCTTTGAACCGGGTACTCCTTCCCAGCCTCCTTGCGCTCCACCACAATGGCAACACTGACAGCCCGGGCATTAGCAGCCACATACAACAGTAGTGGCTCCTTATCAACAGGAGCAGCAAGAAGAATCGGCGGTTCAGCCAATCGCCGCTTCAAGTCCTCAAGCGTCGTATTAGCTGCATCGCTCCAGACAAAATTGTCTATTTTCTTCAACATCTGATACAGAGGAATTGCCTTCTCTCCCAGACGGCTGATAAACCGGCTCAAAGCCGCAATACGACCCGCCAGTCGCTGGACATCATTGGTGGACGCCGGTTTAGCCAAGGATGTAATCCCTTTGATCTTTTCCGGATTAGCCTCAATACCTCTGTTAGACACCACAAAGCGTAAGAGCTTGCCTGCCGGAACACCAATAACACACTTAGCCGGATTGAGCATCATTTTATAAACTCTCACATTGTCAAAGGTTTCTCGCAAATAAGATATGAGTGTCTCTGCTTTCCCGGACTTGACCACAATATCGTCCACATAGGCATGAACATTGCACCCAATCTGAGTATGAAGACAATTACGCATAGCGTTGATAAGTTGCACGGCACTCTTGAGCCCAAAGGGCATAGATACATAGCGAAGGCTCCAAAGGGAGTGATGAAAGTTGTATTCTCCTCGGTCCTCGATCGCCATCTTGATCTGATGATAACCAGAATAAGCATCCAAAAAACTCAAACGCTCACAACCCGCCGTAGCATCAATGATTTGATCAATACGAGGGAGGGCGAAGGGATCAGCTGGGCAAGCTTTGTTCAAAATCTGTGTAATCCACACACATACGCCAAGTGTCGTTTTTCTTAAGTACCAGCACCGGATTAGCCAACCACTCTGGGTGAAATACCTCGACGATAAACCCTGCTGCCAGTAGCCGGGCTACCTCTTCTCCAATGGCCTTACGCCGTTCCTCATTAAAGCGGCGAAGAAACTGTTTGACCGGTTTGAACCTCGGATCAATATTAAGAGTGTGCTCAGCTAGTTCCCTCGGTACACCTGGCATGTCAGAAGGTATCCATGCAAAGATGTCCCGGTTCTCATGGATGAACTCGATGAGCGCACTTTCCTATTTGGGATCCAAGTTGACGCTGATGCTGAACTGCTTGGATGAATCGCCAGGAACAAAATCAACCAATTTGGTTTCATCAGCCGATTTAAACTTCAAAGCCGGATCATGCTCTGTGGTGGGTTTCTTCAGAGAAGTCATGTCTTCCGGATCAACATTGTCCTTATAAAACTTCAACTCCTCCGTTGCACAAACTAATTCAGCATATGCCGCATCACCTTCCTCACACTCTAGAGCAACCTTACGGCTACCGTGAACCGTAATGGTCCCTTTGTGACCCGGCATCTTGAGCTGCAGATAAACATAACACGGCCTTGCCATGAATTTAGCGTAAACCGGTCGTCCAAACAAAGCATGGTATGGACTTCTAATCTTAACCACTTCAAAGGTTATTGTCTCGGACCTTGAATCGTGATCATCTCCAAAAACCACTTCCAGAGCTATCTTTCCAACTGGGTAAGCCGATTTACCAGGCACCACTCCGTGAAAAATGGTGTTTGACGGTCTAAGATTCTTATCTGTCAACCCCATACACTGGAAGGTTTCATAGTACAAGATATTGATACTGCTCCCTCCGTCCATGAGCACCTTGGTAAACTTATAACCTCCCACCTGCGGCGCAGCCACCAAGGCTAGGTGACCCGGATTGTCAACCCGGGGCGGATGATCCTCCTGCTTCCGGATAATAGGCTGCTCGGACCAGCGTAGATAACGGGCACCGCCGGTTCAACAGAGTTCATCGCCCTTTTATGGAGCTTACGATCGCTTGCACAAGCTAGTAGTGAACACATGATATCGCCCGCCATTCAACCGCTTTGGGTGACTCGATAACCCGATTGTTGTTGATTCCTTGATTATTCTGCTGGTTATTACCACCTTGGTTGTTCTGATTGCCCTGATTATTCTGAAACCCTGAGCTTGAACCGCCACCGCCATAACCTGGCCCATGGAATCCTGGACCGGAACCACCAGATGGACCCTGATCATACCGGAAAAGATCAAAGTTTTTGAATTCCCTCATGATGTGGAAATCCTTCCAAAGATGTGTGGTCGGAGCCTCCTTTGTCCCGTGCTTTGGGCAGGGCTGGTTTAACAGGCGCTCCAGATTCATTCCTCCGCCATTGGGCGGTTTACCTCACGGTGCTGCATATTACCACGCACATTGGTGTTAGCCACAAAATCGGAATTGTCCGCTTTACGCTTACCATTGTTTCCATGGCCCGCTTTGGTTATCTTGTCCTTTGAACCGGCATTCCACTTTCCCTTCTCTTGTTTCTCCTCATCAGAATCAGGGTCCTTGGTATTATCAGAATCAGCGTACTTAACCAGAGCCGCCATAAGTGTTCCCACATCATTGCAATGACGCTGGAGCCGTCCCAACTTCATTTTTAGGGATTTGAACCGGCAATTGCCCTTCAATGTCACAATTGCTATATCCGGATTGATGCGGCCGGATGAATGCAAGATTTCTAAAACCCGGCATACCCAATGGGTTGTTGACTCGTTCTCTCCTTGGACACAAGCCGCCAGATCTACAATGGACATAGGTTGCTTGCATGTATCTTTAAAATTTGCTATGAATTTGGCCTTCAACTCATCCCATGAATTAATCGAGTTAGCAGGCAGGCTCTTGACCAAAAGCGAGCCGTTCCTTCTAGCATCATGGTGAAGTATATTGCACATGCCACTTCATCCACATCTAGCATCACCATTGCCATATCATAAATCTAAACCCATGACTCGGGGGGCTCATCAGCGGTATATTTAGGCACCTTGCGTGGGCCTTTGAAATCTTTGGGCAACATTACATTCCGGAGGGCCGGATGAGACACAAGATACTCCCAGGAGCTGAAGGCAAGCCCGGTCCCTCGTTCTCATCGACGCCCTTTGGTTGAGCAGGCGGGTTGATGATGACCCGTGTCTTTGGCCGCCAATGCGGCCTCCCTTCGCGCTCTGCCATTATCCACCACATCCTAAGCATTCAAACTGCCGTTCGCCGGATTAGGCCCTCGAGGGGCATCACGACGCCGCGCACTGCTTGACACGGCCAGTTCATCTATGTGCCTGCTGTAACTCTTGCTCGGACGAGGGGTTGAATGTATTATGTCTCGGCTGTAGGAATAAGCCTGTTGTTGAACAACGGCGGTTTGAAGAAGATCCCTAGCTCATCGAGTCTCAATCGCTGCTAATGAATCACCCTCCATCGGAATAGCCGCCAACCGTGATGATGTCGCAATCATGTTATCCAAGGGGCTGGAAAAGTGACCCGGCGGTGTTGCTACATACTGCGGCGGGTTGTCCGTCTGTCGAGGCGGATCCATCACCCGTGGCTGATCCAGCGCAGCTCCAGGTGCTTCAGTCCGGTTTACTCCCACCGGATTACTAGGCCCAGCTCCTGGTGTGCCGAAGAGATTCAGACCCTCATAAATTTGCGGTAGTCTAGACCCGTGCTTCCTTCTCATAACTTCGTTCGAGGCGTTCTGATCCAACGTAAGCCGGTAATTATGCTACCGATTTCCCGTGATTGGGCATCTAAAGCGCCCGTTCTTCATCCATCTGGTCTCCTCGGCTGCCAAGTCTGCCTTGGCCTGAGCTATCTGATCCCTTAGCTTTGCGACATCCGCATTATGCTGAATTTGAGTCTCCGGAGTCACCGCTGTAGTTAACAATGCCGTCAAAGCGTCCAGTAAACCGGCAAGAACTTGAGCCGGTCGGCGCGTCGGGCCTCCTGCCGTGGCTACCGATCCGGAAACCATTGCTGCTGTAGATGAAGATTGCACAGTGGGCTGCGTACCGGCCATGAAGATCACCAACCCGGTTTGGCGGTTCAAGGGGACCCGGAATACTGTCACCATCGGAATACCCCTCAATCCGGCCATCTTGCAGTCGGTATAGCGACTCGGTTTCGCCAGTGGACGATTCACCATCTGAGTAGACGGCGGTCTCACCGTCGGACACCGGTTCAGATTCCGCACCATGAATGAATCCTACGAACACACGCTTCATGGCGGGCTGAATCCGGGCAGGACTTGCACGCTCAGCCGTCTCACCGAGGTCGGTGGAGATGTCCGGCTCAGGGCCCGGTTCGCCGATCTTGCCGATGAAAACATGAATTCCGCAAAAGGGGAC
Source organism: Aegilops bicornis (assembly GCA_021605145.1). NCBI lineage: Eukaryota > Viridiplantae > Streptophyta > Magnoliopsida > Poales > Poaceae > Aegilops > Aegilops bicornis. The sequence goes on from CM038675.1 coordinate 301,222,597, forward strand.
CCGGTATCCATACTCGATTGAGCCGGCCTCGGGGCCCTAGCCTGCGTCGTCAATGTAAAGCTTGCCGCGATGACTCTTGGTCATCCAGGCAACCACGTACCCCTTGACTCCTTCAAAGTTTCCCTTTAGGAGCTCGAAACCATCGTGCGATAGCCCCACGGTGGGCGCCAACTGTCGTGGAAATATCACGTCAGATGTCCTAGCAGAAGGACTTAGTCGTGGAGCCATCACAACGAGGTTAGCCTGAAGGGGTTAAACCGGACAAGGGACACGAGAGTTATACTAGTTCAGCCCCTTCGATGAAGGTAAAAGCCTACGTCTAGTTGTGATGGGATTATTGGGATTTCGATGACCAGGGAGCAAATACGCTTGCCTGGGTCTCGAGTTGTTGCCTGTCGTCCTGAATCAACCGCCGGGTCGTCCCTTTATATACACAGGTTGACGCCCGGCCGGTTTACAGAGTCCCGAGGCCGATTCATACAAGTGTTCGGATCGGTCTCTCCCTTTCCCTAACTTACAATACAAGTAAACAATTATGGCGGTTTATCACTACGGGCCCTAATCCGCCTCCGGGCTCTGGGCCTTTAAACTTTATCCCTAAAGCGCCATCTTCTTGTCTTCATGGGCTTCAGTATAGTTGAGCATGAACCGGCCCCTCCTGGGCGGTTTATACTCAGTTGTTATATCCTCAACACACTTCATAGCCACGGTCGATGATTTAACCGACGTGCCTGACTTCGACTCCGAAGGCATCGACGGTATGGACGATGATGCAGGAGAAGATTTGAAATCTATGGGGCGTTGGACTTCTTCCTCGTCACATGACATATACATGGTGGATACGCCCAAAGAGGACAAAGGCAACAATCCGGACGATAAAACCCCCGGACAAAAGCCAAAGCGACGGTGCAGACGCCGTTCTAAGTCCAGCAACAGTAAAAATAGCGACAAGAGCGCCAGAGGGATTGATACTACAAACAACTCCGAAGGCAACAACGACCATACGGATGGACCGATGGAGCAGGGGTACCAGTCACCCCGAACACGATTCGGAGCAGACACCGAGGACAATGATCCCGACGGACAAGGTCATCAAACCGAACCAAAGACAGAAAACAGTCCGGATAATGATCCAATCCCGGAAAAACACGTGGAACGAGATAACCTCCACGTAAAGCTTATGGCCACCGCAAGAAGTCTAAAGAAGCGTATAACGGCTCAAAGTCGCACAGAAACGCTCAACCGTAGATGGAACAAAGTGCGCTAGACATCGAAGAAAGATCTGACGATGATCGCCATGCAAAGAGCTATCCAAAACGCAAGCTACCGCCAGAATTCGATGACGGCCGTGCCACTTCATAACCACAACAAAGCGGCTATCGACGCCACGCATCTACGTGAGCACTGGATAAGAAAGCCCGCGGCCAGGTCCATTTATGGATCTAAAAGACACACCGGCGAGGGACTATGGTCACCAAACGATTATGCCAATCGAATACCAGTTCGGAATAAACACGGACACAACAACAACCGACGGCATGCCACAAAGACGTGACAGACACAGAGGGCTGCTCACCCTCGTGCTTTCCGAAGAGGTATCGGACCATGAATTCCCACGGGCTTTAAACTGTGAATATAGAGGCATACGATGGAGCAGCACTCCAAAGGCGTCTGGATTGAGGATTTTATCCTGCATATACATATGGCTCGTGGGGATGACCTCCACGCCATCAAATACCTTCCCCTCAAACTGAAGGGACCAGCCCGACACTGGTTGAAAAGCCTCCCCGAAAATTCAATTAGGAGTGGAACTCGAGGATGCTTTCAGGGCCAATTTTCAAGGGACCTATGTCCGGCCTCCGGATGCTGATGATCTAAGTCACATAATCCAACAACCCGGAGAGTCCGCCCGCAAGCTTTGGAACAGATTCCTCACTAAGAAGAACCAAATTGTCGACTGTCCGGGCGCTGAAGCTTTAGCGGCATTCAAACACAAACATCCGTGATTTAGTGGCTCACGGACACCTCGGCCAAGAAAAGCCAAGGACAATGGCAGCCCTAACAAGCCTTATGACCCGCTTTGCAGGTGAAGATAGCTGGCTAGCTCAGAAGGCACCAAATGACCCAAAGACATCCGAAATAAGGGATGGCAACGGGAAGTCACGGTGTAATAAAAACAAACGCCCAAACAAGGAAGAGAGCCCGGATAACACAACGGTCAATGCCGGATTCAGGGGCTCTCGACCTGATCAGCAAAAGAAGCCATTTAAAGGCAGTAAAGAGGGACCGTCCGCCTGAATAGAGTCCTAGACAGACTATGCCAAATTCATGGCACCCCTGACAAACCTGCGAACCACACGCACAGAGAGTGCTGGGTCTTCAAGCAGGCCGGCAAATTAAATGCCGAACAGAAGGGAAGGGAAACACCAAGTGAAGACGAGGGTAAACCTCGCCAGCCGAACACCGAGGGACAGAAAAAAAATCTCGCCAGAGGTTAAAACAGTGAACATGATCTACGCAACTCACACATCCATGAGAAGGCACGAACGCGCGCATAGAGACGCGCTCGATATGGAGCCCATCAAACTCACACCTAACCATTGGACGTCTTATCTGATCACCTTCGATCACTCGGACGGCCGAACTAGTATTCGGCGCGGAGGGTCAAAGGCCTTGGCGCTTGACCCATTAATCGACGGATACCATCTCACCCACGTCCTTATGGACGGCGGCAGCAGTCTCGATTTAATATATGAGGACACTGTCCACGGGATGGGGATAGACCCATCCAGAATTAACCAAAGCAACACCACCTTTGAAGGGGTGATACCAGGCATTGAAGCCCACAGCACGGGCTCCGTCGTACTGGAGGTAACATTCGGCTCTCCAGGCAACTCCAGAAGCGAAGAGCTACTCTTCATCATTGCACCCTTCCAAAGCAGCTATGATGCATTGCTTGGAAGAACGGCCTTCGCCCGCTTCAACGCATTGCCGCACTATGGCTACCTTACACTCAAGATGCCCGGTCCACATGGCGTCATCACCGTTAGCGGAATCACAGAGCACTCTAGACGCGTAGAGGAATTCGCGACGGCCCTAGCGACCTGACTATAAGCGGCCTCCAATATCAGAAAACATGACCAGTCATTAAGACCACAGACACGGTTAGACGAGTCTGGTCGCCCAGATAAAATTGAATCAGGGCACCGTATATGCATTCCCATAGCGGAAACCAGGGGCTATAAATACTTAATACAGCTCCACACTTGGCTCAACCTTATTGGCAGGCCAACATCTTACACTTTTATTATCCATCGCATACTTACGTTGTACTCTTCTACGAGTTATCTTTTTTCACAGACAACGTGCACGCGATACCCTTCCAGGATACGGCACAACAGAGACAAAGGCGCAGACGTGCAGCAGGGCCCCGTTCAACAGGTTTCTTTTTAGATTAAGCCCATGTGTAAACCTTTTCTATTGCCTCTTGTTGTCTAACCATCCCATGGGTTCCATACCCATAGAGGATACTGCCGTTATTGGCATTTCGCCACGACAGATTAACACACGTACCTGGAAACACAAGGTTTATAATGAATGGGCATTCTTGAGCCCATCATCTGTTATAAAGTCCGAATACCTTCGGGAGTGTTCGGCATCACGAGTTTGGCCTTATATGCATCAGCTCCAAATCATGTCTTTGGTCAAATGTTGGGTTTGCCCGGCTCACGGTTTGCCGCCTATACGTTCCGTTATTATCGACTAAGGTGGCTAAAGGAGAACTCTGCGATTGTGCCCTGGTTATTCGGACGAGCACCTCAGTAGAGAAAGCCGAAAACTGACTATCATGATATAGCGAGAGACTGTTCAACCACTCGAAGACTTATCGGAATCTTTAGGATCCCTCCACATTAACGAAGGACCGTTTCCTGGTCATGTACACACGCGCCCGTATTCGGATGCAAGCGAAGGTACCAGGGGCTACATAGTAGCCCCACCATTAGACTCCCATGGCTAAGCAAAAGCATTACAGCTATATAGTCTGGTTGCCTAGTTCGACGTGTGATCACCTCCTTAATGGACCAAGACGTTGGATAAAGCGTGATTATGCATATTTTTCTCGAACACCCCCGCATTATATGCGTGGGGGCTGAAGCCAACGACTGCTAACTTTCGGATTAAATGTATATATATATATATATATACAAAACGGCCGCACAGGGGACACAATAATACTTTGGGCAAAAGGTATAAATATAGCCTTATAATCAAAATAACATTGTTCTTACAATGATTCGATTCATCACTCGAATAAGATATTCTTCGAGCACTGTGACTCTATTAGGCGGGCACCTTCGCCAAGTAGTGCTCGGCCGGATATTGGCCCCCCGCCGGATCTTGGGTCGCTATAATGGTGGCCTCCATATCCGTCCAATAGGCTTTAACGCGGGCAAGAGCCATTCGTGCACCCTCTATGCATGCCGACCTCCTCATAGCGTCGATCTGAGGCACGGCCCCAAGGAATTGCTGCACCAAGCCAAAATAATTGTCCGTCTTAGGCCCTTTCGGCCAAAGATGGTCTATCACAGCCCGCATTGCAAGCCCGGACAGCCTGTGAAGCTCCGCTACAGCAGCCATCTTGTCACTTAACGGCAGCGGGCGAGTGGGAGCATTGAATTGCGACCAGAAAAGCTTCTCCACTTCTTTATCGCCCTGATCTTTGAAGAACTTGGCAGCGTCAGCTGTACTCTTCGCCAAATCCGCATACGTGTCTGCAGGACTCCAGCGTCCATCCAGGGGAGCGTACTTCGGATCGAAAAACTTCGTCCGCAGCAAGTAGGGAGCCTCCAGCGATTTTACCGGCTGTTGAAGTTCCTCCGCGCACCTGGCGTGGTCCGTATTTCCTTGGTGGCATTAAGTGCCTTGTCCAAATTTCGGCGAACTATCCTTATGCTCCTTTTCAAGGAGCTCATACCGTCACCGCATTTTTAACTCAACAGCCATTTAGGCTATCTTTTCCTCGCTTGGCGATGAGCGACTGTTCGGCTCTCAATTCTTCGGCTGCCTTTAGGGCAGCCGCATTGCTAACTCGAGCTTATTCCTTGGCTCGGGCAAGTTCTCGCCTCGGGGCCTCCACGGCAAAGAAGACAACTGCGCAATGCGAACATATTACATTAATATCATGTCGCCTCCATATTTTCCTATACAAAGGAAGGCAGAGCACATACCTTGTAATTTGTCCAGCCGCTCGTTCACCAGCGTGATATCGGCATCAATAGATTGAATCTGCCTTGTTAGTTCGGCAACTTCAATGGACTGGTCGGCGGCCGGACTCACAGGTACCTGCACGTATTTACAGCTAAATCATTGATTTATGATCCCCATTTGCCGCCTAGGGCGGGCAACCAGAGTCTCAGGGGCTACTATCTATATGGAGCACACCTAACGCATGCCTCACAGCCAAAAACAGTGTATTCTTCACTACATATTCTCAAAGCCTCTGAGCAAACTTGTAAATGCTTCACTACTAGAAAAAGGCCTACTAATGGCGCACCGGTTTTGCCTACTAATGGCGCACTACCGGTGCGCCATTAGTACCACGCCACTAGTATTTTTTACTAATGGTGCCCCTGTGGTGCGCCATTAGTATCTGGTATACTAATGGCGCACCGCCGGTGCGCCATTAGAATAGCCCATGGTGCGCCATTAGTATCTGGTATATTAGTATCTGGTATACTAATGGCGCACCACATAGAAGTGCGCCATTAGTAACAATATTTTTTCAAAAAAAAAATAGAATTTTTTTTACAAAAAAAATTTTCAATTTTTTTTCTTAATCTCAATTCACTATGGCTTAATCTCAGGTCAAATCGCACTCTGTGGTCAAACTTCCCGAAAGGTCACCCATCCTCACACTACTCCAAATTTCAAGCATGCTTAACTTCGTAGTTCTATCCAACACCAAAGAATGACTCACTTCACAGGCACTTGTTGATATATCTAGCATATCAATCCTATTATACCTTGTTGATGTCTAGGACTTTGTTCATGTTCATATTACGTATCATTTTTTGAAAAAAAAATCAAAAAAATTCAAAACCAATTTTTTCTGTTACTAGTGGCGCACCACATCCACGGTGCGCCACTAGTAAGTTTGAAATTTTTTGAATTTTTTTGCCTCTAGATCTTGAAAGCCCCGTAACTTTTTTTCTGTTAGGTTTTTGAGGATTTTGAAAATGTTTAATGGGGTTCCCCCAGTTAAATTTGGATGTAACTTTTTGAGTAGATGATTTTTCATATAAAAAACTTTTTCATCCGAGTTCGTATGCAAAAGTTATGCCCATTTTACAAATTTCCAAAGAGATTTTGCAAATAAAGTCGAAATTCATATTTGTAAATTTTCCCAACAACTAGACCACATATCACATGGGAAACTTATTTTCTTTTATTTTTTTGACATTTCCATCATTTTCTTTTATTTTTTTAAACTGAAAAGGCGATCCAAGGGGGGGGTGCATTCGGTGTTGGGGCAAGTTAGTAATGGCGCACCGTGGGGTGGTGCGCCATTACTAGTTAAAACTAGTAATGGCGCACCGAGACATGGTGCGCCATTAGTAACAAATATTTTTTTATTTTTTTTACTTTTTTTTTAAAACTACTAATGGCGCACGGCGGATGTGGTGCGCCATTACTAGTTAAAACGAAGACATCAAGCTCATATTGGTGAATGGGTTTCCGGCTCCGACTCCGACAATCACTCCGAGAGAAGCTATCACTCCGACTCCGGATATACTCAAGATGAAGGTGTTGCCGGTCTAGCACTTGTGTCAACCAACTCCTACGACATATTTGATTCACCAAATGAAGGAATTGGAAGATGCTTCATGGCCAAAGGTCCAAAGGTAACACATCCCGAGTATGTTGATTTCAATAGTGATGAAGATGACTTGCTAGGTGATGATGATTTACTTGTTGACAACTCTAGTGATGAATACTATGATGAAACGTCAATTGATCATGCTAATCAAACGAATGACAATGATAAGGAGAAAATTGAGCTTCTAACTAAAGAACTAAACACTCTTAAGTTGGCTCATGAAACTATCTTCAAGATGATCGATTACTTTTAAGGGCTCGTTAGAAGTTACGATTTGATAAGCTCTATCTTGAGCAAGAGCATGAGTTCTTAAAGGCAATCAATGATGATCTCCGCAAGAAAAGTTCTTCTTACATTGCCAAGCGTTTACTCTTATCTACTTACATGCCTCAAGTCAAGTCTAGTAACAAGTACACGAAAGATACTTCCTCTAGTAGTAACAATAATAATGTCAAATCCAATGTTGTTGCTTCTAGTAGTTCTCTTAGCCAAGTTACACTTGAGCAACAAAATAGTTTATTGAAGGGAATTATAGAGAAAGGTGTTTACAAGAGCCTTGCCGGGAGTAAGCAATTCGAGGAAATTGTACGCAAGCAAGGAAGGCACCGGAAGAATCAAGGTGTTGGTTTTGAACGAAAGTACAATGCCAATGGAGTTGAGTGGGAAGAAGATCAATACCCCAAGACGAAGTTTGTTCCTCAACAAGAGAAGTATGATCCTACTTCCTTCAAGGGGACACAAGCTCAAGATGATTTTCCACCACAAGACCACAAGAACAAAGGCAAGGACAAGCTTCAAGAAGAGATTGATGCATTTGAAGAAGCACCTAAAGCCTCGCTCGAGTGGGTCCCCAAGACTACGCCAAGTTCTACTTCATCAAGTACAACTACAACTCCAAGGATTCCCATCAAGATGATGTGGATCCCAAGAAGAAGAACTAGAGAGTTCTTGAGGGTGACTCCGCCAACATTCTTCACTCATATCATTTTGGCAAGAACAAGTGCAATCAACTTTCACATCTTGCACTAGTTCAAGGAGTCACAAACCCTCATGTTGGTAAGGCAAGGGACAAGGTAACCTAATGTTTTCATGGACATCATCTTGTGTGTGCATCACTCTATGTCTATGGATATTCTTGTTTGTTCCTTGTGGGACTAACCCATGTAGGCAAGTTGAAAGTGCAACTCACTCCAAAGGATTGCTCCAAAAGATCTACATCAACATTGAGCATCTACATCTTCAACACCTACATGAAGTCATCATCGACAAAAACCCAAGGTTAGTTCATCCCTCTAAGGGGGATCTCACATCTAGGGGAGCTTAACTCTAAGAATTGAGTCAAAGCAACTCTAATGGTGTGAACACATTAATGCATTATGTAAAAGTGGTAACCCCACTTGAGCTTAAGCGATGAGTATGACCTATGATCAAATGTTCTCATTTGACTCCTAAGTCAATATACTCATATATAGATGACCTAGTCATCGCCAATTGTTTGATAGATGCTAAAATTGGTTGTTCATGCTTTGCCACATATTTCATTTGCCATCTTATTGTGTGAGCATGTTGGTGCATATTTTACTCATTCAAGGACATCCACTTGTTGATTTGTTTGTTTGGTTCTTTCTTCATTTGGCCAAGTGGATGGACAAGAATGCCTAAGAACCTTCTTTAGCTATCTATGCTTTTCTCGTCTCAAACTCTATTCATGCTACATCACAAAATTTGATCAAGTCAAATTCGAACCACTCTGTGTGAGGAGCACTCGGAGTCCCCAATTCGTCACAGACTTAAACTTCCAAAACCTCTTAGTGATTCTCGATCTGACCGATCCTACCATTTCGGTCCTACCGAGATCATCAAGTTGATCTGAGTTTTCAATCTCGATGCAACCGATTTGAACTTTTCGGTATCACCGATTTGTCAGAATCGAACACAGTTATGCATCTCGGTGCCACCGAGTTGTTCCACTCGGTCACACCGGCTGTGGTCGGGCTATATATAGTCACGGGAAATTTTTGGAAATTTCTCGAAACCCTTCGCCACAAGATCAGCTCGCTTCCGCCATCGTGGTCTCCGGATCGCTCTCGTCGCCAAAGAGCCTCCTGTCGCTGGTCTTCGCCGCTGTCAACGAATTTTGTCCCCGTCGTTGCTGCCGTAGCAAGTCCACCGCCAAGTTAGGGTATGGACTTCATCTTTGTGCTATCCACGTCTGATTCCTAGCACATTGTTTTCATATTGAATCTTGCCACGATTGCAACTCTTCTATCCAGCCAAAGTAGTTCATAGATTAGATGAGATTCAAATTTTTAGGTTTAGGTTTCCGCCGAAACCATCTCGGACCCACCGAGTTGAAACACTCGGTCTCACCGATTTGGCTTATGCCATTGCACTAGTGACTCTCGGTCAGACCAAGAATTACTAATCGGTGCAACCGATTTGAGGATTCTGTGAAACCCTAGCAGTCTCGGTGCCACCAAACTGAAACAAGGTCCAACCGAGATCATCAGTTTAGGTTCCAAAACTGCTTCGGTATCACCGAGTTTGAAAATCGGTGGATCCGAAATGCTTTCTGTGGGAAACTAAAACTGAACTTTTGAGTCATTCTTTTGCAAAAACCTCTGCATTTTGTGATGCTCATCTTTTCTATCTCATATATAAACTCTTCACAGTGGTCAAGAGCTTTTGCGGTATGTCCGATCAAAGTGACAGCAATGTGTCAAGAGCAGATAGACTTGAGTGAGGGCACTAGTCCCTCAACTTCAGATGAAGGGAGCAGAAGTACTCCTAGCAATTTGCCTAAGGCTGCTACTAGGCAAAGGAGGAAAAGAACTTCAGATTCAGAGGATGAAGATTACAAAGCTGAGGAAGATGAGGCTACTTCCAAGAAAGTTGTGCTCAAGAAGGAAAGGGTCATGAAGATCAAAAGGCCTGCAGGAAGACAACCAATGTCCAAGGCCAGAACATCAACACAACTACACGAAAATCCTGATCCCAAAGAGCGATTCTTTGAAAGCAAGAAGAGGAAGGAAAGGGTCAAGAAGACCATGGCCAGAGTTGTTGGGCAAGCTTCCATGATGGAAGAGGAAGAGCCTCACAGCACCAGCACCAAAGGCACCAAAGCTTATGGGTGATGCTATTAGATCGTGGGCTGCCACATCCAAGCCCAAGGAAGCACCCAAAGCTGCCCCCAAGGCCAAGTCTGCACCAAAGAGGAATACTAGGAGTATTCCAAATTGCCGAGAAGAACAAGGCCCCAAAGTGCACGAGGTTGATGAGGAAGATGAAGAAGGACAAGTTACGAGGAAGCTCAAGCCAAAGATACCAGACCACAATGATGCCCATCCTGTATCGAGAACATGAGAATCGGGAAGGATTCTGGGGCTGAGGATATGGAGGATGGAAGATCCATATGCCACAAGGAGAAGAACTATCGTTGATTACAGTGTTCCATACAAAGGAACAGCAGGACTTCTATGAGACAATCTTGTTGGACAAGAAGCCCATTGTGTGTGATATGAGGTGGGTCATTTGGACCTACATGAAGGAGAATGAAGAGCACTATCCTGGAGTGCAGGACAGCTTTATTGCATGTGGAGTTGCAGATTTTGTCGGGCAAAAGCTCACAAATTGGAATGATGAGCTTATCATGCAGTTTTACTCCACAGCACATTTTTACCCAGATGGGAGAATTGTTTGGATGTCTGAAGGTACAAGGTACCACCAACTGTTGAGGAGTGGGCAAAGCTGATAAATGCCCCAGAGGAGAATGAGGATGACCTATACAATTATGCCAAGAAGAAAAAGGATCACAATTCAATGGCTCACATGTACAAGGAAATTCCAAACAAGGCATTAGCAACTCACAAGTTTGGATCAGTTCACTTTTTGTTGTCAGGGTTGCCAACCATAAATTGGATTCTGAGGCACACTTTGTTGCCCAAGTCTGGTGACCATAACATGATCAGAGGGCATCCATCAACATGATTGCATGTGTTTGATGTGCCACAAAAGTTTAAAGTCATGAGCCTGGTCATAGAAACTATCAAGAGGACTGCAGCAGATCAGAAGAGGAGCTGTGGATATGCACCTCAGATTCAAGAACTGATAAACTCAAAGATGGGCACAGGAAAATATCAGTTGGATAAGGAACACTTTCCACTTTATCCAGACTTTGAGGACAATGAGGTTGTCATGAATGAAGATGATCCACAATCGGTTCAAGCTCGGAGAAGAAGGAGAAGGCAAAGAGGGAGAAGGCTGCCAAGATGCCAACTCAAGAGGAGGCATCTGAGTATTTCTTGAAGAACAAGCAGGAGCAGCTTGGTTACTTAATAGAATCAACCCTGAGGATTGAGAAGGGATTGGCCACCCTAACTCAAAACCAGGAGAGCCTGGAGATAATCATAGAACAAAAGTTCTATAACTTACATGTGAAAGTAACTGAGATTCAGACTGCAGTGGAGGAACTAAAAGATGACATGCAGGAGAGGAAGGGCAATACTACAACCAATGTGTTTGCCATAGTGCCTAGAGCCCAGAGGTCATCAGTTGTGCCAGTTTCTGACACAAGAGCAACTTAAATGCACTGCACTCTGACCTCGGTGCCACCAGCTCCAGCACCTTCATCAGCTCCAGCTCCATCTACATCAACTGAAGATCAAGCCTGAGAGTCGATCTAGCACTATGCATTTTCTATGAACTTTTTGGTAACTTGTTGCCAAAGGGGGAGAAAAATGTATAGATCATAGGCTTCGAGAGAGAGAGTGTTGTTTTTGTTCTCTCTTGCTTTATTTGGTGGTTTTTCAAACTTTGTTTGCTTTTGATTGAGATACTATGTTTGTGAGACATTGATGATCATGTGTTTGATCATAAGCTACACTTATGCATGCTTGATATTATCCTATCTATCTTATGTGATCACTCACTTTGCTTGGTGATGAGTGCATGTATTCATTGTTTATTATTTTGAGCGCTCCACCAAGATGTATGTGACATGGAAGAGTAACCCATGAGCCTAATTCATTGTGCATTTGCAGTCCAAAGCAAATCTAAAACTATGCATGATTTAGGGGAGCTCTTGCTTATCACATACTTCTCAAAGCGATTTATGTTATTTAAATCTTATTATCATTTGTCGAAGCTTTGATCTATATGTTGTCATCAATTACCAAAAGGGGAGATTGAAAGTGCAACTATCCCTAGGTGGTTTTGGTAATTCATAACAACATATAGCTCATTGAGCTAATGCTATTCCAAGACTATTATTTCAGGAAAGCTCAATGAATGGCATGGCATGGATGATGAAAGTGGATCCCTCAAAATACTAAGGACAAAGGATTGGCTCAAGCTCAAAAGCTCAAGACTCTTCATTTTACATTTTAGTGATCCAAGATCACATTGAGTCTATAGGAAAAGCCAATACTATCAAGAAGGGATGAGGTGTTGCTTAATGAGCCTTTTGCTTCATGTGATTAGTGATATGCTCCAAAACCCTAAACTACTTTCCCACATCCACAAATGACCTAAACCTAAAGCCAAAATCGGTCACACCGATTCTTTCTATCCAGCGCCACCAATTCCAAAAGTCATAGCCACTGCCACAAACCCTAAGCAAATCGGTCTTACCGATAGGGATCTCGGTCTCACCGAGATGGGGTTACAATCTCTCTGTTTCCTTCGTAACATTTCGGTCCAACCAAGTGAGCGATCGGTCCCACCGAGATTGCAATGTAAACTCTCTGTTTCCTTTTTGTAACATTTCGGTCTCACCGAAAAGAGCAAATCGGTCCCACCGAAGTTTACTCCGACCAACTCTCCGGTTAGCTAATTACCAAAATTGGTCTCACCGAAGTTTGTGTAATCGGTCTCACCGAGATTATGTTATGCCCTAACCCTAACCATATTGGTCTCACCGAGATGCATGTCGACCCCACGAAAATCACTAACGGTCACTAGGTTTACTAATTCGGTCCGACCGAGTTTAACTATTCGGTCCCACCGAGTTTGGTAGATTGTGTGTAACGGTTAGATTTTGTGTGGAGGCTATATATACCCCTCCACCTCCTCTTCATTCGTGGAGAGAGCCATCGACCGAACCTACACTTCCAACATCCTATTTACGAGAGAGAACTATCTACTCATGTGTTGAGGCCAAGATATTCCATTCCTACCATATGAATCTTGATCTCTAGCCTTCCCCAAGTTGCTTTCCACTCAAACCCTCTTTCCACCAGATCCAAATCCTATGAGAGAGAGTTGAGTGTTGGGAAGACTATCATTTGAAGCACAAGAGCAAGGAGTTCATCATCAACACACCATTTGTTACTTCTTGGAGAGTGGTGTCTCCTAGATTGGCTAGGTGTCACTTGGGAGCCTCCAACAAGATTGTGGAGTTGAACCAAGGAGTTTGTAAGGGCAAGGAGATCGCCTACTTCGTGAAGATCTACTTCTAGTGAGGCAAGTCCTTCGTGGGCGACGGCCATGGTGGGATAGACAAGGTTGCTACTTCGTGGACCCTTCGTGGGTGGAGCCCTCCGTGGACTCGCACAACCATTACCCTTCGTGGGTTGAAGTCTCCATCAACGTGGAGGTACGATAGCACCACCTACCGGAACCACGCAAAAAACATCTGTGTCTCCAATTGCGTTTGAATCCTCTAAACCCTTCCCCTTACTTTCTTGCAAGTTGCATGCTTTAATTTCCGCTGCCAATATACTCTTTGCATGCTTGCTTGAATTGTGTGATGATTGCTTGACTTGTTAAAATAGCTAAAATCTGCCAAACTATAAAATTGGGAAAAGGTTAAGTTTTTATTGGTCAAGTAGTCTAATCACCCCCCCCCTCTAGACATACTTCAAGGTCCTACAGAGGCCCAAGCCACGGAGGAAGTGAGGAACGAACACGACACACTCATTGGGCTCCGGCGTAGGGATGACCTGCCCTGGAGTAGGAAGCCTGTGCTGGATGTCGGCGATCAGATATCCGACATCCCTAAGCTTCGCAATGTCCTCCTTTTGAATCGAGGAGGCCACCCACTGGCCTTGAGGGTTGGATCCGGACATATTGGAGGATCCGGGGTGTTGGAGCTTAGATCTCGGGTGTTAGAACTCGAGGTGCGAGAAGGCGCGAGCGAGGTGGAAAAGAGGCATAGGCCTCGGCCCCTTTTATAAAGGGGGTGAATATCAAGAGTCCTTAGGGGGGCCGCTTGAGGTTTACCTGACGGCACACAGAGTCACACCAACAGTCGTCGTAGGGCTACACACGCCCTCATTAATGGAAGATCTCGTAATAAGATGAACTCGATCTACCTTGACGGGGCGTGCCAATAAAACCGCCTCGCGGCCTTGAAGTCGAGGTAGGGCGAGAAGCACCGGTTCATGTTGAACTGGGCCACGATGCGAAGGCACAGCATACAAAGATTGCCAGTGGATCAGACTTATGCCATGTTCCCTACAACGGTTTGTAAGAATCCCCTCGTGGGTCCGGACATGATCTAAGTGTTCGATGATTACTTTGGAGTATTCGGAGGAGGAACCCGCCCTGCAATGCCGAAGATAAGACTGCGCGCCGGACTCATCGTCATTGAAGCCTGGTTCAGGGGCTACTAAGGGAGTCCTGGATTAGGGGGTATCCGGACAGCCGGACTGTATACATCGTCCAGACTATGGAAGAGTGAAGATACAAGACTCAAGACTTCGACCCATGTCCGGATGGGACTTTCCTTGGCATGGAAGGCAAGCTTGGCGATCCGGATATTATATTTCCTTCCTTGTAACCGACTCCATGTAAACCTTAGCCCTCTCTGGTGCCTATATAAACCGGAGGGGTTGGTCCTTAGAAGACCGATCACAATTACAATCATACCATCATAGGCTAGCTTCTAGGGTTTAGCCTCTACGATCTCGTGGTAGATCTACTCTTGTACTACCCATATCTTCAATATTAATCAAGCAGGAAGTAGGGTTTTACCTCCATCAAGAGGACCCGAACCTGGGTAAACATCTGTGTCCCTTGCTTCCTGTTACCATCAGCCTAGACGCACAGATCGGGACCCCCTACCCGAGATCCGCCGGTTTTGACACCGACAATAGGAGAAGACCATAATTAAATTGTTGAAGTGGCTCTTATATGCATTATTGATTGATTTAACCAAGAGCCCATATTGCCTTGTCTTCTCCTGTTTATTGAATGCTCGTAGATTCCAGCTTAGTCCAATGCACGTGCACTCTTATTATTATTCACATCGTTCAGTTGTGCAAGTGAAAGGCAATTATGATGATATATGATGGATTGACTGAGATGAGAAAAGCTGGTATGAACTCGAACTCTCTTGTTTTTGTAAATATGACGAGTTCAGCATTCTTGATTCAGCTTATCATGAATAAACATGTTTGCAATGACAATTAGAGATCATAGTTGCTTGTGTCATGCTTGATTAGCTATGAGTTATAATGGTTTACCTTGCGTGCCAACATGCTATCGAAATGGTTGGCATGTGGTATGATGGGGTGGTATCCTCCTTTGAATGATTTAAGTGACTTGACTTGGCACATGTTCGCACATGTAGTTGAAACAAATCAACATAGCCTTCACGATATTTATGTTCATGGTGGATTATATCCTACTCATGCTTGCATCCAATGTTTATTAATTTTAAAGCATGTTCATGACTGTTGTCGCTCTCTAGTTGGTCGCTTCAGTCTTTTGCTAGCCTTCACTTGTACTAAGCGGGAATATCGCTTGTGCATCCAATCCCTTTAAACCCCAAAGTTATTCCAGATGAGTCCACTATACCTTCCTATATGCGGTATCTACCGCCGCTCCAAGTAAATTTGTATGTGCCAAACTCTAAACCTTCAAATAAACATTCTGTTTTGTATGCTCGAATAGCTCATGTATCAACTAGGGCTGCCCTTATCTTCCATGTTAGGCGGGTTATTCTCAAGAGGAGTGGACTCCGCCTCACTCACGAGAAAATGGTTGGTCATCGGGATGCCCAGGTCCCATGCTTTATGCAAACTAAATCAAAATAATTGCAAACAAAACTCCCCACGGGACTGATGTTTGTTGGAGGCACTCGTTGTTTCGAGCAAGCCATGGATTGATGCTTGTTGGTGGAGGGGGAGTATAAACTTTACCATTCTGTTTGGGAACCGCTTATAATGTGTGTGACATGGAAGATATCACCATCTCTTAGTTGTTATGTTGACAACGAAAGTATGCCGCTCAAAATATTATTTATCTCTATTTCAAAACCAAGCTCTGGCACCTCTACAAATCCCTGCTTCCCTCTACGAAGGGCCTATCTATTTACTTTATGTTGAGTCATCACCCTCTTATCAAAAGCACTAGCTGGAGAGCACAACTGTCATTTGCATTCATTACTGTTAATCTATATTGGGTATGACTATGATTGGATCTCCTTTACCATGAATTACAATGTCTAGTCAGTCCTTGATCTTTGAAGGTGCTCTGCATTTATGTTTTGCGGTCTTAGAAAGGGCTAGCGAGATACCATCTTGTTATATCATATTGTGATTGTTTTGAGAAAGTGTTGTCATCCGAGATTTATTATTATGGCTCGCTAGTTGATTGTGCTATTGATATGAGTAATCATGAGACCTGAGAATTATTGCAAATGTGGTTAGTTATGATCTTTGCTGAAAACTTGAATGTTGGCTTGACATATTTACAACAACAAGAGCAAACAGAGTTTGTAGAAGTTTTTGTTTTTCTCTTTCAGTTTGTTAACTGAGTTGCTTGAGGACAAGCAAGGGTTTAAGCTTGGGGAGTTGATACGTCTCAGTCGTATCTACTTTTCCAAACACTTTTTCCCTTGTTTTGGACTCTAACTTGCATGATTTGAATGGAACTAACCCGGACTGATGCTGTTTTCAGCAGAATTGCTATGATGTTGTTTTATGTGCAGAAAACAAAAGTTCTCGGAATGACCTAAAACTCCACGGAACATCTTATAAAAAATAATAAAAATCCTCAAGAAGAGATGAAGACCAGGGGCCCACACTGTCCCACGAGGGTGGGGGCGCCCCCCTAGGGCGCGCCTCCCTACCTCGTGGGCCCCCTGGAGACCTTCCGACGCCAACTCCAACTCTATATATTTGCTTTCGGGGAGAGAAAATTAGAGGAGAAGAAATCATCGCGTTTTACAATACGGAGCCGCCACCAAGCCCTAAAACCTCTCGGGAGGGCTGATATGGAGTTCGTTTGGGGCTCCGAAGAGGGGGATTCATCGTCGTCGTCATCATCAACCATCCTCCATCACCAATTTCATGATGCTCACCGCCGTGTGTGAGTAATTCCATCGTAGGCTTGTTGGACGGTGATGGGTTGGATGAGATCTATCATGTAATCGAGTTAGTTTTGTTAGGGTTTGATCCCTAGTATCCATTATGTTACGAGATTGATGTTGCTATGACTTTGCTATGCTTAATGCTTGTCACTAGGGCCCGAGTGCCATGATTTCAGATCTGAACCTATTATGTTTTCATGAATATATGTGTGTTCTTGATCCTATCTTGCAAGTCTATAGTCACCTACTACGTGTTATGATCCGCAACCTCAAGTGACAATAATCGGAACCACTCCCGGTGATGATCGTAGTTTGAGGAGTTCATGTATTCACTATGTGCTAATGCTTTGTTCCGGTTCTCTATTAAAAGGAGGCCTTAATATCCCTTAGTTTTCATTAGGACCCCGCTGCCACGGGAGGGTAGGACAAAAGATGTCATGCAAGTTCTTTTCCATAAGCACGTATGACTATATTCGGAATACATGCCTACATTATATTGATGAATTGGAGCTAGTTCTGTGTCACCCTATGTTATGACTGTTACATGATGAACCGCATCCGGCATAATTATCCATCACCGATCCAATGCCTATGAGCTTTCCATATACTGGTTTACGCTTATTTACTTTCCCGTTGATATAGTTACAATCACTACAAAATACCAGAAATATTGCTTTTACTTTCATTGCTCTTTTGTTACCGTTACCACTACTATCATATTACTTTGCTACTAAATACCATGCTGCAGATATTAAGTTTTCCAGGTTGGCTGAATTGACAACTCAGTTGCTAATACTTGAGAATATTCTTTGGCTCCCCTTGTGTCGAATCGATAAATTTGGGTTGAATACTCTATCCTCGAAAGCTGTTGCGATCCCCTACACTTGTGGGTTATCAGCTGCCAGGTCACGCTCCTCGTCCAGGAGGTCGAGATCATCCTGACTTGCTTTTTCATTATCAGCTTCAACATAAGCCGCCGAGTCATGACGGATGTCATTGGGAAGAACCGCATCTGCTCCGTAAACCATGAAGAAAGGTGTATAACCCGTGGACCTGTTGGGGGTAGTATTGATACTCCAAAGCACTGAGGGAAACTCCTCAACCCAACAACCCGGCATCCTCTGCAAAGGGACCATAAGCCGGGGCTTTATGTCTCTCAAGATTTCTTGATTGGCCCTTTCGGCTTGACCATTGTACTGGGGGTGAGCCACTGATGAGACGTCAAGACGAATATGCTCTCATTGACAGAATTCTTTCATAGCACCCTTGGATAGACTAGTACCATTACCAGTTATGATGCTATGAGGGTAGCCAAAACGGAAAATCACCTTTTTAATGAATTGAACCACCGTTGACGCATCACACTTGCTGGCCAGCTCTGCCTCAACCCATTTTGTAAATTTGTCAACCGCCACCAAAAGGTGGGTCTATTTGTCCT
Source organism: Aegilops bicornis (assembly GCA_021605145.1). NCBI lineage: Eukaryota > Viridiplantae > Streptophyta > Magnoliopsida > Poales > Poaceae > Aegilops > Aegilops bicornis. Next base: position 301,241,224 of record CM038675.1, read on the forward strand.
TGGATCTCTTGAAAGGCCCAACCATATCCAGCCCCCAGACTGCAAACGGCCAAGTGATTGGAATCATCCTTGATTCTTGAGCCGACACATGAGCTTGTCTGGAAAACTTCTGACAGCCGTCACACTTGCTAACCAGATCTTCTGCATCAGCATGAGCCGTCAGCCAATAAAACCCATGACGAAAAGCCTTAGCCACGAGAGACTTAGAGTCGGCATGATGGCCACAATCTCCTTCATGAATCTCCCTTAGAATTTCATGGCCCTCTTCAGGAGAGATACATCGCTGAAACACCCCTATGACGCTGCATCAGTGTAACTCGCCATTGACAATGGTCATTGACTTAGACCGCCAGGTTATTTGCCTGGTCAAAGTTTCATCCTCAGATAACTCACACCGGGTCATATAAGCCAAATACGGAACTGTCCAATCAGGAATAGCATGAAGAGCCGCCACCAACTGTGCCTCTGGGTCAGGAATAGCAAGATCCTCTTCCGTAGGCAACTTAACTGAAGGATTATTCAGAATATCAAGAAAGACATTAGGTAGTACCGACATACGCTGAGACCCTAGCCGGCTTAAAGCATCAGCCGCCTCATTTTTCCTGCAGTCAACATGTTCCACTTGATAACCTTTGAAATGACCAGCAATAGCATCAACCGCACGGTGATAAGCCGCCATGAGAGGGTCTTTGGAATCCCAAGTTCCTGAGACTTGCTGAGCCACTAGATCTGAGTCACCAAAACACCTGACCCGGCTTAGGTTCATCTCTTTGGCCACCCGAAGACCATGGAGCAAGGCCTCATATTCAGCTGCATTGTTAGTACAAGGAAACATCAACCTTAAGACATAGCAAAATTTATCGCCTCGTGGGGAAGTCAAAATAACTCCAGCCCCCGAGCCTTCCAACTGCTTGGATCCATCGAAATGTATAGTCCAATACGTATTATCAGGCTTCTCCTCAGGCATCTGCAATTCTGTCCAGTCATTGATGAAATCCACGAGTGCTTGAGACTTGATGGTTGTACGGGGCATATATTTCAAACCATGGGGTCCAAGCTCAATGGCCCACTTGGCCACCCGGCCTGTAGCTTCTCTGTTTTGAATAATATCCCCTAGAGGAGCAGAACTGACCACAGTGATGGGATGACCAAGGAAATATTGCTTCAACTTACGAATAGCCATGAGCACTCTGTAAACCAGCTTCTGCCAATGTGGGTACCTCTGCTTAGATTCAATTAGTACCTCACTAACATAGTAAACCGGCCTTTGAATCGGATATTCCTTGCCTGACTCCTTCCTTTCCACAACAACCACCATGCTAACGGCTCTGCTATTAGCAGCCACATATAAAAGCAAGGGATCCTTGTCAATAGGAGCTGCAAGAACCGGTGGCTCAGCCAACTGTTTTTATGCGCCTCAAACACCTGATTGGCAGCATCACTCCAGACAAAGTGATATGTTTTCTTCATCATCTGGTACAGAGGATAGCCTTTTCGCCCAAGCGGCTTATAAACCGGCTTAAAGCCGCAATACGACCCGTCGGACGCTGGACATGGTTAATACATGCCGGCTTAGCCAAAGAAGTGATAGCCTTGATTTTCTCCGGGTTAGCTTCAATACCTCTCTCAGAGACCAAAAAAACCCAAGAGCTTGCCTGCTGGCACACCAAAGACACATTTGGCCGGGTTAAGCATCATCTTGTAGACCTGGAGATTGTCAAAGGTCTCCTTTAAATCATCTAACAAGGTCTCCTTCTTCCTGGATTTCACAACTATATCATCCACATAAGCATGAACATTGCGTCCAATCTGGCTGTGGAGGCAATTCTGAACACAACGCTGATAAGTTGCCTGGGCACTCTTGAGCCCAAAAGGCATAGACACATAGTAGAAGGCTCCAAAGGATTGATGAAAGATGTCTTCTCCTGGTCCTTAACTGCCATCTTGATCTGATGATAACCAGAATAAGCATCTAAAAAAAATCAAATGCTCACAACCCGCCGTAGCATCATTCATCTGATCAATATAGGGGAGAGCAAAAGGATCAGTCGGGCAGGCCTTGTTAAGGTCCGTGTAATCCACACACATGCGCCAAGTGTCATTTTTCTTAAGGACCAGCACCGGGTTAGCCAACCATTCAGGATGAAAAACTTCAATAATAAATCCGGCCGCCAAGAGCCGGGCCACTTCTTCACCAATGGCCTTGCGCCTCTCTTCATTAAAACGATGAAGAAATTGCTTCAGCGGTTTAAACTTTGGATCAACATTAAGAGTGTGCTCAGCGAGTTCCCTCGGTACACCTGGCATGTCTGAAGGCTTCCATGCAAAGATGTCCCGGTTCTCACGGATGAACTCGATGAGCGCGCTTTCCTATTTCAGATCCATATTGGCGCTGATACTGAATTGTTTGGATGAATCGCCAGGAACAAAATTGACCTGCTTGGTGTCGTCTGCCGACTTAAACTTCAACAAAGGGTCATGCTCTGTGGTTGGCTTCTTCAAGGGGGTCATATCCGCTGGGTCAGCATTATCTTTGTAGAACTTCAACTCCTCGGTTGCACAAACAGAATCAGCATAGGCAGCATCACCCTCTTCACACTGCAAAGCTATCTTCCTGTCACCATGCACCATGATGGTACCCTTACGACCCGGCATTTTAAGCCGTAGATAAACATATCAAGGGCGTGCCATAAATTTGGCATAAGCCAGCCGTCCAAACAGGGCATGATAAGGGCTCTAGATCTTGACCACCTCAAAAGTCAATGTTTCAACCCTATAATCATGCTCATTGCCAAAAGCCACTTCCAAGGCTATCTTACCCACCGGATACGCCAACTTACCAGGCACAACCCCATGAAAAACAATAGAAGACGGCTTAAGATCTTTGTTAGTCAAATTCATACGGCAAAAAGTATCATAGTAAAGGATATTTATGCTGCTGCCTCCATCCATAAGCACCTTTGTGAATTTGTATCCTCCAACCTGAGGGGCAACCACCAAAGCTAGTTGACCTGGGGCGGGTTATCCTCACGGCTCCACACAATAGGCTGCTCGGACCATCGCAAGTACCGAGGGACCGCCGGTTCAACCGCGCTCACCGCCCGCTTATGAATCTTCTGGTCTCGCTTGCGTAAACTTGTGGTAAACACATGATATTGACCACTATTCAGCTGCTTTGGATTACTTTGATAGCCAGACTATTGCTGATTAACTTGATTAGGTTGCTGACTAAAACCGCCTTGATTGCCTTGGCCCTGAAATCCAGAGTTTGAACCGCCACCTCCAAAGTCGGGTCCGTGAGAGCCGGATCTTGACCCGCCATGCGGGCCATGGTTGTCCTGATAAAAACTGGAATTTCTATACTCCCTCATGATGAAGCAATCTTTCCATAGATGAGTGGTCGGCTTATCTTGAGAACCGTGCTTTGGGCAAGGCTGATTCATTATCGCCTCAAGGTTGAATTTTGGCCTGCCAAACCGGGGCACTGATGATTTCCCCTTACGACGCTAATTGTTACCCTGTGTGTTGGTATTAGCCACAAAGTCTGAACCATCGTTGGTTTGCTTGTGCTTACCGTTGTTACCTTGACCCGCCATATTGTGCTACTGTCCCTTCATATTATCGTTCTTCTTCCCCTTGCCAGCCTTCTCTTCATGAGACTCAGGGTCTTTAGTATTATCAGAATCGGCATATTTAATGAGAGCTGCCATGAGCTCTCCCATATCATTGCAGTGGCGCTTAAGCCACCCCAACTTTTGCTTGAGGGGAAGGAAACGGCAATTTTTCTCCAAAATCAGGACGACTGAACCGGCGTTGATGCTTTCCGATGAATGGATAATGGCTGAAATCCGGCGTACCCAATGGGCAGTTGACTCGTCCTCCCTCTCGATACAAGTGTCTAAATCAAGAATTGATGTAGGATGCTTGCATGTGTCCTTAAAATTCTGAATAAATCACGTTTTCAGTTCAACTCATGATCTGATGGAATTAGGGGGCAGTCCCTTTAGCCAGGTGCGAGCCGGCCCATCCAACATCATGGTGAAATACTTAGCACACACAGCGTCATTAAGGTCCAACATCTCCATGGCCAGCTCGTAGCTCTCAATCCAAGCCTCCGGGGGTTGATCCGCTGTGTAATTGGGTACCTTGCGGGGGCACTTAAAATCCTTGGGCAAACACACATTACGCAAAGCCGGCACTAGACACGGCACACCCACGGTCCTAGAAGTCATCCCAGCTTCTAAAGACACCGACGGGTTACACTGAGGTTGCTGATGAGCCTGTAACTGAGCCGCTAGCTCAGCCTCCCGACGTCCCCTGGCCTGATCCACCAGAGCCTGAGCATCGTTAATAGCACGTGGCCGGTCATGCCCACAGGGTTGGTTATGGTGTCGTTCACTGCTCGAAACCGCATGTGACTCAATACGTTGGCTGTAACTCCGACTGTGGCGTAGAGTTGAATGAATCCGCTCACTGTTGTACGAATAAGCCGCCTGCTGAGCCACTGCTGTCTGAAGAAGCTCCACGGCCTTCCGGGCTTCAACCGCTGCGGGAGACTCACCTTGCACTGGGAGAGCCGCCAGCCGTGATGCCGCAGCGCTCATGTTATCCAGAGGATTAGAGAAATGACCCAACGGTGTTGGCACTTGCTGAGGCGGGGTTAAATTCAAACGAGGCTGATCCATAAGGCACGATTGAGTCGTTGCCCCGGCCGCGGGCGCTTCAACAGCCCGGGTTATCTCGGGCAGGTTACTTGGTCCTGCCCCAGGGGTATCGAAAAGATTTCTTGCATCGTACTCCAAAGGTAGACGACTCTGATGCCTCCTTCGCAGAATAGCATTGGATGCAGTCTGATCCAAACTTAACCGAAAAGCCTCAGCTTGAATCCGTTATGATTGCACGTCCAAGGCAGCTCGCTCTGTCGCCATCCTAGTGTTCTCAGTGTTAAGCTCTTCCTTGGCTTGAGCTATCTAATCTCGCAGTTTCCTGACGTCCACCTCATGTTGTGCTTGAGTCGCTGGGGTCACCTCTGCCTCTAATAGAGCTGCTAAGGCTTCCAAGAGCCCGGACAAAACCTGGGCCGGCAGGTGCGCAGAGCCGCTTGCTCCAGCTGTCGCCTCAGCCGTGGAAGTCATAGCCGCAGCAGTTAACGAATTGAGCACCGGTTGCGTGTCGGCCATGAAGATCACAACCCTGTTTGGCGGCTCATAGCTAGGGGTCCGGAATACTGTCGCCATTGGAACAACCCCCAAGCCCATCGTCCTGCAGTTAATAATTGAATTGGTCTCGCCGGTTGAGGACTCATCATCAGAATAGATGGTTGTCTCTCCACCGGACACAGATTATAACGCCCATGATGCTGCTATATCTCCCACGTGTCGAGGCACGACATAGAGGCATAACCGCATTGTGGTTTTGTCGCAAGAAGGGTCATCTTCACATAATCCCATGTAATGAACAAGAATGGGATAAAGAGAGGGTTGGCTTACAATCGTCACTTCACACGATGATCAAATAATTCATACATCATTCAGAGTACACACATAGTCCGACTACAGACAAATCCAAATGAAAAGAAGATAACCCCAAATGCTAGATCCCCGATCGTCCCAACTGGGCTCCACTACTGACCATTAGGAAAAGACATGTAGTAACGACCAAGGTCCTCGTCGAACTCCCACTTGAGCTCGGTTGCATCACCCGCACTAGTATCATCGGCACCTGCAACTGTTGTTGTAGTAATCTGTGATCCACGAGGACTCAGCAATCCCATTACCATGGGTATCAAGACTAGCAAAGCTTAATGGGTAAGGAAGGGGTAAAGTGGTGAGGTTGCGGCAGCGACTAAGCATGTATGGTGGCTAACTTACGAATACAAGAGTAAGATGAGAAACTACGCAAACGGTTGCAAACTAGAAATGACCAAGAAGTGATCCTGAAACTACTTACGTTCAAACATAACCCAACCGTGTTCTCCTCTCGAACTTCCCCGAAAAGAGACAATCACGGTTACGCAACACGATTGGTGTATTTTAATTGAGTTTACTTCAGGTCCTCTACAACCGGATATTAAGAAATTCACATCTGCCACATAACCGCGGGCACGGCTTTCGAAAGTTTAAACCCTGCAGGGGTGTCCCAACTTAGCCCATGACAAGCTCACGATCCACGGAGACAATACTCCATCACGGGACATCCAATCAGACTCGGGGTCCCGGTGCACAAGACATTTCGACAATGGTAAAACAAAACTAGCAAGACCGCCCGAATGTGCCGACAAATCCCGATAGGAGCTGCACATATCTCGTTCTCAGGGCACACCGGATGAGTCAAGCTACGAGTAAAACCAGCTCTCGAGTTTCCCTGAGGTGGCCTCAAGAAGTTGCTCGGTTCGGACCAACACTCAGAGGAGCACTGGCCCGGGGGGCTAAAATAAAGATGACCCTCGGGATGGCGACTCCCTAGGGAAAAATATAGGTGGTGGTTAGGCAAATGGAAAACCAATGTTGGGCCTTGCTGGAAGAGTTTTATTCAAGGTGAACTGTCAAGAGGGTCTCATCGTGTTAGGGACGCAAAAATCAAGGAACATAACACCGGTATGACGGAAACTAGGGCGGCAAGAGTGGAACAAACCACCAGGCATAAGGCCGAGCCTTTGATACGTCTCCAACGTATCTATAATTTTTTATTGCTCCATGCTATATTATCTACTGTTTTGGACAATATTGGGCTTTATTTTCCACTTCTATATTATTTTTGGGACTAACCTATTAACCGCAGGCCCAGCCCAGAATTGCTGTTTTCTTGCCTATTTCAGAGTTTCGAAGAAACGGAATGTCAAACGGAGTCCAAATGGAATGAAACCTTCGGGAACGTGATTTTCTCACCGAACGTGATCCAGGAAACTTGGACCCTAAGTCAAGGAAGCTTCAAGGAGGGCACGAGGTAGGGGGGCGTGCCCTCCACCCTCGTGGGCCCCATGTTGCTCCACCGACGTACTCCTTCCTCCTATATATACCTACGTACCCCCAAACGATCAGAGACGGAGCCAAAAACCTAATTCCACCGCCGCAACCTTCTGTACCCACGAGATCCCATCTTGGGGCCTGTTCCGGAGCTCCGCTGGAGGGGGCATCCACCACGGAGGGCTTCTACATCATCACCATAGCCCCTCCGATGAAGTGTGAGTAGTTTACCTCAGACCTTCGGGTCCATAGTTAGTAGCTAGATGGCTTCTTCTCTTTTTGGATCTCAATACAATGTTCTCCCCTCTCTTGTGGACATCTATTCGATGTAATCTTCTTTTTGCGGTGTGTTTGTTGAGACCGATGAATTGTGGGTTTATGATCAAGATTATCTATGAACAATATTTGAATCTTCTCTCAATTCTTTTATGTATGATTGGTTATCTTTGCAAGTCTCTTCAAATTATCAGTTTGGTTTGGCCTACTAGATTGGTTTTTCTTGCAATGGGAGAAGTGCTTAGCTTTGGGTTCAATCTTGCGGTGTCCTTTCCAAAGGATGAGGGGCAGCAAGGCACGTATTGTATTGGTGCCATCGAGGATAACAAGATGGGGTTTTTATCATATTGCATGAATTTATCCCTCTACATCATGTCATCTTTCTTAAGGCGTTACTCTATTTTCATTAACTTAATACTCTAGATGCATGCCGGATAGCGGTCGATGAGTGGAGTAATAGTAGTAGATGCAGGTGAGTCGGTCTACTTGTCTCGGACGTGATGCCTATATACATGATCATACCTAGATATTCTCATAACTATGCTCAATTTTGTCAATTGCTCAATATTAATTGCTCACCCACCGTAGAGAATACTTATGCTCTTGAGAGAAGCCACTAGTGAAACCTATGGCCCCGGTCTATCTCCATCATATTAATCTTCCATCACTTTCTTTCTTGCCTTTGCCTTTTACTTTTCTTTTATTTTACTTTGCATCTTTATCATAAAAATACCAAAAATATTATCTATCATCTCTATCCGATCTCACTCTCGTAAGTGACCGTGAAGGGATTGACAACCCCTAATCGTGTTGGTTGCGAGGAGTTATTTGCTTTGTGTAGGTACGAGGGACTCGTGCGTAGCCTCCTACTGGATTGATACCTTGGTTCTCAAAAACTGAGGGAAATACTTACTCTACTTTGCCGCATCATTCTTTTCTCTTCAAGGGAATCCAACGCGGTGCTCAAGAGGTAGCAAGAAGAATTTCTGGCGCCGTTGCCGGGGAGTCTACGCAAAAGTCAACATACCAAGTACCCATCACAATTCCTTATCTCCCGCATTACATTATTTGCCATTTGCCTCTCGTTTTCCTCTCCCCCACTTCACCCTGGTCGTTTAATTCGCCCTCTCTTTCCATTTGCCTCTTTCTTGCTTGCTTGTCATTATGTCTGAATTTGGGGAAAATATTGCCGATATGGGCAATAATAATATCTTAGAAAATTCTGATGCTCCTGCTGAAGAACCCCCTACCTTGCATACAAAAAGATTTCGAATTGGTAGTAGTAATATTATTGGAAAAGGAGTTATTCAATATTTCTTTACTTGTGCCGGTGCTTTGCCTTCTATGGGCAGTTCAATTCTTTATAGAACTAGTAGTCTTGCGGATGCTATTGCCATGCTTATAGTTGAACTTGAAAGGCAATTTATGCACATGCATCCTTGCATACAGAGAATTTTCCTAGAATTCTCTAATATTGAGCATTCTTCTGTTAAGCGTGCCACCACTATCTTTTTGGCTCATGTGTTTAGATTCATAATAGAAGAGGCCAAAGAAATCTTTGCGCATTATAGGGTGGATGCTAGTCATCCTCCCATTGAAGCCATCCTTTTTAATCTAGAAGATATGATGCGTTTACAATCTTTGGATCATATTGCTTATAATGAAAATCTTAGGAAAAAGGTTCCCGCCGATGTTCTAGTTGATAGAATTTCCGAGCTTAATGATGATTTTGCTATTCAGAATAATGGACTAGGTTTTCCTCTTGAACGAAGGCTTGTGACTTTTTGCCAAAAGAATGCTCTTAATGATGAATTGGTTGTGCAATACAAAGGGCCTAGGGAGGAATCCATACCTCCCGAGATTGATCTTGGGGACTTTTGTCCCATTAAATTTAGCCCTTTTGATTATTTTTGCTTGCCTCAGAGAAAACTTGCCGCTGAACGTAGAGAATATGAGAAAAGTTTTCATGACTAGCCATACCACTACTATGGCAATACCTAGATCTATCCTTGCTTTTATGCCAAGCTAGGGGCGTTAAACGATAACGCTTGTTGGGAGGCAACCCAATTTTATTTTTAGTTTTTTTGCTTTTGCTTCTGTTTAGGAATAAATCTTAGATCTAGCCTCTTGTTAGATGTGTTTTTATGTTTTAATTAGTGTTTGTGCCAAGTTAAACATATAGGTTCTTCTTGGATGATAGTTATTTGATCTTGCTGTAATTTCCAGAAACTTTCTGTTCACGAAAACAATTGTTAAAAATCACCAGAAAGTGATAAAATACTGATTCCAATTGATGCTGATCAATAAACAAATTCCCTAGGTCTTCCTATTTTGGCTGATTTTTTGGAGTTCCAGAAGTTTGCGTTAGTTACAGATTACTACAGACTGTTCTGTTTTTGACAGATTCTGTTTTTCGTGTGTTGTTTGCTTATTTTGATGAATCTATGGCTAGTAAAATAGTTTATAAACCATAGATAAGTTGGAATACTTTAGGTTTAACACCAATATAAATAAATAATGAGTTCATTACAGTACCTTGAAGTGGTCTTTTGTTTTCTTTCGCTAACGGAGCTCACGAGATTTCTGTTGAGTTTTGTGTTCTGAAGTTTTCAAGTTTTGGGTGAAATCTTTTGATGGATTATGGAACAAGGAGTGGCAAGAGCCAAAGCTTGGGGATTCCCATGGCACCCCCAATATAATCTAAGGACACCAAAAAGTCAAAGCTTGGGGATGCCCCGGAAGGCATCCCCTCTCTCGTCTACTTCCATCGGTAACTTTACTTGGAGCTATATTTTTATTCACCACATGATATGTGTTTTGCTTGGAGCGTATTGTATGATTTGAGTCTTTGTTTTTTTTAGTTTACTACAATCATCCTTGATGTACACACCTTTTGAGAGAGCCATACATGATTTGGAAATTATTAGAATACTCTTTGTGCTTCACTTATATCCTTTGAGTTATATAGTTTTGCTCTAGTACTTCACTTATATCTTTTAGAGCACGGTGGTGGATTTGTTTTAAAGAAACTATTGATATCTCATGCTTCGCTTAGATTATTTTGAGAGTCTTAAATAGCATGGTAATTTTCTTAAATAATCCTAATATGCTAGGTATCAAAAATAGTAAAAACTTTCTTATGAGTGTGTTGAATGCTAAGAGAAGTTTGATGCTTGATGATTGTTTTGAGATATGGAGGTAATAATATTAAAGTCGTGCTAGTTGAGTAGTTGTGAATTTGAGAAATGATTGTGTTGAAGTTTGCAAGTCCCGTAGCATGCACGTATGGTAAACATTATGTAACAAATTTGAAACATGAGGTGTTATTTGATTGTCCTCCTTATGAGCGGCGGTTGGGGACGAGCTGTGGTCTTTTCCTACCAATCTATCCCCCTGGGAGCATGCGCGTAGTGCTTTGGTTTTTGATGGCTTGTAGATTTTTGCAATAAGTATGTGAGTTCTTTATGACTAATGTTGAGTCCATGGATTATACGCACTCTCACCCTTCCATCATTGCTAGCCTCTTCGGTACCGTGCATTGCCCTTTTCTCACATTGAGAATTGGTGCAAACTTTGCCGGTGCATCCAAACCCCGTGATATGATACGCTCTTTCACACATGAACCTCCTTATATCTTCCTCAATACAGCCACCATACCTACCTATTATGGCATTTCCATAGCCATTCCGAGATATATTGCCATGCAACTTTCCACCATTCCGTTCATCATGGCACATTCATCATTGTCATATTGCTAGCGTGATCATGTAGTTGACATAGTATTTGTGGCAAAGCCACCGTTCATAATTCTTTCATACATGTCACTCTTGATTCATTGCATATCCCGGTACATCACGGAGGCATTCATATAGAGTCATACTTTGTTCTAGTATCGAGTTGTAATCATTGAGTTGCAAATAAATAGAAGTGTGATGATCATCATTCAATAGAGCATTGTCCCAATAAAAAAAAAGAGAAAGGCCAAAGAAAAAAAAGAAGGCCCAAAAAAAAAAAGGGGCAATGCTACTATCCTTTTTCCACACTTGTGCTTCAAAGTAGCACTATAATCTTCATGATAGAGAGTCTCTTGTTTTGTCACTTTCATTTACTAGTGGGAATCTTTTATTATAGAACTTGGCTTGTATATTCCAACGATGGGCCTCCTCAAGTGCCCTAGGTCTTCGTGAGCAAGCAAGTTAGATGCACACCCACTTAGTTTCGTTTGTTGAGCTTTCATATATTTATAGCTCTAGTGCATCCGTAGCATGGCAATCCCTACTCCTCGCCTTAACATCAATCGATGGGCATCTCCATAGCTCATTGATTAGCCTCGTTGATGTGAGACTTTCTCCTTTTTGTCTTCTCCACACAACCCCCATCATCATATTCTATTCCACCCATAGTGCTATATCCATGGCTCACGCTCATGTATTGTGTGAAGGTTTATAAGTTTGAGATTACTAAAGTATGAAACAATTGATTGGCTTGTCATCAGGGTTGTGCATGATGAGAGCATTCTTGTGTGATGAAAATGGAGCATGACTAAACTATATGATTTTCTAGGGATGAACTTTCTTTGTTCATGTTATTTTGAGAAGACATAATTGCTTAGTTAGTATGCTTGAAGTATTATTACTTTTATGTCAATATGAACTTTTGCCTTGAATCTTTCGGATCTGAATATTCATACCACAATTAAGAAGAATTACGATGAAATTATGCCAACTAGCATTCACATCAATTTTTTTTTATCATTTACCTACTCGAGGACGAGCAGGAATTAAGCTTGGGGATGCTTGATACGTCTCCAACGTATCTATAATTTTTGATTGCTCCATGCTATATTATCTACTGTTTTGGGCAACATTGGGCTTTATTTTCCACTTTTATATTACTTTTGGGACTAACCTATTAACCGGAGGCCCAGCCCAAATTTGTTGTTTTTTGCCTATTTCAGTGTTTCGAAGAAAAGGAATATCAAACGGAGAAGAAACTAATGTAATCAATCGGAGAAGTTATTTTGGAAGGAAAGCTAACGGATGGACTTGGACCCCATGTCGAAGAGAAGGAGGTGCCCACGAGGGTGGGGGCGCCCCTAGGGCGCGCCGCCTCGTGGGGCCCCAAGCTCCACCGACGCATTTCTTCTTGCACCCATATATACCTACGTATCCTAAAACTTCCGAGCAGAGAATAGATCGGGAGTTCCGCGCCGCAAGCCTCTGCAGCCACCAAAACCAATCGGGACCTGTTCAAGCACCTGCCGGAGGGGGAACCCTCACCGTGGCCATCTTCATCATCCGGTGCTCTCATGACGAGGAGGAGTAATTCACCCTGGCCGAGGGTATGTACCAAGAGCTATGTGTTTGATCTCTCTCTCTCTCGTGTTCTTGATTTGGCACGATCTTGATGTATCGCGAGCTTTGCTATTATAGTTGGATCTTATGGTTCTTCTCCCTCTACTCTCTTGTAATGGATTGAGTTTTCCTTTGAAGTTATCTTATCGGATTGAGTCTTTAAAGATTTGAGAACACTTGATGTATGTCTTGCCGTGCGTATCTGTGGTGACAATGCGATATCACGTGATTCACTTGATGTATATTTTGGTGATCAACTTGCGGGTTCTGCCCATGAACCTATGCATAGGGGTTGGCACACGTTTTCATCGTGATTCTCCCAGAGAAACTTTGGGGCACTCTTTGAGGTTCTATGTGTTGGTTGAATAGATGAATTTGAGATTGTGTGACGATATCGTATAATCATACCCACGGATACTTGAGGTGACATTGGAGTACCTAGGTGACATTAGGGTTTTGGTTGATTTGTGTCTTAAGGTGTTATTCTAGTACGAACTCTAGGGCTGTTTGTGACACTTATAGGAATAGCCCACGGATTGATTGGAAAGAATAACTTTGAGGTGGTTTCGTACCCTACCATAATCTCTTCGTTTGTTCTCCGCTATTAGTGACTTTGGAGTGACTCTTTGTTGCATGTTGAGGGATAGTTATATGATCCAATTATGTTATTATTGTTGAGAGAACTTGCATTAGTGAAAGTATGAACCCTAGGCCTTGTTTCCTAGCATTGCAATACCGCTTACGCTCACTTTTACCACTTGCTACCTTGCTGTTTTTATATTTTCAGATTACAAAACCTATATCTACCATCCATATTGCACTTGTATCACCATCTCTTCTTGAACTAGTGCACCTATACAATTTACCATTGTATTGGGTGTGTTGGGGACACAAGAGACTCTTTGTTATTCGGTTGCGGGGTTGCTTGAGAGAGACCATCTTCATCCTACGCCTCCCACGGATTGATAAACCTTAGGTCATCCACTTGAGGGAAATTTGCTACTGTCCTACAAACCTCTGCACTTGGAGGCCCAACAACGTCTACAAGAAGAAGGTTGTGTAGTAGACATCAGCTACTTTGCTGCATCATCCTTTCCTCTTCAAGGGAATCCAACGCAGTGCTCAAGAGGTAGCAGCCTTCCACCCTTTACCAATTTAATAGATGCATTAATTAAATAAGAGATATTGTGATATCCCATGATATTCATGAAATCCATGTCCCAACATGGAACAACCTGCAACTAGCAATGCTATAAGAGGGGCTGAGGAAAGCGGTAACATAGCCAAACAACGGTTTGCTAGGAAGGGTGAAAAGGTTAGAGGCTATCATGGCAATTTGGGAGGCTTGATAACAAGTGGTAGGTAGCGTGACATAGCGATAGCATCGAGACAAACTAGCATAACAATGATAGTAGTGAGATCCAACATGACGGTCATCTTGCCTGAAATCCCGCTAGGAAGAAAAACGAGTCCATGAAGAAGACAAACGGACGTAGTCGAACGAATACTCACAACTCCGGAACGAAACCGAAGCTAACGAGAGAAGCAAACCGGAAAGAAGCAGACAACATGGTTAACAACCATCACATAAACATGGCATGATGCACAATCAAGTATGATGCATGTCTGATTTAATGAGGCATGGCATGTCAAAGAGCATCAAACAATACTACAAATTAAGTGGAGCTCAATATGCAACGAGTTGCATATTGATGAAACACCACATTCAAGTTATTTAGTTCGCTCTTGTTTATGTACCCAACAATATTAAATGTTAGTGTACATGGCAAGAGGGTGAAGCATAAATAAACTAACTATTTAGGCAAGTTTAAATGAGGCCGGAACAATAAACAACAATTCCGGAAAATACCCATGTGCATATTTCAAGGTTGGTACTGTTCTGGCCTATACACAATTTTAGAGTTGTTAAACATGCAATGTAAGTACACCATGTTAAACTATGCATTTTTCTACCCCATTTTCATATAAAGAACATTCAATTTGGAGCTACAGTAAATTAGTTACGAAATAAAGCATTTTAACAAGTCATTTGAGCAAATTAATGCAAACATCAAGTTAGACATTTTTAACATGCATGAAAGCAGCATATTATGAGACTAGATGAAAATCTAAGCATTTTACATGTAGAAAACATTTTAATATGATGCATGGTTTGGGAGTTATTAAATGCATGAAGTGCAAGGGTGTTTCTGTAAAACTGTAAACTCTGGATAATTGGACAAATTCGCAGAACGGGAAAAAACATGACATGGGCCGAATCTGGCTGGCCCAACCATGTACAGGAGAGGACACTGGATTTGGGTGCTCACCAGGCCGCATGGGTCGGTTGGTGGAGGAGATGGCAGGCCACGGCTGGGCCTTGGAGCGCTGCAGCTGGAGAGGCACATGCAGCAGGGCGACGGGTCAACGACGCGGACGAGCGGTTCTGGCGAGCTGCAGGCCGATGCAGAGGAAGCAGAGGTCGGCAACAGGCGAGGCGGAGGAACTCCGGCGAGGCAGAGGCGGCGGAGACGGCGTGGAGGCGAACGGGGGCCGGGCACGACGGTTGCTGGGGCGAGCGAGGCAGAGGAGGGAACGATGTTGGTGCAGGAACAACGGGCGGCTGCAGAGGAAGTCGGCGGCTGTCACGAGCTGCAGGCGGCGAGCTGGACGCGAGGGAGGCCAAGAACGGGCAGAGGAGCATGCTCCCGTCCAGATCCAGCCGGAACCGAGGCGGGGCTGGTGGCAACGACGACGGTGGACTCGAGCTTCGGCGGTGGCGCTGGTTCACTGTGAGAAAAAGGAACAAGACGAGGGGGATGGTCAGGGAGGAGCAGCGTGATGGGAAAAGTGAAGGAGAAGGCGCAGAGGAACGGCGATGTGACCTGGGCATCCACGAGTTCGGGTATTTCTCAACGGCGGGAAGACGGAGAGGACGGAGCAAGGCGGCGGCGGAGCATCTGGGCACGGGGAACTGGCCTGGTGGTGCGGTGGTCGGCAGTGGCGGACCCAGGAAAAAAATGAAGGGTGTGCATACTTTGAAAAAATCTGCCTAATCTAAATGTCATGTCATATATGGCAAAAGAATAAGACAAATAGCTCAATCAAGTCTCACAATATTATGTTTCAAAAAATAATTTCAAATTTCAAAATTACAATACAAATAGTCTTACATGAAAGATACACAAGAATAACTTTGGTTTGCCCTTCAGCTGCAACCTTCTTTATTTTGACCTCATGTTTTCAACAAAATGGACATAATACTACCAATCCTCTTTGTCTTAGTTATGCAAGTATAAGAAAACAAGAAGTAAGAGTCCTACAATTACAACAAAATGGTGACGATTGTTTTGTTCAAAGGATACGTAGTTTTTATGTCTTTAAACAAACAAGAACGTGGGCTTAAATGGGCTGCAATGTCCTATTTCCACTGACCAGCGGGCGGCTGATGTGGGTGATCCATGCATCCGGCTAGTCAATGGCAAGCGTCTCGGGGCGGACGGCCGGTGATGAAAGGAGGGGAACAGACCGGGTGACAAGGCGAGCGGCCGAGGGGAGGGAAGCACGGGGAGCGGCGATGTCCGAAATGCAGACGAGCAGTCGAAATGGGTGATTAGGTTTGGATGGTTGGCTCCCTGCATTCGTGTCCATGGACTGGTCCCCATTTGTCCATGGACGGATGCGGGAGAAAATTTGCAAATTAACGTAGAAAATATCAAATCTTGTTGTACCTAACTTTTCTTTCCCCTCTCACAATGCGATTAGGGAAAGCCTTCCTTCCCTAGATCTTCACCAGCGAGTCCGTGGATTTGCCTCCCCTCCGCCTGCCGCTTCGGCGGCAGGTGGCGCGGAGAGGATTTCTGGTGTCTTGAATCCGACTAGTAGATAGCTAGGGTTTTAGTCCTCGCAGGGGCGGAATTTGGACGGATGGCGGCGATTCTTCTTCGAGTCAGTCTTTCGAGCTCCGATCCTCCTCAAGTTCGTCCATTGGGATGGGTTAGACGGAGCTTCAGCGTAGATTCCTGCCAGCTCCTTGGGACGACGAGGTTAGAGTTTCTCGTCGTGCGCACGCAACATCGATATTTGGTATCAGGTTCTTAAGATCTATTCAAGGATTGAACGGTGACGATTGCGGCTCCGGGGCGCTGGTCCTTTCAGTCACGTGCATGAAGACTTCCCAACTGTCATCGACAAGGTCAGTCCAGCTTCGGTAGGGGAGCGACGAAAACGGCGCGTCGGCGACTCGTTCTAGAGCGGCGACAACGTGGTAGATCGAAGTTGTCTTGAAAAATAATGTGGTAGATGGAAGAGTCCTAATTTTTGTTTTGTTTTTTCTGTTTGCAATCTATACGAGTCGCCGCTAGTTTGCGTCGAGTTGATTGATGGAATTGATCAAGCTAGCTTTTACCGGGCTCATGTATGTACATGAGTCTTTGGCTGGACACACGTAGTGCTGCTACTAGAAGAATCAGTCAAGTTGTTTCTATGGTTTACATGTACGTGTACAACTTCAGGTGAATTAGTTCTAGTATTGTCAAACCAACAAAATTAGAAAAATATGGCATATAGTGAAAAAAATCTGCAAAATGCTGGTGTGCCACGGCACACCCGGCACACCCTCTAGGTCCGCCAATGGTGGTCGGTGGCTGTCCTCGGGAGGAGTTCCTTTCCTTGGGTCGATGAGGAGGCCGGGACTCCAGGAGGTGCTCACTGGTGGTCCTTGACGATGGCGGAAGGGCTGGCAGCGCTCCGGCGGCGCGACGGACAAGGACGGCGGGGTTCGGTCGTGAGCTCGGGAGCGAGCTCCTGCGCAGGATGGAGAAGCAGGAGGGTGAATCGAGGGGAGGAAGGGGCTGGCCCGGTGCTGAAAACAAAGGGTGTGGTCGGGTCGGCTGGGTGGAATGGAATGATTGGATCGGGGAATCCCGAGGAAGCGGGTGGCAGCGGCGGGGAATAGGTGGATGGGACAGGTTAGGACTAGGGTTAGGCTGTTTATATAGCAGGTGGGATTAGGTTAGGGGTATTCGCACGTCCCTATCGTAATCGGGCGGTCAAGAATAAATAGGCTAGGGAGTCCAAATAAGAAAACGGAGATGTTTTATAGATATTTGGGGATGATCCGGACCCAACGGTAACGAAAGTACGGTTCAGATTCGGGGAAGTTTCGAACACGGGCGAGGGGTCGATGCTCTGCGCAAAGAGGGGTTAGGCGGTCACGGTCAAGAGGGAAGCGAAAACCCGATTGGTCTGGAATGGTCAACGAAGGCAAGGCGACCCGAGGGAAGGTGATAAAGGCAAAGGGAGAAACGGCAACGACAAACGAATGCAAGTTTTTAAAACATGACGGCAACGGAGTGCTGATGCAATGCAAATGATGACATATGATGAATGCAACAAACAAACGAAACACATGACGACAATGAAAAACATGAAAGTCGTCTGGAGCGTCGGTCTTGGGGCGTCACACAGATCCTTCCTCAATATCCGCTCAGTGAGTATAACCAACGAAAGCATGCTTCACGATAATTTTAACCTTGGCGGGTCGCGCGCGCCGAGCCATCTCGATGATGTCGGTGCAGGCGTCCAGCTCAGGCTCCGACTCGCCGATCTTGCCAGTGAAGACGTGGATTCCGCCGAAGGGGACCCGGTACCCGTATTCGATTGAATCGGCCTCGGGGCCCCAGCCTGCATCGTCGATGTAGATCTTGCCGCGGTGACTCTTGGTCATCCGGCCCATGCTGTATCCCTTGACCCCCAAAAATCTGCCCTTCAAGAACTCGAAACCACCGTGCTCTGGCCCCATGGTGGGCGCCAACTGTCGTGGACTTAACACGGCAGATGCCATAGCAAAAGGACTTAGGTGTGGAGCCATCGCAACTAGGTTAGCTTAAAGGGGTTGAACGGGACAAAGGACACAGAGAGTTTACCCAGGTTCGGCCCCTCTCAACGAGGTAAAAGCCTACTCTTGCTTTTGGTTGTATTGCTTGGGTTTCGATTACCAGGGAGCGAATACGCTTGACCTAGTTCTCGATTGATCGTTTCTTGAGTTAACCCGCCGCCGGGTCACCTCTTTATATACAGGCTGATGCCCGGCGGCTTACAGAGTCCCGACCGCTTCACACAAACGTGACCGTCCCGGTTTCTAACTAAGCTTGCCTTACATAGCAAGTTAACATATGGCGGCTCACCCCTTTGGGCCTCAAGTCGCTTCTGGGTCTTGGGCCTTCAATAGGCTTGCTTTATGAACCGCCATCTTGTTGTCTTCTTAGACCTTATCGGGCCTCTTCGTCCTTAAGTCGCCAATGGCATGACCCGGCCCCTCCTGAGCAGGTCATACCTAATAGTTATATCCCCAACAGTAGGTCTTCTTGGGTGGAAGACCTCCTTTTATAGTGGGGAGACCAATCCAACCGTTATCCCCTCAGCCCGCACAGAGCGGTACTACCGCTCGGGGGAGCGGTACTACCATGAGCCCCAGCGGTACTACCGCAGAGACACCAGGCAAGGGCCTTAGATGGGGAAGGGACACGGGAGCGCTGGCCCCGGGCGGCACTAGCAGCGATGGTAGGGCGGTACTACCGCGCCTACTGCCGCTCAACCCGACACAATAAACTACGTCCTCGAATCAAGGCGGTACAGACGCAATCGAGCAAGATCGCCGCTTATGGCCACGAGCGGTATTACTGATGTGAAATGGCGGTACTACCGCTTGAGGCCATAAGAGGTACTACCGCTCTGGTTCGGCGGTATTACCGCTGGCTCCTCTCAAGACCCACTTCCGAGATAATGACAAACTCCAAGAAGGGGAAAGGAGCTGGGGTTGCAAGAAGGGTGTGTACGTGTTGATTCCATCCTAGCCTTTCTGATACGGACCCCCTTTTGATAGTACGGTGTCTCCTACGACTCAAGACCACCAAAACTGAAACGAAAGAGACTACGCCGTCTTCACTTTAAGCTCTGAGGGGAAATGAATCGTCTCGTGCCAATGAATAAATATTTGAAAGCTCAATGCACACGATTAGTCCACAAAAGCATTGTCATCAATCACCAAAACCACTTAGAGAGAGACATGCCCTAACACATATGGTGGTGAGGTTACAGTTTCTCGTCATGTTGTGTGATTCCGTGTCAGATGCTTCAGATCTAGCAAGGGTTCAACTGTAATGATTGTGGCTTCAGGGCGCTGGTCCTTAAGGGCACGTGCATGAGGACTTTCCGACTATCATCAACAAGGTCAAACCGGCTCCGGTAGGGAGCGATGACAATGACTCGTTCTGACGGCAGTACTGGTCGTTTGATGGTCTCAAAATCTCGATGTAACTTTTATTATGTTTGAGATACTTTGTACTTTCGATGAACTTTTATTAGAGATGCAATCCCTTTTATGTGGATATAACTTCTAAGGGATTGGTTAGAGATGCTTATTAGAGCAAGTAAAATAATCCTACGTAAGCAGGTTGTAAGAGTTAAAATATTATATTTCTACTGACATGGAGGGGAGAGAAAAGAAGAGAAAAGAAAAGAGGAGCCAGCTACAATAAGAGCAAGTTGTAGCACGTGCTCCTAGGCACCATGTGAGAGTGAAAGGTGGGCTATGTATTAGTAAAGTAGCACATCTTTATATATATAACTATTGTACGTGCAGGCTATAAGGTTGGCTATAGATAACATGTCAATATCATTTAGCCATCAACTGGTTGTACTATTAACCATGCTCTTAGAGCATCGCCAACAGCCGCGCGATATAAGCGCCGCGCTGGAAAATTCTGTTTTTTGCGTGCGCGCAGCCGCTCCAGGAGCTCCAGCGGAGGCGCAAAAAACATGCGCGCGACATAAGTGGTTCAACACGCGGGGCGAAACGGCATCGCGCGCCGCTTATTTCGGGCGCCCGCTCCTGCGCTTTGGACACTCGGCGCCAGCGCGCGCCCTCACAGCTGCTTTCCCCCGCCCGTGCCGTCGCCGGCGAATTCGCCCGATGGACGGCCGCGCCGACATCCCCCTCATCCTTTCCTACACCCGCGACCCCGCCGCCGCCGCCGCCGGCGGCGGTGCAAACCCTAGCACGGGGAGCTTTGGCTTCGCCTCCGCTGGTGCTCCTCCAAGCACCGGTCTCGCGCGCGGGCTTTTGATGGCGCCACGGACGACCTCGGCGATGGATGGCGTCGCACCGACGCCCGCCGTGAAGCCACGTGACCTTTTCATGGTGCCATTTGTTTGTGTGAACTTTTTATGTCATGAACTTGGTTGGATGATTTTGAACTTTTTATGTCATGAACTTGTTTGGATGATTTTAAACTATGCTATGTCTTATTTTGATGTTTGAAATATCACCATATTGTCTCCAAAATGAACATATTGCAAACGCCAGCTGCTCGCGCGCGTTGTAGTTTAGCGCGTCTGCTGGAGCGGCGCGCGCGTAATTTTTTGCAGCGGCTGCTGAAGCCAGCGCTCCGCGGCTCGCAAAAACTGGCTATGGAGGCGCTGTAAATGTTTATTTATCACACCATGTGTTGTAGGCATGTTGGAGATGCTTAGGCCAACTCAACCGCGCGACCCCAAATGGACGTCCGCTTTGTCCGGATTCTGTCCGTTTGGGTAGGGCAATGAAGTCGTGTCTGGGCCGTTTCTGGAATGGGGTGGCCGTGCGCCCAATGCGCGGACGCATTCCGGCCGCATCCTGTCCGCGTACTTTTTCTTTTCAAGCCCTTAAACTTTTTTTCATCATTTATTCTTGGTACATGGGAATACATCACCAAATTTTAACTAGAAAAGCAAGACCAAAGAAAACAAGAACCACAAGAATACATTTTAGAAGATATCCAACTTCCATAACTGCTCCAGTAAGTTGGATTAGCATCTTCTCAATGCACTCATTGTTGATCTGCGGAGGAGCCGCCTCCATCTTGTGTGTTTCTTTCTTCTTCTTCGAGTCTAAAGAAGTAGAGGTTGCTTCCTCGCATCTAGTCTCGTGTCTAGCCTCTAATCTAGCAACAAGTGCACTTATCTCATCTACAACCTCTATGCTAGCTAAAAGTGCACGAACATCTACTAAATTGCGTTCTATCAATATATCGATGTACTCTTCTTCCTAATACCAAAACTTGCATCCATTCTACATAACAAAATTTGAAGTTAGCACAACTAGTTAAATCTAGAGCACAAACCGAAGCTAAAAAGAGCACATACCCCATCGTTTAAGCACTTGATGAACACCCATCCGGGATGTTCCGGCGTTGTAGACACGCGACGCACGACCTTCTTTGGGCAGTGGTCGCACTTAATGAGCGGCAACGGTGCGCCGACGAGCTTTTAGGCTAGCACCGAGCCCGGCCGCCCGCCATTCGTGTATCTGCCGGCGGACCACCAACGGTGTAGATCCGAGCGGCTAAAGGAGGAGCCACTGCCTGCATGTGGCCTTGCGTTTCGCCAGGCCTTTCCGCCCGGTGCCTGCCGATCCAGAGCGGGCGCCTCCCACAAATGGGCGAGCTCAAGATCGACCGGATCCGCTTTAAATCCGGCCGGTAGTGCGCAAATCAGGTGGCCATGGTTGGGTAGATCGCGTGCGCCAAGGGAAGAAATTTGGCGGTCCGAGCCGCATACTACAATGGCATAAGCGGCGGGCGCGAGGGAAGAGTGGAGAAGAATGGGCGGCGTCGAGGTGGAGGGAGGAGGGGGCGGAGAGAAAAAGGCGCCCCTGTGTCACCGACGGGCGGGCCAGGGGAGGACACGCGCAGACGGCCCGCGCGTCCGCGTGCTGTTCATTTTACCTCAAAAGCGGCGCAAACTTGGGCCGGGATGGGTCGAAAGAGGACAGAAAACGGATAAAAGTCCGTTTACGCCCGTGCGCTGGGCCGTCTGGTTCGTCTATTTTACCTCAAACGGACGCACGCGGACAAGATGAGATCGCGCGGTGGAGTTGGCCTTAGGTAGAAATAGAGCAGGGCGGGCGGGGAGGGGGATCCGGCTGAGAAAGAGAGAAAATAAAGAAGCGGAAAACCAGGGGAAACAGTGAAGGAAAGCAGCTGTCGCTGGTCGGAGCAGTAATCGCTCCGATTTCCACACGACACGAAATGGGGGCAAAGCACACCAGCGCGGCGGAAACAGTACCGCGGCACAGACTGCGCCATCACCACCAGTCCATCTCGCCCCCAGCCCAGAGGCTCCTCCACTCGCCTTTCCCCTCCCCTCCTCCGCCGCCGCCTATCCTCGGCGCAGCATCACCCCCTCGATCCCGCGCTCCCTCGGCCAGTTCGCGGTCTCCCGCCGCGATTCCGCGCGGTGGGACGACCGATCCGGCCGGGCCCTGTTCGTGTGGTGTGGGCACGTAGCTCGCTCGGATTCGCGGGGAGAATCGGCGGCCGGATCGTACGATGGGCAGGTTGGTGGCTTGAGCTTCAGTTATTGCTAATTGTGCGTGTGATTTCGTGGTAGCCGTGTGGGGGCGCTTGTGCTTCCCGGAATTGCATGCGGTGCATGCGTGTCTCGAGGCTTCAGTTTGTGCTCCCGTTCGTGGAATGTGCGATCCGGTTCTAGGAGGTCCGAATTTAGGCCGTTTTTTGTGAGATTTTTCGCTGGTGGGGTTAGTGCTAGTCTACTGTCTAGTTGATCGTACAAGTGTTCTAGGTGATTGTATAAGTTAGGCCAACAGAAGTAAAAATGGTGGAGAAGATGTGATAAGTTTACTGTTTGGAAGAGAAGGGCTAGAAGGACTTATTTATCCAATGTCATGTTCATACTTCTGGACCGTGTGGTTAGTTCGATCACTGGAGGCAATGTTGCTTATGGCATATACGATACAGTAATGTAGGGTTTTCTATATTTCAGTGGTTTAATTCCTGGCATGCATCATTTTTATTGTATGACAATTCATGAACAGTGATTTCCAAGTTGAACTATTGGTGAATCTTGGGTTCTATCTCGCTGATATGTGCTTGTTTACACCTTTTTACAGTGATCTTCTACTGGATAGTGTGGTATTGTGCTGAAATCACCGCGGACTCTCTTTTGTGACTATCTCTGATACTGATTTGTGTATTGGGCCTCTTCTTCTTCATCATCAATGGGCATTGTGAAGGTTGCAAGTGGTGCGCCTATAGCGAAGAGTGGTTACAGCCGTGAAAATGAGGACCTTACACAAGAGGAGAGATTACTGCTTGAGAGCTTTCCTAGTCAAGATTCTGCCGATGACTGCGAACATGCGGAGGTCGATTGTGAGCTTGCAATGTCTGGAGGCCAGTTGTGCAATGTGCCTTATGGGCTTTATGATCTGCCTGGGTTAAATGACATACTGTCTCTGGAGACGTGGAACTCATGTCTAACAGAAGACGATAGATTCCGTCTAGCAGCATACCTCCCGGACATGGACCAACATGACTTGTTTACGACAATGACGGAGCTCTTGAGTGGCAGTGCTATGTTCTTTGGGAGTCCACTTAGAGGGTTTTTTGACAGATTGAACGGTGGATTTTATTCTCCAGAAGTTTCTCGGGCACGAGAATTACTGATGAACTTTCAGAGACGAAGGTATTATCATTTTCTGAAGTTGTATCATGATGGCATTGTTTGGAGGTTTGCGTGCATGGACAAGCTGTGGAGAAGAAATCTTGTGGATACTAGTCTTGAGGAGAAGATTCACATTTGGCACAACTGGATACAAGAGAAGCTTCTCACATTTGCAGATCCAAACAGTTCTCCTTTGAATGCAAGACTATCAAATATTGGTGAGGTTGAAGCTGCCAGTTTTGCACCATTGAAGCGAAGCTAAACTTATAGAAGGGACATCAAGTACCAATTGGTCAGCCAAATACAAGGAGATAGTCCATGGAGCAAAATCAGTGGAAAGTAGCTCATCGAATAGTCACATTTTTCACCTTGAGATGTGCCCGTGAAAAATGTACCAAACCACCAAAAGTCGTGCTTAAAGCAAATGCCGACAGTGATTCCTTTGCTCATGGCAATGCAGGAATACATCATACACCAGGACTGATCCCACTCGCTCAGCTGGGAGTGCAGGTCTCCACCTTTTCTCCTTATGCTTTTTCACAGCATGTACATAATTTTTCTGTGAATCCATCTTATCCTTTATACATAAACACAAGGAGAAGTTCTTTAGGCAGTTCAAGCTCAAAAGCCTGGCAGTCGGAGGGTGCACTAGAAACTTACCCTATCTTGGTCAAAAGCCCATTTGGAGTCCAGCATGCTGTTTTAGAGGATCTCAAAACAGGCAACCATTCTGCAGCGTTAAGTGGGTATCAGTCAGCAGCTAAACCTATCACAGCATATTCAGATGAAGGAAACGACACAAGAGAATCCCTCCATGAGAAGAACCTTTTGAAGAACTTTGGTCGGCCGGGTGCCATGGTTCCTGAAAGTTCTCCTGGTCTGTATATGAGAACTGCCATTGGCCACGAGACGGGCGGATTGATGAAAATGTCCAACCCAGAAAATGCTGACATTATTTCTGAGATGCTTACCCTTGGTGCAAGCACAAACCCACCTTATAACTTCCCGATGCAGTCTGAAACAGTGTTCAAACAGCATCATGATGGACTGAACACGAAGGCACCTCCTTTCATGAACTCTGCTACAAGAGTTGAAGGACATAGATTCCCTTACACATACACAAGGAGGAAGCCACACAGGGCGGTCGACCTCGTGGATCCTGTTGAGACGCTGACCATGGTGGGTTCAGAGACAGCGAGTGGGCTGGCTAGCATGGCAAATGTAAAGGCGAAGGGCCTCAAACTTTGAAGTTTGCGAGCAACAAACAAGGAGATCTGATTATAGAGATGGGGAGTTGGCTTAACATCTAGCTAACATAGTAAATAAGGGTAATGTTTTGCTTTCTGTTGCGAAGTCGAATTGGCTGAAGCCTCCCTTTGTTACAGTATCATTCGGTATCTCAATAGGACAAGTAGTTAACAATCCTGTTAGATGAAATATGCAAAGCAGTCGAGTCTCACACCTAATTATTTTCCCATGACTCTTTGCTGCAATTATATACATTCTTATGGGCTTCAGTTTTCTCTGTGATATCTATATATTTCTGATGTAGTATTATCTCTGTTCTCAATTTTCATTCCGTTCAGTCAACACAGTCTCTAATATATGTTAGCCATTTATGTGAAATGTAATTGTACTCAACTTTGAAGAAAAATGAAAACTAGCAGCGCAGTTTCTACGTGACAAGCAAATTGACGTGTGCTATACTTCACTACAATCTACTCCCTCCGTTCCCAAATATTTGTTTTTCTAGCCATCTCAAATGGACTACAACATACGGATGTATGTAGACATGTTTTAAATTGTAGATTCACTCATTTTGCTCCGTATGTAGTCATTTGTTGAAATCTCTAGAAAGACAATTATTTAGGAACGGAGGGAGTATGTATGACTGAACTTTCACAGATTCGTCGGTTTAGAATTCGAGATTTGAAATTTGAA
Source organism: Aegilops bicornis (assembly GCA_021605145.1). NCBI lineage: Eukaryota > Viridiplantae > Streptophyta > Magnoliopsida > Poales > Poaceae > Aegilops > Aegilops bicornis. The sequence continues at coordinate 301,267,262 of CM038675.1, forward strand.
ATTCGCCTTATCTCTAGCATCATCCAGACAGGATAATAAAGTATAAACCAAACCATGCCACCATCTTATATTACCTTATCAATGGACTAAGGCATGCCAAAGAAAAAACTTGAATAAAATCATATTATACCCTGAATACATTTTATGTTGCGCGATCCAAAAGGAGGATGAAGGGGCGCCAAAGAACAATAGGCATATGAAGGGGCGCCAAAGAACAATAGGCATGTGAGGCATCAGGAAAGCTCAAACCAAAACCTCTTCTAGTGATAGAATAGGAACCGAGGTCTCTAGGCTTCCATCATTTTCCCGTGCCTACTGCTCTTAAGCTTCTTTTCTTAACCTTCCTCTCTCATAGCCAACATCTCTTATCACCTCAATATATGTGCATATATTTTAGATTTTCTGCTAAAGTGATTTAGCAACAAAAA